>OX463238.1:107396440-108596440 GCA_949820135.1 Sylvilagus floridanus | reverse complement strand
GAGTCTGTTTGCAGGGGAAGATCAGCTGCATGTCAGAGCCCTCTTCAGGGAAGAAGGGGCAATGAGGTTCTTTCCAGTTTCTGTTGCCAGCTTCTGTTCCTTGTGCACAGCTGCCATTTGGGGTAGTTTGTCCTACATCATTACATGATCATATTAACACTCAAGAGAATGTTAAAGAATTAAAAGTTAAAGAGAAGAAAGACCACGAATGAAGATAAAAGTTCAAGATTATGGCATAGGGAGGGAGCTTACTGCTCTAGTCTAGAGGAGGATAGTTAAAAATAGAAAAGTGGATAGAGTACAATCTCAGGGAAGCCTCAGGGAGAAAATGGAAAAGGAAACTCCATGAAAATTGAGGAGGAACTGTGGACCTACATGGAGAGTGAGGACATGCACAGCTTGGGACCCCAGTAGCTGACCCTCAGCACCAGCTTTGGAGTGAGGTGAGAGCAGACTGCAGCGGTAATAAAGCTGTGGGAAGAGCTGGCATGGGCCTGGCTTGGAGCCCTGTAGGGGACAGTGTACCTGCCAAACTAGAGAGAGAAAAAAGGGGGCACATTTCTCCCCCAGCACGCAGCATTAGCATCTTGTAACTAGCGGGGTGGGGGGTGCCATTTGGACATATGCAACAGCTGTGCAAGCTTGTGTCTGCACAGCTCATATCTGCATACCCAGCAACCAGCCAAGAAGAGGTGCCTGAGTTTGGCTGAGAGAATTGATAGGGGGCTGGGTGCTTGTGACTGTGGGAGCCTTGTGAACTGGGACTGTGTAAACACTGTAGCTGTATGGGATGGCTCAGTGTGTATCCGGGACTTTGAGCAGTCACTGTAGGCAGCTTGACATGCTTCGGACTCCATGATTCCCTGATGAGAGTCATTGCTGCAGGATCTGAATTCACACTGAGGGCTGAACAGATCCTTTGTTGGGTTCTTGTGGCAGCAAGAGTGAATATTATATCTACTGGTGGATCACCCAGGCATTGGTCTCCTTTGAGGAGAGGAGGTGAGTGTGAGAATACACCAACAGAGCAGAACAAATGTCCCCTCTGATAAAAAATAATAATAATAATAAAAGAGATTTACCACACCCAATATGTGAGTTACCTTGGACACTCCCTTCACCCTGGAGAACTGAACAGAGCTCCCTGACACACCCAGCACATGCCTCTGAGTATTCACTGAAAGAGTGGACACTCCACTAAGCCACAGAGGAATAGTCTGAAGATAAATGCCTTCACAGGAGTGGAAGGGTGGAGGAAACAACAGTATCACTATAAATGTCTAATAATAAATGCAGTAATTCAAGAAACAAGAATAAGGAAGACAAAATAATGCTCCCAAATGAACATAACACTTCAATACTATAATGTGAAGACAGAGAGATTGATGAAATGCCAGAAATAAAATTCAAAAAGTTGATCATAGGAATACTTAGAAGTAATCAGAAAAAAATTCATAAACTAAAGAGATCCATACATGATAAGAATTAAAGTTTCTCCCATGAAATTGAGATTTTAAAGATAAATCAAAATGAAATATTGGAAATGAATTCAGTACTTCCTGACAACTGTGGAAAGCATTAAGAACAGACTCAAGGAGGCAGAAGAAATAGCAGAGTTAGAAGACAAATTTCTGGAAATTTTGCAGTCAGACCCCCCCCCCCAAAAAAAAAAAACAAAAAAACTCAGGAATCTGAATATAGACCTACCATATGACCTAGGCACCCCACTCCTGGAGAGTTGAGGCCATTTACATTCAAGGTGACTATTGATAAGTAACAACTTGGCCTTGCCATTTTTCCATAAATATTCTTATTGTTTGCTTTGGATTTCAATTTTACTTTCAGTGGAAGATTTTCTGTCTTTACCTTCTTTTGTAGTGATGAGCATGTTTCTGTGTGTAGCACATCCTTAAGCATTTTTAAGGCTAGAGGAGTGATGACAAATATTTCAATTTCTGTTTGTTATGGAAGGTCTTTATTTCACCTTCATTCCTAATTGAGAGCTTTATAGGGTACAGTATTCTGGGTTGACAGTTTATATTTATCTCTTAACACTTGGAATATCACTCTCCATTCTCTCCTAGATTATTGGGTTTTCTGATGAGAAGTCAATTATGAGTCTAATTGGAAATCTTTTGAAAGTAATCTGGTGTTTCTCTCATGCACATTGCAGAATCTTTAGAGAGTTTGTATCATGGTGAAGATCTTTTCTGGGCATGTCTATTAGGAGCTCTATATGTTTCCTGTAGTTGGACATTCATTTCTTTCTCCAAATTAGGGACAATTTCTGTAATTATTTCACTAAAAAGGACATGTAATCCATTCCTTCTATGCCTTCAGGAACTCCTAGCACCTGTATGTTGGGTCAATTGATAGTATCCCATTAGACGCTATTTCTTAGTTTTCTAATGTGTACTTTTCAGTCCTATATTTTTCAGTATTTCCTGAGTGATTTTGTATAAACTTTCAGCTATATCTGTGGAGTTTGTGTCTTTATCGGTTTCAGTGGCAGTAAACTGTTGGCCACTGAAGCCATTCTTGAACTGTATGTATCCTTCTCATCTCCTCCTTAGCAAGTGGACACCACTTTAGATAGACACCACTTTTTATAAAGATTTAGATTTCTTTTGCAGTATTACCTTGTGACATACTCACTTAAATGGAAATATCAAGAGAAAAGGCTGTAATAGTTTTTTTCAATATGTTGTTCTTTGCTGCCCTGATTTTCCTTTAAGATTTTATAATATTCTTTATTTTTTATTTTTATTTAAAAGATTTATTTTATTTATTTGAAAGGCAGAGTTACAGAGAGAGGTAGAGACAGACAGAGAGGTCTTCTATCTGCTGGTTCACTCTCCAGATGGCCGCAACTGCCAGAGCTGTGCCAATCCGAAGCCAGGAGCCAGGAGCTTCTTCCGGGTCTCCCATGTAGGTGCAGGGGCCCATCTTCTACTGCTTTCCCAGGCCATAGCAGAGAGCTGGATTGAAAGAAGAACAGCCAGGACTAGAACCGGCACCCATATGGGATGCCAGTGCTTCAGGCCAGGGTGTTAACCTGCTGCACAGCGCCGACCCCTATAATATTCTTTGTTAATCCTACTTTATTATAGTAAATTCAGGATAGGTAATAGTTTAGATACGCAGAAGTACCAAAAAAGTAAAATGAATCATATTTTCTCAGAGGTGTATTTATGCATGCTTTCTTTTGTTTGCCAGTAAATATAATATGTCTGATTTGGAAATGTCCTGGAAAAATGGGAGCAATTCAGTGAGAAAGACTTTCAATAAGATTCTGTAGCTCCTCTCATATTTTCCCACCCCTTTGTTTTCCTTTCAGTCTCAGGAAGTTTTATATGATATTTTTGATTCTTTTAAACTTCCAAGAGATCTCTTTGTTTCTCTCTTTCATCATTAATGCTGTCTATCCGCACATCTATCGCTAGCATTTTTAGCAGGTCATTTCCTCTCTACCTGTCTCAGCCACAGGTAATGAAGTTGTACTTTCCTCTTTGACATCTCTGTCTCCATAACAAACCTTTAGTAGGAGTGCATTTTATAGTGCACACTGCATTTCACTTTACCAGTGCCCTTTTGCCCATACTATCTTTTAGTCCTGTGATAGATTATGACATCCTCCAAACTAGTCTTTTCACCCCCTCTTCTCTTCTGTAGTCTTTAGACAAGTTAATCTTTCTAAAACAGAACTCTTCGATGTTCATAAACCTCGGCCAAAGCTTTAATGCCTTATTTGGTTGACGAACTCCTCAGCAAGGCATGTAAGGAACTAACAAGCATCACGGTAACCTACTGTTGAGCTTGGCCTCCATTGGCTCTACTTGTTCTCTCGTGCTCTCAGACTCCGCCTTAGCAGCCCCAAATTCAAATTTGTTCCATTGATGCTGTTAATCCTCAGAGTGCTAATACTGGTCATCCAAGATCCATCTGATTGTCTTTTTTTAATTTATTTTTTATATGTTTGAAAGGCAGTGAATCAGACACTTAGATAGAAGGAGGTCTCCCATTTGCTGATTCACCTCCCAAATGTCTACAACAGCCAGGGCTGAGCCATGCAGATGGTAGGCGCCAGGGACTCCATCTGAGTCTCCCACGTGCATAACAGAGACCAAAAATACTTGAACCACCACCTGCTGCTTCTTAGGGTGTGCCTTAGCAGGAAGCTGGAAGTGGAAGTGGAGCTGGGTCGCACACCCAGGCACTCTGTTAGGGGATGCAGATGCCCAAGTAGCATTAGAAATGCTGAGCCAAAAAGCTTCTCCCAGAAAGGTCATTCTTTATCATATCAAACATTACCAGCTGCTTGTGAGGAAACTTGCAAGCACTGAAAGATTTTAAAAGAAAAGATAAAAATAGAAAACTAACTGCTCTTGGGAAACTGCACTGATTTGAGATTTAAAAACACATAGTTCTGTAATTTTAAAAAAAAGGTTTATTTACTTATTTGGAAAAGGTGGAGTTATAGAGAGAGGGGAAGAGACAGACTAAGAGAGATCTTCCATCCCTGGTTCAGCCTCCCTAAATGGCCACAACAGCTGGACCAGGCCCTACCCAAGAAGAAGAACTTCATCCGGGTTTGGGGCCATCTTCTGCTGCTTTCCCAGGCACATTAACAGGGAGCTTGATTGGAATAAAATAAATAAAATCAAATAAAAATAAATAAATCTTTTTTAAAACTGACACTGTCAAGAGAGTGAAAAGATAGTCCACAGTACTGTAGAGATCATTTGCAAATCTTATATCTGATTAGGAACATATTTAAAATATGTGAAGAATTTTTAATAACTGTAATGAAAGGGCAAGCAACCCAATTTTAAAATGAGCAAAGGATCTGAATAGATGTTGCTCCAAAGGCGATATACAAATGGTCAATAAGCACATGTAAAGACAGTCAACATGATTAGCCCTCAAGGAAATGCAAGTCAAAACTCTAATGAGATACCACTTCATAGTCACTAGATAAACTGTGATCAGAAAGATAAAAGCCTTTAAATGTTGGCCAGGATACAGAAGGATTTTGGAGCCCTCCTACAACAAATGGTGGTATTGCAAACTAGTATAGCTCATTTAGAAATTGGCCTGGCAGTTCTACAAATGATTAAAAATGGTGGCCATCAGGTGACCCAACAATTCCCCTTGCAAACATACCCAGAAGAAATTAGAGCATATGTCTATGTAAAATTCATGTACACAAATGGTCATAGCAGACTGAGTCATAATAGACAAAAAAGTAGAAACCACCTAAAGATCTGTCAACAGGTGAATGAATACATAAAACTAGTAATTTATAAGCAGAATAATAATGAGCAAAATAATTGAATGAAGTTTGATTCACACTAGACTGAAACATAGATGGACCCTTAACATATGTTACTAAATAAAATAGGCCAATCCAAAGGGCCTCATAGAAGAATAGATATATCTATTAAGAACCATTAAGAATAAATAGCTATGGAGATGAAAGTAGACCAGTTGTTTTCTTGAGCTGTCAGGTAAAGGGTTTCCTTTTCAGGTGATGCTAAAATATATTGTGTGTTGCATGCACAATTCAATGTATGTACTAAAGCCATTGTGTTGTACTCTTGAAGTCTCAATTGAATGGTATTTGAATTCTGCCTCAAAACTGTTACTCTTAAAAGCTAAAGCAGGGGGCCGGCACCGCAGCTCACCTGCTTAATCCTCCGCTTGCGGCGCCGGCATCCCATATGGACGCCAGTTCTAGTCCCGGTTGCTCCTCTTCCAGTCCAGCTCTCTGCTGTGGCTCGGGAAGGCAGTGGAGGATGGCCCAAGTGTTTGGGCCCTGCACACCCATGGGAGACCAGGAGAAGCACCTGGCTCCTGGCTTCGGATTGGCGCAGCACCGGCCGTGGCGGCCATTTGTAGGGGAACCAACAGAAGGAAGACCTTTCTCTCTGTATCTCTCTCTCTTTGTCTGTAGCTCTACCTGTCAAATAAATTCAAATAAATTAATTAATTATTTTTTAAAAAAAGCTCAAGCAGGAAGGATTCGGAGACACGTGTTCCTTTGTCTTGCTGTCTCCTCTCCCTGGGGTGAGCTTCCCTACTTCTCACCGCGGCTCACTCTGGCTGCTTTCGGGGTCATCTTTCAGTTAGACCTGCCTTCGTCACCCACGGAAATTACAAAGTTTTCTCCTTTGCTGTTACTTCTATCTCATGTACTGATATTTTGCTTACTTGTCTTGTTTGTTATTTGCCTCTCCATAAGAGAGGAATTTTCACTTGTTTGATTTGTTACTCTAAGTGTAACCTCTGTCAATGCCAGGTAATTTTTTGTGATTTAGTAAGAATATGCTGACAATGAAAAACACCACACAAAAGAAGAGGCTATCTAGGCTCAGTTTTCCAACAGACAGGTTTGTTTACATATTACAGATAGTGTTTTCGAAAGATTTATTTATTTATTTGAAAGGCAGAGTTACAGAGAGAGAGAGACAGAGAAAGAGAGCTTCCATCTGCTGGTTCACTCCCTAAATGGCCACAGCAGCTGGGGCTGGGCCAGGCTAAGACAGGAGCCGTGAACTCCATCTGCATCTTCCAAGTCGTGGTGTAGGAGTCTTGTCACTTGGACTGTTATCCACGTCTTCGCAAGTGGTGGTGTAACCCACTGTGCCACAACACTGCCTCCTATAGATAGTTTTTAATGACTGGCTCGGAAGATAGACAGTGGAGTGTAATTATAAAGAATCCTGTTATTGAAGGTCTACCGCTGAATCAACAGGTGTAGACAGGAGCAAGTGATGGAAGGGAGGTAAATAGGGCCTTTAGGGTCATTAGTTGATTGCATCTTGGAGGCAGTGAACTTCCCTTCTCCCTCTCCCCACCCTCTTTCTCCCTCCCCGCCTCCCTTCTTTCCTTTTTTTTTTTTTTTATTTTTTTTTAATTTTTTACAGAAAGGACCTCTGAGGTTGTTTTTCTGTTTCCCATCCTTTCCACAATAGTTTATATTGTCAAATACTTAGACTTAGTGGTGACACCAAGGATATATAATTTGTAGGATTGATTTACATTTTTTATTGTTTTATTTTACACTTTTTTTCTTTCCATACATTAAATCAAATGTGTATTTGGTCAGTCTCAAATCAGTTTTTAGTCACAATGTTAACCATGTTTTTTTTTTTTAAAAAAAGAAAAAGATAGTAGAAATTCAGATAAGATACTTTGCCTTCTTCCCAGGTTGGGGGTGGGGGAATGTAAGTATTCCAGTTGACTTTGGTGAGATTGAAAGCAGCATTGACATTTTTACACCAAAATCAAGATACCAAAACATACCCGTAGGCAGGGGCTGAAAAGTAGTCATTTTTAAAAATTATCACATAAAGCAAAAAGTGTGAACATAAAACAACAGGAGTTCATTTTGCCCTATTAGGGAGAAATCTATTTATCAAGCAATAAAGAAATTACAAACCCTGCTTTCAGTTCTTTGTTTAAAATGCACTGTAGTGCAATATGATTTGCATGTTAATGATGTGAATCCAACTGTATAATACAAGAGAAGAGGAAGCTACAAACTGGTTTCAGAGAACAGATTTAGTTGTTTTCCCCAATTTCTTCCACAAATGCGTAACTTGAGAGCATATCTACGAGGTAGGTTGATGTGAAAAGTAATAATTTGTGATCATCGGGTGGAGTGGCAATGAAGCAAGAAGTTTCACTCAGATTTCTCGCTCAGAAAGCACTGGACACTAGAGGCATTTGAACATCTTTGGAAGGCAAATATCATGTAGTCAACAAGAGGCTCTCAGAGCCCATTCTGTGCAGTGTAATCTCCTAAATCAGAAAGCAGGCAGCCTCCACACTTCCTCTTTCTCTCCCCTACTCCCTCCACAACAGCCTAAATCAGATTTGCAATTGGGGTGCTTTGAATTTCATGCTTTTCATTAGTGTTCTGATATGTGTTATGCATGTTCCTCTTAAATAACACAGCAAAATAAAATCAAAATCAATTTTAAAATATTAATGCATGATTTGTGGAAATGTGTGTTGGAAGCATTGAATCACTAGATATTGAAAAAACGTAATCTGTGTTTTTGAAAGTCATCCAATGTCCTTTTATTGACAGCCTTTGAACCATTTCACAAATTGAAAAGCAAGCATCCAGCCATTTCGTGTTTAGATTGTTATATATTTAAAAGATCCTAAAACCATGATCATCATGCAGTAGTCCACGGATTGAACAAATACAGATTAGAGATAAAAGAAGAAATTCCTCTAAACTAGTGATTCTGAAACAGGGATGATTTTCCATGCCAAAGGAATTTGGCAGATTTTAGAGGTTTGGTTTTTTTGTTTTTTTTTGTTTTTTTTTTGTTTTTTTTGTTTTTGTTTTTTTTTGTTCCCCACAACTAGAGGATGATGAATGCTGCTGGCCTCTAGTGGGTAGAGTTCAGGGTGTGGCTGACCATCCTACCATAGAGAGGACAGCCCCTTCAGCCACACCAACACAACAAACATTGTGTATTCTAAAATATCCCTTAGAGAAAAGGGGAGAAGAGTCGTGCACTGAAGCCTGGGTTTGACGTCACCCACTGTCACTAGTGTGAAAAGTTAGGGCTTGTGTAATTCAGTGGTGTATAATAATGCTTCCGTAAACTTAGTGGCTTATTATGACATACAGTGATGAGGGTACTTCAAAGAGTTTGTAGGGAATGCATTTTATGGGAAAAATAATATGTGGATTTCAATTTTTTGTGCCAAAATAAGATATCTTTTAATTCCATTTTCCATGAAAGTGTGAAGCATCTTCATATTATCTTAGGAATTCTGTGGAGCAGGAGTCCAGGTGCCTCCTTAAGCCACCCTGAGATAAATTCTCATTTGATGCCTTGACTGGGGAAGGAACTTTTTCCAGTTTCACATGGTTGGTGGCAGGGTTTTGTTGTTGGCAGACTGTCAAATGCAGGAGTTCAACCTCTGGCTGGCTATTGGTCTTAACTGCCATGACTATCTCCATGGGCAGCTCACAGCATGGCAGCCAGAATAGGGAATGCCCTAGCAAGAAGAATGTCACAGCTCTATGTAATGTGTGCTCATGCACACATCACCACAAACACAGCCACGTGCTATGAAGCAGTAGCAGGTACAGGTCCCACCCACTCACGGGGACGGAATTACACAGACTTGAATACCAGAAGGTGGGACTCACAGGACAACCTGAGAGTCTGACTGCCATGGGCGGATTATCTTTCCTCTCTATTCTTTTGCATTTGCTGAGTGTTGCTGCACATTGAAAGTTCATGGGTTTAAATGTAACAAGCCTGCTGGAAAAATATGCATATTATCAATCAAGGAACTATCAGAAAGGAATCCATAGGTCACTGTTGCAGTGATATCAAAGTGCTCTTTAGTAGCCCATACTGAAAATTGTACCTTTTTTTCTGTAGACCATTATTTTCTCACTCTTTGCTGGCCTACTCCTCTTTCTATTTCACTTTCTTTCTCTTTATTAAATAATTTCCATATTCTTTGGGGTTTGAAGAATTGGAGAATGGAAAAGCTATTTTTGGTTCTCCTTTATTGCTCATGATAGATGAGATTTTCCTGCATTTAGAATATGTAAATGAGATAAGCAGAGTAACTGGTAACTGACAGTAACATGAGTTCCATACAGTCATTGAGCCTATCCCTACCTTGAAATAAATTTGGCTTGTTATAGTGCCTTTTATTTACATGAACTTTGCTGGAGAACCGTTTACTTTTTCTTAAGTACATGCTGAATGTTCATTCCTTGATATTGATCTCTGTTACCCTTTGCCTTTAATACAAGCCAGTTTAATTTCTACACAGTGTTAGAAACTAATTTCAAATGTAATAAAGTGACACTAAAAAGATTAGAGTGTTAAAGAGATTCATTGATAAGCAAGCTACCATAAATATTATGGAATAGAATTGTTATAATTACATAGAGTCTTTTATCCATTAGTGCTGCTTTAATATACACAAATAGCAGGAATTTTTGGTATAATGTTTCATTTATTTAGATTTATGATATATTCTGTGTTATTTAACAAAGATGTGATCAATGAAAATATTGCTTTAAAGTCAGATTATAAGTAAACTTTCATGGGAGAAATCAGAATATCTGTATTACTTGAGTTGCATAAATAGCTTTTAGGAAACAAAGTACTTAGTTAAATACTGGTTTTTTCTCTTTTTCTATGTTTGCATTGTTTTGCCTTTCTTATAGGAATTATCTTAAGTACATAAAATATGTAAGATGTGCCAGAAATATTCTGAAAAACATTACCTTATCATTCATAGACCTAGTTGACACAGTTTTTTCAAGAGAACAATACTGAGACCAATATATGGATTTGCCTAACGTGCCAGAGCTAGAGAGAGCGGGAGCTGGCACTCCCAGATGTTACTTCTCCTGTGCATGGTGCTGCCTGGCATGATCGCTTCCCAATAAGAATGAAATCTTGAATTCTTCTGAATTACGACCCTACAAATAACCACCTATAAGTATCACCATGAGTAATCCAGAATGAGGGTTGTGTTCATCCTTGTGCATTTTCTGCTTAAAGTTACTACACTTCACAAATATTCAATGAATTCATGATTTAGCTAATTAAAAGGAGTGGGGCTGGGAGGCAGAAAGGGTTAAGATTGAGAAGAGTTGGTTCAAAAAAGAAACATGTGTATCATTGAAGTCCAGAAGGGTCCTTCGGAGGATGCAGGAAAAAACTCAGGCTGCTTCTTAGTCAGGGGAGCGAACAAAGGCCAGAAGGCTCGAGTGGAGGCTGAGAGGTTGGCAGGGAGCCATTGGAGAGCGTGATTATGTGTGCTTAAGGGGCTCGATTGCCAAGATCAGTCAGGGGCTTTTAAAGAGGGACAACATGAGATTTGCATTTTTGAAAGAAGAATCTAACGGCAAGGTGAAAGATAGATGATTAGTATTCATGCGATGGTGCAGGGAGATGATTTAGTTATTGATACATACTACAACCTTGATTTGCCTCAAAAGCATTACTCTTGGTGGGAAAAGTAGATCTGAAAACATTTCATTCTGGGTGACTCCATTTATATAGAACATCCTTGAAATAGTAAAATCAGAGTTTTGGAGAGTCAATGAGTTGCTGCCAGAAAACAGGGAGGGGGTGTGTAGGTGTGAATACAAAGAGGTAGCACAAGGCTTTTCTATTGTGGTGGTGGGGAAGTTCTGTATCTTGAATGTGGTGGTTACACAAATCCGTGCATGAGGTGAAACTGCAAAGAACTAGACACACACACACACAAATGAGCACAGTGTTGAAAAAGTGGTGATGTATTTGTTTGCCAAGGCTGCCATAACAAAACACCAGAGACTGACTGGGTTAAACAGCAGAAAGTTATTTTCTCACAATTCTGGAAGCAAAAGTCCAAGATCAAGGTGTCTAGGTCTGATTTCTTCTGACCTCTCTAATTGCCTTGCTCTTGATCTTCTCACTGTGTCCTCCCATGATCATCCTTCAGCCTGGGCTGTGTCCTTCTATTCGAATATGGGTGTGAGTCCTGTTGTGTTAGGGACCACCCATATGACCTCAATTTTCCTTGATTAACTTTCTAAAGGCCCTATCTGCACATCACATTCCGGCACACTTGGAGTTATGATTTCAACATAGGATTTTGAGGAAGGGTTGGGCAACGGTGAAAACCAAATAAGGTCTGTGGTCAAGTTGGCAGTCATGTGCCAGTGTCTGTTCCTTGGCTTTCATATTACCTTACATCTGTGTACTGGGGAAAGCTAGGTTAAGGAGCTCTTTGAACTCCTTTTCCAGCTTCCTGCAAGTCTCCAATTCTGTCAAAATAGAACGTTTTTTGAAAGGCTACTGTGCTGGAACAGACGTAGATTAGAGGGAGAGCAGTGGTGAAGAAGCAGGGTGGTCCCATCTGGGTGCATCGGTAATCAGGTTTGTGGAGTTTGTCAAGGTTGCTGATGATGGAGTGCATTTATTGAACCACTGTCATTTGGGTGCTTGCTCTGTGTCTCATGCTGCTCAACACATTGAAGATTGCTGCTTTGCTGAAACTTGGAGTGCCCATTGTGTGATGCAAATTTCTAATCCTCCTACATGAACTTCAGCCTATGCTCTCAAGAGGTTACCTTGCATGTCGAATCCCAGCATCACTTGTTGACACCCAAACTATGTGGGCCATCTGTAATCTTTTTCCATAATAGTTTGACCTTTCCAACATACCATTATTAGATATTTCAGTAGTGATTTAACACAACCCTCTTTTCTCCTACCTTTCTCTGTATTTTACTTTCAAAGCTTGGCTTTAAGGTTCTAAAAAGATTGTTACAGCCTGTATGCCCCATTATCTTAGCATCTGAGAATCTGAAATGTCATAGTCAGCAAGTGATTTTGAAGAAATATTTTTCTCTTTATATTGCTTTTTCTTGAATAAAAAATCTTTTCACGTTGGATTATAAATAACAATCATATTTTCAGTTGTTGATTTGGATAAAATGTGTGGTTATTCTTAGGGCCTTTGCAGATGAGATTGAGATAAAAAAAAGCTAAACCTCATCACTTTACTTCAGGTCCGTGTATCTTCTGTTCTTATTATATTCACAGGAAGTAATTCACCTATCTAAGTGGTATGGCTCTTTAGGAATCTCTGAAGTAGAGCTGGTATATTGGGATAATCTGAATTCTATTATAATAATGTTAATGTTACTAAATAGAGATTGTGTGTTAGTATTACTGGAAAAAAAGTGAGATCCAATTGATCCCATGGGCAGATTTCCCTAAGCAGTTTGCTTCCTTTGTCCCTTTACTATTATGTATGGAACACAACACTCCATTCTCTTAAAAAAAAAAAAAAAAACAATAAGGAGAAAGTAGGGAGGGTACCACTTGGGATACCCGCATCCTGTATTGGAGTACTTGGGTTCTAATCCCAGCTCCACTGCTGACTTCAGCTTCCTGCTAATGCACACCCTGAGAGGCAGAAGGTTCTGGTTTAGGTAGATTGATTCCTGGCCCCAACATGGGAGATTTACGTTGTGTTCTCAGCTCCCTGCTTCAGCCTGGCCCAGCCCTGGCTTGTTGCTGGCATTTGGAGAGTGAGCCACTGCATGAGATCTGTGTCATTTTCTCTCTCTCTCCACCTTTCAAATAAATAAAAATAAATATGAAAAGATAATAGAGGAAGAGCAAAAGAGGAGGGTTTTTATTGCTCAATTAATTTCAAAGGTGTGAGTGGGCAAGCTTGGCCGTGGTTCTAGAAAGAAAATAAATGAATTCATAAGTGAGTGCAGAGAAGCCACTAAGTTTTCCACCTGAGAATGATTAAAACATTGGCCTTCAGGATAAGCATTTAGAATTATGTTTCTAAATCTATATAAGAAATACCTTGGCCTGATTCCCACCTAGTCATGAATTCACAATAGATAACACCTCTCTGCATTAGTCAGCTCTTCGTTACCACACTGCACTATCTGAGGCAGCTAACTTTATAAAGAAAAAGGTCTATTTAGCTCATAGTTTTGGTGGTTGAAGACCAAGACCTGGCAATCCCCATTAGTTTGGCTCATCGTGAGGATGGAACATGTGCAGAGCATCACCCTACCAGCCAGGGAGCAGAGAGCTGTAGAGCCCAACTCAGGAGCTGATAACAACCTTCTGTCCTGAGAGCTGCCTTCAGAGGGTGCTCCTATGACCTAAGGACCTCCAACTAGACCCCACCACTTAACAGTAATACCACCTCCCTCCAGCTCCACCTTGGGCATTTTAGGGACATTCACCATGCAAATTAATATCCAAACCTTAGCACTATGCTTTCATTTATTGTAGAGGGAAGTACTTGCATTTTTAAGTTAGCACTATATAAAAATACTTAGTTTCTTGAGATTCCCATTCTTTAATTTCTGATACAACGATTACAAATATCCAAGTAAAAAATGTAAAGTCTTCTATATTAAATCTTAAAAATTTAGGATGGAGTGGATTATCAGTTCTTTTCATCTCACTTATCAAAATCACAGTGTAATTGAGATAGTAGTTTATAGAGATTTTCTGAAGATAATCTGCAAATTAAAGCAGAGGTATTTGTTTTATCACTCAGCCATCATGCATTTATTGAGTACTTACTATTACATGCCAGGTAGTATATTTGCATGGAAAATAGTGACAGGTCAAGTTTCCTCGCACTCAGGTGGAGTTGTACAGTTCAAATGACTTATCCATCAAGGGTATACCCTGTACAAAGATTATTGGTTTAAGAAATAAACATTTGTGATTTATTTGAATTTAAGAACCATATCAACTCTTTTTTTTTTTTTTGGTGTTTTAAAGAACTTGAAAAAATGAGGTGCGTACTGACCCTGCCTATGATAAGGAAGATTCAGTGGTTTCTATCGCTAGAGAGGCACCCTGCAGAACCCAGGTGGAATCAGCCTGCTTGTCAAAGAAATACCATGAGGAATGGTCCTCCATTGCAACCTTGTGCTCTCCATTGGAGCACCTGTTGGATCTCTGATTTACGTCTGTGTATTTCATGAAAACTCAAATGCTGAAGTTTTTTGTTTGATGATTTTGAGGTGCTTGTACAATGATTTAATATACTCCCTGCAGACACTAAGCACAAACAAACAAACAAAAAAAACCAAATAGGAACAGTTGCTTCCCCAAAATAGGGCCTATATTCTAATACTTTCTTAGAAGCCTGGGCATATGTAAAAAAGATAAGCACATATATATTCTCCAAGCCTCTGCAGTAGATCAAAGTGACTAATACTGCATTCTTAGAAATAAAATGCTCCGAGCTTAAATTATGGGCTTGTCTTCACTGTTCACTTGGCATTTTTCATTCCCAAACATTGAAGATAATTTTATTTTTCTTGAATTTATTTTGCCTTCATATTTATTCATAACGAAGTCATATACAGCTCAGGAATCCCTTTATCTTCACAGGTAAATTATAATTCACCTGCTAGGAGTAAAATAGAAGTCACTACAAATTTTAGGCATTAATTCCAGTAACCATTTAACAGTGATGTCAGAGGTAGAGAAAAAGCAGTGTTGCGGCTGGTGTAAGGAATAATTCTAAATCAGTAGCAATTCAATGGCTGATGGTCTTGATGTGTGTAGGGGAGGAGAGAATCTGCTTCCCCTCCCCCCATTTTCTACATAACCTCTTTGATTGGATTGATTGATCTATCCGTATCAATTAATACAAGTGCTGCTTAACAAGAGAAAAATATAAACTCTGTTAGATTTACATGTCAATGGGGATGATTTCAGGGGAGTAAAGTCTAAAGAAATGACAAAACATGATGCTTTTATACGTTTTGGACAAAGAACAATAAATGTGTAGATACGCATCTGTGGACTAGAGTAGTAAGTTCTAGGGCTGTTATTAAGGATAAACAGGGTGGGATGGAGGATTGAGAAGCTGGTGGGAAATAAGGGAGATATGGGCTATCGCATGATATTTGTTCAGAATCTCTGGAGCTCCAGTTACCAGTTTCTGATGCTCAAGGCTCTCTTTCTGCCCTGGTCTGTGAAGTGCAGTCTTTCTGAGGAATTCTTATGGCTTGCTGAATATAGGAACAGACAGGCCAACGACCCTTCTAAAGGTACAGCCCCTCAAGTAATGCAGCCTCAAATGATTGACTTACCAAGTCAGGATACTTTGAGGTGGCACTTTCTTCACTTCTTCAGTATGTTTTGTTGTGCATTTGAGAAATCAGTAAGTTCTAACTAAATTCCCTGGTTTGTTCATTTCCATGTTTTATTTTTTATTCAACTTAATGTTCTATTTATTATTTTCACAAGGTAACATTTTTAATTTATATTATAGTCAAAGGCTTAATGGCTCTACTAAATAAAGATGACAAATAAAAAGTAAAAAGTCCAAGTCCAGTAGTGAAATAGTCAAGGACTATAAAACATAATGAAAAGATGTTCAACTTTGCTCATATATGGTAAATTTTAAATTACTCATGTCATTAAAACTACTATAGTATATAATTCTTGTCAATTTGTTTGACAAAAACTTAAAACAAAGTTTGATAAAACACTATTTGCAGCAAAACTGATATGGACATTTTTTTATTTTTTAAAATATTATAGCTCCAATTTAAGGGACATTTCCATGGTTTAATGACTGCCAAAATTTGGCATTCCCATTAATTATAACTTCTAGAAATGCTTGTGATATAAATGAGAACACCTCTATAACTGCATCTTAATAAGGAATATTTGTATACTGTTTGGGGTCAATATATTTGTTTGGTTATTTCAGGTTTTAAGAAGTAGTGGCTATTGAAATGGAGATTAGAATTATTTTTATAGGAATGGCTAACATTTCATTAAAATAAAGAAGCAAGCATTAGCTCAGCTCACAACCACTGACGGCCTACTGTTGCCTGTGAAGATCGTGGTATCAGCATGCAGAAGTCACCAGCCGTCTCGCATACATCCATGCCCTTGCACATATATGTGCATCCCATAGCATTCCCATTGACACTGCCATGACCCCCATGAAAGCTCAGCCAATAGACACTTGTCCCCTGTGTGCCCACTTCCCTCCATCCAGTCACGCTTCAGCATAGCAACCCAAGAGACCCTATAAAGTGCGATTGAGATCCCACCACCCCTTCACTGTAAGCCGTCCAGTGGCTTCCCCCACCAGCCAGAGTAGATGTCAGAGTTCTCCCTGTGACCTGCACAGCCCCATGTCCCATAAGTCTATCCCCTCTGACCTCTTTCTTTCTTGCTCTGCTCCAGCCACGTTTGACCACCTCAGTGTGTCTGGCCTCACAGGTGCCGTTTCCTCTGCCGAGAAATCCCTGATCACTCATTTCCCTCCCTTCTTCCATCAGATCTTTAGCATCATCTTAACAGCCAGGTCGTGCCTGACACTCTAGTAAAGATCGTAGTGCATTTGGCACAGCAGTTAAGGCACCTCCATCCCATGTCAGAGTACCTGGGTACAGTTCTGATTCCAACTTTCCACTAATGTGCACCCTGGGGGGCAGCAGGTGGTCACTCAAAAACATGAGTCCCTGCTACTCACTTTTTTTTTTTCATTTTCAATTCTCTTTATACACAGAAGATCAATTTAGTACATATTACGTAAAGATTTCAACGGTTTGCCCTCGCATAGAGACACAAAATGATAATACTGTTGGAGTACTAGTTATAGTATTAATTCACAATGTACAGCACATTAAGGACAGAGATCCTACATGATTTTTTTTTTAAAAAAATTGATTGTCTATGCAATTTCCAGTTTAACACCAAGATTTTTTAATCATTTGCAATTATCTTTATATAAAGAAGATCGATTCAATATATACTATGTAAGGATTTCATCAGTTTGCACCCACTCAGAAACACAAAGTGTAAAAATACTGTTTCAGTACTAGTAATAGCATCACTTCACATTGGATAACACATTAAGGACAGATCCCTCATGAGACGTAAGTACACAGTGACTCCTGATATTGATTTAACAATTTGACACTCTTGTTTATGGCGTCAGTAATCTCCCTAGGCTCTGGTCATGAGTTGCTGAGGCTATGGAAGCCTTTAGGGTTAGCCGACTTCGATCTTATTCCCACAGGGCCATAGTCAAAGTGGAAGTTCTCTCCTCCCTTCAGAGAAAGGTACCTCCTTCTTTGATGGCCCCGTTCTTTCCACTGGGATATCACTCGCAGAGATCTTTCATTTAGGTCTTCTGTTTTTTCCAGAGTGTCTTAGCTTTCCATGCCTAAAATATTCTCATGGGCTCTTGAGCCAGATCCGAATGCCTTAAGGGCTGATTCTGAGGCCAGAGTGCTATTTAGGACACCTGCCATTCTATGAGTCTGCTGTGTATCCTGCTTCCCATGTTGAATCATTCTCTCCCTTTTTCATTCTATCAGTTAGTATTAGCAGACACTAGTCTTGTTTGTGCGATCCCTTTGACTCTTAGACCTATCAGTGTGATCAATTGTGAGCTGAAATTGATCACTTGGACTAATGAGATGGCCTTGGTACATGCCACCTTGATGGGATTGTATTGGAAACCCCTGGCACAATTCTAACTCCATCATTTGGGGCCGTTCCGATTGAGCATGTCCCAAGTTTTACATCTCCTCCCTCTCTTATTCCCACTCTTATATTTCACAGAGATCACTTTTCAGTTAAAATTTAAACACCTACGAATAATTGTGTGTTAATTACAGAGTTCAACCACTAGTACTAGGATAAAGAAAAAAAAAATACTACCATGGATAAAGTATTACATTGTACAACAACAGTCAGCACAATAGATGCTGGAGAGGATGTGGGGATAAAGGGACACTAATCCACTGTTGGTGGGAATGCAAACTGGTGAAGCCACTATGGAAGTCAGTCTGGAGATTCCTCAGAAACATGAATATAACCCTGCCATTCAACCCAGCCATCCCACTCCTTGGAATTTACCCAAAGGAAATTAAATTGGCAAACAAAAAAGCCGTCTGCACAGCAATGTTTATTGCGGCTCAATTCACAATAGCTAAGACTTGGAACCAACCCAAATGCCCATCAACAGTAGACTGGATTAGGAAATTATGGGACATGTACTCTACAGAATACTATACAGCAGTCAAAAACAATGAAATCCAGTCACTTGCAACAAAATGGAGGAATCTGGAAAACATCATGCTGAGTGAATTAAGTCAGTCCCAAAGAGACAAACAGTAACTTGATCAGCTCTTGTGCTACTCACTTTGAGAGACCTGGATGGAACTCCTTGCTCCCAGCTTCAGCATAACCAAGTTCTGACAGTTGTAGGCATTTGAGTATGAACCAGTGGATGTGAACTCTATCTCTTTCTCTCTCTCTGCCTTTTAAATATATATATATAAATTTATATATATATAAATACAGTTTTCCCACCCTAACACTTCCTATTACTTTCCTTTGCTTTATTTTTTTCTTCTTATCCTTAGCACTTCTTAACATCTAATAGAATAGATATTTTTATCTTTATACTATTTATTGCCTTGTTTAGTCTTTTCTACTAAATGCAAACTCTGTGAAGGCACAGATTTTGATTTTGTTGGTGTCTTGATTGTTAACTTCTGTATCCCTAGCATGTAGAATAGGAGCTAGAACAATAGTAAGCAAGCTATAATTCTCATTTGAAATGTAGGAATAAATAACCATGTGGTTACTGATACTAAACATTTATTAAGCCCTGTCCTATACTTTGTAAAGTACTTAAGTACCTGTGGTCATTTTTTTTTTGTCAGAGTACATCTATGATGGGCATGCGTTTAGCCTAGCAGTCACTAAGCCCACATACCACACTGCAGTGCTTGCGTTTAGTCTCCAGCCCCCAGTTCTTGCTAATGTACTCCCCAGAGACCCATATCAGAGAAATGGATGGTTTGCCTGGCTCCCAGTTTCAGGCTGGGGAGTGAATCGGAAGATGAGCATTATTAACAGTATTTTCTCACAGATTTGTCATCGTAATTTAATAGGTCAGAATAATATCTGGGCAAGACAACTAACTGTGAAAGTGTATGACAATAGTGTTGGGGACAGTTTGCATGCAAGTCTATGTTTTTTTTTTTGTAATTTTGCAACAATGGCAGTGTCATGGTGGACAGGGAAAAAATATCTGATAAACATGGATTAAATCCAGCCCTATAACTTACCATCTGTGCATGCTTAGAAAAATTACTTAACTTGACTTCTTTCATTGCTAACAGGAAGAGGAATACACCTCCCTGAAGGTTGTTGGGTTTACTAAGCTAGAAAATGTGTTCAAAACATTTAGCACGGCTCCTGGCATGGTAGATAGCAGATAATTTCAATAAGGTACATCCAAAAATCTTATATCTTAGCTTATTATCTTACATGATAAGGCCAATATGCTTTCCTGTGTATTAAAAATTTCCTCTGTTTACAAAAGTAGAATATCCTTACCAGGAGAGAACCAAAAATATAAATGGATCAAATTGCAAAACTAATATAACTTCACATGGCTGATAGTCTGTGGAATTTCACCATCTCCAGAGACCACATGTTCTAAATGAATTCTGAAAAGAGTTAGATAATTTCATGACTGGTAATATTAATGCCTCTTTTTCAAAACGTGGTATAATCACATCTGCTGCCACCAAGTGATATCCGTGGGGGTCTGGCAGTCCTGCTTCTTTGTGCGCGAGGCACTGCACAAGTAGCCGAAAGGCACTCACAGTGCTGTTCTGGTTTTGGCTTTCTTATTTCCTCTATCAGGCCCTTGGGAAGGTTCCCGAAGGCCTTCATCACTGACCTTGGATTTCAGTGAAGCCTGGAGGATGGGGAGAAAGAATGTCTCAGTATTCAGCCAAAATACTGTATGTTGGAATGAATGCAGCACAAAGAAATGTTTGTAAGGGAGCAGCCATGAGCATGAAAGGGAGAACATATTTTAGGGAGAAAGGAAAAAAAAAAAAAACCCATGCACTGTATGAGTACAAAGCAAGTATTTCTTTAGCTGTGAAGTTAATACTCAGGTTGGATAGTTTAAATTATCTTAACGATTACATCTTTTTAGAAGATGCCCATTCCACATGTTTCGTAATTACCAATAAAAATACTTCACTAGAATCTTTTTATAAATTCTCTATTTAATACAGCAAAGTATTAAAAACATGGAATGTCGAATCAGGGGATGCCAACTTTCTATTTGTAGGATTATGATTCACTTATTATTTAACCCTTTGTTTTCTCATCTTAAATGTTAGGAATTCATGTAATAATTTCCACACATTTTTGGTCACAATTAAGTGAAATAGTAGTGATAAAGAAAAATATCACAAAATGTATGGCACTGTACAGATCTTGGTCATTTTTAGCTGTTTTCTATGAGTATATCCCACAAACTATTACCTGTAATAACCTCAAAGTAATGTTTATGCTTTTCAAGGCAGATTGAAGGAAAAAGACTTTAAGCAAAATAAAATAAAATTGTAAGAATAAAATAAGCTATTGACAGTAAATTTCAAGGTATTAGAAAGTTAAAATTTTCTTTTGGAAATAAGATTGTGAGGAAAAATTGTTTTAAATTGTTATAGAGAGAGATAAAGAGGGAAAGAGATGTAGAGATCTTCCATCTGTCGATTGACTCTCCACTGTGGCTGGGGCTGTGGCAGGCTGAAGCCAGGAACTTCGTATGTGTCTCCTGTGGATGACAGCGGCCCCACACTTGGGCCATCTTCCACTGCTTTTCCCAGGCCGTCAACAAGGAGCTGGCTAGGAAGTGGAACAGCTGGGCGTGAACCAATGCCCACATGGGATGCCAGCTTTGCATGCACCTGCATTATCAGCTACACGACAATGCCAGCCCCTCCATGAACGTAGCCTTTGAATATACGTAGTTACTCAAACTTATTTTCTTTCAGGCAGTGACCTTTTCCTGGTCCACAGCCACAAAAAGCACCTAATAACATGGTTTTATTAAGCTAGCATTGTCATCAGGTAAGATCCAATAACACTATACACCAAGATAGTGTCATTTCACTTCTCCCTTGCCGGAAGATAAAGATACACTCTTACAGTGTATAATATGGACTGGAGTTTTGCCAGTCCGTGACTCCTCTGTGAATCTAGATATTTCTTCCAAGTACACAGCAATAAGACGAGCGCTTTCCTGGGCATCTGGGACAGCATGTATATCACTAGTACTTATTCTGTCAAAAGCTGCCATTGAGCAGAGCCCTTGGGAGTCTTACCAAGCAACAAATGGAAGGGAGAGGAGGGGAGATCAGGGACAGCTTTTAAAATCGACTTTTATTCTGCTTAAAGTCAAATGGAATAGGATGACCTGCTTGTAGACATCTCTCTGTGGCACCAATCCAAGGAAGTCAGTTGTGTATTGATCCCTAACATTAGGATGTCTGTATTAAACTCTGTTCTGTGGATGTATTTCATAACAAATGGGGCTTCTTGAAAACCACTTGTATCCGTGTGAGCGCTTCATAACAGTATATTTGCTTAAAATATGGTTGTTTTGAGATAGGGTCATTTTGAGGAAAAGGAGGGCTTTGTATTCTCCCTGCCAATTTCCTTGTGAGTTGGCTAGTGGTTTTTGTAGTGATTTGTTCTGGTCTATTAACTGTAGGAACTCTTAGGTGTCCTGTTTGCTTTTTCCTTCTGTTGAGTTTATCCCTTCCATTACGAAACTTCCTTTCTTCTGCTTCCTTGACCTGTCCCTCATTTTTGTATCTCTTGACTTAGGGCTCATTTACTCTTAATCAGGTATAAGAGTAAAGGCTAAGGAAAAAAATCTTCACAAAGCAATTGCTGATATAAAACCCAGACTCGGTGAACTTGGAAAAGTTTCTTGATGGAGGTGGCACTGAAGCTAAGCCTTAAACAATGAATAAATAGAGTTGGCCAGGCAAAAATTGGGGGGGGGGGGGGGGGTAGGGACTCTGCACAGCATGTGCAAAGACCCTGAGGCAGGAAGAACTGGGTCCTGGTAATTGTGTATGGTTCAAAGAATAGAATTAAGAGATAAGGAATTATTATAAAGGATCTGAAGAGAGCTAAACTTGGAAAGGGCTCCTCGGATAAGGAAAAAGAGTTCTGGTTTTGTTTGCAGAGCAGACAGAAGCCAGTTAATGATTTTAATTAGGTAAGTAATATAGTTTGATTTTTTTTATACTAAGAATTACCTCTGAACAATTGAGGAGAATGGTTTGAGTAGGGTAACATTCATTTCTACTATATACTAGGTACTGTATTGTTAAATACTTTTTGGTAGGATACTGCAGATTTGAAATCTGAATGATCTCAATTGAGCAGAGTGATCCGTATGGATCTATGCAAGATAAATATATTCAAAATTGGTAATTTAGAGTCCCGGCCAGCCAAGCTCTGGTGGAAGTGCCCCATTGCTCCTGGTGTGTGATTTGTGCACCGGAGACAGTAGACTGTCTAAACTTCCCATCACCATGTGCAGCCATGTGGTTCTGTCACAGTGGAAGTGATTACTGAACAAATCTTTCTCATTCCAGAGAGTTACATGCTAATTAAAATATCTAACTGAAGAACCGTGTGTGTGCTTAGAAAGCATTCTGCCAGTACCTGTCATTCTTGAGTAGAGGAAGGAGACAGCTGAAAATCAGAGGTTGGTTTTAAAAAGCTAATTTTTGCTCTAGTTCAGAGATTTTCTGAACAAGTTAGCTTGAGCGTAAGATTATTTAACTAATAACAGGTAACTGCTGTAAGTCTCCATTTTCACATGTTCAAATGAAAAACACAAGAAGAGTTTTCAGTGCTTTGCTTGAAAGAAAAACTTCGCTCATTATCAATGAACGGATTATAGTCCCTGTCAAAAGTTAAGTTACTCAGAATCGTCCCTGCAAGAGCACAAATGAGGGTTGGCATTATTTAAATTGAAGGAGTCAGAGAAAATGCTTGAAGTTGGCTTTTAACTATTGCTTTACCACTCTCGAGTAGTATGAGTCAAAAAAGAATCTTTCATCATCTGGAAAAATTTGCACAAAAAATGTGCTTACATCTCAGCAAAAACACATAGACTTTTATAAAAAGCTAGTTCCTAATAGTGCTAAATATTTAATTTTCTTTTTTTAAAGATCAATTTATTTATTTGAAAGGCAGAGTTACACAGAGGGAGAGAAGGAAGCGAGAGAGAGAGAGAGAGAGAGAGAGAGAGATCTTCCATATGCTGGTTAACTCCCCAAATGGCCACAATAGCTGGAGCTGGCAGGAGCCAGGAGCTTCTTCCGGAGCTCCCACATGGGTAGAGGGCCCAAGTACTTGGGCCCTCCTCCACTGCTTTCCCAGGCACATTCGCAGGGAGCCAGTTCAGAAGTGCAACTAGAACTCGAACTGGCCTCCCTATGGGATGCCAGCATAGTAGGTAGCTACCTTACGCATTATGCCACAATGCTGGCCCCTAAATATTTAAATTCCAAGCTATTGTCATATTTTCCTATTTTGATATCATATTTTCTTAAGCATTTTTTTAATTTTGTGTGATACTAATGCATTAGTCATTTTATTGTTTACATTGTTAAGCATTCAATCACACTTAATATTGTGCAACACGTTATTAAATTGTATGTTTGGATTGTGACAAATATTCAGGTAAGTCATTTTATTTTCTGAATCTGGACTTTCAACTCTGTAAAAAATAAATATTAAAGAAATAATATTTCCATTTCCCCCGGTACCTCTTTCATTAGCAAAACAGTTAAAATCCTGTTGTAGTCATTCATTCATGATGCTGGGTTGAATTTACACTGTTATGATTGAAGGGAAAAAGAAAAAAAAAGATGGATTTCAAATTAAAGAAGGAGAAAGCGTCAGCAAGACCTGCCAGTTTGGGGATATAGTATATTCCAAGAGGAAGGAAAAGAACATTTTGTGCCACCCCTCTGAACTCTAAATGTAAATAGAACATTAGCATTCGCATCAAGATGAACTACATATAAGGAGAAAGAGGAACGCTGAGAAGAGAGGGATTAAAACATGAGAAGCAGGGAGACGAACAGCAAACAACATCCCTTCAGTAAATGCTACACTTCCAGTGATTAAATGCTCTAAAAAGTAATACCACATTCGCTGCCACCACTATCCTGCTTTTTGGAAGCTTTATCTACACTGGCACACCAGGAAGAATCTGAGGCCTCTTTGAGACAGCAGAGGGTTGAGTTCTAAAGGAAGTAGACAGTGAATGGCCAGTAGGTAGCTGGGAGTATCACAGGACTTCCACATAGCTCCTGAAACCCGAGTTATCTTGAATCAGAATAAAGCCGCCCTATAGTTTATTAAGTAAGTGAGTGAGATTGAGCAAAGATTCCAGTCTTTCTGCTAGGAATGCAGCGTGTGTGTGTGTATAGGACTTATATATCCCCATATCCCAATGATGAAATATGAATGTACTTCCCCAGAAAGGTGACTCTACAACATGATTATTTCCCTAGTGTGGTCAGTATATTTCTTGAGTTCTTTACAGGTTAATTGACCTCTTAATACCTGATCAAAGAACTTAACATCCTTTATTTGAAATTCGGAATACATTTTCCCATTTTAAAATTTGTTAGAAAATAATTTAAGGGCATAGTTATTTACACTCTATACTATTTATACTATATATTAAATTGGAAAATTTTATTAAGGCGAGTCAGTTCCAAGGGCATCTAGGTCCATCAATGAGCTACTCTAATAAATGTTAAGGAGACGACTTAGAATTGCTCTTTAGTTTTTAGCTTGTGAGAACCTTGATTCTTTTCCCTTTTTATTGTTGTTTTGTTTTGTCTCCTCTTTCCCCTATTTGCTGTATATTTTGAAATTCATGTTGTATGAGGATACTTTACAAAGTCCATGAGAAAATGGAATTGATCAGTGCTGTGTTGATCCCCCAAAATTTGGAATCCATGCAGTTTTTTCATAATACATATCTTCCATAAATGTTAAAATCTATTTATTTTACATTATATATTTGAAAGAGAGGGAGAGCTCCCATTTGCTAGGTTTCTCCCCAGTTGCCTGCCCTGGCCAGGGCTGGGCCAGGCCAATGCCAGCAGTCAGGACCTCAGGCTAGGACTACTGTGTGGGTAGCAGTGACTCAACGACTTGAGCCATCATCTGCTGCCTCCCAGAATGCACATTTGAAGGAAGCTGGAGTCAGGAGCGGAGCTGGGACTTGAACCCAGGCCCTCTACTATGGGATGCAGGTGTCCCAAATGGCTGCTTGCTCATTCCCTGCAACGAATGCCTGTCCTCCCCATGAACTTTTTGAAGGTCCCTGTACTTCATGTAAAAAGGATGTTTTATGTAACTCCTTTCCTTCCTATTCCAAGTTTGAAAATTCTAAGGAGAGGGCTTAAAATTTTAATCCTCTAATTGTCGAAAAGGCTGCAAGCATTAAGCAGCTTATGGAGGGCTCGAGTTGTGCTGTTTGTTTCCTGTGATTTGAGTGGAGAAGAGCCACACAAAAGCCTGTGTTTGGCAGTGGTCAGATGGCTGATCTGGCACTCAAGGGGATCTCTGATACCTTGGTATTGGTTGATTTTTGGCACCATTAAAATGAAAATGAGGTCAAGAACCTCGGATATATTGAAGTTCTTTGAACTGTCAACTAAAAGTGGTTTCTAAAGGGCTAGGGCATCTTGAGGTCCTACTGAGGACAAGCAATGGAAGAGATTTCCTCTGATTTTTCTCTCAGGAGTCTCTACCACAGGACCCCTGGGCATGGGCAGCACCACCACCAGTACCACGCTCCGAACCACGACGTGGAACCAGGGCAGGAGCACCACGCCATCCGTGCCCGGCAGGAGGAACCGGAGCACCAGCACCCCCTCTCCAGCTGCCGAGGTGCTGGATGACGTCACCACACACCTTCCATCGGCGTCGTCCCAAGTGCCAGCTCTGGAAGAGAGCTGTGAGGCTGTGGAAGCCCGGGAGATCATGTGGTTTAAGACCCGCCAAGGACAGACAGCCAAGCAGCCATGCCCTGCGGGAACTATCGGTAAGTCCATCCCGGAGCTAAGCTAAGGACCTCGTCTTCCTTTGGCTTCATTTTCTACGACCCTTTACTTTACGTTGCTTTTTGTTTTGTTTTAGGTTGGTTGGTTGGTTTGTGTTGGTTATTACCTATTTTGTAACTTGACATTTGAGTGCGTGTTGGACTCAGATGAATTACAATGCAAAATTTGAAAATGCACCTGAAGCCACACATGAGAATTTGGTGTGACTAGGAGGGGACTGGTTGATTCCACACAGAGCATCAGGGCTCGGGGTCAAGGCATAGTTAGGCGCAGGTGCTGGCCCCTGCAGGGCCTCAGCTCCCTGGGGTGAGTCACTTGCATACTGGGAGTTGGTCTCATGTTTGTCACCCACCTTCTGGTAACCAGTTGCAGAAAATGAGGTCGAGTATTTCTGTACTAGAAGGTCACTGAAATAGCCTGAAACTGAACAAAGGAGAAAGTCGATTATACCACTAAGGAGGTGGGCTCTGGTGTCAAGGGCTCTAGCATTGTTAGGGAGCACACTGGCGCCAGGCACCCTCCTGCTGGCTCCTGCCTCCACCGGACAGAGCTTTGTCTCTCCAGGGAGGGTGAAAAACTGAACAACTCTCTGCTCGCTGTTTTAAGAACATGATTTTTAATATACCCAAATGCTAACCATCTTCTTAGTTACCATATTTAAGGCAGAAATAGCCTGAGCCATGTAAAATGTGAGAAACAAGTATTATTTGCATTACCCCCTGAAAATTGGTACCTGAATGGAATACACAGAGATGTCACTCTGCATTCTGAAGGGCCTGCTTATTGAGTGTTACTGATTTCATTTCATTAGGGACAGAAGATTTATTAAGGCAAGTCAAATACAGATATATCATTCCATTTCCAATGTGTGAGGGCAATTCAAAATATTGATGGGAATTATAATTAAAAGGTTAAACTTATTTTGATGCAAAAAAATTTTGATATCCATACTTCAGAAAGTTTATGGGAGAAGCATATTACAAAAAAACTATGTATGGACTCCAAAATGTTTTGCATCAAAATTAACCTATCCTTTAAAATTTATTTTCCTTTGTGTTTAATTTGAAAGACAGAGAGAGTTAAGGAAACTGACATAGTGAGGGAGAGAGCTCTTGCATCCACTGGATTACTCCCCAAATGCCCACAGTAGCCAGGACCAGATCACACTGAGGTCAGGAACTTGGAACTCCAACCTGGTTTCCCACATGGGTGGCAGGGACCCAGTACTTGACCCCTCACTGCTGCCTCCCTGTGTGCATTAGCAGGAACCTGGATCCCAAGTGCAGGTGGGTTGTTTCCACCATGGAGTTCATTGTGAGAATTTTGCAGAAGCAAGGCTGTGCCTGAATTGTTATTTTTAAGATTTATTTGTTTATTTGAAAGGCGGAAGATTTATTTATTTGTTTGAAAGGTGGAAGATTTATTTATTTGTTTGAAAGGTGGAGGCAGAGAGAGAGAGAGAGAGAGGTCTTCCATCTGCCGATTTACTCCCCAAATGGCTGCAATGGCCAGAGCAAAGCTGATCCAAAGCCAGGAGCCTGGAGCTTCCTCTGGGTCTCCCACATGGGTCCAGGGGCCCAAACACTTGGGCCGTCATCTACAGCTTTCCCAGGCAATAGCTGGGAGCTGGATCGGAAATGGAACAGCCAGAACTGGAACCAGCACCCAAAGGGGTACCAGCACTGCAGGCGGCATCTTTCCCCTCCGTGCCACAGCAGCGTGCCCTGCACCTGGGTCTTACAGGAACCTATACAAACCTTTTTCAGGGGCAGTAAGAAGAGCAGGAAAGGCAATGCCAGTTGGAGGAAAAATATGCTGTCTTTGGGAAACATTCCGATTTTCAAATTGGGGTCTGCTGGTTGGGGGGTTTAGTTAATGAAGCTGCAAATGTAGGCAGTGCGTACTCTGTCGTGGCTTCTGGAAAGTCAATGACAGACATGAAGCAGAGGACAGCAGTGGTAGACTAAGGTTTCAGAAAGATAGCTCCAGCAGCAGCATGGAGGATGGATCTGACAGAGTGAGGAGAAGGCTGCGAGGAAGGCTTTGCAATATTCCAAGGTATCCCAGAATCAGCAGAGAAGGGTAGCATTCAGACGAAGGTGTATACAGTAACTGGTGAGGACGTCACAAAGTTTGCATTAAAGCCCCCTTCCCAGTTTTCCCAGAACAATAATGACACATTACTATAGTGCAAAGTGCTTTCAGATTTCCCAAATCCTCACAATAAATGTCCAAAGTCAGGGCTACTGTCCATCTCTTACAGTTGAAGGGACAAGAGATCAGCACTGTGGCACCGTGGGTTAAGCCACCTCCTGAGACACCAGCATTGGAGCACCTGCTGGAGCCTGATCCAATTCTCTGCTTATGTGGCTGGGGAGGCAACAGATGACCCCAAGTCCTTGGGCCCCTGCCACCCACATGGGAGACCCAAATGGAGTTCCAGGCTCCTGGCTTTGGCCTGGCCCAGTCCTGACTGTTGTGGCCATTTGGGTAAACAACCAGTGTATGGAAGATCTCCTCTCTCTCCCTTTCTCTGTCACTCTGCATTTCAATTAAATAAAAGAATAGCGAATTAAAAAAAAAAAAAAAAGATGAAGAGACTGAGGCCCAGAACTAAGGGGACAGAGCAAATAAGCAGATCCCAGACTATTTTCCAATTCCAATATCTCACAAAAACTTAGAAGTAAATATTCTCCCTCTTTTTCATAAAGAGATATGGAAGATTTATGAATATTTTTCAACACTTTGCTGAAAAAAAATTAAATGTGCACTTTTATAAAAACCAAGATACCTTCTCATCTTCCCACACCTTCCTGTAGAAGGGTATTTCAAAAAGGTCATGGAAGATGGAGTTAAAAGATACGTTTAGTGTGGGCATTTGGCTGGGGTATCAGCATGCCTGGGTTTGGGTTCAGGCTCTGGTTCAAGATTCCAGAGAAGTAGCAGAGATGGTTCAACTACTTGGATGGCTGCCATTCATGTGGAACCCCTGGATGGCATTCTGGGTTCCTGGCTGAATTCACAGGCCATGTAGAGGGTGAAGCAGCGGGTGAGAGGACTTTGTGCTTCTCTCTGGTTTTCAAAATAAAACTTAACACAAAAAAATAAGTTGGGGCAGGCATCGTGAAGCAGCAGGTTAAGCTGCCACCAGGAGGCCCTGCATCCCTTGTCAGAGTGCCTGGATTCGAATCCCACCTCGCTGCTCATACACCCCCTAGGAGGCCACAGGGGATGGCTTAAGTACTTGGGTCCCAGCCACTCCCATGGGAGACCCCTATTGGGTTCTGGCTTCTTACTTCAGATTATTTGAACCCAAATGTTCTGGGCATTTGTGGAGTGAAACAGGGGATGGGTGATTGATTTTTCTTTCTCTCTCTCTTCCTTTTGTCCCTCCATCTCTCCCCCTTTCAAATAAAAAAAGGAAAGAATTTTTTAAAAGGATGGCTTTAGGGGCCGGCAGTGTAGTGTAGCAAGGAAACCCACCTCCTGTGACACCAGTTTCCTATATGGGCTTCTGTCCCAGCTGCTCCACTTATGATCAAGCTCCCTGCCAATGGCCAGTGAAAAGCAGCAGAAGATGGCCAGGTGCTTGGGCCATCCATGTGGCAGACCCAGAAGAAGCTCTTAGCTTCTGGCTTCTGCCTGGCCCAGGTCTTGCTGTTCCAGCCGTTTGGGCAACGGACCAGCAGATGGATTTCCTCTCACTGTCTCTCCCTCTCTTTCCGTAACTCTTTCAAATGATAAATCTTTTTTTAAAAAAGCCTGTTTTTTTTTTTTTTTAAAGAATCAGCCTATTTGGATATAAACATTTTGGAATCCATGCACGGTTTTTTTGTAATGTGCTTTCTCATTAATTTTCTGAAGATTCCTTAAATGCATGGATTGCAAACATTTTTGCACCAAATAAATGTGCCTTTAAACTCAGTTTTCCATGAATGTTTTGGATGACCCTCATACCATGAAATTTGGGATGATACATCAATATTGGACTTTCTCTATCAAAATTGGTAACACCCAACAGTGCCCCTAAGAATACTGATAGAGTGATACCTACTGCATTCCTTTTAGTTACATATTGCTAGTGATTAATGCCAATGTTTTTGTTCTCCTCAAATGTTATGTAGATCAATATAAGAAAGCACAAGAAAATCAGAATATTTCTGCCTTAAAAATGGTGACTAAGAAGATGGCTAACATTTAGGAATATTGTGAATCATGTCAGAAATCATGAAATGAGTCCCATCAAATGTAGCTCCAGCATGTGATTTAAAAATATTGAATATTTCTGCTTGTTGCTCTACTTTTCTCCAATGCCAAGTGCTTACCAGTCACTACATCTAGTGTCTTGATAAATTACCTCAATTGCGTTATCCCTTTTTAACCTTCATTCATATTTAAACAGCATGAATGGGAAGTCATTCTGGGAAAAATGTCTTTGGATATTCCAACAGCTGTCTTTGCCTGGTTATTTAGGTGTGTCCACTTATCTATGCCTTGCTCCTGATGGGATTTGGGATCCCCAAGGTCCTGACCTCAGCAACTGTTCTTCTCCTTGGGTCAACCATATAACACAGAAGGTAAGTCTTGTGACCAACAAGGAAAGTGTTGCAAACCTGTATCCTCTGGTGTTGATAATTGCTTAAAATTCTCCCATTGTTATTGAGTGTTAGGTTCAATGATGACCTCTTATGTGCTAAGTGCTAATTCAGCAATTTAGTTGTTTTAAAGTGCAAATTCATGAACTTGCAAGTCAGGTACTATTGCTTATTATAGTATCCCTATTAAGCATTTCTATGGTATTGTCAATTACAGATAGATAAGTCCAGGAGGCATTAAAAATCATGCAAGCAAATGTGTGTAGCATACAGACAGAAGGATTTTCCTGTGGGAATAATTAGAAGAAAAACGGGCTACCTTTGTCATCTTGAGTCGTTGGATAAATGTTCTGTAATCTCATCATTTATCAGTGTTAAAAGTATGCACATGTGGGACAGAGTATTTCGGACTCAGATTTGTAGGGCTTATTTGGTTGCAATATGTTGGACATTTTTATTATTAATGCACTGTGGGGCTTTGAACTGATTTCATTACAGACGCAGAGCAGATGTGCCTTCATGCCAACAGGGCCATGGGATGAATCCTTATTATCACAATTTCTGTGGATTTACGCACTCCGGTAAAGGAGCGTCTGAATATGGCACATTAGCTTCGCTGAGGAATTTCCAGGAGAGATTTTTCCTGAGAAATATCACAGATGATTGCCTTATTCAAAGCTCGCCTCTGCCACTCGCAGTCTTCTCTGTTTGTTTTTAACCAGGCTTGTCCTCAGTAATACACTGGATAATAATCCATCAGTATCCGCCCAGATCATCTAGCAGATGAGCCACAACCATCTCTTTCCACTCAGTCGTGGGCAACGGTGGTTGTGTGGACTCCATGTGCATCCCCACACTTGTTGCTATCCATATGATGCTGCTCCAATCTCAGCATTGTTCCTGCCAGGGGTTTTACTTTACATCCTTTGATTTTCTTACAATGTAGCTCAGACCCCAGGGCAAATAACTCATACTGGATGTGATCAGATTAAGCGATCAGTCGCATATCTTCTTACATTAGCAACTTTAAAAAAAATACTCCCTAGAAATTTAGCCTGGGGTTAATATAAATTCAATAATAATTCACCTAGAAAGCTCAGTGTTTTCATGGTAATTCCTGAATATAGTTGAACTGTTTCATTATAGAAATTGCTGGATGACTTTAGCTGATAATGATGTTTAATTCCTTTCTTTCCTCTGAAGCCCTGCTAATCTTAGCACAAAAGAGATCATTCCTTTCACAGTCGAGACAGCTGTTGCCCATTTGATTTGTAGATGGAGTGTCTTTGTTTTCTCATAAATATATCCTGTTCTTCCAGGATATTTCTGTGTAATCCTGGAGAGTCTATAAAATTATATTATACTGTAATTATATGAAAGTTAAAGAACTTAGGCAATTATTATGTGTGATAATACCTTGGACTGATTATTCATAATTGCATAAAATCTTGAGAACTGTAACAGGAAGCTTGGGAGCACTTGGAATCAGCTTCCGAACGCCCCCAGATGAGTAGGGGAGCTCATGTGATGGCTGGGTTGGTCCTTCATGGAGACATCATGCTTGGACACAACATTGGATAAACTGTGAATATGTTAGGGCAACCTTATCGCCACCCTCACTCGCCTCTGCTGTCTCTCTTCAATCTTCCCATCCTTTTACCTGGCTTGAATCTCCAGACATTTATATGGGTGATGCCAGGTGGAGTGACCAAAAGTGGGAAGCACAGTGGCCTTGAAAGGACGGATGACCTGTGGCCAAGGGACACAGCCTGGCCTGGGGCGAGGGATCTAGGGGATCCTGACCTCACCTGCCCCCTTCCTCTGTGCACCTGCCAGCCATCCCATTAGCCACACCCAGCCAGAAGCCCTGCAGAAGGGATGCTCTTAATGACCGAGTTCATCTCTTCAGGCAGAAAGCAGGAAGGTGTGGGTAGCCAGTGGCCCTGAGCTAGCAGGGAAAGGCACCAATTAGTACGCAGCTTTCCTCTGTCCCCTCCTGCCTCCTTTCTCTTCCATCGGTTTCTTCCCTTTTCCCATTTTCTTTTTCTCCTCCTCCCCTCCTCCCTCTCCACATTTCTCTGAATTTTTTCTGCCATATGCAAAAAGTAAAGTAAAATAGTTGTCTTCACTCATTCGGTCCATTGTCTCGCCCTTCGCATCACTCTATACATTTCTAACTTTTAAAGCAAAGGAGTACGTTGGGCACCAGGGAAAGTATAGGAGAAAAACCAGCAGGGTCAAGTTTGTTGTTGTTGTCATCATGTTAAAAGGTGGTTCCCTCCTTGAGGGTGGATTGTGCTTGGATGCAGCCTGAAGGGAGAGGCTGTCTCTAACCCTCTGGGCTGCAGTGAAGAAACACTGAAGGGTGAGCAGCTGATAAACAGAAATTCCCTGCCTGCAGCAGCTCTAGTCCTGGAGGCTGGGGAATCCAAGACCAGCCTGCAGGCAGATTCCTTATCTCACTAATTAACCTGCTTTCTGGCTCCAGGGGAAGGGGCCAGCTTATCAGGGCTGGGCCCTCAGGCCCTAATCACTGCCCTCAGGCCCCTCCTCTTAACACTCTCACTCTGTGGGCTGGGTTTCAACACAGGAATTCTGGGGGACACAACCACGGGGCTGGTAGCAGCCTCCCTCTGGGATTTATAGTGCCCTGAGATCACTGCCCTGAAAGGGTCTTTTTGTTTGTTTTGCTTTGGTTTGTTTTTTTTAAGATTTATTTATTTATTTGAAAGTCAGAGTTACACAGAGAGAAGAGAGGCAGAGAGAGCGAGAGCGAGAGAGAGAGAGAGAGAGAGATCTTCCATCAGTGGTTCACTTCCCAGTTGGCCGCAATGGCCGGAGCTGTGTCGATCTGAAGCCATGAGCCAGGAGCTTTTTCCTAGTCCCCCATGTGGGTGCAGGGGCCCAAGGACTTGGACCATCTTCTGCTGCTTTCCCAGGCCATAGCAGAGAGCTGGACTGGAAAAGAAGCAGCTGGGTCTCAAATCAGCGCCTGTATGGGATGCCGGCGTTTCAGGCCAGGGCGTTAACCCGCTACGCCACAGTGCCAGCCCCCAACCTGAAAGTTTTGATAGTTGAGATGTGGTGAACATTCATTCCTCTCTGGATCAGAGTTTCCCCAACTGTAAAATGGGGTTGAGCATTAATTTCCTTATTTTTTTGAAGATTTAATTATTTGCAAGGCAGTTGGAGGGAGGGGGAGACAGTGAGAGAGAGAGAAGGATTTTCTGTTTGCTGGATCACTTCCCAAAGGGCCACAAAGATCAGGGCTGGGTTAGGCCAAAGCCAGGAGCCAGGAGCCAGGAGCTTCTTCCAGGTCTCCTATGTAGATGCAGGGGTCCGAGCACTTGGGCCATCTTTCACTGCTTTCCCAGGCACATTAGCAGCGAGCTAGATCAGAAGAGGAACAGAGGGACATGAACCAGTGCTCTTATGGGATTCTCTTATGGGATGCTGACCAAGTGGTGGCTTAACTTGCTACGCCACAGTGCAAGCCTTATAAACATTAACTTCTTTATCAATAATATTTGCTCACTTTTTCTCTGCCCAAGGTAGACAGCATTTGTACATAAATCACTGAATCAAGATGCTTACTTCAGTTGGAAAAAAGCAAATTTAATTTACATTTTCCGTAACAAATGAAATGTTTTTTCTTTGTTGGCAGTCAGGCCAGGAGGGAGAAGACAAAAACTCTTGATTACTTCTGCCTTGCAAATAATTGGGGCTACTTATATACAGGTGAAGTTAAAGAATACATTCCGTGTGACAACAGAGAGAGGATTACATTTTCCTAGAGAAAATGGAAGTTTTTAAAAGTCAGAAAATGATGAAAGAATTCATTGCACACTAGCCAGAGTGCTTTCATAATGATGATATTCAATAAAAAGCAAAATTTGTATGGAAAGAAAAAAGTAAAAGTTGTACAGAAAGAGACATTAATTCTGGCGATGGGAGGGGGAGAGAAAGCTCTGGGTGGGAGGAATGCAGAATAGATGTGAAAATAGGAAGAAAGATAAGTGGATGGATGGATGAATGGAAGGAGGGAGAGGGAAATCAGTCTTCCAAATGCAGTTTCTGCTTTTATTGAAAGCCAATACGTTGACTCAGAGCCCTGCCTCCTGAATTACATGGAGCAAAACATCCCATTTTCCACCTTTCTTAATGACTGCAATAAAAATGATAGTCTCTTGGACTCAGTTTTTAACAGGGGGTTTGCATTTCCTGTTTTGCATGCCTTCAGAGAATTCATTGCACTTTCTAATGTCACCAGTGCTTTTTTCCACTTAAAATTCGGTGGTATCGCCGTTCTGAATGGCTTCCTAGTGACTTACCTGCCAAGTGAGCTCTGCCTCCTGCTGCATTACCCAGTCCAACTATTGTGGGGGAAAGGACCGCCTGAGTTGTCCCAGGGATAGTCTGCCTCTGTTTCTACCAACCCAAAGTGCATTGTCTTGTTTGTACACAAACTACTGACAGATTTCAAGATAATGCAAGGTTATTCCTGCGTTTTCTACAGAGGAAGGATATAGAGATCTAGACATGAAGTTGTTCTTTCACAATACAAAACAAGCCAGCTATCTGCCCTGAAAGACCAGGTTGAATCCTGTCTCTTATATGTTAATTTCCCCATTTTAGCTTTCTTTTATCTAGTAGGGAATTAAAGGAAATTGTTGCATAATTTCATCAGAGATTCTTGTGGTTTCCAAGACTTTAGACTTATTTATCCTATCCTGTAGATAGAAGCATTCTGGGTTTTGTTGTTGTTTAGAGATTTATTTATTTATTTATTTGAAAGAATTACAGAGAGAAAGAGAGCGAGGAAGAGAGTCAGAGAGAGATCTTTCATCCACTGGTTCATGCCCCAAATATCCTAAATCTCTGGAGCTGGGCCAGTGTGGAGCCAAGAATCAGGAGCTTCTTCTGGGTCTTCCATGGGGAGTGACAGGGGCCCAAACACTTAGGCCATCCTTCGCTGCTCTCAGGCACATTAGCAGGGAGCTGGATTGGAAGTAGCTGGGACTCCCATTGGTGCCTATATGGAGTGCTGGCACTGCAGACTTCATCTGCTGTGCCACACGCTGGCCCCTTTGTGTGTTTATATGCAGTTATTGTGAAACAACTTTCAAATTGGTAGCACTGAGCAATTCCATGAATTGTTTTGCCCTGATTAATGGTTGATGTAAGAAATCTCATAAAGTCTGGAAGCTGATATCAAGGAAAAATGTTTTTACCGAAGCCAGATTTAAAATGTAAGCAGTCAGGCCCCCATCGTCATAGTTACCCTAAACTGAAGCGGCAGGATTCCCCCCCCCCCATTCCAATCTTAGCTATTGTCTCACCATGCCATATCAACACAGGCGTTATTTCACTAATCCTCACAAAACTCATCAAATGTTTCAGTACATGTGTGCTTCTTCCTGAGAAATCATTTTAGTACAGTTTTGAAAAAGACATGTTAGAAACAGAAACTCTTGTGAGATGGGTAAGCCAGGCTCCCTGGACAAACTCTTCCCGCCCTCTGCCCTCTGCCTCTCCCGGTTGAAGACTGCAGGCAGAGTCAGTGTAGCTGCAAGGTCATCATTGTTGTGATGCCTGGCGTGAGACAAGGAGGAGGCTCAGGCAGAGTCACTGCAGGAGGCTGTGGAAGGAAGGTCGGTGCAGGCAGTGGGGAATGGTGGGCCTGATCTGAGTACGGGTTACAGTGGTTGTGGGAGGATCCACGTATCCCCCACCATCGAGTTCCACCAACCAGAATCCTGGGGGCGGCCCCCACAGCCCCCACTCCTGCCCTGCCACAGCTGGTGAGCCGCAAGGCCTGCAAGTACAGTGGGCAGGTCCCGGTTCTCACTTCACTCCCACCATCGCCATCCAGTCACTTCTCGCCCCAGTCCTTCATCTCACCTGAGCCCCCTCATCCCTTCTCCCAAGTTTGAGTTCAAGTACAAACCCACTTGGACCACTCTTTAGTCCCTCCCCTTTGTTCTTAACACAATTCCCAAAATCTTCCCCCTGGTGACTTTCTCTGCTCCTGGTGTGAACTCCAGGTGCAGTACCTCTGTACAGTCGCCCTGCCCCACTACATCCCAACCTAATTCCTTCTTTTCCACTCCCTCTCTCCAAGAAAACATCCAAATCCAATTTTGAAATTTGCTGGGAAAAATATATGGCCAACCTTAGACTTTGGTTTAGACACCATTGGGTAATTCAAGTAAGTATGATTTATAGAGCTGAGATTCCTTATAGGGTGCTTCCTGAAGACATGAATGTAAAGAAAAATATAATATGAAGAAAAAATGAATTAGAAAAATTGGGGAGCATATTGGAGTTTAATAACTGTTCCTTGACTTAGCTTAGAGACCAATAGTCTGTCTTTACTCTTGTAAAATTGCAGTTGAAATCTGGAGAGACAGCTGCCAACATTGCCAGAGAGCTGGCTGAACAGACAAGAAATCATTTGAATGCTGGGGACATCACCTACTCAGTGCGTGCCATGGACCAGCTGGTCGGCCTCCTCGATGTGCAGCTCAGGAACTTGACCCCAGGTGGAAAGGACAGTGCTGCCCGCAGTTTGAACAAGGTAAGGACTTCATTGATGTATCTTTACAGTTGTAACACAATCAGTGAAACTTCTTAGCTTAATTTTTCCTCCTTAGAATCAGATCGTTCTAAAGAGTGGATAAATTCCATTCACTGCACTATTTCATTATACTAAAGGCACTATCTGGCTTTTAATATAAAGAAACAATAAATCATAACCTCTCTATATACATATTGATTTTATGATTCCATTTTCCAAAGCAGTTGTTCTGGTTTTTATGCAAAATTATAATAGGATTGATTAATGTGGATTAATGAAATTATTTTTTTTCTTCCAAACCTTTATGTCAGAACATTGGACAATAAATTGTCTAATCAATATGTAGGAACCTAGAGAATTGCAATAAGAGAATATTAATAACCCAATACAGATAATTTTAAAGTATACAATTTAACCTAATTAATATTACTTTAAAAATTCATGGAACAAGCAATTTTTAATTTTAACTTCCATTTGGTTTTTAGATTACTGAGATTTCACATTATAACCATTAAAAATTTTAAAACTTATGTGTATTTCCATAAATATAAATTGTAAGCAATGAAAATTATTCTTCAAGTTTCAGGAAAACACATTTTATGAATTTTTGTTCACATTTACATAAATAAAATGTTCCATCTACATAAATTATAAACAAGCTAACCATTTTATTGATACAAAATGTGAAATCTACTTTACATATTTATAAGGAAATCAGTTATTTATGAAATAAACCACCACATGGTGAATCGATCTTATGGTAGAAAAATATGAGAATGCTGCTATTGATTGACACGTGTTCCCTGAGTAGCATTCGTGTAGTGGATTATGCTCAGTAGTTGAAAAGGAGTTTTAGGGCCTTGAATAGCATGATAGTCTTACTACTTAAAGAAAGAATTTGACAGTGACAGATTAGTGGCCCTCTATGGAATTCACTAAAAGAATATTCTACTTTAGAATTAAAAAAAAAAAGACTTTGGCCAGCGCTGTGGCTCACTAGGCTAATCCTCTGCCTTGCGGCGCCGGCACACCAGGTTCTAGTCCCAGTTGGGGCGCCAGATTCTGTCCCAGTTGCCCCTCTTCCAGGCCAGCTCTCTGCTGTGGCCAGGGAGTGCAGTGGAGGATGGCCCAAGTGCTTGGGCCCTGCACCCCATGGGAGACCAGGAGAAGCACCTGGCTCCTGGCTTTGGATCATCGTGGTATGCCGGCCGCAGCTCGCCGGCCGCTGCGGCCATTGGAGGGTGAACCAAAGGCAAAGACTTTTCTCTCTCTCTCTCTCTCTCTCTCACTGTCCACTCTGCCTGTCAAAAAAAAAAAAAAAAAAGGACTTTGCAGAGTTGTCTTTCAATATATTTAGTCCTCTGTCTCATTGGGGTAAGAATCTCACTCGTCAAAATGGAAAAAAAAATTTAATAATGATTGTTCAATATAGAAAAGCCAGATAGTTGACTGGGGAAGCATTTTTCCTTGCAATTTCATCTTTAGAAAACAGGTACAGTTTAATCCATTAAGATGTAAACTATTAATGTGTTTTTCTTACCAAGCATAAAGGAATTATTTTTGTGTGCCCTGATAGAATCATTAGGAAGACCCTGATAGAATATAATCCACAGCTGCCTGTATAATCTGGGTGTGCTGTGATTTTAATGTGTTACTACCCAGGCTGCTGGATCCTAGGAATGCACGTTGCTTTTAGCTGTTGTTACCATAATGTAATGAAAGTGGTAATTTCTGTTAATGTTACATATCCATAACATGACTTGTTATAGCAATGCTTTGTATCGGTATCTAAAAATAGTGTTGATGTCTGACATTATCAGGTAGAGTTGGCAATTAATGTCACATTCTAACTGGCTACAGCTAATGAGCTTGCCTACCCTGAATATCAAATAACTACATAATGGGCAAATTTCCATTTGTGAAGCTTTTTAATGCTCTCTTTTGTTTCCCATTTGGCTCTTTTCAATTGTTTATATAATATGGTTGTCATATGTTAATTTGCATGATGGGGTACTGAGAGGGGGTGGGGCAAAGGGTACCCACGTGCTTGCTGGCTTGCTCACATTTCCTGTGGTTCCTGCCTTCCCTGAAGCAGTTATAACCCATCAGATCTGCAAAGTCAACTTGGTACAAATCAATTGTGCTCCACATTGAAATTCTGGAGGGCTTAGAGTCCTACAAACCATGATGTGAGTCAGTGATCCAAGTGACAGCCCTGGCAATTTACTTGCACTCATTCCTCACTTAATTCTTTAGAGGAGTAACTGCTCTCTGTGCCTTGAAGAATGCATCAGTTGGAATTGCAAGAATGTTAGCCTCACAGAAGGCTTCAGAGTGACTGCTTCTGAAATCTGGATAATTTTCTTTTGCAACAATCAAGGCTACTGAAAGGCAAAAAAAAAAAAAAAATAGGAAAGAGGAGAAAATCCACAATCTGGCTTATAAAATCTTGGGTCATTTATGTAACCATGGTGAATAAACTATTATTTCATTTTAGCACCACAAAAAAAAAAAAAAAGTGGGACTGAATATGAGCCGCTGTCAATCCTTTGCCTAGAAAAACATCATTCTGTTTGCAAACACACTTATTCCACCAAAGTTTCTAAAATGTATAATTTTTTTTGGCTGAAACTGTCTAAAGATTTTTTTAAAGTGGTGATATAGAGGAGATTAATCACATTCTTTTAATCTGAAGTTATTTATTTATTCTAGTTTTTTTTCCCACCTTAGAATCAAATAGTTATAATGAATGGGCATTTCTATTTTCCTGATAAATAGAACTTTTTATTTGTATGAACCAATATATGATTTGTGGAACTCATTAATCATCTATATTATTTGAAAACCACAAATAATCTATGATCTTTAAAAAATAGATTCCAAACTTTGGACATCATTCACTTTTAATTTCATGTATATCTTTTCATTGGTGGCCCATCAGTTAATAACTAGCCTGATGTGACATGGATCATTTCCAATGGATGTGGCATATTGATTTTGACTAATGTCTACTAAATGTATTCAAGGTCTCTCTCCATCCTTAACAGCTTTATCCCATCCGGTTTTCACTCGGGTTGTTCTGACGGGGTGCCAGCTGCTCTTGTCAAGCCATTGCCTCCATTCTGCTACCGCTTAGCTTTCATGTTTTCCTGGAAGGTAGTGGACAACAAATGAAGGTGTTTTGTGTAGATGTGTTCTTTTATTTTTCTTGTTTTCTCCTGTTACTAACTTGTTTTTTCTATTCTGTGTTTAATCTGCTGTCTTAATGGATTCAGCTTCAGAAAAGAGAGCGCTCTTGCAGAGCCTATGTCCAGGTACTTTCCGTGTTTTATGTCTTACGTTGTTGAATTGTCTCTGTTGATGATAGCACGTGTGGACTGCTGGTGGAAAGAGACCATGTTCTATCATCATTCTGAACGGGCTTCAGGGTGCGTGTGCAGGGTGGGGCTGGGAAGACATATAAGAGTGTGTGATGAAAAGAAATTTCATACCCAATGCTCTGTGAAACAAGGGGACACAGACTAAGAAGGAGGTACAACTTGAGGTGTGCACATGTTGATCATCTCTGAGAGGTGAGTTCTGTATAATGTATCATCCCTGTTTGTTCATAGAGGTGGATAAGAAAACATTTCAAGGTTTCATTGGCCGGGCCAATATTTGAAGAGCAAATAATTCAGAAATGTCAGTCAGTCAGAATCAAGTGCCTAATAAATAGTCCACAATAATTGGAATGATGTGCTTTCTGGTCCAAAATGGAACTGTTCATTGGTTCAAGACTTGCAACTTTTCTTTAACTCTCAGTGCAGAAACATTATTCCTACTGTACATGTGAGCCTGATGCAGCTTGCATGTTTTGCTTTTTGTTTAGGGCTTTGTGGGGTGGAGAGAGTAGGAAGAAAATGAAAAACTATGGGACTTTCAACTTTTTTCTCTACGCATACAAATCACATCCTATTTAAAGAGGCTATCTAGTGCATTTATAAAGAGATGCCCTCAATGAGCAAGTCAATGGTTATGAGCGTGGCAGTTCAGTAACTATATCTTGCCAGTTTACTTAAAATTAAGATAATATTGGTGCATTGGCTTTTCTTAACCAAACTCTTTAGAAATTAGGTTAATATAAGTATGAAATATCAGTTTGTTCACTTACACCTTTCCATTGATCTGAATATTCACATCAACAGTCTTGGGTAGAGTAGAATTGTTAACAATCTGCAGTTAGGCAATTAGCGAGCATAAAATTGTAGCAAAAGGAAGTAGCTGTCCTTGAGGCAAGTTATTCATGTTTTAAAAAGCAAAATCCAGTAAACATTTTAATTCATGAGCATATCTATATGCCAGCTATCGTCATTCTTTCAGCTCTCCCAGTTTTAAATCCAATATATGAAATCCTTCATTTCATCAACAGTTATTAATGAACAAAGCAAAGAGAGTTCCTGCCCTAGGAGTGTACCATCTTGTACATAATACTGATTAATTATGTTAGTACATTTGCACTTTAGATTAGGTAATGTGCTGTTGAGAGTAAATTCAACTTTCTTAGTTATACCATTGTGCAGCGAATGTATCCTGATCACTTTCAGTGGATGTGATGTTTATGAAGTCTCCTTAGCAATATAAGAATCCATTACAATTGGTCCCTGTTAATCAGTTACATTTGGATGGCCAAACTTGTTCATTAATGCTGATTCTGTACCAGAGTAAAGATCTCTTTCCTTATTTATCATTAACTTTTGCCTGAGCCCCCTGTAACCCATGACAGATTAACAAGATGAAAGCATATAGATTTATTTAATATGGTTTGTGTGTGTGTGTGTATGTGTGATATGGGCATTTGGAAATGAAGGCCTAAAGAAACAAGGAAAGCTGTGTATTTTTAGACTAGGTTTGATAAAGAATGGAAAGTCATGGAGAAATGTATTTGGACAAAGGGGTAATGATCGTGTGGTAATAATCTGGGACACATGGCAGGGTCTGTTTGGACTTGTCTTGGCATCTCATCTTGGCTCCTTTCCTCTGGGTATAGTGGGGCACCCAGGATGTTGTGACCTGCATCAGCCAGGGCCAGGAGAGGAGGTGTCAGAAAAGTCTCCCTTGGTTTTTTGAGCTGGTTCAGGGGCGAGGGGTTGGGAAGAGTAACCTTCTTATTTCTACTATTGTCTCCTATGCCATGCTGCCATTACTGGGGATAGTTTACCCTCTGTCCCATCAGTTCTTACTATTTTTACCCTCAGGATTCTTACATGAAATGAGTAATTGAAAAAAATAATTGCTTTTCTGTGAGTTTCATCCTGAGTATAAAGAGAGATACCTTCCATGTGTGGGTTCACTCCCCAAACGCCTACAACAGCCAGAGCTGACAGGCTGAAGCCAGAAGCCCAGAACTCAGTCTGGCTCTCTCACATGCGTGGGAAGCCACCATCTGCTGCCTCCCAAGTGTGCATTAGCAGGAACCTGGAATTCGGAGTAGAGACAGAACTTGGACCTGGGAACTCCAATATGGGATGTGGGCATCCCAAGTAGCATCTTTACTGCTCAGAACGCCTGCCCTGGAAAACAAGTTTTTAATTTGCCTTTTACTTTTTGAAGTGCTGATTTTTGTGCATAAAAATTGTTTAGATGTACTTTCTATGATTTGTGGGAGAAAATTGCTTTGAGAGGTACACACACCTATTTATGGTATATATGTTTAAGGATGTAGGACATACACTCATACATACGATCTATACTTCCAGTGTGTGCAATGAGTAGAGGAACTGAAATATTCGTCAGCACTGAAGGCTGAAGACCATTTCGGAGCAGTATTAGGGTTGTTTTGGATTGCAATCTATGCTATCCTTTTAATGGGGCCTTGGGGATAATTAGCCTTTCTGTATTTAAAACTATGAAATGCATGGTCATTCAAACATGAATCTCTGATGGAAAATTAATAGCACAGTTTATTCAATGGCTGATTTCCTGGTGTTATAATTGCCTGGTTGTGAATAAACATCTCAGCTATTGACTAAGCATCTGATAAGGCCAAATACAAACAGAATACCGGTGAAGCACAAATGCTGTGCTCAGTAACTTATGGCACTCTTCTGTTCCTCTTAATAGCGTTATCCCATGAATTCCAGGGTGAATAATACTTTTCATTTTAGTCTCTGAATTTTAAAGACTAGTTTTATATTCTCTATTGTTTGTATATTCAGAGCACATTCAGAGCTATCTATGAAATATGTAGGAAATACACTTGAAGCACTTTGTGTATTAAATTTGAAATAAAGTGGTTGTTTTTGAGCTTCTTAAAAAATAGGGTCTTTCCATAGGCACAGACATAATTCCTGAAGGGTTGATTTGACCATTAAAATTCATTTAGTTTTCAATTATTTAGAAGTTCAGTTTATATTTTATGAATTACCTCGATCCATCTTTGACATTTTTTTTGCTTCCTACAACTTGTTTATTTCACATACACATAAAGCCCAATGAAATCTGAAATATCCATTGTAATAACCGACCTGTAGGTTATCAATTAACAGTTAATTGGTGAATTTTTAAGAATACAATGAATCTCCTAAAAGTCACTATACCTATATCTCAAGAGCTTTAACATAACAAAACAATTAAATCCAATATATTTTATTTTTCTTTACTTGGTTATATTTTAGATGACACTAAAATCCTTGTTGGCTACTGAAAGAAAGAAATGGGTATATTTTTGTCATACTACATGCCATTTTCTTTTCTTGGGCAAAATACCTTCCCTTAAGTAGAGTTTTTTAAGTTTTATGCCAGAGAAGAAAAGTAAAGCTTGGGTTTTACATGCATATTAAGCTGCTGCTATGATGTAATATCACCAGAATTGATCTTCCGTGTGAAGATGGGCTAGCACAGACCAAATGACCAGCCCATGTCAACACAAGCAGCACTAATGGCCCTGCTTCTACCCTCCTGACATGTGTCCCCTGATGCTTCAACCCTTAAGAATCATAATGATTTATTGGTAAGAATAAATGGGGGGGGGGGCTAATGATTAAGAAGCCAGTTAAAACACCCACATCAGAGTACCTAGGTTTGATTTCCAGCACCAGTTCTGATTTCAGTTTCTGATCAATGTGTACCCTGGGAGGCAGCAGTGATGGATCAGATAATTGGGTTCCTGCCTCCCATGTGGGACACCTGGATAGAGTTCCCAGCTCCTGATTTTGGCCTGGCCTAGTCTCTGTTGTGGGCATTTGGGGAGTGAACTAGGGAACGGGAGCTTTCTTCTATCGTCTGTCTGTCTCTGTCTCTCTGTCACTCAAATAAAGAAATATAAATTTAAAAGAGAATAAGTACATTTTGTAGGCAGTAGGTATGTGGGTATGTGTGTGCCCACCATGGTGCAGAACAATTAACATGCATTCTTATTTAATATTCCTATCAGCCCCATGATAGAGTTATTGTAATTCTTAATAGAAAATTTGGCCCAAGGAGAGTTACATGACTTTCACACTATCATGCAATAAGTGAGAGGTCTCTGAATTCAGAGCTACATATCTGTGATGGAGGAACTACTTATCCTATTCCCTGAAACACTGCAGTTGCAGGGCAGGCTCATTTTTTGGTAGTAGGAGATAGGATACATAGTTTGGCTTACATTTATTGATTTTGTTTGCTCTAAATTTCAGGGATGGAGTAGAGTAACACACTTTTTGAGACTTTGGTCAAATGGCTGAGTGGTAATAATTTTGTATTGCTATATCAAAGTCAAGTACAAATACAATTTTTCTGAAGTCCTGTTATTTTCCAAGGAGTCTTTGATAATCATCTTTGGGCACTTGGCAGAGTGGTTAAGATGCCACATGGGATGACCACATTTAATAACAAAGTGCCTTAATTCAAGTCCTGGCCCCACTTCCAATTCCAGCCTCCTGCTAATGCAAACCTTGGGAGGAGCTGGTGATGGCTGAAGTGGTTGGGTCCTTGCCATCCATGCAAGAGACCTGGTTTGAGTTCCTGGCTCCTGGCTTCTCTCTGGCCTACACCCAGCCGTTGAGGGCATTTGGGGAGTGAGACCTTGCCTACAAGGTTGAGCTCTCTCTTTCTTACAAATAAATACTTTTTAAAACTAATTAATGGATGCTGAAAATGTGGTTCATATACATGATGAAGTTCTGTTCAGCCACAAAAAGGATGAAATTCTATCATTTACAGCAACATACGTGGAACTAAAGGTATTCTAGTACGTGAAGTCAGCCAAGTACAGAAAGACAATATTACATGATCTCACTCAAATGTCGAATATAAAATAATTGATGTCATAGAAGTTTGGGGTAGAACTGTGGTTCCAAAGGCTGGGGCGAGAAAGGGGATGTGTGATTAATTAATACTGAGTCATAATTAAATAGGGCCAAATAGTTCTGTTATTGTATTGCTTATTAGGGGGACTATAGATAATGATGTTATCTGATGTATTTCTCTACGAAAAGCTAGAAGAAAGGATTTTGAATTTTTTTTTACCATAAAGAAATGTTAAATATTTGGGGAGGTAGATTACTTACGAGATTGAACATTATGTGCTATACTCATGAGTAGGAACATTGTGTGGTATTTTATGTGTCAGTTATAAATAAAAGGAAAAAAATGTCATCATGTTGAGAGAAGGAAAAGCAAGTAGAAAGAATGGTAACTCTGTGTGAAAAGAAGGACTGCCAAGTGTTCTCCGAAGTGGCTATGCCATTTTACATTTCTACCAGTAAAACGTGAAGGGTCTGACTGGTAGCCTCCCTGCCAACATGCTGTTCTCTGTCTTTTGGATGGTAACCATCTAGCATGTGTGACTTGCAGAAGTTCTTGACTCTGGTCATGGGTTGAGGGCAGGGCAAGGTTTGGGAGTGTGAGCCATGATCCAATAAACAGCATATGTTTCCAAAGAGAGGTCATTGGTCTAGTGAGAGCCTGGGGTTGGGGCATTGCCTTCAACTGCGTCAGAACACCTGCCTTGTTATTTTATAAATGTAACCACGACTTTTGTCTTTTGTTTTCATTTTTCAGCTTCAGATTGCCATATTTTAAACAGTTATGTTTGTTATCCTTGTATACTTTTTTTTTCGGAAGGAACTATTAAGAATTACTAGTAAAAAATAATAAATAAATTAATTAATTAAAAAAAAAGAATTACTAGTGTCCATTTTTCACTGTGTCCAAAGCAGGACATTTTCCTAGTTAAGAAATACATTTTCATTGTTTCAATAGTTTCTGTTGTCCTCCTAAGCAGTGTGTCCTCCTTAGGGCTTCTGTACTTGGCTTTGTTTAATGGGAAATATTCACATAGGTATATTTAAGAATCTGTGAAATCTGAGCCATTCTTTAGAACTTGCTGTTACTTGCCTGGCCAGGTTGAGAACTGATTAGAAAAAACTGAGGGTTCCTGGGTTCGGTTCCTCACTCCAGCTCCTGACTTCCACTTCCTGTTAATGCACTCTCTGCAAGCAGGTGGTGGCTCAGATGCTTTGGTTCCTGCCACCCATGTGGGCCACCCGGGTTTAACTCTAGATTCCTAGATTCAGTCTGAGCCGGTAAGACCGTGCCTTTCTTCCCTCTGCTCAGAAATCTGCAGTTCCTCACAAGGGTCTCAGAAGCTGACCAGTGCTGCGCTGCAGAGCCATGCCCTGTTACTCTCTTCTGGCTCTCTGCACCTGCTGCACTGGCTTCCTAATCAGAACATGCAGCTCTGCGTATCTGCACAGCCCATTCCTGTACTACCTTCAGGGTTTTGTTCAGGTGCCTCCTGAGTAATCCATTTCTTGGGTTCTTGTGTGAGTTGTTTTCCTTAGCACTCACCATCAGCTCATCACCTGACATGCCTTATTCTCACTTCTCTATTATGCCTCTAGAATTTTTACCGAAAAATAGAGGGCAGAATTTTTTTCTGTGATATGCACTGCTGTTTTTTCCTATGCTGATAAGATCACTGGACACATTTGCTCAACAAATTCCTGAGTATCTGTTTTACTATTGCTGAGTACTGCATGATGCTTGCACGGTCCAGGGTAGCTATTGATTTTGCACAGCTGGTACCCAACACAGATTTCTATCATATTATTAAGGTAAAACAAACAAAATAAATAGAGTGAGCTGATTGTTGTTCCTATTGAAATAAGAGAATTTATTTGCAATATTTGGTAAACCTTAAGAAGCAGAATACTTATTACTTTACATAAATAAAAGAAAGAGGAAGGCAGGAAGGAAGACTAGTATGTGTGTGCTGATTTGTTTTTGTTGTTTTTTTGCATCTATCAGGTTTCTAAATTTTTTTATTTTTTATATGTAGATTGAGAGAGAAAGAGACAGAGAGAGAGCTCACATCTGCTGATTCACACCCCAAATGCCCCCTACGCCAGGGCTGGGCCAGACTGAATTCAGGAGCCAGAATCTCCATCTGCATCTCCCACATGGGTGGCAGGGTCCCAAATACTGGCCCCATCATCTGCTGCCTTCCAAGGTGCACATTGGCAGGAAGTGTGAAACTAATAGACCAGCTGAATTCATGGCAATGAGTGTTGCAAGAGAAGAGAAAGGAGTGTGGGACTGTGCCCTGGAGAACCATAATAGGAAGAGGTCAGGGAGAGGAAGAAAAACCAGTAGCAGAGACTAAAGAGCAGCTAAAGAAAGAGGGACCGGGGAGTTGTTCTTATCGAAGGAGGAGGGAACGGTGTTAAATGCTGTTGAGTCTGCTCAGAAATGCTGACACAGCTTTTCAAGGATAAAAGAAACTTCAAGTTTTGATGACTTAAAAAAAAATCCAACGCCTGGCTATCTTTATATCATCTATAATGTTTAAACATTTTAGCTCATTCGTTGCATCTTTAGTTTTATTAATGCAGACTGTCTGTGAACCGAAGTTGCTACTTGCACCTTTGACACAGTGCAAATTGAATTATGCCAGTTTACTTGTGTGCCTTCGGTGCATGAGACAAGAAGGATTCTAAGCTCCATTTATACTGCTAGGAAGAAATTAATGAGTATTTTCAAGTTCCCTGTTTGGTCACTTAATTGGCTGTGTGACAAAGAGCTCCGTGGTGCATGTCAAACAACTTTCAGAGTCCTCTAATGATTTGTGCTTTGCTTGACTTGTGATACTATTCTGTGTGGCCTGTCAGGGTGGATATCCTTGTTAAAGTGGCTAGAATAAATTGGCTAGCAGTGTGCATACAATATAGTATATTAAGTACAGCAACAGGGAGCACTTTTAGCAGCTCTTTCAAGAGATTTCGATGTTTGCCCATAAGCATCAAAGCCAACCCAAACTTTCATTTAATATAATTAAAAGGACATCTGAAAGTAGTTTGAATCACAGCAGGTTCTTGTGGTTTGGTAACCCTTTGCTAAAACCCCGTGAACTTAATATATTTCACAGCTTGATAAATCTGTACTTGATTTATGTCAGTAAGGGAGAAAATATAAATCTGCCCCCTGAGTGTTTCTGCTACCCTGAACCTATTGTTAAAAGACATTGAGATCAAAGAAAATGACTTGCATCTACAAGACAGAGCCGTTTTTCTTTAGATAAAGAGTGGTTACAGGAATCACCTCTTCTAAGTTGTAGTCTTTAAGTGCTGCTACAAAGCAATCATTGAATCAAAAGACAGAGGAATCATATATAATGTAAGCAGAGTAAATGGTACAGTATCATTGAAGAGGTTGAGCAGGTCATCTCCTAAATCTAAAAGCCCTCCGAAGACAGTGAGAGATGACGAAGAAGATCATGCCTTGACGTGAAGAGAACATCATTCTGGGGTTCTCCCAGGCTTTCCCTGGAGAATGTTAGAGATGCCTACTTTACACAGTCATTTCTGCTGCTTCCATTTACAGAAAAAAGCAAATGTTCCTGTGGCTGCTTGCATGTACAGGTTTGTGAATGCTTCAGCAAGTAACTCTAATGAGTGAGAAAAAAAACCCTTCTCTTTTTAAATAAAAGAGATTTTCATCTAAAACAAAAATATTTTCTCTCTTCATCAACTTGTGTTCTCCTTTCTTGTTTAATTTCCTGATCAAAGCCTGAGTCATTACTTAATTGAAAAACTATATAAAGCCTGTTCTGTGCACCACTGATTTGTAAACATAAGGTTGTCATCAGAAAAGTTTTCAATACGTAGACTATAAATAGATAGGATTTCTGAACAAATGCAAGAGAATGCACATCAATTTGCATTGCTGTTTCTTTAATGGCCTTATGATCACATAGCTAACGAGAAGGAAAACGGTATTAAAAACAGCATTGCAGATGTAAGATCCTACTTTCTGAAACCATCATTAGCTTTTCTGGTACAGGTCAGAAAAGAAATGGAAGTTTTAAAGTGTAATTTGCAGTAAAGTAGTTGCCTGATGGCTTGGAACCAAACAAATGATTTTTTCAGGACTACTCCCAACAGTTACAAGTTTTATATTTTCCTTTCTCTAATGTATACATTTTGTGCAATTGGTAGGAACAGAAACTTAACTATGGTAGCTTAGCTATGGTGCAGGGCCCTCTTGCACATAAGTGGGAAGTTCAGGATTAGCTTGAAAATGCCACGGAATCATCAGCGAGGAAGACAGCATCTGTGTCTCTGGTCCATTGTCTTCAGCACATGGGCTTCTGTCCTCATGATGTCAAGGGAGATGCTTTGGTTCCAGTCACTGCCTCTTGCTGATCTCCAAACAGAAAGAAAGAAGAAGAAATGTAGCTAAAGGACTTCATTCTTTCCAGAACCCTCACCAACTATTTCTGATCATATCTCATTGGCTACCCTATTTGCATAGCTAAATGCTGCATGAAGAGATGTAGCTTCCTCGCTGGATATCATCAATGATTCTGTGTCTAACACGAGTCATCTGAGCTATGCGCATTCTCAGATGCAACTAACTTTTTTTAAAATCTGTCACACAGTCACAAAACAATGTTATTCTATAGGCCTCAGATCAAGGGGTTGGGAATAGCTTGTGGCAGATCCACACAATGAAGTAGAATTTCTCTGTGGAAAAGAATAAATTTGTAGACAGGATCACAAAGTGTATTAGGGTCATGATTTAGATAAAAAAAAAATTGAACTCTTCATCAGTCGATGAGATTGGCTGAATGAACTACACCAAGCAAAGGCAGATTCTAGCCACAAGATGAGATAGAGTGTGTGTTGATTCAGAAAGACAGGTATGATATCTTTTTTTTCCAAAAATATAAAAATTTTATTTCTTTGGATGGCAGAGTGACATAGAAACAGGGAGAGACACAGAGAAAAAGAGAGATATTTGATTTGCTGGTTCACTCCCCAGATGGCCACAGCAGCTGAGCCAGGAGGCACTACAGTGGTCACATTTGTTTGTTTATATTTGTAAATATTTACAAGTCTTAGATGATCCACAACAAACTTTCAAAAGGAATTTTTGGGCAGGTGCTGGGGTTGCATTCAATAAATGGATTTTCAGGTTGTAATTTCTATGTATATGTACTTCTGTTTTTCTAAATTTTATTTATTTGAGAGGCAGAGAGAGAGAGGGAGAGAGAGTGCGCGCGCGTGCTCCCATCTGCTGGTTTATTTCCCAGATGCCCAGCAGGAGACTGGAACTCAATCCTGGTCTCCCACTAGGTGGCAGAAAGCTAACTACTCCAGCCACTCCTGCTGCCTCCCAGGGTGCCCATTATCAGGAGGCTGTAACTAGGAGCTGGAGCTGGGACTCTGACCCTGCACTCTGACATGGGATATGGCATCCCAACCCAGTAGCTTAACTACTAAGCCAAATGCCCACTCCTGCTTTGCTGTTATTTTAACTGTTTACAAGCATGCCATTAAAAAAAAAAAAGCTAAAAGACATTATTTTTTGGAACAGTTATAGATTTGTCAAGTAGTGCAGAAGGTTCCCATGTACCTCCCCTACCACACCCTCTATTAGTAATATCTTAACGTTGATACTGTTATGGTACACATTATAATTAGTAAACCTATATTGATATATTATTATTGACTATTGTAGCATATTCAGATCCCTTTAGTTTTTACCTATGTCGATTTCCTGGTTTAGGACCCAGTCCAAATATCACATTACATTTAATTGACTCTGACGGCGTATATCAATTTCTCAGACCTTCCTAGAGGTGTGCCATTTTGAGAAACAGAAATACATTTCCATTAAAATACACTGAACACATATAGTTTAAGAAAAGCATAAATTATCCATTCATTCACCTGGACTGTCTTGTTGAGCTCTTATCTTCTGGGCACTGTTCCAGGTGCAGGCATTCAGGGGTAGGGACAGACAGGATTTCTGCCTTTTTACAGCTCACACCCTAGTACAGCAGGCTGAAGTTTGGGAAAGAAATAGCCAGTCAATCAGTCAGTATCAAAGTAATAATGTAAGATGATGGCAGCCGTGCTATGCAAAGAATTGAAGCAGGGTCCTGTGATTGAAAGTGACTTCTTGGTGACTTTGGGAGTATGTGGATCAAGGAAGACTGTAAGGAGATGATGATGGAGCTGAGTCCTGGCAGTTGGGCCCAGCCATCCACCTACCTGGAGAAACAGGTCACCCGGCAAAGGTAGGTCATGTGAGAAGTGGTTGGGGTGTTCTGGGAAGTGGAAAAAGAGCTCTATGAGTGAACTTCAGAAAGTATGTAGAAAAAAATGGAATTAAAAAATAAGATTACTTTGGTGCAAAAAATTTTTGAAATCCATGCCTATTTTTTCATAATGCACGTTTCCGTGTACTTTCTGGAGACGTCTCCAATGCCTAAAGCAGTGGGTTAAGGAATATGGTGGTGGGGAGGCTAGGAACAAGACACAAGAGCCTGAATGCCATGAAAACCTTTAACTGGGTCATGATATTGTGTTTTGCTTCATTTCCCTCAGATTCCCAGTTGTCACCTTTGTGTAGATGATTTCTTGAAAGCCAGTGAACCAAATACTTCACATGTTTCCAAATTCTTCTGTTAATTCACTCCCTGAATGCCGAGTCAGGTTTTAAAGATGCAAGTCTAATCATGACTTGACCAGACAAGTTGTCTGTCCATTTTTGTCTTCAGACCTTTAGAAAAAAAAAATGCTTTTTTTACACTACAGTGTTTAATATCAATTTCCTCTGGCTAATTTCTCACACCTTTAAGGGGCCCGCCTTCATCCTTCAGTAAGCACCCATGTACTTACAGTCTGTGCCTTGTGCCTTCGTAGTCACAATACCTCTTGCTTGGACTAATTCTAGATTTGCTCTCAATTCTCCTTTCCAGCGTGTCAGGAGCTGACTTATCTGTCAACATGCACTTCACATATCAATTTCTGGAAGGATGCATCTTTGTCCCTCTTAGTCTGGATAAGTGCCCTCTTGTGTGAATTTAAAACACTCAGTTTTCACAATTATCAGGCTGTATTTTAATATCTTTTCACTCTTCTCTCACTGAGCTGCTTGGAAGGGAGCAATGCCACTTTTACTTCTAAATCCTTGGGACCTTTTCGCTTGTTCTCAGCACATACTAAATAATCTCTAAATATTTACTATTTAATCGAACTCTTCTGCTATGTCCACTCAGCAGGAATCCTGACAACGCTTGCCAGTACTCAACGATTGCCAGTCCCTCTTCTCATTCTGTTTTCAGTCTACCTCTTCTGGCTTTTGTCCCCATGACTTCACAGAAAGTGCAGTTGAGGTTCCCAATGGCTTCATTCTTCTAAACCAGTGGTTGCCAGTTAAGCCTTCACTTCCTTGGCCAACCAGAAACATCCAACTCAGTTGATCACTCCCTCTTCTTTGATACTCTCTCTTCAGTTCTTGATTTTCCTCCTACCCTACACTTCCTTCCAGCCTGCTCTGCTGGGTCCTCCGCTTCTGCTCAAAGCCCTAAAGTTTGAATACCCCCAGCACAATACTTGGTCCTTGTTTTCTCTTTGCAGTCATTCCCTTGATTTAAGTACCACCAGGATGCCAGTGAATCACAAGTGTTATTTCCAGCATGGGCTGTTCTCTTCAACCCTAGACTTAATGTTCCAGCTAGTGTCTCAGTATCTTCTCTTTGTTGTCAAATGGGCACCTCCTCATCATCCCAGATCTTCTCTGTCCATACCGAATTCCTGATCTTGACTTGCAAATCATTCTCATCTCCAACGATGTGGTTCATTGCCCACCTTTATTGTTTTATTTCAGTGGACTCCAAACCATGCCTTTTAAGGTGTGGCACACGCTTTGCCTGTTCCCACCTGAGTACTCTTGCTCTGGCTTGTTCCTTCTGTTTCGAGTGCTTTTCTTCCAGATGTTTGCCTGGCTACCACCCTCAACTCCATTGTCAGTTCTCAGTGGTTACCTCTTCAAAGAGGCCCATCTGGACCATGCTGTTTATTTACATTATTCCTAAAATTCTTGATAAACATATAACAGTTATGTATTTTGTGTTGCACATTACAGTGTTTCAACACATATACCCAGTACAAATTGGTCAAATCAGGTGTCTAGGTTCTCCATTTCCTTACCCTTTGCATTTGGAGCCTACCAGCTGTTCTCTTCCAGTTCAGTATGCAGCATAATATATGCCTTTTTTTTTTTTTGACAGGCAGAGTGGACAGTGAAAGAGAGACAGAGAGAAAGGTCTTCCTTTTGCTGTTGGTTCACATTCTAATGGCCGCCACGGCCAGCATGCTGTGGCCGGCACATTGCGCTGATCCGAAGCCAGGAGCCAGGGGCTTCTCCTGGTCTCCCATGTGGGTGCAGGGCCCAAGCACTTGGGCCATCCTCCACTGCACTCCTGGGCCACAGCAGAGAGCTGGCCTGGAAGAGGGGCAACTGGGACAGAATCCGGTGCCCTGACCGGGACTAGAACCCAGTGTGGCGGCGCTGCAGGTGGAGGATTAGCCTGTTGAGCCGTGGTGCCGGCCATATATATGCCTTTGTGAACTATAGTCACACCACTGTGTTGTGGAACACTAGAACTTACTACGTCTATCTGGCTGTGTTTTGCTGCCCATTATCTCACCCCACTCTGTTCTCTCTCCCCACATCCTTCTCAACCTCTAAGAGTTACTATTTTAAGTTCAGATCAGCTATTTTCTACACTATATCTAAGAGAGAGCATGTGGTATTTGTTTTACTGTGTCTGGCTTATTTTACTTAACATAATGGCCTCCAGTTCCAATCCATTTTGCTGCAAATATCAGGATTTCAGTGTGTGTTTTTTTTTGTTTTTTTGTTTGTTTGTTTGTTTTTTTTGTGGCTGAATGGTGTTCCCTGGTGTAAGGTACACCACTTATTCTTTATTTCTGTATCTATGGATACCTACTTCAATCGCGTATCTTCCTTGTTGTGAACAGTTGTGTATAAGGAATATGGAAATGCAGCAATCCTGTTGACATGCTGATTTCATTTCCTTTGGGTATATTCCCAGAAGTGGGGCAGCCAGGTCATATGGTCAGTTTTCATTCTTTTGGGAAAACCTCCCTGCAGTTCTCCATAATGGCTGAATTAATTTGCATTCCCACCCACAGTATGAAAGAGTTTCCTTTCATCCACACCTTCCCCAGCATTTATTTGTTTATTTTGCATTCTTGAAAATAGCTGGAATAAGATGATAATTCACTATGGCTTTGATTTGCTTCAAGTGTCGTATTTAGGACTACAAGCCGCCTTTTCTCCAGTTCTACCCCTGAATCTCTATACTCTTCCCACTTTACCCATTTTCCTCTTATTTTACTTGGCAGTTTCTAATTCCTAATGTTGTTTCCTGTATTATTTGCTTCACTTGCCAGAATGTTCAGTTCCAAGACTGTTTTTTCTCTGCTTTGTTTAAAATGTATCCCGAGCTTAGAATACTGTTCATTCCTTTTAAATGCTCAAGAAAAATGCTCTGAAGTAATGATACCTAACACTGGACTGATTGTACCTTAAAGCAGTTATCTCTGTGATTTGTAGCTTATTATCATTACACCAGTTGCAGAGAAACAAAACAAGAAAACAAGAGCACTCACTGTTGCCGGTTCAAGGAGAAAAGCCTTCTGGGTACTCTCCTGATTGGTTAATTTCAGGTCTCATAGAAGCCTTTCTTAGACCTCCGGGATGCCATCCTTTCCTGACCAGGAGCTTTCATCTCTGCCGTTGGCTAGTCTTACCTCATTTCCCTCGCTATGTTAACACTGCTTCTGTGCCATCGATTCTCCTTCTACTCCGTTTATCTGGGTGATGTTATACCTACCAGTGTCTTCAATAAGCCTTCTTCATTTCATGAGGCCTAAACTTCATGCCTAGAACGACTATTTTATGTGAGTTTCAGGACCATCTAGACCTTTCCAATTGGTGACACTCAGATAAGTTACATTCAAAATAGGCAAGTTTAGATTCATCATGTCTCACACACCCTTTCTTTCGAAATACACCATACACATACTGACACCATTTGCCTCTTTAAAATTGTTTTAATTTATTTTATGTACTTGTGAGGCAGAATGATAAAGAGAAAGACATACATACGCGAGGTATCTTCCATTTGTAGATCTACTCCCCGAATGCCCATAATGGCCAGGGCTGGGCCAGACTGAAGCCATGAACTGGGAACTCCATCTGGGTCTCACACTTGGGGACTTTGGCCACCACCTGCTGCCTCCCAGGACGTGGGTTAGCAGGAAGCTGGAATTAGGAGTGACACGGGGACTCAAACTTCTCCTGCATGAGGTGCAGGGGTCAGTGTCTAACTACTATGCCAGATGCTTGCCCCTCACTACCTTTTAAAGAACAAAAATTTGCTTTTCTTCTGATATTCACATTTTAAGTGAGTTCTTTCTCACTACCTTCCTGCAGATCTGTACATTGTGTGCCTTTATTTTCCTCATCAGCCAACTTCAAAAAGCTAAGAAATCATTTAGAATATCTTTGCACCATCTACTTTCTCCATCTCTGGAGTCAGAATGCATCGATTCAAACCCTTGTTCTAGCCCATGTTAGCTCATGTTTAGCATGTTGCTTAACTTCTGAGTCTCGGTTTTCTCACTGTATGGTGAAGATAATAATAACCTCTATTGTACTGTGTTACCATGAAAAATAAGAGTTAATGCATGTAAAGTGCTCATATTGGGATCAGGAGTTCACTCAACAAATATTAACCATTGGAACATGTATCACTTCCCTACTTTAAATGTGTACAAGGTTGCCTTTAGGTCCTTATTCTATTTTAAGGCTTTGTGTTTGGTTTTCATAAATTATCTCTGCCCCTATTAGCTGCCGTCTTGTGTTACTGTCTCTGGAACACCAGTTCTTTTTACTTTATAGAGAATCATGAGGACAACACGACGTCAAATGATCTGACTGTTGTGGTGCTAACATCCTGTATGGGTGTCAGTTCTTGTTCCAGCTGCTCCTCTACTGATCCAGCTCTCTGCTCGTGGCCTGGGGAAACAGTAGATGGCCCAAGTACTTGGACCCCTGGTCCCATATGGGAGGTCCAGATGAGGATCCTTGCTCCTGGCTTTGGATTGGCTCAGCTCCAGCCATTGCAGCCATTTAGGGAGTTAACCAGTGGATGGAACACCTTTCTTCGATCTCTTTCTCTTTGTCTGTAACTGTACTTCTCAAATAAATTAAAAAATCTTAAAACAAAAAAAAAAAAGAGAAGTATGGTTATCTTCTTAAAATTGTACCTATGGAATCTGTTCTCTTTCCAGTAATTTCTTTTCATGTTCTCAGAAAGAATTAAAAGGTAGTGTGCATTTTCCAAGAACTTTATTTTTTTCTGTTTGCAGAATGCAGCCACTCTATCAGAAGCCAGTGAGTCCTCAGCTTGCAGAAGGAGGGTGGGATAGAATAAGTCTTGAGAAAGACTAGTGTGAATTTTCATTGTATTGCAATAGAGACTAATGTGTGCCTGATAACCTAGTGATAATTCATAAGGACAGGAGTACATGAAATTTCTAGGAAGCACATAAGGTTAACATTGAAATAAGCCATTGAGGACAACTTTATAATGAATGAAATGTTGACCGGAGTTTCCTTAAAAAGTCTTGTTCTATTTTGAAAGACTAACAATGAAATTTTAAAATCAAGAGAAAAGTAAAATCACTTGGATAATTAAGAATCACTTACTGGCATTTATATTTTAAATGCCTGAGCTAAAATGGACCAAATTTTCAAAGACAGCTCATGCAAACCTATACAAGGGTTTGTTTCATTTGATTTAGCACTAAGTGAATTAGAATAAATATTCCATCGCAGATATGGTTAAGTTTTCCCCCGCCTCCTGTATTGACCATTTCTGCCAGGCCACAGTCTATACGTGTGCATCCTTGTTGCCCCACTGAGGAACCTTAAATGCATTTAGATTTTAAATGACGGCTCAGCTGTACAAGCACAGGTTTCCCCTCTCTCCAGCCTTGAGAGAGGGTGGCAGTAACAGCCGGAGATACTCATTTCTTTGATCCAGAATAAAGAACTCCTTCAGGGAGCTGTTACTTCCCTGGTCCTTTCTACTGGATTGTGTGAATTATTTTTTATTGCTATAACTCTTTGCCAATTATGATAGGGATTTCTGTACAGGAAATATTCCCCAGGCATGCCTAGTCTATTTGTGTTTCGTGATCACATAGTGCCATGGATTTTCTTTTATTTTTTTCCTCCCTTCTTCCTTCCCTCTGTCCCTTCTTTACGTCCTTTCCTTTTTAAACTCTAACTTACTAGTTATCTAGGCAAATTATGCACTTGGACCACAAGGAGAATTTGGGAGAGGTTTTGGGCCTACCAGCTAAGACACTGCTTGGGATGCCCACATCCCAAATTGGAGTGCTTGGATTCAAGACCTGCTTCTGCTCTGGATACCAGCTTCAAGCCAGTGTGTACCCTGGGGGGAGGGGCACAGTAGTGGCCCTCAAATAGTTGGGCCATTGTCACCCACCTAGGAAACCTGGATTGAGTTCCAGCCTCCTGGCTTTGGCAAAGCCCAGCCTCAGCTGTTGCCTGCATCTCGGAAGGGAACTAGAGGATGAGAATTCTCTCCTGTCCTTCTGCTTTTCAACTAAATGAAATTTTAGAAGATTCAATTAAAAAGAGAAATAGACAAGTAGATCCTAAAGCATGTATTTCTTATCCCGAGTAGCTTTTTGAAGCCCTCTTCATACCCAGACATGGTTGGCAACTCTCTTTGAAATCTAGTCTTCATTCTCCAGTCTGGTCACTGAGCCCCATAGCTCCACAGTTAGGAGCTTTTTCAGTTCCTCCAATGGGCCTATTCCCTTGGTTCTCTGTGCCTGTAAGTATGTCATGTGTCCCTTACCTCTCTAATCAGTGTTGAACTTGAACTTGGTATTCACCTACTTCATGGAGCCTAGCCAATACAGAATGCAGACTCTGTGTTTCCATTACTGTAATGCCTGCTACGTTGGATTTTAATTGCTCGTTTATTTGGGCTCACTATATTATCATTGTGCAGGAAGAGAGACATCTGTCCTTCTTGCTGCATCCCAGTGGACACTGCACAGTGAAGGTGCTTAATTGATATTTATCTTATGAGTATTGAGTTAGCAAGAGGGTTGTGTCAAGTCTACAGCTCTACGTTCAGTTCTTTTAGCGCAATATAGATCTGTTTAACCGCATTCTATCATTTCACTGTAAACTGAACTAGATTTTAAAAGTGAAATAATTACCTGTAGTTTGCTAAAATAGTACTTTTATAAGCTCTAGGTGTCTCAAGTAGGAAGCCTTCTCTATGAAAAAAATTTTTTAACCTTGTTCTATTGTTAAAGGTCCTTATTATTGTATTAAGGTCAGGTGTGTTATACAATTTAATTTTAATTAAGACTTGAAAATGCCAACACTTCACTGTAATATAAAAGGGAGTTCAGAGATTAGTAGTTTTTATATGCTTAATAACATTAAATGACAGTGGTTATAAAACGAATGCCAGGTTTATTGATCAGATGTGTAAATATCAGTCATTCTACATGACTTCTAATAAAAAAAAAAACACTGCAAGTTATAAACTGTTTTGAAGACTCTTCCAACATTTGACCTTTAAAATTTTGGTTTGAATCAATATCTAAACATAGAGTGGAGTATGGAGTGCTCTCTTTAGTAATGATTTTAAACTTTTGCTGTATTTTATTTTATTCTCAACTGAAAAAATTATATTAAGAAGCTTTTTCTTTCTTTTTCAGAATTATTGCAGTCTATATTGAGAAACTTTGCTGCATTCAGAACATATCAAAAACAAAGAAGTAAACTTTGTAAAATGTATAACTACCTAGTTTTTGAAAATGTCAGCAATTTATTAGTTTACATTTATCTACTCATGAAGTAATAAAGAACAGTTACTTCATGAGTAGATAAATGTTTGATTTTGAATATTTGATTTTTTTTTTTTTTTTTTTTTTTTGCTGTCAGCTTGCTTATTCCTTCAGTTTCAGATTTCTTCTGAAGAGCCCAGGAAAGTTTATTTATCTTTTACTGTCTAACTCAAAAGCAAAGGCCTTCTGGGATCTTTTTTTTTTTTTTTTTAATCTCTACCAAGGATCAATTTCTTTATGTCGCAGTGTTGTGGGCTTTAACTCTATTTGGTGTGGTCTTTCTGGCTTCATGCAAAGACGAATTGGAGACTTCATTTTTTCTTTCTCTTTCCTAACCTCATCTAGCAAGAATGTCTTCTCTAGTTCTTTGCACATTATGTGTATTCAATGAAATCTTGCTGATTGACATTGAAAATTAGCTTTGGTACACTTGAAAACATTTTGGGAAACTCTCTGTAAAATGCATTATGACGCAGCCGGCGCACACTCTGGCGCAGTGGGTTAAACCACTTCCTGCAGTAGCAGCATCTCATATAGGCACTGAAGTCCTGGCTGCTCCACGTTTGATCCAGGTCTCTGCTAATGCACCAGAAGGCAACAGAACACGTCCCAGATACGTGGGCCCCTGTACCCACATGGGAGACATGGAGGAAGATCCTGGTTGTTGGCTTCAGCCTGACCCAGCCCCAGCCCACATGGCCATTTGGGGAGTGAACAATGGATGGAAGATCTGTCTCTTTCTATGTCTCTGTCCCTCTCTCTGTCTCTCTGTTTCTTTTTCTCTCTGTAACTCAAATAAATCTTTTAAAAATGCATTTTTATGCATGGGGGTCTGCATTAGCAACAGCAACGTTCATTTCAGCTTTTCTTCCTGCAGACTCTGATAGTTACCTTAATCAACTCTCATTTTGCCTGTCTTCCTTCCAAGTCATGGTAATATCGGAACACTTTAGTTTTTTAGATGACTTTTAGGGGGAGAAATGGAAAAACATCTAAAGAAATAAAAAAAGATGCTTTCAGGTTTCCATGGTGTAGTGTAATATTTGTCATGAATGACTTGATAACACATGCAAATCATCTTTGTGTAATGAGTGTTAATGAGTACACAGGATGAATCAAGGCACAAATTTACTCTGGGAAAACATATCACAAGCTTTCCCCTGAAGACATCATAGGTGAATGAGAAAGCCAAACACAAATATGGATGATCCTATTAAAGATGAATAAGCAGCAAAATGGAGCATGCCTTGGTATAAATATTTGTGTCCCCTGGTAAATCACATGTGTTCATACTCAACCCTTTGTGCAGTGGTGTTGGGAGGTGGGGATGTGGGAGTGAGCGCTCTCAAGAATGGGATTAGTGCCCTTATCAGAAAAGGCCCAGAAGAGTTTGTCCCACCCATCCTGCAGGAATGAAGAAAGCGGACCATGCCAGGCACCAAATCTGAATCTGCTGGTGCCTTGATGCTAGAACTCAGTAGTAACTTTCTGTTGTCTGTAAATTGCCCAGAGTAGGGTTTAGCAGCCCAAGCTAACTAGGACAGCCATTTTTGGTACAGAAACTCTTGAAATAATGATTCAGAAAAATAACAGCTATTTGCGAGGTTTGGTCCTTGGTAGATACTCCATCCTCTTATATAAATAAAATCTATTCCTTCTGAAGTATTTTTTTTCTGCAGAATGCAAATGGGGAAAACTGACTGAAGTATGAATCTTCACTGGCTAATAGTCACTTATCTACGAGTTGCTAAGCCCAGTCTCATGAATCTTGCCTTCTCTTCAGTGGGAGATCCAGAACAGTTTTCTTGGTAAATAAGTATACGAGACACTGCTGGGTATCAGGTCATGACACAAAGAACATAGAGCAGGTGATAGACCTAAGAGGGGGCGGATTTTGTTTTGCTTATGGAAGACCTTGTGGAGCACGTGGCGCTTGAGCTCATAATTAATAAGCTCATCTGCAGAAAGATGCAATGGTGGCAAAGCGAGGCGTCTTCCGCAGGACAGCCCTTCTCTTGAGCTTTCGTTGTGGTTTTCAAGGGAAGGGAGAGAGAGTGAGATTTACTGCTCACCTGGCCAAGAAGCACCAGCGATGTGCTTTGCATCATGGATTCTTGAGTGTGCTCTGGCTGAGGAAACTTAGGCTGTCTCACAAGCGCATCCTCTTGGGATAACTGCAGAAGGTGTCATGATGACAATATACAACTGTTTTCCACCAGAGTTCTTTTAAAGATATTATAACAACAAAATAAGATTTTCCTTTTAAAAATATGTTGTGTATGACATCCTTAACAAATGTATAGTTATATGCTCCGAGTAAAACTAGTAAAATGAATTTGCCTGAGGTCTGAATTTAAGGATAAGAGCTGCAATAGTGTGTAGTAAAATATATATCCAGAGGGATATGGTGTGTCTGTGATCCTAGTATAATTCTAAATGACTTTTGACTCTCTAATTTATATTTGATTTTTAGAAGCAATCAAAAGGCACTTAGAGTGTAGACAGTAAATTGTATAATGAAAAGGATAATAGCCACCCCTGCCTACCCTCAAATTGAAACACTGTGACACTTATTTTCTTGTGTAGTTCACGGTTTGATGAATGGTGGGAAAACAGGATTTGTCCTAAGGCAGGCTCAAATTTGGTGGCAGAACTAGAATGCAAATTTCCCACGCCCGGCTCACTCTCAGGTTCTAGGGCTTCACTGAGGATGATGAAGTGAGTTAATATTTAGCTTCTGGCAAAGATATTATTGATGCACTTTCCTTTTCAACAGTTTAGATTATTTTCATCTTTAAATAGCAAAACCATAGGTGATTTTTTTTTTCTCTCTTACCTGAAGTGAGGCATTATGATGAGAATAAAAATTATGTAAGATACATTTAGGGCTAACTTTATTTTGTTCCAATTTTGGGTATACATTTCAAATCAGAAAAGAACTTATAGCAGAAAAGAGAAATCAGTGCGAACTATCGGACCTTAAAGAGATAGTCCCAGATGTTTCAGTGTCGGCTTCAGATTTTATCAAATTCACTGTATGTTTTCCATCCACCTTGGGTTCTAAATATATTTAAGCTCATTTCATTGTAACCAAATGTAATGAAAATCAACCTGTTTTTTAAATAGATGATGCTAAGCTAGTGAAAATAAGGCAAATAGCTAACTTTAGAAAAAATTGTGACATCATCCTTTTTGTGTAAAATCTACAAATGCGTAATGCACAGATGTATAGAAAGAACCCGAATGCAGATATTCACTATCATTGTGGAGTTGTGACTGTTGGCCTGACCTCTGCTTTGCTGGTAACAGGGACAGATCAGCATCCTTTAGGAAATGCAAACTGTATATTGAGCAGAAAGCAGACAAGATGGACTTTGTTCAAGCCTCCAGGCTCCAGTTACCTGCAGGTTCAGGTAGCGTATTCTTCAGAGTTGAGTTGTGTCGGAGGTCACATTATAAAGATTGCATTTCAGAAGAGCTGTTCCTTGCAGATCTCACTTCATTGTGGCAATTTAGCAAGTCTCAGATGTGATTTGTGCTTAGTATCACTGGATGGTGATGTCAAATGAAAATAAAAATAAGATTATACCTTGAGCATTTATTATGAGCCAGGAAATGTTATGAAACGATGATTTTTCTCACCTCCACTTTACAGTTGAGGTTCAGGGACGTTAGGTAACTTTCCCAGTGTTACATAACCAGTGAGAGGCAGGGGTCAGGTACTCCTGCAGTGGCTATGGCTCCAAATCCCACTCCCAGATGTTAACACCGCAGAATACTGTTACTCAGTCCCTGGGTTCAGATTTCTTGCTATCACACTTGAGCAATCATGACTGGGTTATCATTAAGCAGAGTAAATGGATCTGAAATTTGTATAACAACTCACCAACTCCCAAGCCCTAGAGCCATGTTTTAAATCTACTGTTTCATTAATAATCCTGGAAATTATTTAGTCTTTAATATAGAGCTTCTCTGAAGATTATACCTTATTGGAGAGGATGCAATTGTGCAAAATGTATTACGAATTTACAGAATGCCGGTGTTGCAGGTGTGTCTTAATCCACCGCACCACAGTGCCGGCCCCCGGAATTTATTATGGTGAAAAAACGTTTACCTTCAACTTTCAATTGCAGTAAGTTTATTTACATTGGTAATATAATTAACAAGGTACAATAATATCTGATGCCTTTGAATCATTTGCTGTCAGTTCAAACGCACACCTTTGGTCTCTTGTAAACACGTAAACAAGTTCCTGAATTTAATTAAATAATTAAATTGATTCTGCCAGATTCCTTTATGGAGTCTTTTAGGGATTCTCTATATAGGATCATATCATCTGCAGATAGGGACAATTTTACTTCTTCATTTCCATTTGGATTTTTTTAATTTATTTTGCCTACTTGCTCTGGCTGGACTTGCAATAAGAGTAGCAAGAATAGACACACTTACCTTGTTCCTGTTCTTAGAGGAAAAGCTTCTAGATTTTCATTGTTGACTACAGTATTAGCTGACGTTTTTTCCTATTGGACTTTTTATGTTGAGGGCATTTCCTTTTGAGAGGTGTTGAATTTTATCAGATGCTGTTTCTGCATCTGTTGGAATCAGCCTGGGATACTGTCCTTTGTTATGTTAGTGAAGTGTATCATATGAATTGATTTTTCTGTGTTGAACTATTCTTGCATTGTGGGGATAAATTGCACCTGACCATGTGCTCTTGGGCTTAGCCTGCTGGAATTCCATTGAAGATCTTTGCATCTGTGTTTGCGGACATGGCCTATGGTTTCCTTTTTTTGAGGAGTCTTCCCTATCTTTACTGTCAGAGTCATGCTGGCCTTCTAACACCTGCTTAAAAGCATTCCTTCCTTTCGACTTTTTGGAAGAGTTTCAGGGAGTTTTTGTTAGTTTTTTTTTTTTTTTTAAGACTTATTTATTTATTTGAAAGGCAGAGTGGCAGAGAGAGAAGGAGAGAGAGAATCTTCTGTCCGCTGATTTACTCCCCAAATGGCCACAACAGCCAGGGCTGAGCCAGGCCGAAGCCAAGAACCAGGAACCCATCCTTGGGTCTCGCATGTGGGTGGCAGGGACCCGAGTGCTTGAGCCATCACCTGCTGCTTCTCCATGCGCATGAGCAGGGAGCTGGGTGCGAGACGCCTGCTGCACTCCAAGGCCACCCCTCCTGTTAGTTCTTCTCTCAGTGTTTGGTGGCCTTCAGCACTGAAGCTCTGGCCCTGGCACTTCCTTGTTGGGAGGGATTTGGTCTGTTTCTTTACAATTTAACCTTGCAGTAGGATCTTTCTTTTTTTTTTTTTTTTTTTTTTTTTGACAGGCAGAGTTAGAGAGAGAGAGAGAAAAGTCTTCCTTTTCCGTTGGTCCACCCCCCAAATGGCTGCTATGGATCCAAAGCCAGGAGCCAGGAGCTTCCTCCTGGTCTCCCACGCGGGTGGGTGCAGGGCCCCAGCACTTGGGCCATCCTCCACTGCCTTCCCAGGCCACAGCAGAGAGCTGGCCTGGAAGAGGAGCAACTGGGACAGAATCCGGCGCCCCAGCTGGGACTAGAACCCGGGGTGCTGGTGCCGCAGGCGGAGGATTAGCCTAGTGAGCCACACAATAGGATCTTATCTAGAATGTTCTTGGAGTTGACCACAGTTTTTTTTTTTTTTTTTTCTCAATTTGCCTGTTTTGGTCAAAAGAAAAATTAAAGCAGCAATAATAATCCCCAGTAAATTTTACCCAAGGTAAGATTTAAGTCACTCAGTATGACTGTTGAGCAATTACTCAGATTTTCAGCCATTAAAACGACTGCCTTGTAGAGACCAGAGAGACGTGTTGCTGCCCGTGGGCTGTTCGGAGCATGTGGAATGCATTCAGGGGAACATCCAAAGCCGGACACAATACTCCTTTGCATGCAAGAGCCCTAAGTCCTCTTTGGCTGCAGAAAATGTATAATGTGTTTGTTTCCTAACTGGCACCTCTTTTTTGGCATGTCCTGTTGGCATTACACTTACAGAAAACTTCCTGGAAAGCAGTTCATTTTGTTGTGATCGGAAATACTTTTGTCTGGCTCCTGGGTCTTGCTTTAAACTCAGAATAAATGACAGAGCTAAGCGCCCCTTGAGAAAATGGCCTGCCTTGAAGCTCATGAGGGATGGTTGTGGCTTGATTGTGGTTTTGGAGTTTTTGAATGATGCAAAGTATGCAAGTTGTGAGTGGGACTAATTTACTAAAAAGTCCACTGCTGTTGATTTTTGGTCAGAATTTGGAATAGTTGGGAAAATGTCAAGAAAAACAACTTTTGTCGAAAGGTGAATTAGTTTTTGAAGCTGGTGTTAATTGGCAGCCAAGGTGTTTCATTATGGGGCTGCATTTTTAACAGTTCTTACTTGGTTACTATGAAAACACCAGCCACAAGAAAACACTACAGAATAAAGAATATTTCTCTCCTATCTCCCAACCCCTCTGCCAAGGTGTCAATAAGGTGAGTCCTCTTTTAAAATGTACCTGCTGCTTAGAAACTGTCTGTGTTGGCTGTTTATTCTCCTCTATTCCTGGAGTAGAGGCATATTTCATAATGAACCGGTTCGGGAATGATCACTCTCAAACTGCAGGTGTTATATTTTCCTATTTTGCAATTCTCAGTGTTTGAATGAAACTCAAGACCTTATCGGGAGACCTGTTTTTCCTTTGTGACCCAGAGCATAAAGCAAACCGCAGGAAATATATAAATTGTAACTACACAGATGATTCTTTTCCATGAAGCAATGAGAAATGTGAAGTTTTCTCTCTATGTGTCCTGTACCTACTGATAATTTTTTTTTTAAGAAGAAACACCTGAGGGCCAGAGGTAGTGAAGTTTATTACTCTCCCCAGCAGTAAACAGCATGAAGAAGGTTTCTGTCCATATGTAACTTACCCAAAGCCCCTGGGAATATGTATGCTTTGATAGTTTCCCCATTCTGACATTCTGCTACCTGGCTAAAAAGAACCAAGCAAAAACCTTTGGTTTTCTCTGGGAGTCTTCAGCCTACAGGCGACACATTCTTGTATTGTCCTGACTATAATCGTCCTTTTAATCTCTGTTGTGTTCAGCATCCGTGTGTATGGTGATGTGTAGGGAAAAAAGAAACCAATTTTCTGCAGGTGATATGGTAAAATTGTTGCTTTAAATAACATGTCAATGATTCCTGAGCCAAATAATTTAATTACGTAATCACAGTGTTATTGAGTCCTGGGCTATTGATTCTAAAGAGGAAGCATGGCTCTATTTATTGTCCTTCAAAACAAAAACAGGTTTTCCCCTTGCCTTGCGAAGTCTCAGCTAGGGTTTTACAGAGCAAAATAATGAATGCTTCTGCTGCAGAATGTCACAGGGGAGGCTGGGACAATACTGAACTCATGCACACTGCTGATCCGTGCTTGCTGGGCTACATGTACACCTGGCTTTCTGACAGCTACGCGGGTTCACTAGAGACCTCTGTCATTCTGTTCATCCTTTTGTAGGCTATGGTCGAGACAGTTAACAACCTCCTCCAGCCACAAGCTTTGAATGCATGGAGAGACCTGACTGCAAGTGATCAACTGCGCGCGGCCACCATGTTGCTTGACACCGTGGAGGAAAGCGCTTTTGTGCTGGCTGATAACCTTTTGAAGACTGACATTGTCAGGGAGAACACAGACAATATTCGTAAGTGGCCTTTGTCGCAGGGGACGTCCAGAGGCTCTGTTACGCAGCAGAAGGGAAAGAAAAACCTCTCTGCAGCCCCACACGGGGGGCTGCTTTATTTTAAGGAAGGTAGATTCCTTCTTTGTCTCCAAGGAGAAGTGCATCCACTCTTGGTGTCTTCAAAGGATCTAAAGTCATGGCTCTGACTCCCCTTAGGACCTCCCACTGCTGGACGGGTTAGACTGAGATCCCTTCGGGTGAACTCAGTGCATTGACCTCTCTGGAATTTTTATGTGGATTTGTATCTGTACACGTTTTGTGCTCTGAAACTCCATCCTTCCGATACAAGGCTTGTGGGCCATGCCTATAATGTTATCTTTGAGTTGTGGGCAATCAAGAAATAAGTCATTTGAGTAGAAATGATCAAACGGATAATTATATCATTTGCTTTATAAAGAGCATAACTATCTTTTATTGTGTTATGATATAAGTACTTTATTTCAGAACATTTGATAAAGCTCTTTCAAAGTATTAGATTACGAATGAATCAATATTGGTATGATGGTATACATACAGACTATAAAAGGAGTTTTACTTTATTTATAAGACAGAATATTTGGGGCTGGCGTTGTGGCGCAGTAGGTTAACGCCCTGGCCTGAAGCACCAGCATCCCATGTGGGTGCCGGTTCTAGTCCCGGCTGTTCCACTTCCTATCCAGCTGTCTGCTGTGGCCTGGGAAAGCAGTAGAGGATGGCCCAACTCCTTGGGCCCCTGCATCCTCATGGGAGACCTGGAAGAAGCTCCTGGCTCCTGGCTTCAGATTGGCTCAGCTCCGGCCATTGCGGCCATCTGGGGAATGAACCAGCGGATGGAAGACCTCTCTGTTTCTACCTCTCTCTGTAACTCTTTGAAATAAGTAAAATGAATCTTTAAAAATATATTTTGAAAAGTACCTTAAAGCCAATGATAAAGCATAAGAATTTGAGCTTGAGTTTTACATTTTAAACTTTATTATTAATACATTTGTATTGTTTATAGGGTTTTAATAACTTTTATTGCTTTATTATAAAAAAAATAAGATGCCAACAGTTTACTTTCTTAACTATTAAACTGCTGTAATGTGTGACAGAACAAGAATTCCAGGGCTTGAGTTTCAGAAATATTTCAGTGACTCTGGAAATTACGGCAGCATTGGCGCGTTTCCTAGTGAGCGCTGATACCCCTGTTCTCTCCACAGAATTAGAAGTTGCAAGACTGAGCACAGAAGGGAACTTAGAAGACCTGAAGTTTCCGGAAAGCATGGGTCATGGAAGCACCATCCAGCTTTCTGCAAATACTCTGAAGCAGAACGGCCGGAACGGTGAGTGACTCTCCAAAGCCTGATGGCATTGAACTTGCCTCGGTGGACTGCTCTGGGCTTGGAATTTTAGATCCAAGGAGCTCTTGCTGTCCTCTCCAGTGTCTGTCTATTTCTCCTCCTCTTTGTGTCCTCTTTCTAATGTACCACCCCATCAGTAGTGCAGTGACATTTATTCTACAACATTCGCCATATTTGGAAACATTCCACCACTTTTCACTGTCAGAAACTGAATATGGGGGAAATTCATGGATACCAAAATCCACACAGTCCAGAGGTCTAAATTTTTTCCTTAAAAGGAGAAACTCTCAACTTGCAGATTATCTTATAAAGTTTTTAATGGAAATTTACTTATAATTTTTAAATTACATGTCATTTTAAAAAATACTTATGGCGGAGCCGGTGCTGTGGTGCAGTAGGTGCAGTAGGTTAACACCCTGGCCTGAAGCGCCGGTATCCCATATGGGCACCAGTTCTAGTCCCGGATGCTCCACTTCTGATCCAGCTCTCTGCTATGGCCTGGGAAAGCAGCAGAAGATGGCCCACGTGGGAGACCTGGAAGAAGCTCCTGGCTCCTGGCTTTGGATTGGCACAGCTCCAGCTGTTGCGGCCAATTGGGGAGTGAACCAGCAGATGGAAGACCCCCTCCCCCTCTGTCTCTTCTCTGTGTAACTCTTTCAAATAAATAAATAAATCTTTTTTAAGAAAATATTTATTGAAAAGAGGAAGGATCGGTAGAGACACAGAGAGAGGCAGAGATCTTTCACCTGCTGTTTCATTCCTCAAGTGGGCCCTGGCCAAACCAGGATTCTGGAATTCTACCTGGGTCTCCCACATTGAAGACTGGGACCCAAGCACTTGGGCCATCTTCCACTGCTTTCCCAGGCTCATTTGCAAGGAGCTGGATTAGAAATGGACTATCCTGGACTCGAACCAGCACTCATACAGGATGCTGGCATCACAGCCCGTAACTTACATGCTGTGCCACAACACTAGCATCACCTGTTTTTAAATTCATATGTTTCAATAAAGTGTTAGTTTGCAAAGCATACAGAAAATTTTTATGTAAGGAGATTCTTTTGGTGGGGGGCTGGTAAATATAGATCAACTGAGCTTAATATGATATCAAGTTCATAGAAAATAAATAATCTCATATAAAGATTATGTCCCAAGATTTACTAATATTAAAATTTTAATCTCTCTCTCTCTTTTTTTTTTTTTTTTGCTAAGAAAGTGAGCTACTTTAACCTATTAGGTGATGGGAAGAGGACCTTAGGTCATAGTCACCAACTCAAAGCTGTTAATTTGTATTGCATGGTGAATTGTTTTGGGAAAAAAAAAAAAGGTAGTTCCTGTTAAGTAATATCAAGAAAAACAAATGATACTTGTTGTCATCAGAATAAAATGCTTTATAAGACTTAGAAATCTTACATGGGGCCAGTGTTGTGGCATAGGCGGTTAAACTGCCACCTGCAGCACCAGCATCCCATATGGGCACAGGTTGGAGTCCTGGTTGCTCCACTTCTGATCCGGCTCCCTGCTAACGTGCCTGGGAAAGCAGCAGAAGATGTCCCAAGTCCTTGGGCCCCTGCCACCCATGTGGGAGACTGGGAAGAAAGAGCTCCTGGCTTCATCCTGGCCCAGCCCCGGCCATTGTGGCCATTTGGGGAGGGATGTTGGATGGAAGACCTCTCTCTCTCTCTCTCTCTCTCTCTCTCTCTCTTTCTCTCTTTGTAACTCTACCTTTCAAATAGATAAAACACATTTAAAAAAAGAAGAAATCTTGTATGACTGAACTTAGAAGTTGTTTTTATGTTACCAAGTCGACTAACAGGACTTTCAGGGCAGCAGTAAGTCTGCACAGCAAAGCCCTGATTCCTGCGTCAGCTCTGAACTCTTTTCCCTGCTGCTGCCCTGGCCCCCCAGAAAGGAGGGCCCTTCCGGAAACGTACACCTGACCAGGTCACCTCTGGTCATGTTTAGCATGAAGCCACATGGCGTGCTCAGGCTGACCTGTGCCGCCTTGTGCAGTGCCCTCCTGCTTCACATGGGTCTCTCATGCACTCTGTGCTTCCGTCTAGTCTCAGACTTCCTGGGCGTGTTCCTGTATTGGGTTGTTTTCTGTTCTTTTCTTTCCTGTTGGAGTGAAATTTTTACATTTCTTTGAGTGGCAGCCTCCCTGTCATTCACTTCTTAGAGTAAAACGTTCCCCTGTGGGGATAGTCTTGCCCTTAGCTCCTAAAGGAGGCCATTCTTTTCCCTTCGTGCTTTTCCCGTTAACCATATCTATGCCAATGCTTCCTCAAAACATGCATTCACTTACCATTATAAGAAATCGTATTATTATCAATATTTCTTTATCTGTCTGTTTATTGTCTGACTGTCTCTCTAGGCAGGAAGCTCCCTATGAACAGGGACCTTGTCCATCTTGTTCATGGATATATCCCTGGCGCTTTACGCAATGCCTGACACAACACACCAACTAATCACCTGTCAAGGAACCTTGTGAACTTTCAGATCCCAAGTTAATGAGCATTGAAATATACCTACTTTAGTCCAATTAAATTGTGTGCACACTGATTTTGTTGCTTACCAAAGTAATAGATGGTGTTTTTGTTTTGTTTTCTTAGTCACAGTTAATCATTAATTTTGGAGCACAGAATCTGCAATAATTGTATGTGAAGTGGTAAAATAAGGTGGTTAACAACATGGCACTATTACAGAAGTGGAAATTGCTATGAATTATCAATCAGTGATAAGCCAATTAAAAGTTGCAAATAGCAATAAGAAAAGTGCATGGATGTTCTTAAATTTAGACTTCCCCAAATCAGCATTTTTATGCTAATTCTAGAAAGAGAGAGCTGAATTTAAATTGTGGGTTGTAACAGATAAGAAGTATCTTGTCCAGAGATATGCATTAGATAAGAATGCCTTCTTCCTGTGTGTAGCTCTCATCCTGGTCTCTCCGGTTGGTTGTCTTACTGAAAGGACAGCAGATCTCTCACATGGCTGAGAGTCCTGGGGAGGCAGACAGCAGGCTTCAGGGCAGCACAGAATCCTTGCTGTGAAGCCACTGCTGCTGCCTGCTGTGCGCCTCGCTCCTTGGCTGCAGACTGAGTCTACTGCAGCACTTGGGTTCACTGAGCAACCTCCCCACAAGGCAAGATGGGAAAGGAGTGCATGTCTATTTTGTGTCTATAAATCCCCAAGAGTAGGGATTTCCCAAATGTGGGAACTGAGTTTAGATCTCGGACAAGCCTCCTTTCTTAAAACAATGTATTCACAGTTCTGTGTCTGTCATCCCTCTTGACTGTCAGTTCTGCCACTCTTCTCCACACGACTGACAGGGTCAGACCTAAAGACGGTGGCCTCCTTATCTTCTGTTTTTCATGTCATTGAAAAACTACTATTTATTTTCATTTTATTTGAAAGAGAGGGATAGGGAGACAGAGATCTTCCATCCACTGGTTCATTCCTCAAAGGCCTGCAGCATCAGGAACTGGGCCAAACCAAAGCCAGGAGCCAGGAACTCCATCCAGGCTCCCAGGTGGGTGGCAGAGACCCCAGGGCTTGAGCCAGCACCACTGCCTCCCAGGTGCATGCACATTAACAGGAAACTGCAGTCAGGAGCAGAGCCAGGACTCAAGTCTGCACACTCTGATATGGGATACAGGTGTCCTGAGCAGTGTCTTAAACGCCACACTCAACACCAGCCCCTACCTTATCTTGGCAACCACTGCCATATGGCAGTGCCTGTCTGTCGGTGAACCGATAGCATAGACCACACACAGGGATTAGGGAGCCAGGGCTTGACTTTGTTCAAGAAAGATAGTGAAGGGCGGGTGATGCTATGGCACAGCAGTTTGGCAGCCGTTTGGGATGCCCACATTCCATGGCAGAGTGTCTGGGTTCAAGTCCAAGCTCCATATCTTTACCCCATCTTCCTGCTAACGTGCTGCTTCTGAGGCAGTGTTAAAGGCTCAGGTCCTTAGGTCTCTGCCATCCACGTGAGAGAGCCACACGCAGTTCCTGATTCCTGGTTTCCTCCTGGCCCAATCCCAGCTATTGTCAGCATTGGGAAATGAACCAGAAGATGGAAGGTGTCTCCCTCTTTCTGTTTCTGCCTTTCAGTAAAATGAAAAAGTATATTAAAAAAAGAAAGGAAGTGATACAATGAAGAGCCATGTTAAAAGAAGATTAGCTTCACAGATGGTTATATTTCAGAGTTTCATAAAGGGACAAGGTGGAAGGACTTGGTCACTTTGTGGAGATAGGGACCTTGAAAGAACAGGATAATTGATTTTTAGGATGAGGAAACGTTTTGAATCCTAGCTTTTTTTAAAAAACAATTGCAGTTGAGATGTAATTTGCATACAATAAGATATACGCAGTTTTAGCATTTAACTTGAGGAATTGGACAGTTGTATATTCCTCTGTACTATCACATGAAACAAGAAAATTAATCTCTTCTGTTCCAAGAAAACTCCCTGGTTGTTTTACCAGTCACCTCACGTTCTCTCACCACCTAATGAAACTTCTCTTCTCATTGTTATTACTGCACACAGAGTTTCCTGTTCTTTCACGATGTAGTAAAATACATATACTTGCCTGTCTAGATTGTTTCGCAGAGCAAAAAAAAGTCTTTTTAAAGCTTTATTTATTTGAAAGGCAGAGTGACAGAAAGGGACACACACACACACACACAGAGGGAGAAAGAGAGAAAGAGACCTTTCCCTTTTTTTTGTTTTTGTTTTTTGTTTTTGTTTTTAGGAAGCTTTTATTTGGCCAGCGCCGTGGCTCACTTGGCTGATCCTCTGCCTTCGGTGCCAGCATCCCATATGGATGCCAGGTTCTAGGCCTGGTTGCTCTTCTTCCAGTCCAGCTCTCTGCTGTGGCCCGGGAAGGCAGTGGAGGATGGCCCAAGTGCTTGGGCCTCTGCACCCGCATGGGAGACCAGGAGGAAGCATCTGGCTCCTGGCTTTGGGTCGGCACAGTGCGCCGGCCGTGGCGGCCATTTGAGGGGGTGAACCAACAGAAGAAAGACCTTTCTCTCTGTCTCTCTCTCTCTCACTGTCTTTCTGTCAAAACAAACAAACAAAAAACATACTAGAAAGCTTTAATTTAATAAATATAAATTTTATCGGTACAGCTTTTGGAATATAGCTGTTCTTTCTCCCATACCCGCCCTCCCACCCCCACTCCCGTCCTATCTCCTATGCCCTCTCTCGTCCCATTCTGCATTAAGATTCATTTTTGATTATCTTTATATACAGAAGACCAACTGTATACTAATAAAGATTTCAACAGTTTGCACCCACACAGGTACACAAAGTATAAAGTACTGTTTGAAGACTAGTTTTACCGTTAATTCTTTCATCTATTGGTTCACTGACCAAATAGCCACAACAGGCAGGTCTGGGTCAGGTCAGGCCGGGAACCTGCACTCCATCCTGCTCTACCATGTGTGTTGCAGGGACAGGTACTTGAATCACCTTCCCTGCCTTCCCAGGGACGTTAGCAGGATGCTCAATCAGAAGATGAGTCACTGGGACTTGAACTAGCACTCAGATATGGGATGTCCACATCACAAGTGGCAGCTTAGCCTTCTGTACCACAGCAGAGACCCCAGCAAAACCGTTTTGAGATTCAGTCATGATTGTTTTGTTGTCTATTGATACATAGTATATTTTATTATATTGAAATGCCATAATTTGGGTAGTTCCCTACTTGAGTTGTTTCTAGGTATGTGGTTATTATGAAAAAGGATGCTGGCCGGCGCCGTGGCTCAACAGGCTAATCCTCCACCTTGCGGCGCCGGCACACCGGGTTCTAGTCCCGGTCGGGGCACCGGATTCTGTCCCGGTTGCCCCTCTTTCCAGGCCAGCCCTCTGCTGTGGCCCAGGAGTGCAGTGGAGGATGGCCCAGGTGCTTGGGCCCTGCACCCCATGGGAGACCAGGAAAAGCACCTGGCTCCTGGCTCCTGCCATCGGATGAGCGCGGTGCGCCGGCCGCAGCGCGCTGTCTGCGGCAGCCATTGGAGGGTGAACCAACGGCAAGGGAAGACCTTTCTCTTTGTCTCTCTCTCTCACTGTCCACTCTGCCTGTCAAAAAAAAAAAAAAAAAAAAAGAAAGAAAGAAAGAAAAAGGATGCTATGAATCTTTTTATGCAAGTTCTTTTCTTCACCAGTATGTTTTTACTCTTCTAGGAAAGGTAGATATATATTTAACTTTATAAGAATGTGACAAATAGGATTCCAAATAGTTGTACTATTTTCTGCAATCATCAGCAGTGTAGCCTTGTATCCCACATCCCCAGGCCCAGCCACCTGGGGAGCAAAAGTTTTGTCTGTAGTGAGATGTGCAGACTTTTCCCCTTGTCATTATTCCCTCAACAATACAGTATAACAATCTACACAGCACTTACATTGCACTGTAAGGAATCTGGAAGTGATTTTGGAAAGTGCTTATCCATGAAAAAGCTATGCATGTTTTTCCAACATTTTGGCACCAAAATAAACATCTTTTAATTCCTTCATTCCATGAGCTTTTTGAAATGTCAGGTTTAGGAGGATTTGTATTGGTTTGTATGCATACTATGTCATTTTATTTATTTATTTTTAAAGATTTATTTATTTATGGGGCCGGCACTGTGGCATAGCGGGTAAAGCTGCCACCTGCATTGCCAACATCCCATGTGGGTGTTGGTTCAAGTCCCGGCTGCTCCACTTCTGATACAGCTCTCTGCTGTGGCCTAGGAAAGCAGTAGAAGATGGCCCAAGTGCTTGAACCCCTATACCTGCATGGAAGACCCAGAAGAAGTTCCTGGCTTCTGGATTTGGGTTAGCTCAGCTCTGGCCATTGCAACCATATGGGGAGTGAATCAGTGAATGGAAGACTTCTCTCACTCTCTCCCTCCTTCCCTCCCTTCCTCTCTCCTTCTGCCTCTCTGTAACTCCACCTTTCAAATAAAATAAATAAATCTTTAAAAAAATTATTTATTTGAAAGTGTTGGGGGCAGAGAGAGAGAGAGAGAGAGAGAGAGAGATCTCATCTGTTAGTTCACTCCCCAGATGGCCACAATATGGCCGCAATGGCTGGAGCCGAGTCAGGCTGAAGCCAGGAGCCAGCTTCTTCTGGGTCTCCCACACGGATGCAAGGACCCAGCACTTGAGCCATCTTCCACTGCTTTCTTAGACTCATCAGCAGGGACCTTGACTGGAGATAGAGTAGCCAGGACTCATATTGGAGCTCCTAAGGGATTCCCATGTCTTAAGTGGCAGCTTAACCTGCTGCACTACAGTACCGACCCCTCGGCCGTTTTATAAAAGGGATTGGGGGCCAGCGCTGAGGTGTGGTAGGCTAAGCCTCCACCTGTGGTGCTGGTATCCCAAATGGGCTCTGATTTGTATCAAATCCAGCTCTCTGCTATGGCCTGGGAAAGCAGTAGAAGGTGGCCCAAGTCCTTGGGCTGCTGCACCCAGGTGGGAGACCCAGAAGAAGCTCCTGGCTCCTGGCTCCTAGCTTTTGGATTGGCCTAGCTCCATCTGTCGTGGCCATTTGGGGAGTGAACCAGCAAATGGAAGACCTTTCTCTCTGTGTCTCCCTCTCAGTAACTCTACCTCTCAAATAAATAAATAAAAATCTTTTTAAAAAGGGGTGAGGGGAATTGAACATCCACAGGTCTTGGTATCCATGGGGTATCTAGAATCAATATCTACAGATACTGTACAAGAGTTCCAGTTGTCTCATATTCTGGTTACCATTGGAATAGTCAGTGTTTTTAGAGATTCTAGTGTGTGTGAAATGGTGTTTCAATGTGGTTTTAGTTTTCATTTCCCTAATTACTTATGATGCTGATCATTTTTCATGTGTCCACTAGATGTCATTGATCTTTTTTCTAAAGTGTTTATCTATTTAAGCATTATCTTATTGACTAGCAGAAACACTACATATATTTCTTCCCTCTCTTGTGGTTTGCTTAAGTATTTTCATAATGATTTTGAGAGAAAAAAATTTCAGTTTGCTTATTTGAGAGGCAGATAGACAGATGAGTTTCTGTTAGGTCATTCAACATCCAAATTATGGCGATAGCCAGGGCTGAGCCAGGCTAAAGCCAAGAGCTGGGGACATGATTCAGGTCTCCCATGTGGGTGGCAGGAATCCAACTACTTGAGCCATTGCTGCTACTTCCCAGGGTATACATTAGCAGGAAGCCAGAATTGAGAGTGGAGCCTGGAACTCAAACCCCGTCATCCAGTATGGGACGTGGGCATCCCAGTCAGCAACTTATCCTCTAGACCGAATACCCAGCCCCCAAATTTTCAGTTTTTGATAACGATCCACTTACCATATCCTACCCAAGACTGCTCTTCCTTCCTAAAATTTGAAGGTGTTATCCTGAATGTTGTTCCAGACTTTCTGTAGTTGTGGTTTTTATGTTTTTGTCTATGATCAATTTTGAACACAATTTTGAGTGTGGGGTTAGGTAGGGACTAAAGTTCTTTTTTTTTCCTTTAATGCTGACATGTAATTGTTTTGACTTAATTTTACTTTCCTTTCCTCATGACTGATATGGTCCTTTGGTTGAAATGAGTGCTTGATTTTTGTGTGTGTGAATATAGATCATGCAGATTTGATTACCTTCTAAGGCGAATGTACACACTAATCAGAGTTTGTGCCCATTTATAATTCACATTTGCATTTGTTTTAGGAGAGATCAGAGTGGCCTTTGTTTTATATAATAACTTGGGTCCTTATCTGTCTACGGAGAATGCCAGTATGAAGTTGGGAACAGAAGCTATGTCCACAAATCATTCTGTTATCGTCAATTCCCCTGTTATTACAGCAGCAATAAACAAAGAGTTCAGTAATAAGGTTTATTTGGCTGATCCCGTGGTATTTACTGTTAAACATATCAAGGTAAGAAAATGGCAGGTTAAGATTAGTTTTCCACTTTATGTGTATTCATTACCACATGAATATTAAGTGTGTTCGTTTTCTCTAGATGTTTTTCTATCACAATTCGTGATCTGTCAAATGTCCTTTTTTTCAGAGGTTTGGATGAGGAGAATAATTATTGTATATGTAAATGCTTTAAAAAACTCATAGATTTATATCTTCTCCACCATAAAAAGAGCTAGAATATGTCTTGACACCAAATGTACTACATGGAATTCAGTTTAAATGAGTAGATTTTAGCTGCTCTTGCCACAAAATAATAAATATGAATAATTGTGAGATGATGGACATATTAATTTCCTTCACTATAGTAAGTTTTCTGTTTCCAGTTTGTATCCCATAACATCATATTTTGTACTTTAAATATTCTCTATAAAATTTAATGTTTGAAAAATAAATAATAATATGTCTAATGGAACTGGACATGGTTTCATATATGGTATTATAAGTAATCATCTTTTATACAGCTATATTTTAGTGTATGTACAGAAATTGTAATTATGCCTTCAACAAATATTTCCTAAAGACATCTTTGGAGAGTGTGATTGTTTAGGAAAACTAACTTTTTTACTTTGCCGTGTACATTAATTGATATCATTCTGAAAAATTGGTACTAATATTCTTTCAATATTATTAATTTAGAAAAATCAGTGAACTCACCTCTAATCAGATATGAACTGAATATATTCCATTTTGCTTACAATTAATGGAGTTCACTTAATAAGAAAATACTCTGATGGACATCTCTCCAGGAATGGGAATTGACTGCAAGGTTGTGTTGCTTGTCAAGAAAATGCCCACCAAATTAAACAGTCATCAAGCAGTCATTGGCTTTGTTTGTTTTCTTTTTCCCTGTAGCAGTCAGAGGAAAATTTCAATCCTAATTGTTCATTTTGGAGCTACTCCAAGCGCACAATGACAGGCTATTGGTCAACACAAGGCTGTCGGCTTCTGACAACCAATAAGACACATACCACATGCTCCTGTAACCACCTGACCAATTTCGCAGTATTGATGGCACATGTGGAAGTTAAGGTAAGCTATATACCATAAATTAAAAAGGCTTTAGCTCACAATCACAGCACTAACTAAATAGTCCCAGCTACGTGGGCTAGTCCGACTTAAGAGGTTTTCGACTTTCACAGTAGTTCTGCAGGAACTCTCAGGTTTTCAAGCCGAATGCTGCTGGATGATTCAGAGAACAAGTTCTCTCTTTGCCTGTTATTAACGTAATTGGAAATTTGAAATCTGCTTAATATTCCCCCTAGCCTCACTGTTTCATTGTGTATGAATGAACATCAGGTGGTAAGTGCGTGGACAGGATCGGACAGGACTCTAACCCCACAGGTCTGTGGCTTTGGGCTGGGAAGTATATTCTTCTACTTTCCATTACTTTAATTAAAATATCTGAGAGGAGCTTCTCTGGGGGAAGAAAAGGTTTATTTCAGCTCACAGTTGGAGTTTACAGGATTGGGAAGCCCCGTAGTCTGGTATGATGTACGCTGGTCATGGAGGGTACAGAGGCAGTCACACAGTGATCCAGGAGGGAGGGACAGAACCTAGGCTAAACTGGACTCAGATAATGAAACCTCGTGAGAGAACGTCTGGGAGCCTGCCCCCAATAACCCCCAAACCTCCTATCGGCCGCCCCTCTGAGATGCTGTCATTCGATCAAATCTCCATCCTTAATCCATCAACCATTAACATTAAGGCATCAGAATTTAAATATCTGCAAGAGCTTTGGGGAGACTGTAGCCATAACAGGTAGCTAGGGTGGGAAGGTTGAAGACTAAGGAGCTATGTCTGGGAGTAAAACTGTCAAATGGACTCTTGGGAAAGCAGTTGTGAAGCACAATACACAGAGCATGGTCATGCGAAGAACTTGGCAAGTTGACATAATGGGATGGAGTCTGCCCATGCAAGACACTACTCTTAAAGGGAAAATCCAAGCAACACAGAGTTTCCAGAGTCAGACACATGGCTGACTTGGCTGCACGGATTTCCTCCTGGTGTGACTGGACTGCACAGATAAAGAGAGATGCAGACTGTGGGTTTGCAAGGGAAAAGAAGGCTGACAGAGTTGTCCGGGAATCAGCCCAGAATCTGTGATGGGCAGAGATTCGGTACCAGTAGAATCCTAGGCCAGGAAACTCCGACAAACACACTGAAGCAGGCCAGTGCATCAGGAGGCGCTAAGATGAATGCTGAGATACTCAGCTCGTGGAAGTGTGTAATGTTGGAAACTTCTGATCTTGTTCCAGATGAGATACTTCATGAAAAGGAATGATGGCAATGCTAGGATCTTGTTTCCCTCATCACAGTAGGTCAGGAAATAAGGGGGACTCAGACCACATGTAGATTCAATCAATAGTTAGAGCTGGGAGAAAGCCATGGTATATACATTGCATGAATATATGGTATAAAAATGATATACAAATTACATAGAAAATGTGCTAGTTTTCTAGACTTTGGGTTTCCCAATGGACAAAAAATGAAGAAGTCACAAAATAAATGAATAATTGTGTATCTATTTCTTAAAATATAGCATTCTCACACCCTTCTAAGTTGAGCGCCACTTAACTCACATATTATTTAAGATTATTAATCTTTTATAATTATATGATGATGATAGTCTTTAGAACTATCATCAGTAGTTATCTTTCAAAGGGTACAATACTCACAGCTTCAACATTTTATATAAAATTTAAAACTTAGTTTTCATAATTTTTCTTATTATGATGTCTCTGTCATTATTATTTGATATGCATTGCATGGTGGAAAGACAATGAGTACTTAAAGCCCACAATGGCTTCAGCAATGGCTTCATATTCTTTGATACACTTGTGTAAATTTTTTAAGTATTGGTGCCTAGCTGTTCAGTTTTACTAATTGGTGAATGGTATTTTCAAGGCAGTTGTCTTTATAGGTTCAATGAAATGTGAAGTAACATGTATTTTTAGCCATGCTGTTCAACAGTTTTAGATTATTAGTAATATAATAGTAACAAATAAAATATCAATGCTGCCCTCAAAAGGTTTGCAGTTTTGTTAGATGAAATAGAAACAGGTAGTTATATAGCATATTAAGGTAGTGTTAAAAATGAAGATTGCATTATTGTGGGGAAATTTGTGAGCCAAGAGAAGTTTTTTTAAGATGATGATTTTACAAACTGGATATTAAGAGATGAATGAAGTATCCAGGCAAGTAATGAAGAACGTTCAATTTAACAGCATCAGCAGAAACACACAAATGTTATATATATATATTACATGATATATATCAAGATGTACAGAACATGGTGTAAAAAGTTAAAGGTTAGGGCACCTTACATGCAACACAGCCAGTAAGCACTTCGAGATGAGCTGGGGAAACCCAGGGGGTTGTGGCTGTGAAGGGCTTTGTATGGAAATTTGGATGGGTTTAAAGTCTGTAGGTCCAGATGGGTGCCACAATAATAACCCACATATCATGTGTCCCATATGTCTAAATATTTACAAGTAATAAATAAAGCTGGCAAAATTTCAAAGTATCTGATCTGATGAAATATACCTTGAAAATTATAGACTGAGAACACAAGATCTGAATTCAGAATATTCCAGAATCCCCAGAATCCTACACCTGAATATGGTAGTATGTGGGGAGGCTGCTCCTGGCTCCCAGGCCATAATTTACCCAGAATTCCCTTCAAAGTTTGAGGCCCAGGTGAGAGCTATTTTAGAGACTTCTGAGGTGTACCTGTGGCGTGAGTCCTTGCTGTTCTTCTATGGAAAATTAAGAAAGCATTGATAGATTTCTAAACAATACTGGCACTGGCTACATTTCATTTTAGATAGTTCATCCCCAATACTGTGTGGAGGACAGATGTGAGAACTGTTAGACCGGCTGCAGTTATTGTTAGACTGGTGAAAGTTATTGCAGTAGTGCTGGGAAGGTGGTCTGGGGCCCCAGGTAGGACTGTCCTAAGAGAATTTATATTTCATATATACTTAGGACATAAAAATACAAAAGTCTTGTAACTTTGATTATAGAGATCGGTAGACGAATCAGTATGAAGAAATTATATACTTGTGAATTCTAATCTCCCCAATGTCAGAAACATAGAAGAAAAGTACAAATCGTCAACATATTTTTTTAAAAAGTTAAAACTTTGTCAAAGATTTTATCTAATCCATGTTATTGATCCAAATAGTTTCAGCCGAAATCTTCCTTGATACAAATTAAGAGAGAGATGGTACAAATGTCCCAGAGGGAGATGAAATCCATGGCCAGTTAGTAGTAACAGAAAAGTAAAATTACCTTTCTATGTCGATACCGTTCAAATTTTGCTCTTCAGAAGACTGCAAACTATTTTGTCAGAGCATCACAAATTGATCTGGCTTAGCAAGATTGACTGCAGTAACAAATGATAGATTTAAATCTACAATGTGTGTGTTAGGCTCCAAGATTCTACTTTTCAGCCTAGGGAATAAACTCAGAAACATGGATCAAATTTGAGGCAACAACAAAATACCATTTCTTGCTCAGTTCGTTACTTCTCCCCAATCCATTATATAAGAATCACGGCTGTGACCATTATTGTGTGTCAACAAGAGATAAAATAAATGGAAATCAATATTTCCCTTTAACAATCTGTCACACAATATGCTTCCTGTCCTGAATTTCTTATATCACCATCTTGCAATTGTCCAAATCAGTCCCATGTTGACCTCAAACATAGTTTTGGCACTTTAACAGTCAAAGAAAAATAGAAAACCAAGATACTGATTATCCCAAGAAATCCAAAGAGAAGCTCACTCACTAAACTTACATTAGACTAATGTCTAAATGAGGACTTTTCTCACACATAGTGAAAATTATGGCAGCCACTTAGAACAAATATTTATGTCTGTTAGTTGTAACTTATTTGAGGAAAGTCTATAAAGGAAGAAACATTGTATTGGAGAATTTTGCTTTATAAGCTTGGAAAAAGAGAGGAGAGGATAATGTTGATAGCTACTGACATAAGCTGATGTACCATGGAGTATCCACCTTTCCTGGAGGGCTGAACCTGGGCACTGAGTTGCCCTCCCAGCCATCTGTCTGTCTAATCAGCCCTTCCTTCATTCTTTTATCAGCATTTTTTGAGCACCTAAGTTAAGCATCGTAAAAGCATTGACATTTTTGCCCAATAGACAGGAGACCCTTAACAAATGTACTTTCTTACTTGTGAGAGCTCAGGAATTCTGTTGGAAACTTCTGGGCCTCAAAGAACTCACATTTCTGGGAAGGAAGGCGTTAGGTAGGGGAGAAGCTGGAGAAGAGAGGCTGCAGTCACAGTTTTGACAAGTTTTCTAACTGAGACCGACGCTGAGACTTAGGACATGGAGGAGGATCATCTGTCTGGGCAGGGTGTCTCAGAGAGGGCAAGACGAAGAGGTGTTTTGCTCTGTGCAGGATGAGTTTAGTAAGGTAATGCGTAGAGAACTGGAGTTGGCCGTGTTCTTGGGACACTGTCTTCGCTTTGCCTCGGGTACACCACTCTGTCCTGTTTATTTCCTTCCTCAACAGCTGGGCCTTCTTAGCTTCCCTTGCTGCTTCATCCTCATCTCTGTGACCTCTGTTTGTCACTCTGGCACAGACCATAACCCTCGTGTCTTTCTCCTCCCTAGGTGACCTTGATAGAGTCACTGGCCACAAACATCATCCTGATTCCAGATTTCTGTCTCCATTCCTTAACCACGGACCCACAGATGTAACCACTGACTTGATCTATCTACTTAGGATTCTAAAGAGTATCACATTTCTAGAGCTACAACTTTTCTTCTCCCATCTGAGTTGTCACTGTTTTAGTCACTGGCTGCTCTGTCCTTCCAGGTGCTCACCTTTGGTTGTTTATTTATTTTTTTTCACACGTACTGCACACACAGTGCCATCAGCATATCCTGCCAGATCCAGAATCTGACCTCAGCATTTCACCACCACCAGGATTCAAGCCCTCGTCTTGCCCACTCTGCTCCTGCCTCTTAATTGGACTGTTTCCCTCCTCATCCCTTTAAGTCCGTTCTCAATCCGTCAGAGGAATACTTTTAGAATGTGAGTTAGATCGTGTGGCTTCTCTGATTTCTTCTCAAAAGAGATACTGTAAACCCTGTAAAAAATGAATCACAAGCTCCATACCTTTGATGTAATCTCCTTGCCTGCCTATCTCAGCAAGAACAAAATCCCAGCTCGTAGGCCTCATTAGCGTCTGCTGCTTTTTTCTCCTGCCGGCCTCTAGATAGAGTGTGCTGTACTCAGACCCTAAAGTCTCCCTTCTCTGAAACTCCGCATAGCCGCATGGTGAGCTTCCTCCCCAACTTCACATCACTACACAAATGAAAAGAATAATACACAAGACTCGTCAAGGAGCTTTTTCGAGTACAGGCTATATATATAAAATTTCACACTACCCCATCTCCACAAAACACACAAAGAAAAAGGTATCCCCAGTCCCTGGCGTGCTCCTGGGGGAGATGGGTTCATTCTGGTTGTTGAATGTGGTGCTATGAGAGGTTTTGGCTCCATCAGTTTAGAGAAGGAAGGGGATACCTCCAACCCACTCACCTGATTGTTCAGAAAATTAAATCCAAACACTGAAGAGCTGTCACTTTTGTGCTATCGTTGCTGCTTTTGAAGAGTAGGAGGGGGTTGGCTATAGTAGATTTCATTTGTTTTTCTAAATTTTCAATTTTTCCTGTTTTGATTATTGGTTCAGAACTACTGATTTAGCAACAGACTGCTGAATCAGACAATAGTGCACAACCATTTTTCCATGATGTGGTTTTTAACTTTCAGAGGAATTCATACTAAAAGCATGTGAATATGTATTTCAGATCAGACTCACTGATTTACATGTACCTCAGAGAGTTTCTTCAACGTTTAAAGTATAACTTAAGCAGATTAAAATACACATGTAATAGATGATAGATGAGTTTAGATAAATATATGTCTTTTGATTAGTTGTGGTCATTTTATTTTTTAAAGATTATTTATTTGCAAGTCAGAGTTACACAGAGAGAGGAGAGGCAGAGAGAGAGAGGTCTTCCATCCTCTGATTCACTCTCCAATTGGCCACATCAGCCAGAGCTGCGCCAATCCAAAGCCAGCAGCCAGCAGCTTCCTCCGGATCTCCCACGTGGGTGCAGGTCCCCAAGGACTTGGGCCCTCTTCCACTGCTTTCCAGGCCACAGCAGAGAGCTGGATTGGAAGTGGAGCAGTTGAGTCTCGAAACGGCGCCCATAAGGGATGCTGGAGCTTCGGGCCAGGGCGTTACCTGCTGTACCATAGCACCGGCCCCTAGTTGTGGTTATTTTTTATGAAAAATGAAATAAATTTTGAAACAATTTTTAAAAATATTTCTTTATTTATTTGAAAGTCAGAATTACAGAGAGAAGGAAAGTCAGAGAGAGAGAGAGGTCTTCCATCGGCTGGTTCACTCCCCAACTGACTGCTATGGCCAGAGATGGGCCAATCAGAAGCCAGGAGCCAGGTGCTTCCTCCAGGTCTTCCCATGCGGGTGCAGGGGCCCAAGCACCTGTGCCATCTTCTGCTTTCCCAGGCCATGGCAGAGAGCCAGATCGGAGTGGGGCGTCTTCACCTATTAGGCCACGACGCCACCCCCAATTTTTAAAAAATATTTTATTTATTTATTTGACAGGTAGAGTTACAGACAGTGAGAAAGAGAGACAGAGAGAAAGGTCTTCCTTCCGTTGGTTCACTCGCTAGATGGCCACAACGGCTGGAGCAGTGCCAATTCGAAGCCAGGAGCCAGGTGCTTCTTCCCAGTCTCTCATGTGGGTGCAGGGCCCAACCACCTAGGGCATCTTTTACTGCTTTCCCAGTCCGCAGCAGAGAGCTAGACTGGAAGAGGAGCAAACAGGACTAGAATCAGCACCCATATGGGATGCTGGTGCCACAGGTGGAGGATTAACCTGGTGCGCCATGGCGCCGGCCCGGCCCCCCCCTCAATTTTTTATAGTGTGACTATTAAGTAGGAGTAAGTATATATTGGCTAAATAGTGATGGATTTCTGTTGAGGAAAATATGTTTCAAAAATACCTATTAATTAATATTTAACTAGACCATCCCCATCTCATAGTCCATGAAAAGAAACATTGCTATCTGGCAAACATATTGAATGTTTCCTTACTCTTCCAAAAATAAATTATGTCCCAAATAGCACAGGCTGAATACTGCAATGATTACAGTAAGTGGTTACATATATGCAGTTTACAGTTAGCATTGCAACAGACATTAGGAGCTGGCACTTTGGCGCAGTGGGTAAAACCACTTGCGGCGATGCTGGCATTCCATCTGGGTGCTGGTTTGAATCCCAGCTGCTGCATATACAATGCAGCTCCCTGCTAATAGCCTGGGAAAAGCAATGGAAGATGATGGCCTAAGTGTCTGGGCCCCTACAGCCCACTCTGGGAGACCTGGGGTGAAGCTTCTGGCTTCTGACCTCAGCCTGCAGCAGGCCTGGCTGTTGTAGCCATCTGGGGAGTGAAACAGCAGATGGAAGATCTCTCTCTGAAACTCTGAATTACAAAATTAATAGATAAATCCTTATTAAAAAGACATTAGCAAAAATCAAATGAATATTTTTGTACAAAGGACAATCCTGTTGATACAAAAAAGCCTAATTGGAACTTATTATTTCTGAAATATAGAAGTTATGAAATATGACTAATTAAAATTTGAAAAAATTTAAAGCTTTTATAAAGTGTCATACATAAAATTATAAATTCTTTTATTTCATTTGTTTTCTTTTATTAATTCATCAATTCCAGATAAGCCACACCGTTTGCCTCTTGTTTTCTATGTGGAAATGATCTTCAGTGTGTGTTTTTTTTAAGATTTATTTTATTTATTTGAAAGAGTTACAGAGAGAAGTAGAGACAGAGAGAGAGGCCTTCTATCCCATGGTTCATTCCCCAGTTGGCCTCAATGGCCAGAGCTGTGCTGATTCGAAGCCAGGAGCCAGGAGCTTCTTTCGGGTCTGCCACGTGGGTGCAGGGGCCCAAGGAGTTGGGCCATCTTCTACTGCTTTCCCAGGCCACAGCAGAGAGCTGGATCGGAAGAGGAGCAGCCAGGACTAGAGCCAGTGCCCATATGGGATTCCAGCGCTTCAGGCCAGGACATTAACCTGCTGTGTTACAGCACCAGCCCCCATATTCAGTGTTTTTCAAATGTTATGTTTTTTTTTAGTATGTATACTTAGAAATCCGTGTAATTTTTCAAATTGAAAGAATTGAAAATTTGCTTGGAATATGGTCAGTAAAAGGGAATTTTATTTTTGTGTTTCCAAAACACTTTGTGTACCTCTCCTTTCACTTTCAAATATCATCCTCTTTGGAGATGTGTTTCTCTTTTCCAGATTCAGTTCGTCCTGTTTGCTACTGGTTTATGAGCTGTTTGCAGACCCAGTGCCATGCACAATGTAGGAAACAGTTCTTGACCACATGGGCAAAATCCTAAAAGGAAAATCACGTTAGATATTATGTGAGCTCTTAAAACTTAGAGGCATCTTATTTCACTTTCTCTTCACTCAAAAATTATTGTCAGTTAAATAATTCTGACCTTATAAGAATTGTTTTGTTTGAAGCCACAGAACTAGCTGCTCTGAGGGATTTTCTCTGAATATTCAATGTTGCTGCATCCTAAGAATGGCCACCATAAACTCCAAGGTGGCAAGAGAATCAATTAACTACATTTGAGATTTCTCTATTTCTGTTCTCTAAGACCTTGATTCTCTTCTGTTTTAGACACAGAAGTAACCACTGCAGAAATTTCAGTAATGTGATTTTATGCTAGACATTGAATTTATGGTTAGGGTCATTTTTTATCATCCTTGGAGGATTGGTTCCAGGACTCCCATGGATGCCCAAGTCCCCTGTTAAAAAATGGCAAAGTGGTTGCATAGAACCTACACACATTCTCCTGTATCCTTAAGTCATCTCTGGAAACCTTATTGTACTTAAGGCAATGTAAAAGCAGTGTATAGTTGTTATGCTGTGTAGTTTAAGGAAAAATAACAAGAAGAAAAGGTCTATCCATGTTCAATAGAAATACATTTTTTCCTAAATATTTTCCATCTAAGGTTGGTTGAATTCATGGATATGGAACTCATGGACATGGAGGGCCAGCTGTATTTTAAAACTTTTTCATTTTAGGAATATCATCCTGCAGATATTTAGTCTGTTGTTCAACAGATGTTAACTGAATTCAGATGTCTGTTTCTTAACACTAGTTCTCTTTGAGAACACCTTCTGTGTGGAAAGTATTTTAGATTACAGAAGCATAACTTTCAAACTAATTGAATTAACATTTCTACCATAGTTTTGTATAGCAAAATAACAAATGCTTTCAAAAAGGATCTTATAAAAATTTGTATTACTAGCTTTTTCCTATATTCAAATGATAATTCTTTAGGATATAAGAAAAATGCATAATATCTGCTATCTTTTTAACGTGGTATGTATTTCTATTATTTTTAAAAGGCTATTTTCCTTAGTTTGTTGATTACATTGTTCTTTTTCAAGTTCGTATATCCTGTATGTCCACACCCCATTGTCACCCCCATCCCAGTATAGGCATTGATTGCTACTTAACATAATTATACTTCATTTTTGATATAATATTGATGAAAACAGTCATAATTTGGAATTTTTAAATTGAATACTAAAGATTCTGTGTGTCAAATAATTTATGGTGAGACTTTTTTTCTAGGCTGGAATGAAACCCTTGATAGTTTTATATTGAAAGGATCTGAAGTTGTACTTAAAAATGTCTTCAAAATGTATGGTTTTTGAAGTCAAAAAAGAAAAAGTTTAAGAGTTTAAGAAAAGGCAGATAAATAAGGGTATCAAAAGAACTATTTTGAGATTTGTTTTCATTGAACAGTTTTGCAATACTGTATTTCCTTCATAGTTTATTACAGCTAGGACTCATCTGTTTGCTAGTATGCTGCTGTGCTGTCTACTTCCTCCCCTGGACTCCAGCTCAGTCAGCAGCAGATGCCTGAAGGAAGTCAGAGAGGGAGCTTAGCAGGTGCGCTGGGTAAAGACTGACAGTGCGTGGAAGGGGACCAGGACCCCAGAGCAGGAAGGCTTTAGATGTGCTTCAGGAGCTGCAGGAGAACGGTGTGGCTGCGGTGGAGAGAGTGCGAGGAAGAGCATGTCAGTGGAGTCGCTGGAGAGTGTCACGGAAGACTTGGTAGTTTAGTAAGGACACGGATTTGTGTTTCACTCCAAGTGCTGTAGGAAGGAAGCTATGAGAGAGTTTGGAGCAATGGAGCAGCATGGGCAGCTGTCTACATCCATAACACATTTGGTGTTTTACATCTACCAGGTTAACATACAGATAAAGAAGGAAATTCCAATCATATGCAGATGCTAAATAATATACATTCTTCCTACAAATGGGCATTCGTTTTGGCTCTGAAGATTGGGTTTTTGCAATAGAGGCAATCCTTCCTTCTGTGTTAGATCTGAATTGTAAACTCTTTGAGATCATTTAGTATTTTTAATTTAGCTTCCTACATACCAAGAACCAGATTTTTTTGAAGAATTTATGATTTTTCTAGAGAAACATTTTTGTCCAGACTACCAAGAAGCAACACATCTCTTTTACTTAACAAAAGGATGACAACTGCTCTCCTCCTCACCAATTCACTCCCTTCCCCCTGAACCAGACGCTTGCAAACATACGTGGTTCAATTTCCCAGATCACAGAGCATTTAGAATTTAGTTTCACTTGCATGTAGCAGGAAGAGAAGAGGCATTCCAAAATACCAACGAGTGTGGTGGGAGAATTTTCTTCCCACCCCTCGACTCCTGGAACACCAGCCTGAACTCTGATGCTCCTGTGAGCATGTCCTATTGTTAGCAGAAAAGTAAGAGTACTGTCTCCACATCTCTTCCTCCCATCTGCAGTAGACCCCAATTACCTGAAACTCTGGCTTCATTTTGATGAAGTTACTGTGAACAGGGGGAGGGAAGAAGACAAAAGTTGTATGGATTGCCTGCTCTAGGGTAAGGAGTAAGCAAATACTATGTGTTCTCATTGATCTGCAGTAACTAATAGAGGACCTGAAAGGTAATCTGTAGAGGTGAAATCGACACTTTGAGATGCAGTGACTTTGAACAGCCCTTGTCTCAAATGTTGAGGAACAGTTTTTTTTTTTTATACTATTTGTTGGATTCTTTACTTGGTATAGAGTTAATCTTATGTGTATAAAGTTAAATGAAAATAGATTTTAATAATAAATTAGAAGAGGGAGGAGGAAGGAGTGTGGGTAGGGTGAGAAGAATCTGTTTTCCTAAAGTTGCATTTATGAAATGCATGAAGTTTGTTTAATTTAAATAAAAGGTTTCTGGGTAAAAATAAACAAACACCACAAAAAAGAAGAAGAAAGGAATAGTAAACTATTTAGAGATAGGAGAACCTCTGTGCATGTTCTTGAAGAGGACAAAAGGCACCCAGCTCATGGTAGATCTTAAGGTAAGGAGGGAGGAGCCATACCAGGTTAGTCCTGGAAAGACATCAGCTGAAAATTGCAGACTTGGAGAAAAACAGACTACAAGAAATTATTTTAGTATTTTTTTTATCTGTTCCTTTGCATAGCATTCATAGAAAAGCTGAGTGGTACAATAAATATTTACTTACCTTTTCTCTGAATTCGGCATTTGAATGTGCACATTTTACTGTCACTTTTCTTTGTATGTGTGTATGTGTTTGTTGATTTTTTAAATTACTGACTTTATAATGTTTATTTCCTAAATTCTCTAGAAAATGTACATTAAAGCATTCCATCTCTACCATTAATACACATAAGATATGTTTCATTGATACAATACTGTTTTTACAGTCATCCCATTATATCCTTTTTGATTGGTTCCAGGACCCCCTGCACGTACCAAAATCCACAGATGTTCCCAGTCTTTTGCACAAAATGGCGTAGAATTTGCATATAACATACACATACCCTCTCATATACATTAAATCCTCTCTAGATTACTCGTAATACCTAAGGTAATATAAAGCCCTGGAAATAACTGTTCTTTTATTTAAGAGAATAAAGACAAGGGAAAAGTCTGCACATGTTTAGGGCAGATGTAATTTTCTTTCTGAATAATTTCCATCCAAGGCTGATTGAATGGCGAGTTATGGAACATATAGATATGGAGGACCAACTCCATGATCCACATACAAACTCTCCCAGTTGTCCTGGTACAGTCAGGGACTATTTTCCAGCAGGCATCAGTCAAGGATCATGCATGGCCTTTCATTGCCATGGTCCCTGAGGTCCTCTTTGAAATTTCCCTGCCAGATTTGTCTTTCATGAACATGACATTTGGTGGAGTCCAACCCATCATTTCTCATATAGAATGTTCTACCATCATGATCTTTTTGATTCTCCCCTTATGATTAGATTATGGTTAAACATTTCTGTTAAGAATCCCAAGCCGTAGGTAGAGCAACCTTTGCGTTGACTTAGGAAAGCCCTTACTGGTGTTAACAAACTTGGGGCACTTGGCTAACGTTGCATAGTTAGGAAGCGTGGAGCTTTTTGTAATTAGAAGGAATTTGTGAAAACATGCATGGAAGCTTTGTTTTAGTCATCTTAAATTTTTATTTGTGATGTACTTAGTCCGTCCTTGATTTGTTCCTCCAGTTGTTGGGTAGTGTCTTTGTGACAGGCAAATCTTACAGTCTGTTTAGAAAAAACAGATGAGTAATTAGCAAAATCAGTGTTTTGTGGGACGTGTATTATAGCAGGAGTACAGGATGCTGTGGAAATCCATAGGAGAGAGTTTAACTAGACCCTGACAGCTCAAGGAAGATGCCCCACACAACTTCCTGGGACAGTTTGTTTAAGCAAAGTGAGTGACAGGGTGATAGTAGCATGAAACAAGGCTACCTTTGTGTGTGTGTGTGTGTGTGTGTGTGTGTGTGTGTTTAGTTTGCAGTATGAATTTTTTTCAGTAAATTTCACATCATTTTATATTAATAACTCCTTCCTTCGATTGTTTTTGCTGTTTTCCCCAGATTGTAGCAGAAATTTTAAACAGAAAGAGATTCGTGATCTTCTCATTTACAGTGGGAATCCTGGCATAATTTTTAGGTTATCATCTTCAATAAATAAATATGGGTAAAAACTAGCAACTAGGGGCTGCATCTACAATAATGGTGAGAAAATTTTATATGAAAGAAGTAACCAAGTATTTGGAGTGCAGAAGGTGGATATTTGTGACACCCTTGAACTCTTAGATGGGCCCAGAGTGCTACAAGTCATGATGAATCCATTCCTTTAATGTTTGCATAGATTATCTCATTTGATCTAACACAGAAGTACCACAGGTACTGTTACCCTGATTTATTGCTTTCCACATTTGTAATTCAGGGAAGTAAGAGTAAGAATTAAAAATCAAGAGGCTTAGGATCCTAATTCTGGTTTATTAAATAAGTTCCACTTGCTTGTAGGTATATCATCTGGACTTTCTGTTCCTATTATTAATTGATGTAATGAGACAAACCAAAATTTTTCTGTCATTCAGGAGTATTTCAGGGATTGAATAACAAAATATATAAAAATCAAATTATACTAAAATTGCAAATTGCAAAATTGTCTGGCAATAGGATTTAGTATTTCACTATTTAGCTCTCCTCTTGAGTTTGGAGACACTTAATTATCAAAGCCCAAATACTTCAGTTTCTAATAAAAAATAATGATTCTTATATACCAGGCTATACTTTGTTTTTGTTTTAGTCTCTTTTTTTCCACAATGCAATTATCAAACAATAGATTTGTGGCAGAATTGTATCATAATTTTTTTATAAATTCAAAACTCTACACCAAAATAAAAATTAAAAAAATAGAAAAAAATAAATTCACAACTCTTCAAAATGGCAGTTGCATAGACATAGTGAATTCCCAGGTTATCACCCTATCGAGGACAATTATAAGTCAGTGCTAGAATGGATAATAATTTTAATTGATTTGGTTCCTTCACCATTACTGAGATGATTTTAGCATTGCTAAACTGAAGGAATTTTTTTTTTTTAGCTCTAAATACAATTTATTCAACCAATTTACCTGTGCTTTGGAAAGCGTAACCTGCAAGCAAAAGAAACCTTAAGAAACTTTCCATCTAAATATTCAAAAAATATTTTCACTAGTTTATGCTGTTCTTGGGAAGAACTAGTTGAGGTGTTAACTATCTATACTCTGTTTGTTCTAACTCACACATTTTACTTTATTTAATATGGAGACAGTTCACTGAATGTTCTTCTGTTTTTTTGGCCTATTTTATTTCACTCTATCTGGTAAGTAAAGTAATAAAGCAAGAGAACTACTAGACTCTTGAGGAATTAGACTAGATTTTCCAGAATAGTTATTTATATGCCTTTCTAAGATAGGCAATAAGAACAACTCGTATTTAAATAAGATTTTGAAGGCATTTGAGCAAAAATATGGCTGAAGGAAACCACTTTATCTTGTTATATGTAATTCAAGGGACTAACCGTTTACTATGTGCATCATTACAATGTGAACATTACTACTTAAAAATTTCCAGGTGGGCATTTGACTTAGTGGTTAAAATGTCATTTGGGATGCTCGCATCCTGTATTGGAATGCCTGGGTTTGAGTCCTTGCTCCACTCTGGATTCCAGGTTCCTGCTAATATACACCACGGGCGGCAGCTGTCATAACTGAAGTAGTTGGGCCTCTGCTTCTCACATAGGAGCCCTGGACTGTGTTCCTAGCTCCTGGCTTTAGCCTGGTGTAGCCCAGTCTGTTGTCAGCATTTAGGGTGTGAACTAACAGTTTAGAGCTGTCACACCTGTCTGTGTCTCTGTCTCTTTCAAATAAATGAAATAAATAAATATTTTAAATAAAAGTTCCCTATAGTTGGTTAGTTACTTAAAAACCTAATCTATGGGACTTTTCAAGATGTATTTTTTCCACTTAATAGTACCTCAAGTTTATTTTCTAGAAGTATATAGGATAATTGTCCCCAGGGTTACTATATTATAGACCCCTGTTCTGCTAAAAATGCAATCCATTCTTCATCAGAGTGAAAACAGGAGTTTCCCTATCCAACTCTTACCATTTCTAGAAAGTCAAAAAGATCACAAAATCCTTCTTCCCACTTTGTAGAAACTGAACAATCATCAAAAATTGCATTGCAAACCTCAGTATCACAGATAAGCAAATCCCATCCCTTTTTACCATTATTATTTAAAGAGGGCAGGCTATTTAGGTAGAAAGAACCATGTGTTTCCTAAGAACATTTTACACTGAATGGAATTTTTCAGAATTACATTTATACTGTCAAATATGCAGATAGATGACTAATGTCCATATCTGAACATGATGCTAAGTCTACCTCTTCTGAAGTTTCATTATGATCTTTAAAGGATTCAAGATGTTGATTCAAAACTATTTTGCAAATCCGTTTTGCAATTCCAAGTACCTAAAAGCCACAGGAAACTTTGTTGAGTTGCCATGACTCAACTCATCACTTGTACACTGTGGAAATTATTTTCATTTGTGGGATTTGACAAAATCAGATCTACACTATAAGAGACCGACGTACTGACTATCAAAATTTCCCATTTTGCTTAACCTCAGGTCACTTAGTTACTACCTGTCAATCTGTCAGTCGGGAAAAGTGAGTGCCCAGGTGCACGGAGTAAAGGAAATGAGACAATAATGCATATTTATTGTTTGCTATATCCAAGCTAATTCAAGTACCACTATTTTCCAACAGAGCTTTGGTGTCTTTAGGGCAGAAGATAAAGTTTTGATTGACTTGCAGAGACTTACCTGTGTGATTCAATCTCCATGGGAGCATTTTTAATTATCTCCCATGCCTTGTCACAGATTCATTTCTGCATAGTGTGCAGTATGCTCTGTTTTGTTTCTTTTTCTGATCTAGTTTTATGCCTACTTCCATTTGTTTTTAAAGGAACACAGTAGCCTTCTTTTTCAGCATTGTCATGCTTGCTTTGATAGGTGAACTAGTAGAAAAATGATCACAATATGAAAATTAAAGTAGTATGATCTTGATATAAAATATGAGTAATCCACAGGCAACATCAAAGAGGAGCAGAGGAACACACCACTTAAACTTCACAGTGATGTCACATTACCCAGAGCAGTGCAACAGTGGATGATCCAGTATTGGGAAGTACAAATCATGGTTACCCAGCATTAACACTGGGGAAGGGAATAGTCAGTAGGAGAGGCAGGTAGCAGAAATGAAGTTTCCTATCTGGCTGGCTTCATTTTCTACTTTCAGCCCACTTTAGATACTCCTAAAATCCTTCTCTTTCCTACTATTTGGGTTATTTCATTTTCCTTTAAAAATATCTGGTTGATCACCGATTGCTTTCTGTTTAGTCAAATGTAATAGACCATTTTCATACCTGTATCTGAGTTAAACTTTTAGCTATTTTAAGGTACTTAGTTCTCACATTTTCCACTATTTCCTTCCCACTTCCCTTCATTCTGGTAGTTGAATGTAATTCACTAAATATGGTGAAAATATTTTGTAACTCAGAAAAGAAAATCTCAAATAACTTAGAGTGAGCCACATTATGATTCTGAAATAAGAGAGATTTTGTTGAGTAAGTTTTACTGATTCCGAACATCAGTTATTTGTATGCTGTTACTTGGTAGTATTTATATTTTAGCAATGAAAGCCTGAAAAATACTTAAGTTGATTTTAATTTGCTACAAATTTGAAAATTGGTGGTAGGTTCTTTTGGATGATTTACTATAAAAAAAGTAAGAACTACAATCACGTGGTCCTCCTTACTGAGTTACTATACTTTTTCATCTTGCTCTATAAAGAAAATCCCGATTCTTGAGACCATTGAACAAACTGCTTTCCCAAGAGCCTATGGGGTGACCCTTGAGTCTGGTGACCTGGTTCACGAAGTTAGAGAAATGCCAGGAACTTCTTTCCAAGAGTTTATGCCACATTTATCAGCAAATCGGCTTTTCTGAATCCTACTGTCTGCAATGAGATTCACAATTTAAGCTGATGTTTTATGCTCATGTGATATACTGATAGTAAAGTGAGTGCTTACGTATTTGAATTAAAAAAGAAATTCATATTAGTTCCATTACAGATATTTCACAACAAGATAAGCTTAACAGGCAATTTAAAAATCATATTATTATACTTTAACAAATCCGACTCAACATTAAAATAATATATTATTAGGCAGAAAGTGAAATAGGTTCTTGATAATTACTGGCCTGCAGTTAATAATTATTAAAGGGTGATTGTTCAAGCAGTGTCTGGAATGTGCAACTCTCTAAAATTGCTTTTCTTAAAAAAGGAAAAATGATCTAGAGGGGTTCAAAATGAATTCGTATGGTTTTATGTCTCATCTGGCAAAATTTATGCAGTTAAAATGAGTATGTTTAAATCTATCCTCTTTGCTCTTTTAGCAATAAAATTGAAATTTCAAGATTTCCATAAAATATATTAATGTGGTCAGATTGTTCTTTTGTACATCATAAACCAAAAGTCACATTTCCCTAGTCCATGAACTGAGCTTTAGTTGCATCAAATGGTCATATTGGTACCGTTGATATTTTACATCGACAGAGTAGATTTCTCAAGACATTATTGTTTCAACCAGCCCCTCTCCCCATCATTCACTCTTCTGTGGTATTTGAGTACTTCCTGAACTATCCAAACTGACAAGGCAGGTTTGGTCAAATAAAAGGAAAATCAGAAACTTGTTCGTAGAAAACATTTGGCATTTCCCACATGAACAGAGACTTCATAGAAGGCTGAAAAACAAATACTGCTTTGATAAAAATTCCTTTTACAGAGGTTAGAATCATCATGGACTTTCCTGAAACTGTTTTCTAGTGATTCATTCTGTCATTCCCCTCTGAGGTTTTACTCTCATGTCTCTTCATCTTCTCTGAAGAAACTAATATCTTTGAAACCTTTGCTTTATTTTAAGTTTTCCAAACAGTCTTTGCCATAAATTATACCAGTCTTTTGTACATACCCTGGGAAATATTTTAATGTAAATCTCGGCAATTCAGTTGGCTTCCTTGTTATAATTTAATTAATGAAGAATATTTAGATGAAATGTTCAATCTTCCTGTTATTATTTAAAAGTCAATAAACAATTATATAGTATTAAAATTAGAATTTATATTCTAAAATTAAAATTTGTCTCCTTCAGATGCTATGGGCACTTTGTGACCTTAATTTATTAATAACTCAAATATTGATAATATAAACTAAAATGGAAATGTTATAAATTGAAATTAGGCCATTGGTTAACTGGTTGGATAATGTTTGGTATGTATAATTAAAATAACATTTATTATTTTTATCTTTCTGATCTACCCTGTATCATTCATACATGTGTTGGATTATTTAAAGGAACATTGTTGTGAGACAATGTTCAGGTTAGAAAAAGAAATAGAGGAGCTGGTATGGTGGCATACTGGCTGAAGCTGCCCGTGAGAGACCGGCATCCCATACCAGTGCTGGTGCAAGTCCCTGTTGATTTACTTCCAGTCCACACACATGGCAAACCCAGCATGAGTCCCTTGCTTTGGCCTGGTCCAGTGTGCTGTGTTGCTGAGCTCTGATGTTGGGTAGGTGAGCTAGATTCAGTATGTATTCACCTAACCCCATTGTAAGTTCAGGAGCCTCTCTAGTTTGTTCAAGGTCACAATTACCAAATTGTAGTCACAAGGTTAAATTCAAGCTTGTGGACTCCAGAAATTACTTGAAAGTCTTCTTATTTATTCTGTATGTTTCACTCCATTTTCATAATTGACATTTTGACATTTCAGTATATCTTAGGGTATTAGAACCTTCTTATTCTCCATCTGTAATTTTTTTCATCTTTTAATAAAATAAATTTAGGCCTAATGATTTAAGAACCAGAGAGTTGCCATGTTTGGGCAAAAGGCAGTATGGTACAACTTGTTTGTAATCTAAACCCATTGTAGAAGAGAGTTCATTATTAAATCATATCTATCATACATCTAATCTACTGTAGGAATTTTTTTTCAGGGATTGGGTATTTGTGATCAGAATAAATTAAAACAGTTTAAATTCTTGGAATTTACTTTCTACTCGGATGAAATATGTAGTTTATATTAGTCCTATGGAGAAAAAAATGCAGTAAAAGCCATAGAGTCAAGATGGAGAAAAAAGTATTTACAGTAATTTCAGATATGGTTACTCAGAAGAACCCTCTGTGCCAAGGAGACATTTGAAGGAAGGACTAAAGAAGAATGATAAAACTTACAGCTGCTTTTTGTATGAGCTGTCCAGGCCAAGGGACCTCAGATGCAAAAACTCTGGGGCTGGATGTCCCTGATGTTTTCAGAAAGCAGAATCGACCAAGTTAAGTGGAATGACTGGATGAAGGGAATGGAAAACTGTCATGGGTGTGGATCTGATGGGGCTGCCTGGGCCATTGTAAGCACTGTGGATCTTACATCTTTATTTAGGTAGAGGCTTTGGCCAAAGGAGTGATGTGACCAGACATGCATTTAAAAAGAATTACTCTGCTCCACTGAATACCCAGGGAAGGGGAATTGGAGTCAAAGTTAAGAGATCCATTGGGAAGCTATTCCAAAAAAAATCAGGTGGTTCCAACTAAATTGGAACAGTTAGGGTGATAAGAAGCCATCTGATTTAAGATAGATCCATAGGAGTCCCTGACAGATTAAATGGATTGTGTGAAGGAAATAAAGGAATTAATAGGACCTCTGAATTTTGGACCAGAACATTTCAAAGAATGGAGTCTTTATTTACTGAGATCGGGAAGATAGAGAGAAAAGTCTGTTGGGGGAAGAGAATAGCACAGGGTAATATTTAGAACTCGGGTTTGAACATGTAATATTTGATACCTCATAAAACATACAAATAGAAATTGATGGATGATAAAGCTATACAGACTTAAAAGTTTTCAGCTCTCAGGTATTTGATCTAAGAAGAACGGGAATATTATCATTAAAACCAAATATTTACTAAGCATTTTAATATATTAAGCATGGTAGTAGGAGGTGGGATACAGTAAGATGGTTATGATTTGTGTTCTCAATACATAGTGGTTTATAGTTTGTGTTATAAGTGTTGAGCTAAATGGTGTTCATTAACAAGGAAGCTCTGATACAGGACTAATATTTACATTGTTACAACTGTATCTGGGAGTTTTACTGAGTTGGCCAACTATTTGCAGGGAGGTTTTGTTTTGTTTTGTTTTGTTCATGCACTGGCTTCCTGACGTTCTGTTATAGAATACTATAAACAAGGTCCTTTAAACTTACATCTTTGTTAGCATTTCATGTTCATTGTTCTTTTTCATTCATCTTACTGGTAAGATTTAGGTGTTGAATTGTGTTAGATGGATGCTTCCATCCTATTTTCATGGCCACAGTTGGTGTTGATATTTTTCAACCTAAACAATTGTACCTGAAAGGCGAACTAATCACTGGATTTGCTTGTTCTGTATTTGAGAGTCATGTACTTTTGCTACTGGCATTTTAAATCTCGTATTCTTTTCTCAATAACTCTGTATGGGGTTTTTGAAGCGCCTACTAAGGCACTGAGTAAAATAAAAACATTTCTAATAATGCAGCTACCCAGGCTAAGGCAGGAGTTCTTTAGTTCCTTCTCTCTACTGTTTAAAAATTGTTTTGCATCTTTAGGATACATTTGAGAAGGTATTATAGCTACCGTTTTTCCCATTACGCAGACTGCTGTGCTGAACATTGGCGCTGGGTACTCACTCACAGCATCTTTCTCTAGAGTCAGAGAAGAAAGCAAATAGCTCTCTGTCGAAGGAATCAGGTAGCACTAACCACTTTGCACTCTCAAATAGAAAAAGCAATTTGAGCTGTCAGAGACCCAGCACTGTGCTAGTGATATACCCAGGAGAGCAAAGCAGTTAAAACCGAATTTCATGTGGTTTGCTTTCATGATTTGAGCTCCGTCTGAGGGATACACTGAGAGATATGCAGGAATCCAGCGATATGATCCCATTGACCATGTCCTAGTGCAGGTCTTTATCAGGTAACCACCGTGAAGTCGTATCTGGCAGCAGCTGAAGTGTTTTGGTTCAGGGTACGGCATGGTGACTCTCTTCTAAGAGCACCCACTTTCAGAGTCATCTTTGAGAGTGTGAAGTTTGAAAAAAAAGTTAAAATAGGAAACCTGAATGTTAACCTGTTTGAAAACAACAAAAGTGTGGTCACTTACACCCTAAAGCTAAAACCAATATGTATGAACTATATAATTGGAAAGGTGTCAGTTAGAAATACAGCTGTTTATTGTCCACTGAAAATTTGTCCATGCACATACTATACTTTTACTACTTGTGTACTTATCTATAAAAATCAGTCATTGATTTGTGTGGTTTAAAATTTCCCACAAGTGTTATCATACTCTGTAGATCTTTATGTTGCTTGCTTTTTCAAAGAATCAGATTTTTTGTGAAGTGTCCATTTTTATATAATACAAATCTAGTACACTGATTTTCCATTATTTTCTATAAATATTGAATAAATTAATCTACATTTGTTTATGCATTCCCCTGATGAAAGATTACTTAGAGGAAGTGGCAGTCACAGGCAAACTCTCAACTCTGTTCTGACATCTTGGTACATCTGAGGTACACCCTCAGAGAAGTCGTTTTGGGTGAAGGCAAACTACCATAGGATAGAAACAGAGATTTGATTCTTAGAACAAGAACAGAAAGGAAATAGTGGGTAGACCATGGAACATGGCAAGTATGAAGCTCACAGGCCTATTTTAACAGAACCAAAAAAATGCAGTTTCATGAAGTACAAGTATTTTTATGAACTTTTTCTTGTTTCTTAGGTCTGCTATCTGTTTTGTTTTGATATTGGACAGAGCAGTTCTGAATACTTACTTTCTATCTATGTGTAGCAGGCTCTATTCATTAAAAACCCTTCGAGGATCAGACTTCCTGATGTCCTTAAGCCATTCAATATGAATATAAATCCAATGAATTTCCTCATTCTTTTAGATCTTCCCACTAAGTAAATGGTACACATATGTGGCTATTCAGTAGACTTAAGTGGGAACCTTTATAAAAATACGTCCTTTTATGAACTCAGCCTTGGAAATTCTGATAAAGGATTTATAGCACAAAGCCTTACTTTTTTATTTTTAGAATCCCTAGGTGATTCAAAAATCAATCGAGCCAGCACTTCCTAAGTGTATAGCTTAATTTTTTAATAGAATATTCTTCACCAGGGGTTGTATGAAAATTAGTCTAAAAAAGTGGTATAGGTTAAAAAAAAACAATTTTCCTTAAAATATTTGACCAGAATTAAGTTGACCTGCTTCATTTATATCCAGCTTATAGAAATCCCTGAATTTGCAGTGACTCGTACATCAGAGAGAAGGTTAAACACTAATAATTTACTTTATTCATGTGGATGCGATGCGGAGGATGTTTGGTACACTATTAAAGTCACGTTTCCAGAATCTAGGCCCTTAGAAGACTTTGCAATTTGTTAGGCGTGATTGCAACTTACGGTTTTTCTGTTGTTTGCAGCACAGTGATGCAGTTCATGACCTTCTTCTGGATGTGATCACGTGGGTTGGAATTTTGCTGTCCCTTGTTTGTCTCCTGATTTGCATCTTCACATTTTGCTTTTTCCGTGGGCTCCAGAGTGACCGTAACACCATCCACAAGAACCTCTGCATTAGCCTCTTTGTAGCAGAGCTGCTCTTCCTGATTGGAATTAACCGGACTGACCAACCAGTAAGCCGTCTACATTTATACTAGTAAAGAGTTTCTCCACTTGCAGAGACCGGCCACTGGAGCACTTGTGTTTGCAAGCATCCTTACTTCTAGTGGTCTATGATACAGTGTTTCAGATCTGACTACGCTTTCTATGTCCTATGTTCCATTGTCATAAAGAAGCAATGAATGTTATACATGAAGTATACATTTCTTTTTTTTATAGATTTCTATTTTAGAGACGTCTTTGATTAACCCACAACTTGAGCAAAAAAATACAGAGATTCCCATATAACTTTTGCTGCTACATATGCATACCTCCTCCATTGTCAACATCGTCAACACCCCCCATTGGAGAGATATATTTGTGACAGTTGGTAAACCTGTGCAGACTGTCATTATCCACCAAACTTCATACATTAGAGTTCATTCTCAGTGTTGTATATTTTGTGAGTGTGGACAAATGTGTAATGGCATTTATCTGTTCTTATCACACAGAGTATTTTCATAGCCCTGAAAATCCTCCAAACCCATGGCCACTGGGTTTTTTTTTTTTTTTAATTGTCTCTGAGGTGCCTTTTTTCCACACTTAGTAGTATGCATTTGTTTCCTCTACATCATTTTGTGACCTGATGATTCTTTTTTTTTTAGCATTGAATAGTATTCCACTGTCTGATGCACCACGGTTTATTTCTCCATTCATCTACTAAAGGACATCTTTCTTGCATCCAAGCCCTGGTGCTTATAAGCAAAGCTGCTATAAGCATGTATGCAGCGTTTTGTGCAGATACAAGTGTTCAGTCCTTTGGTCAATACCAGTGAGTGTGATTGCTGGACTGCATGGTAGTGAACTATCTTCCATTCCCACCAGCAATGAAAGTGATGGACATTTCTTTAAAAATTGTTTCATAAACTTGTCTCTTGGAAGAATTGCATATTTTCACTGTTTTTTTTCCCTCATTCTTTTAAACCATAGAGCTAAATATTGGGGGAAGTTTAGTAATATCATTTATGAAGTGAAGGAATCTTTTTAAATAGATAGTAGTAGTTTCTTCTAGCTTTGAACTTTACCTTTATAAACAGTTGATATTATCTTAAAATATGAATGTATGGAATAAGGTTTTCTAAGTGACCTGTTTTGGAGAACAGTAGAATCTGTAGGTCATTTTACTCTATGTATATACTCTACCAAAGTTGGATACTTTTATATTTGCTTGGTTTCTGGTCACCCCTGTAAGTTCCAGCCTCACTCTTCACTAATGCTTACATTTAGTCCTATCAAGGGTGAGAGGGAGAGAGAAAGGGGAAGAAAAAGAAGGAAAAGACTGGGACAATACTATCCAACCATTGTTGGTAAAACCAAGCAGAAAATAAAAGTCTTCAAATAAGTTTGTAGAGAATGCAATTTAAAGATAAATTTATTTTGGTGCAAAACATTTTGAAATCCGTGTATACAAGGCGTTCCATGAATGTTCATGGAAAATGTATATTATGGAAAAACTATGAATTTAAAATTTTGTGCATTAAAATAAACTTTTTTATTCCGTTTTCCTTGAACTTCTAGAAGTACCCTTACATGAATAGGAGCCATAACTAATATATTGCATAGATTTTATGCACACTTATAATTTTTATGAGGTCCTTTATGTTTACTTAAGATTTATGTGCATTGTGCAAGTTTGCTGTCATGACTAAAACTTCAAAAGAAACAAAAATTTCCATTTTTTTCCCCCAAATAACTCAGAGCTTAATAAACCATTCATTTACTCCATACTGTTTTTTGGTATGTGTCCATATGTATGGAGTGCTTTATAATAAAAATGCAGTTGGATTCATATTTGTAATTATACACTCATGGTTAATGGCTGCAAAAGATACAATTATGGTGATTATATTTTAATTGGTTATTATATACTAACGTGACAGCTTTCCCCACAAATGCATACGTATGAATAAGCAATCAAAGTACATGTTTCTTTTCCTCAAAAAGTAAAGCCTATGATAACCAAAATTAATAGTTGAAGTTCTGACTCTAGCGAGCAATAAATGGAAAATGATGTTGTTTTCCAAAAAGATACTATTTTATTCTCTTGTTAACCTGCAATTCAGATGCTGTGTAGTTTCTTTTCATTTAGAAACTGTATTCTTATTTTTATTTCCTGGTGTTACGTATGCTAAGATGAACTCCACCAAACATTGCATACTGCACAAAACCAATGTCTGACGAGGAACATATGGAATAATGATTGATATGAAAAACGTGTGTAGAATAGCGCTCAAACCCCTCTTCACTCGTGGTGCTAGTTAGGTGCCCTCTCCCACAGCCCTCACATGAGTGTTGATTAGGACTTGATTTCTTTCCAGCCTCTCAGACACTGTGTGTCCTCCTGTCTCTCTCATGGCCATCACTGTAACCCACTGAAACTGACCTACCCCTTGCCTCATTTCTTAGGGCTCATACGCATCAACGATTCATACTACTCTTATCATTTCTTTAGGTTTATTGACCTTTTCTAGTAAAAGCTGTAGATTTTAGTCAAAACATCTTGAAAAAAAGAAGAATCCAAAGGAGTGTTTCAGGAACCAACAACAGGAAACTAATAGATGCTCAGCTGAAATTTGTAATGACTTAAAGAGTATTCAAAAATAAATACCGAATGCCTATTTTGACCAAGCTTGGGTAAACCAAATTTTAGGACAGTGACCAGAAAAAAAAAAAAATTCAGAGAAATAAAGCACTTCTGGAATAATAGATCCATGTTTGCATCTGATCAGCATAAGCTTTCCAATATGACCTTAAATTCTTTCTGAAACAAGGCAGGGAAGAAATAATTAGTTACTAATAATTAATAATCTCACCGTAGAAGACTGCAATTAATGATATTATTTAATTTTAAGAGCTTTTATTCCCCCCGGCTTTAATGTTTCTCTCTCATGTATTATTAAAGAACTTAAGATGTTAGTACACACATTACCATGGCCAAGAGAAAAATTCCCAAGATCTATTTAAAAATCCTTAGACTACCCTCAGTGATCATTACCCACAGGCTCTTATTAGGGTGTTTTCTGAAGTTTTTTTTTTCTTTAATGCCATGCTGTCATCCATCAGCTGTTATTAATGTTAAATGCAGTTTCCCAAGATAAGCTACATTTGATTAGTTTTCCATCTCCCTATTTTAGGAATCTTGTCTAGATTATTCTGCGGACCTGTTTTGTCACTGCAGTCTTGACACTTGTTTGTTTTAGTCTCGTGGCTGTTGGCAGATGGACTGTGTGGTAGTCGTTGACTGAATCTTTGTTCCTCTTCCTAGATTGCCTGTGCTGTGTTTGCTGCACTCTTACACTTCTTCTTTTTGGCTGCCTTCACCTGGATGTTCCTGGAGGGAGTGCAGCTCTACATCATGCTGGTGGAGGTTTTCGAGAGCGAGCATTCTCGGCGGAAATACTTTTACCTGGTTGGCTATGGCATGCCCGCTCTCATCGTGGCTGTGTCTGCAGCCGTAGACTACAGGAGCTATGGAACAGATAAAGTGTGAGTTATTGCTGGCTTGCTTTGTCTTTCCTCCTCTTAAGTCTAGTTGAAATAGAGGCTTTGGATTTTCCTGGAAGCTAAGGCCTTTATATCATCTCCCAGCAGTAGACGAATGCACAGGAGAAGCAATGGGTATAACTCCAGCCATGGTTGTGCCTCCTGTTATGACATGAAAAGTAATGTGATCAGAAAATGTGAACACAGAACTCTAATGAGGGATCGTTTTGCAAGATGAGATCTTAAGCATGTCTTTGGTGAGAAGAATCACATTTCTAGAATAGAGAAAAAATATATTTGATTTGTATTGAACATAAGGAAGCTGGATGAAATGAGTCCTGGGGGGAGGGGGGCAGAAAGTAGAAGACTACACACAAAATTAGGAAAACATGATTTAGTATTGTCCTTTGAATTTACCAATTCCGTGGCATCAATTTTAAAGATGTGAAAACCAAGGAGCAGATAAATGAATTGCCTTTGCCTCTAAAGCTGGGCAGTGATGAGTGTGATGAGCCAAATCGGCTGTGTTTCCAATCAGCTTGGATCTTATTTTCTAAAGATTAAAATGTTTGGGGGGGGGGGCAGCGCCGTGGCTCACTTGGTTAATCCTCCACCTGTAGCACCAGCATCCCCTTTGGGTGCTGGGTTCTAGTCCCGGTTGCTCCTCTTCCACTCTAGCTCTCTGCTGTGGCCCTGGAAGGCAGTGGAGGATGGCTCAGGTGCTTGGGCCCCTGCACCCACATGGAAGACCAAGAGGAAGCACCTGGCTCCTGGCTTCGGATTGGCACAGTGTGCTGGCCATAGCGGCCATTTTGGGGGTGAACCAACGGAAGGAAGACCCTTCTCTCTGTCTCTCTCTCTCACTGTCTAACTCTGCCTAATTAAAAAAAAAGTTTAAAATGCTGTATCTTTTTTGAGATGTGAAGGAAGGAACAGGGAATGTAAATTTTGACATAGAACTTCTCCATCAAATGGGAGAGACTAACTTCTGGTGAGTGAGTAGATGAGGTTACAGTGAGAAGACTGGAGAATTGAAGAGGTTTGAAATGAGCACTATGGAAAATGTGTTCAGGAGCCAATTAGACATTAGTAAAAAGATCTCCAAGCAGCAGTGAAGTCTCGGATGAGTTAGATAATACCAATTTGTACAGAAGTTAGTAAGCCAAATTTCCTAACTTTCCACCGGTACTCAGCAGCCTGAACATGCTGGCAGGAAAGCAGTTGGCTTCCCAGCAGTGAGGATTCATAAGCAGGAATGACAGGAGAGGATACCAGAGTTACTGGGAGCATCGTTTCAACTGCATAGGTCGTTGGGCTAGGGCACCAATAGTGCAATTAAAAGAAAACTGTCCAATTTCTGGGTTTTTCTCCCCTTGAGTACAGTGGCAGGCTATATGCAGCCATCTGTCTAAATGTAACTCCTAATTATTTTTAAATTTAACCTTTGTGAATTGTAGCAAAATCTGAGTTCACTCTGTGGATCCCAGTGACAACTGTAGAACAGATGAGGATTAGGAAAAAACAGTACCTGAAGGTGCCTCAAAGGCATCGTAGGTCAGAGGCATACGATTGATCAGAGGTATTTTTCATGTTTAAGTAATTTATTTATTGATATCATTTGCACACCATGAAATTCTTTCCCATAAAGTATGCACTTCAGTTGCACTTCATGTGTTCACAATGTTATGCACTCACCCCGCACTATAAAATTTGAGAATATTTTCAAAAGATGGCCATTAGCAGTCATTTCCCCTGGATCACAGGATTTTACGTTTTTTTCGAAGATTTTTCTTTTATTTGAAACACAGAGTGACAGAGAAAGACGGAAAGAGAGAGACACAGAAGGAGAGAGAGAGATCTTCCGTTTACTGGTTCACTCCCCAAATGGCCACAAGGCCAGAGTTGGGCCAGGCTGAAGCTAGGAGCTTCTTTTTGGTCTCCCACATGGATGCAGTTTTGCTCTGTTAAAGTTCCTTTTATTTTTGACAGTGATTTTTTTTTTCCAAATTTATTTGCAAATCTTCCTGTGACTCAACTGACTTGACTTGTTTGCTTTGGTTTTAGTCATTTCTTTTGAAACAGATGTCATTTTCTGGATAGTAGAAATCTGTCTTTTCTTAGAATCAATAATATGTACTCTCTTGTGACTTTGTTAAAGCTTTGGCCATCGTTGCTTTAATTTCCTGCACCATGACTGGAAGCTCTCATTACTGATGTTATTACTGTGTGGGAATACAGGCTAATTTATTTCCCAGGCACTGAGTTAAAACAAGCCTTAATAGTTCAGTTTTGCAATTATGATTTTCCTCAACACAAAGAGAGGCAAAACAGATGCAGACAAAAGGGAGGATATATGAAAGAGGAAGAGAAAGGGATAAGGAAAATTTCATTATAGTTCTATCACAGATGGGCGTAAAGCATTTTAGTATCTTATTTGTACAAGTTAAATGGATTGTCCACAGTGAGGCTTTCAGAATACGTGGAAAAAGTATTTAACGTCTACTTTTTTGGGAATTCATTCAACTCATTCAATACCTGAGTAATAGGGGTTGCAAAGGGAACCATTCTTCCCTCAGAGAGAAGCTGAAGTGAATGGATCATGTGTCCATTGGGGCTTGATCAAAGCATCTTCCAAAGAAAAATGCAAGCAATGAATCTTGACATAACTTGGGTACTTTCTGCATGGAGAATTATAGATCTTGGTCCTTATCAAATCTATCATCATTATTCCAATTTCCGTATCTGAGTGCTTGTATTTTATTTCATATGACATTTTGTACTTTCTGCACACCACCTGGCCCTTCTCTTCATGTATCTTTGTCATCTTGTTTTAATTTTTATTTATTTGAAAGACACAGAAGGAATGAGTGAATGAGCACCTCCATCTAATGGTTTACTCCTGCCTGCAATGGCCCTGAACCAGGAACTCAATTCAGCTCTCCCATTTGGGTGGCAAGAACCCAATTACTTGGATCATCACCCCTACAGCCCCCACCCCACCAGGGCTTTGCATTAGCAGGAAGCTGAATTCAGGATCCAGAACCAGGATTCAAACCAGGCACTCTGATAAGGACTTAGGCATCTTACCCATTAGGCCAAATTTGTTTTCTACTGTTACATTCCTTAGAATTTGCATTGCTTTTTTAAGGTATACATATTTATAGTCCCCAGTTTAAGATAAATTGGAATTAGCCATAATTTAGAGAAGTAATATTGGCCACTTTCTATTTTTTTTTTTAATTTTTATTCATTTGTTTGAGAGCGAGGAAGAACGAGAAGCTCTTGTGTATTGATTGCTTCACTCCCTGAATGCCGGCAACAGACAGAACTAAGGCCAGGACCTGCGATCGTAGAGGTCTGGCAAATGGGTGGCAGGAACCTAAGTACTTGAGCTATCATCACTGTCTCTGAGGGTCTGTATTAGCAGGAAGCCCGAGCCAGGAACTGGAGCAGGTACCGAACCAATGTGGGATAAGGGTATCCAGACCAGTGTTTCAGCTGGCAGACTAACACTCAGTATAGCAAATGCTTGTAACTTAGAAGATTTTTTTCACTTATTTTTGGGAAATTTAGGACTTTTACTTTTTTTACCCTTCAGTTTCACTAACTTAAGTATATCTAGCATCAAACCAGTGAATATGCTTACTGTAATACAAATAGACATTTCTCCATTTGCTCTTCTCTCAGTGTGTCTGTTTTATTGTACTGACAATGAAATTGTATTTCTGAAACCTTTAATAATAGTAATAATAGCTTACATTTCTAAAAAAGTAGAAAATCTTACCAATGGTAAGAGATAAAGTAATTGTTTCTGTAGTTACACAAATGCTATTTTTATACAGGTAACAGTAACTTTCACATGCCATCTGCCTGATGGTTCATGTTTTTCTGTGAAGTGTTATCAGAGCTGTTGAACTTATTATGTATCAAACACATACACATAAAGCGTACATAATTTGATTTTGAGACGTTGCTTAGTTTTCCATCAATTTATGATGCTTGTGAGAGTCATTTTCAGATGTTTGCTTAATGAAATCTTTTTATCTGTATTTTGTTTTCAAGAATGTACCTAGAATATTTATTTTTCTTTTTTAATTTTTCTTTCAACTTTTATTTAATAAATATAAATTTCCAAAGAACAACATTGGATTATAATGGCTTTTCCCCCCATAACCTCACTCTTACCCACAACCATCCCATCTCCCACTGCCTCTCCCATCCCATTCTTCATCAAGATTCATTTTCAATTATCTTTATATACAGAAGATCAATTTAGTATATACTAAGTAAAGATTTCAACAGTTTGCACCCACACAGAAACACAAAGTATAGAGCACTGTTTGAGTAGTAGTTTTACCATTAATTCCATAGCGCAACATATTAAGAACAGAAGTCCTACATGGGGAGTAGGTGCACAGTGACTCCCATTGTTGATTTAACAATTGACACTCTTATTTATGACATCAGTAATCACCCGAGGCTCTTGTCATGAGCTGCCAAGGCTATGAAAGTCCTAGATTAATATTTAATCATTACTACCAGACATTTTCAAAATCCATTTAAAAGACTAATAGTCATTTATTTTTTTTTTTTAAATCTCAACTAGTAGACCACAGATCTAAATTGCACTGTTAATATTAGGCTCCTATTTCCGTTTTATCTCTGCTTTTGTATTTTCCCTCATCTCTCATACTGTTATCCATGTGAGCATTCAGTGAATCTATGCAGTGTGGCACTGCCAGAATATAATTGCAGCAAGACTGGCATTGGCTGAACAACAATCCAAACAGAACTGATGTAGAAATTCAGTGGTAAATACTTTCATTTTATAATAATGAAACTAACCATCTCATGGAAACAGAAGCATTGCAGTATTACCAAAAATGCCAATTGCTAGAACAGTGAATTTCATTTATAAAAAATCACATTAATAGTTTATAGCATTTTCCTCACATCCACAACTGAAAAAGCAGTGTTGCCATCATGGTGGATTCGAGAAGGTGACAAAGGAAAGGGGCAAAGCCCAGAGAACAGTGTCAAACATAAAATCTGGTCTGAAAAATTGATAAGGGATCCTGAAAGACGTGGATTAAAGCATGAACATTTCTATTCAATCAGCAAAACATCTTAGAGTACTAGAATAGCCAAGCTCGTAAAAATAATTGGAATCAAACTTTATGATCTGAAAATTGTTATAAATCACCTACTAAATTTTACGTTGGTCTCCCTACCTCACTAGTTCAAGAGTAGCTCTAAAAGGCATAATCAATCTTCCCTGTGTAGTTAAAGACCCCCAGATTTCTTTATTTTCATTTCATCATCTAACCAGCACAAGCATTGGGGTAGAAAAGTGATTATTGATTTTATAAAAAAAAATCACACTATAATATTATTCCAGAAAGAGCTTACTCAAGGAACATTGAACTTGATGATAGTATCTGTGTGTTATATGCACAGATTTACTTTATATATTTGCTCATAATTTCTAAGCACTTTAACCCATTCATATGAAATCCTATAATGACTCATTTGGAGTATTTCTCTAAGCAACTATTCTATGACATAAAGCGTTTTAACTTATTCTGTTTTATTGACATGAAGCATCTGCCTTATAAGGTACACTATCAGTAGATGTGTTTGACTATGGTTTCACTAGTGGGGAGTGGTGCAAATAATGAAGTATTTTCATTGATAGATCAAGGTAATCGTTCAATATGTATATAAGGAGTATGTGTGCATATTTACATATTATTTTAGTAAATTAAAGAACATGTTTTGTGTACATGTGCATTGGAGACTGAACGTTTATTGTGTAATCTTTGGCTCACCTAAGAACACTATTATATATATTACCATCATATTTAAGAATTAAGATAGAGATTATCATAATATTTAAGAATTCTGGTTTCAGCATAAATTTTTCTATGAAGAAGTTAGTCACAATGGAGCTGTATCAGAGATCATCAGGACTACTGCCCTGTTACCATCAAAATGCAATAAGAGGCCAGATCTGTAGCACAGTGAGCTAAGCCATGGCTTATAGTGCCGGCATCCTAAATGGGCTCCAATTTGAGTCCCAGCTGCTGCACTTCCAATCCTGCTCCCTGCTAATGCACCTGGGAAAGCAGTAGAGGATGGCCCAAGTGCTTGGGCCCCTGTACTCATGTGGGAGACGTTGAAGAAGCTCCTGGATCCTTGCTTTGGCCTGGCCCAGCCCCAGTCATTGTGACCATTTGAGGAGTGAACCAGCAGATAAAAGATCTATTTCTCTCTCTCTGTCTCTCCTCTCTCTGTAACTGTGCCTTTCAAATAAATAATCTTTTTTTATTTTTTTAAAACTTTTATTTAGTAAATATTATTTTCCAAAGTACAGTTTATGGATTACAATGGCTATTCCCCCCATAACTTCCCTCCCACACGCACTCCTCCCATCTCCCGCTCCCTCTCCCATTCCATTCACATCAAGATTCATTTTCAATTATCTTTATATACAGAATATTAATTTAGTATATATTAAGTAAAGATTTCAACAGTTTGCACCCACACAGAACATAAAGTGTAAAATACTGTTTCAGTACTAGTTATAGCATTAATTCACATTGGACAACACAGTAAGGACAGAGATCCCACATGAGGAGTAAGTACACAGTGACTCCTGTTGTTGACTTAACAATTTGACACTCTTGTTTATGGCGTCAGAAATTTCCCTAGGCTCTAGTCATGATTTTCCAAGGCTATGGAAGCCTCCTGAGTTCTCTGACTTCGATCTTATTTAGACAAGGTCATAGTCAAAGTGGAAGTTCTCTCCTCTCCTCCCTTCAGAGAAAGGTAATTCCTCCTTTGATGGCCCATTCTTTCTACTGGGATAAAATACTCTCATGTGCTTTTCAGCCAGATCCGAATGCCTGAAGGGCTGATTCTGAGGCCAGAGTGCTGTTTAGGACATCTGCCATTCTATGAGTCTGCTGTGTATCCCACTTCCCATGATGGATGGTTCTCTCCCTTTTTTATTCTATTAGTTAGTATTTGCAGACAAAAGTCTTGTTTGTGTGATGCAATGAGATGTTGCATGTAAATTCATGTGTTGGACTCGAGTTTTATTAGAACGCAAAAGTATGATCACTTTTACAGCTACTGTTAGAGATATAGATCTGTACTCTGGGCGGAAGTAGCCCAGAGTAATATTTCATTCTGAGGAATTTATGGGGAGTGTGCTAAGAGTTGTAGAGGCATTATGTTGGGGCTAGCATTGTGACACAGTGGGTTAAACCTCCCATATGGCATCCCATATGAGTGCCTGTTTGAGTCCCAGCTGCTCCACTTCCAATCCAGCTCCCTGCTGGTGGCCTGGGAAAGCAGCAGAAGATGGCCGAAGTACTTGGCTTCCTGCCCCCCAATCTGGGAGACCCAGAGGACGTTCCTGGCTCCTGGCTTCAGCCTGGCTTTTACCCCTGACCTTTGCAGCCACTTGGGGGAGTGAGCCATCAGATAGAGGATCTCTCTCTCTCTCTCTCTCTCTCTCTCTTTTCTTCTCCCATCTTTCTCTGTAATGCTTTCAAATAAACAAACAAACAAACAAATCTTTTTTGTTTAAAGATTCACTCCCTGAATTGTCCGCAACGGCCAGAGCTGCACTGATCCTAAGCCAGGAGCCAGGAGCCTCTTCCGGGTCTCCCATGTGGGTGCAGGGGCCCAAGGACTTGGGCCATCTTCCATTGCTTTCCCAGGCCATAGCAGAGAGCTGGATCAGAAGTGGAGCAGCCAGGTCTTGAACCGGCACCCAGATGGGATGCCGGCACTGCAGGTGGTGGCTTCACCCACTACACCACAGCACCAGTCCCATAAATAAATTTTTTAAATAACTAATAACAATTGAAAATGTATCCATTTAATAATTTTTATTTCATTTTATCTGAAAGGCAGAGAAAGAGATGGACAGAGAAAGAAAGATTTTCTTTCCACTGATTCATTTCCCTAGTGCCCTCAGCAGCTAGCACAGGGCTAGGCTAAAGCCAGGAGCCTGGACTTCAGTCTTCAACTCCCAAAGTAGAAGGGACCCAACTTCTTTTTTTAAAAAATATTTATTTTTATTTATTTGAAAGAATTACACAGAGAGAGGAGGAGACGCAGAGAGAGAGAGAGAGGTCTTCCATTGCTTGTTCCCTCCCCAGATGACTGCATTGGCCGGAGCTGCGCCAATCCAAAGCCAGAAAACAGGAGCTTCTTCTGGGTCTCCCACGTGGGTGCAGGGTCCCAAGGACTTGGGCCATCTTATGCTTTCCCAGACCATAGCAGAGAGTTGGATCAGAAGTGGAGCAGCTGGGACGCAAACCAGCACCCATATGGGAAGCCGGAGCTGCAGACAGCAGCTGGCCCTGTGCCCCAATTTCTTGAGCCGTCAACTGCTACCTCCTAAGAAACACATTAGCAGGAAGCTAGTATTGGGAGCTGGACTCAAACTCAGGCCCTCTGACATTGGATGCAAGTGTACTAAGAGGCGTCTTAACTGTTACAGCAAACAAGTACCCTGAACTGTAGCCTCTAAATAAATGGTTTATGATACATAAATTAAATTGCAATTGAGTTACTTAGAGATGCTAAAACTTTCGCTTGAGACATGTTTCAGTAATTTGTGTATTACCCACAACATTTGTATTTCCTATCTACCCATTGAGGATTTATAATTATAAATTAATTGACAGCTTTACCAATTTTGCTTCTCTTGGAGAAGCCATGAGTACCCACAGGGATTTGGAGTCAGACTAGAATAGAATTCAGACTCAACTGCTTATCAACTGCATGGCTACGGGCAAACTGCTTTGGTTTGAGTTTTACTTTCTTAATGTGTAAAACAAGAAATATTTACAAAATAGTTGCAAGACTATTCTGGTGTTTGAAATGGTGTGTGTGTCTGTGTATGTGCAAGGACACATGTATATGAGAGTGCTTCATGAAAAAAACAGACTATGAAAAAATTGTGCATTTCTGGGCCGGCGCCATGGCTCAACAGGCTAATCCTCCGCCTTGCGGCGCTGGCACACCGGGTTCTAGTCCTGGTCGGGGCACCGGATTCTGTCCCGGTTGCCCCTCTTCCAGGCCAGCCCTCTGCTGTGGCCCAGGAGTGCAGTGGAGGATGGCCCAGGTGCTTGGGCCCTGTACCCCATGGGGAGACCAGGAAAAGCACCTAGCACCTGGCTCCTGCCATCGGATGAGCGCGGAGCGCCGGCCGCAGCGCGCCGCCTGCGGCAGCCATTGGAGGGTGAACCAACGGCAAAGGAAGACCTTTCTGTCTGTCTCTCTCACTCACTGTCCACTCTGCCTGTCAAAAATTAAAAAAAAAAAAAATTGTGTATTTCAACCTTTTTTGCCACCAAAATAAACTTACCTTTTATTCTATTTTCTACAAACTTTGTTTTGAAAGATTTATTTATGTATTTGAAAGGCAAAGTTACAGAGAGATGGAGAGATGGAGAGAGACAGAGAGAGAGAAGAGCGATATCTTCCACCTTCTGGTTTACTCCCCATATGATAGCAATGGCCCCAGGGCTAGGTCAGGCCAAAGCCGAGAGCTGGAAGCTTCAACTGGGTCTCCCAAAAAAAATGGCAGGGGTCCATGTAGTCCATCTTCCTTCACTTTCCCAAGTGCATTAACAGGAAATTGGATCAGAAGAAGAATGGCTGGGAACAGAACCAGCGCCCTATGGGATGCCGGTCATGCAGGAAGTGGTTTAATCTCATGTGTCACAGTGCTGGCCCTTTCCACAGACTTTTTGTACTGCCCTCATATGTGTATTTGTGTGCACACGTATGTATGTATTATGTAAAGTGGCATATATAATAATTTCTTAAATCAGAAATATTATTACTGGTTCTATGATTTGGCTGAAACAAATGAATACAAATTTTATGATCAGTATTATTTTTTTAATATAAAATAAATTGTATTGGGGCCGGCACTATGGTGTAGTGGGTTAAGCTGCTGCCTGCAGTGCTGACATCCCATATGGGTGCCGGTTCAACACCCAGCTGCTCCACTTCCAATCCAGCTCTCTGCTATGGCCTGGGAAAGCAGTAGAAGACAGCCCAAGTCCTTGGGTACCTGCACCTGCATGGAGACCTGGAAGAAGCTCCTGGCTCCTGGCTTTGGATCAGCACAGCTCAGGCTGTTGCGGCCAACTGGGGAGTGAACCATCAGAGATGGAAGACCTCTACTTCTCTCTCTCTCTCTCTCTCTCTCTCTCACTCTCTCACTCTCTCTCACTCTTTCTCCCTCTGTATAACTCTGACTTTCAAATCAATAAATCTTTTTTTAAAAATAAAATAAATTGTATTAAAAGCATCTATTATTTTTCAGATTTTTTTTTTTATTTGAAAGGCAGAGTTACAGAGAGGCAGAGTCAGAAAAAGAGAGAGAAACAGAGAGAGGTCTTCCAACTGCTGGTTTACTCCCCAAATGGCCACAAAAGCCAGAGCTGAGCTAATCCGAGTCCAGGAGCCAGGAGCTTCTTCCAGGTCTCCCCCAAGGTGCAGGGGCCCAAGGACTTGGGCCATCTTCTGCTGCTTTCCCAGGTCTTAGCAGAGAGTGGGACTGGAAGTGGAGCAGTCGGGACTTGAACGGCACACATATGGGATGCCAGCACTGCAGGCAGCAGCTAGCCACAGTCCGGCACCAAAAGCGTCCATTTATTAGAGTAGTGTTTCTAATTCTTATGCTATCACTTCGTATCGATGCAAGCAAGATGGACCCACAGGAATTACTCCAACATGTAGTTGTGTTAAATTATAATAAATAGTGCTATTCGTTCATGTGCAATCCATCATAGGAGTGTAAGATACATGTTGCTGGTGATATAGTAAAGTTCTTTTTTAAAAAGAATAAAAGGTTGGGAACAGAAGGACAACATATGCTGTATTTCATACATTAGAGCTCGTTTTTAATTCTAAGAGCCAGAACTGTAGATGTATAAACAAGTGTTAGTCTTGCCTAACACTGATGTCACCACATTCCTGTATTATTGTGGCGACCTGTACAGTGTGTGCACTTGGTCACATATTTAAAGACGATTTGGTTTATGAGTGTGCCGTGATGGAAAGTGCACTTAAAAAACTTCAACAAATGTACAATGGAATAAATTTAGAGTTAAATTTATTACAGTTGATGCATCTGTCCCTTTCCTGTTTTGTCCCTTCTTTCCTTCCTTCTTTTTATTATTTTTTCCCTCATTCTCCTGACATTATATATGGTACAAGCCATATATAACCATATCGTTGGTACCAATACAGAGATATCTGCATCTATAAAAGAGCAAGAAGGTTATATAGTTGAGAAACCCTCATGACCGACCTGATGTAATTGAGCTGGGTAAATTGCATGGTCTGACGGTAGCCAAGATTGTTACTGTTTACATTTGATATAAAGGAAACTTGAGTCTATGATTTAACATCCAGTAGGAAATGAAGTAAACAGCAGAGCTAAAGTCTGTTACTTCAAATAACTTTAATAGTCACATGTCTACTTTCATAAGAGTAAATGAAATGAACAGCGCAGTATCCCAAAGCATCTTAATGGCACTGCACGTGTGCTAACTCGGATGAAGGCACTACTCTCTGGCCCTGTTATTAGTATTTTCAAATATTGCAAGGTGTACATTTTAGGTGACATTAATGTATGTTGGTTATTTGGCCATATCATTTTCTACACTTGATCTTAACCAAAGGTCAAGAAGGGATGGCCATATTATTTTCTAAATACAGAACCATGACTTTCCAAAATGACAGATGATAAAATGAAGAGGGGTAGTTTAGCAATGGAAGAGGATAAACTTTGGTCATCAGGTTTTGTGTTATCTGGTATTGTGAAATTAATATCATCTGCTTTGAGAAATTAATGTCTTTTTTCTGAATAATCGTGAAGGTGGTTGGTACTTGTTGGAATGGTAATTGACATTTTTGTGGAGATAGCGACACCTTCATGATTAATTTGTAATGATGTTTTCACATTTTGGAAGAGAATACTTCTGAAGAAGAGTAACAGTTTATCCTTGTGGTTTAACACTAGCTTTGTAAAATTTTAAATAATTATTTATACTTGAGAAGCAGAGACACAGAGAGATAGAGATGGAGATGACAGGAGAGAAAGAAAAACAAAATACTCTCGTCTATGGGTTTATTCTCCAGATATCTGCAATGGTCAGGGCTGGGTCAGGACAAAGCCAGGAGCCCAGAACTCAATCCAGGTCTCTTACATTAGTGGCAGGGACCCAGCTTCTTGCAACATCACCTGCTGTGCACTGGCAGGAAACTAGAGTCAGAAACAGATCTGCGCCTTGACTTGAAGAACGCCAATATAGGGTGTAGATGTGTGCAAACCATCAGCTTAACCTCTAGGCCAATTGCCTGCCTCTAACACAATTTTTAAAGTGCTGAAACCAGTAGCATATTTATTCAGTAAAACATTTAATTTTTTTGACAGGCAGAGTTAGATAGTGAGAGAGAGAGAGACAGAGAGAAAGGTCTTCCTTCCGTTGGTTCACCCCCCCAAATGACTGCTACAGTTGGCGCACTGTGCCAGTCTAAAGCCAGGAGCCAGGTGCTTCCTCCTGGTCTGCCATGCGGGTGCAGGGCCCAAGCACTTGGGCCATCCTCCACTGCCCTCCCGGGCCACAGCAGAGAGCTGGACTGGAAGAGGAGCAACCGAGACAGAATCCAGAACCCCAACCGAGATTAGAACCCGGGGTGCTGGCACCGCAGGTGGAGGATTAGCCAAGTGAGCCATGGCACTGGCCAACATGTTTAATTTTGTAAAGATTTATATATTTATTTGAAAGAGTTACAGAGAAGGTATGTGTATGTGTGTGTGTGTGTGTGTGTGTGTGTGTGTGTGTGTATGAGAGAGAGAGAGAGAGAGAGAGAGAGATCTTCCATCCTATGGTTCACTCCCCAGATGGCTGCAGTGGCCGGAGCTATGCCAATCTGAAGCCAGGAGCCAGGAGCTTCTTCCAAGTCTCCCATACTGGTGCAGGGGCCCGAGGACTTGGGCCATCTTCTGCTTTCCCAGGCCATAGCAGAGAGCTGGATAGGAAGTGGAGCAGCCGGGGCACGAACCAGCGCCCCTATGGGATGCTGGCACTTCAGGGAGCAGCTTCACCCAGTACAGCACAGCGCCAGCCCCATCAGTAAAACTTTACCACGTATAAATATATGTAGCTTTTATTATTTGAAAAAAATAAGCTACAAAAGACATTTTCAATGATTTATTTGTATTAAATAAATGAGAAAAAGGACACGTTAGAGTTTGTAATTGTTGAAGCCCTGTTTCGAATTCCAGAAGATATATATGTATGTATATATATATATATTGCTTCAAATGGTTTTAGTATGACTTCAAATATACATGTAATGTAGTCATAATGCACTTGTTCTTTAACAATAAATCATGTCCTTTTTGCACTACTTCTATAAACATAACAGATTATATATATTTAGTTTATATTATATATATATTATATATATCGAGATATTTGAGGTATTTTAAAAAAGTAAACCTAGTCTACCAAAATTACAAATATCACAAATGAAATATTTCTTGGTAGATGAAGGCAACATTCAAATAAATCAAACTCTTCTTTAGCATATCTATATGTCCATCTGCAAATTTTACTTAATTATGCTTTATGCGGTAAATGATGCTCCTTGTATCTTCAGTCTCAATAATTCATCCCGATCTCCCCTTAACCAGTGATTTTGCATTGTATCCAAATGACGTTGAGGAGTCAGATTTTTGAAGCTCTGTGTGCCCAGGCATGCATATATACACGGACTTAATACTCTTCTCCAACTTAAACCAGGAAAATTGTGCAGCACATGCACAGTGAACTAAAGCAAGTATCATGTACATTTTTGAGGTAGCTGATTTGGAAGAGAGGAGAGGCAGAAAGCTTAGAGAAAGCCAGCGTGGAGCCAAAAACAACAGCAGGTGTGGCCATATGGCAATCAAATTAGAAACGGGATTCTTGCCACACAGCCTTCCAGAAGATGGGAGAGCTGGCCGCCCCCCTGAAGGGATGACTGACTTAGGACGTTTTCCGGGTTTCCGTATTGCTTCTTTCACTCTTCAGTTTCCAAAGGGAATTTAAGTCTCTTGTACCAAACCGACATTGAAGAGATTTCTTAAAGAATAAAAATAATTTCTAATTTCACTTTCATGTTTAAACATCACCCAATGAAAGTCCTATTTTCAAATAAAGGATCTGCTAAATGGAGACAACTTTAAAGAAAGAAAATTAAAGCTTTGTAAAGCTAACATTGAATGACTTTTTTATTTTAGTGAAACATTTGATGAGATCATTTAAAACTTAAAATTACCTTAGGCCAAGATGATTGCAGAAAAGAAAAAAACAACATAATCAAAATCACTGCTCTCACCACTCGGACATTAAGACTGTTAGCATTTTGATACATAAACAGTCAATAATTATAAAAATAAAACATAACTAAAATACATTGGTTGCATTTTAGTCTTCTCATGTGAGAGGCAACCATTAACCTGAGTTTGGTGATTTTTTTTCTCCTATTCATTAAAAAATTACATATATGAATGCATTCGTCAAAACGTAAAATACTGTGTTGGTAAGGTTTTTGATATGTGTGCATGTGTATATAGCATCCAATTGTTTAATCCAAATAGATGGTGTAGATTCCATAGCTCATCTTTTCATTCAACGTCCTTTTGTTTCCAACTATCCTATTGATATATGTAGATCTTCTGTCTCCTTTCTAACTGCTTTATAACATTTCAAAATAAGAATTTATTTACCTTTATTGATAGGTATTATAAATTCCTTCCTTTCTTGTATTCTACTGTTGCCTAGGTTTATTAGGTAAAATGTTTGTAGTCACAGAATTATTTAAGCCCTTATGATTTGCAGGTTTAAACCATGCAACAAACAACCATGAATATTTACCACTGGAAATTTGTTTTAATTGTGCCTCAAATACAGCCAACTGGCAAATAATTTAAGATATTGTTTTTAACATCAAATGTAATTTGTTCAAAATTTACATTAATCTTTCTCATCAGTAGTCACTTCCATTTTGTCTTCCTGTCATCCTGAAGAATGAAATGTAATTTCCCAGAGGTTTCAAGAATTGGGGGAGTATTAAATGTGGCTGAAATTAAGTGATTAATAATTTACTTCTGGGTCATGAATCAACTTCATGGGATGCTAAGGATCATTTGCAACCCCAGAAGTACGAGCAGTAACAATGCACTTTTTAAGACTCAAGAACTCTCAAAGCTTGGCTGCCCAACCTAATTAAACTTCAATCTTCTGATACCAAATTTATTTCTTCTTTGTACTGAATTCCTCAGATCTTCTTGACAGGAAAATGTCACTTTGCCTGACAGCTGAAAGACAGGTTATGTAGCACCATAATTGGAGAGAAAAGGATAGCTTAAAGCTACTTGAATTAATAGCTATGTGCATGGCTTTTCTTCCTTCCTTCCCTTCTTTTTTTTTAAAGGTTTCTATGACAGACACAGAAGGCCTTACCAAATAGGCCCAGTGCCATTTTTCCCTGCTTCCTCCAGGGGTAATTATCTTACTCCATCAATAGTGCTGTCAGAAATTGGGCACATAATTCAGCATTTAAATGAACAAGCAATGTAATATTTCCTGTCTCCCAGTGGAATGCTTTGCAGCTCACATTCCTCTCTGTCACTTGCTCACTCTTGATGTATGTCCCATACCCAGTCCTTGACTGCCTTCTCTCCCTTGTGTTTCATTGCAGATGTTGGCTCCGACTTGACACCTACTTCATTTGGAGTTTTATAGGACCCGCGACCTTGATAATTATGGTAAGAACTCCTAATTAACTGTGTGTTTTTCAGGTCAAGAAATAAAACTTTTGCTATCCCTGCACTGACTATCTTTAATTTACATAGGTTAATTCGGGGAAAGCATGTACATATTTGACCCTACATAACTCAGGCAATTAGACACTCATTATAGTCTACTTATATTTTGTAAAATAGTTCATCAAAGCCAATGGGAGAAGAAAACGTGCATTTGCAAGACTTTATGCAATGTATAGCAACTCAGTAGTCCAATCCAACATAATCCATTTGGTTTTGTAAAAAAAAAATATTTGAACCATGATGGCTTTAACTTTGACATCAGTTTATTTCCATCCTTTTTCATTTGGATAACTTGAATGGGAAACAGACAAGACTGGGAAAAGTGCGAAAACACCAGACTGTTCCTTACACCTTGTGCAGTTCCTATATAAATCTTGAAAAGTGCAAAATTTAGAAGACTTCCACTTGAGAATGGCAAAACCAGATTGGGCATACATTCTGGAATTGAGCTTCGCTTTCCAGTGGAGGCTGTATAACTCCCTGATTTCAAGTAGGAACTATTTATCCTAGTCTAGATAAAATTGTCAGCATCTCTGTTTACAAAAGCACAGAATTGCTGTCCTTTTTTGAATAAAATGTTAACTCCCAGACTTTGAATAAAACATAGGTGAGTAATTTCTTCTCTGAAGTCATTGGGGCTCACGTATTTTGAAAATCTGAAATTTTTCAGTCTTTGGAAAGGCAATATGATACATTTACATTTTACACGTTGTACATTATGCCTAGGGAGCACTAGGCATTTGCCCCAAATCAAACTCATCAACCAGGATGTGATCATGGTAGAGACTCAGCAGCACTGTGACTGAACACAGCTTTATTTCAACAGAAAAAATAATGGGAAAATGTAAGGGCAAATAGAATAAAGCCCATGGATAAGTTTATGTCCATACTTTTTTTTACCACATAATGGATTTTTTTTTTTTTTTACTTTCACTTTTCCCAGGTTTTGGATTTGGGAATGAATGATAAAGCATTGTGTGCCTCTCTTATTAAGATCATTTCAGTACAGTTTTGTTTTGTTTTGTTTTTACAGTATATTTATTTGAAAGTCAGAATTGCAAAGACAGAGGGAGAAATAGACAGAGATCTTCCATCTGTTGGTTCATTCTCCAAATGGCCACAACAGCCAGGCTGTGCCAGGCCAAAACCAGCAGTTTCTTCCAGGTCTCCCGGGGGTTGAGGAGCTCAAGCACGTGGGCCATCTTCAGCTGTTTTCCCAGGTGCATTAGCAGGGAGCTGGATTGGAAGTTGAGCAGCCAGGATTCAAACCACATTCATATTGGTAGACTAGCTGGAGCTGGGCCATTCCAAAGCCAGAAGCTACTTCAGGGTCTCCCACATGGATGCAGGGGCCCGAGCACTTGGGCCATCTTTAGCTGCTTTCCCATACACATTAGCAGGGAGCTGGATCAAAAGTGGAGCAGCTGGGTCTTTAACCAGGGCCCATATGGGTTGCTGGCATTGCAGGCAGTGGCACACCCCATTACATAACAATATTGACCCTGTAACTTTTTTCCTTAGTATTTACTTTTGTATATGAAAGAGTTATAGGGAGTGAGGAAGAGAGAGACACAAGAAAGAAATAGATCTCCCGTCCACTGGTTCACTCTCCAGATGTCAACTGGAACCCAGGAACCAGGAGCTTCTTCCAGATCTCCCACATGGGTGACAGGGGCCAAGCACTTGGGTCATGTTCCACTGCTCTCCCAGGTGCATTCGCAGGAAGCTGGATTGGAAAATTGAGCAGCCAGGGCTCGAACCACACCCGTATTGGATGCCAGTGTTACAGGCAGCAGCTTTACCCACTACGCCTCAAAGCCAGCCCCTCATTGCAGCTTTGAAGTGGGTGGTCATAGTTTCTACCCATGCTGAACCATGGAATGTTCAAAACATTCAAGTGGTAAATTCACTCTGTAGGTTTTCTGCACCGTTTACATATGTAAACATATGTACATATAAGGAATTTACGTTGGAGCCTTTTGTTTTGTTTTGTTTAAAATCTTGTGCTTTTCCTGCCTCCAGGGATTAAATAGTACAATTGAGGGTTCTCTTTACTTTTTTTTTTTTTTTTTTTTTTTTTTTACAGGCAGAGTGGACAGTGAGAGAGAGAGAGACAGAGAGAAAGGTCTTCCTTTGCCGTTGGTTCACCCTCCAATGGCCGCCGCAGTCGGCGCGCTGCGGCCGGCGCACCGCGCTCGTCCGATGGCAGGAGCCAGGAGCCAGGTGCTTTTCCTGGTCTCCCCATGGGGTGCAGGGCCCAAGCACCTGGGCCATCCTCCACTGCACTCCTGGGCCACAGCAGAGAGCTGGCCTGGAAGAGGGGCAACCGGGACAGAATCCGGTGCCCCGACCGGGACTAGAACCCGGTGTGCCAGCGCCGCAAGGCGGAGGATTAGCCTGTTGAGCCACGGCGCCGGCCCGGGTTCTCTTTACTTTAATCCTTTGTTGTAGCATCGTAATTTAACCGTGTTTTATCACCTTTTGGAGCTAGCTATTCAGAAAATAATTTTTGTATCTGTGTGTTTGTAACATAGGATTTGAAAATGTATCCCTAACTAATAAACATGGAGCTGTGTTCAGAGTGTAGAAGCAGGAACACACTCCAAATAATCATTAGTTGTTTCTTCTGTTTGTTTAGGTTTCGTTTTCAGTTTTCTAAAATGTATACTGGGCTTTGACTGCTTTCACGATTTTCCCCAGCACCATTGCAACAGCTGCAGATTGTGTGTTAGTGTGTGTTTGGCATCATGGTGCTTTGTAACTCAAGGGTATCCCAAGTCAATAAACTGGCTTCTTGCCTTTACTAAAATACTAATCTATGATCCAATTCTTTTGTAAGTGCAGAGAGAACAAATTTCCCAGAACAATTCATCTGCAACAGAATAGACTCGCTTTGCTTCCATTCCAGTTATGCTAAGTAACACTACCTTTTTGCTTTCCAGCTTAATGTGATCTTCCTTGGGATTGCTTTGTATAAAATGTTTCATCATACTGCCATACTGAAGCCTGAATCTGGCTGTCTTGATAATATCAAGTAAGTAGTTTTTATTTTTATTTTCTACAGGTCGCCTTACATTTGTTTTCTAAACTTTATTGTATCAAATCTTATGACAAAATGATAAAGGACATCAGTGTATTATCATTGCAGAATAAGATCATTTATCAACCTTTGAGGTAACTTGATTTGTTTGCAAACAAGTGAAAGGAAATTCAATCTTCAAAGATACTTTATTCCCTAAAACCCCAAATTAAAATAGAAGTTTCTCATGTCTATATTCATTTTGTCCTGAAAACTAATACAGAGTTGCTGGAGCCACTCTATCACTTCCTCCCCCTCCTCTGCCTCCACCAGCCCCACTCTGTATCTCCCGCCATGAGAGCAATGTGACCAGAGCCAGATCACGGCACCTACAGATCCCAGAAGGGATATTTTACACCGAAGGGGAGGAACTGAAAGCATGGAGGCGTTCTGTAGGAGCTCTCCTGTCCTGTGGAGCGACAGAGACCTCCCCAGTGCTAAGCAATGCGCTTTGTCCTGACTTGAAATGCTTAGGGCAGGGAGTGTTTCAGATTTTGAAGTTTTTTCAGATCTTCGAATATTTACATAGACTTTACCAGTTGAACATCCCTAATTCAAAAATCTGAAATCTGATATTCTCTGAAATCCAAAGCTCTTGGAACTTTGATGTGATTCTCAAAAAGTTTCATGTTTTGAAGCTTTTCAACTCAGGGATGCTCAGCCTGTGCTCAGAGGGCTTATCCAGCTCTCGGTTTGTTAAAGCATTAGCAGAGCCTCCCACGGGGACATCTCTGGCCGTGCTTCTCCAGTGAGCCACCTTTCACCTTCAAGTTTGTTCCTTAACCCAGGTTCCATTTTCCTATGTTCAGAAAGGCCTGACTGGCAGAGAGAAGAAAATAGTCACATTGCTTTTCAACACTAGTAATGCTTCCTTCACACACACACACACACACACACACACACACAGAGATATTTTACATTTTCTGAAAATAATAGTGGAGACCCTTGGTAAAACCAAAAAAGTTGTTTACCATGACATTTGAAAATGATAGTAGTGTTGAGATGCATGTTAGTCAATATATACGACATATAACATTGCATTTTCATACAAGTTGCCAATGTTAACTTGACTAAATGTGTTTTTTTAATGTTCTTCTAGAAGTTTCATGAGATCACATGTGCTATGGATGTTCTTTAACTACTTCAGATAGCAGCCAGATCACCCATTTTCCAAATTATATTCACTCCTACACAGTTCCTGGCCCCGAGTAGCCCCTCAGTGAATGCCAGCAGTATTAAAGTGATGCAATGAAGACGTGAGTGAGAAAGGGCCACTGACATTAAGGAGTTAACTTGATTGAAAGAATCACTCATCTAAGTTAACTGAAAAGAATAGCCAAGAACTTAGAAAAATAAAAGTACCATAGAATACACTGGGAATTTTCTACTTTGAATAATAGCTTTTGTGATTCTTAGTGTTACTTAGTTGAGCTAATAGTCACTGTGTTACTGAATTAAGCACAACAAAACTGTCATTCCAAAATATAGTTAACTCCTCAGGCTGTTCATTTCTGACAAAATTCAATTTTGAAAAAGTAAATAGGCACATAAAATATATGTTTCTTCCTCATTTTCCACTCATACTCACGTTAGTATAAGTTACATCTTTGTACCTATTATTCCATAGTATAAAATACAAGTAATACTTCTCATCACAGAAGTGACTAAAATGTTGGTATTTATATAATATCTTCTACAAGGTTACAACTTAGAAAAAAGTTTCACTCTTATTTGTCAAGTATAATTTTTTTAGAAATCTCTTAACTTTTTTATCCAACTCAACATTTTTCTACCTTTAGCTTTGAAATTGGTGCAATGTTGCATATTTTAAAAGTTCAGTTTTTTGTGGTGCCCTGTCCAGATGTATTTCTTCTATAGGTAATATGGATGAATATGCTATTACTGTTTAGAAAAACAATAAAACTCACAAGAACAAATAATGAATTACAGTGAGCAGCATTGATGGCATCAAGTTTTCTATTACAATGCAAAAAGAAACCTTAGTAAGAAAATCTTTATTTGAATTCTGGCTAAATTGCTTGTATATGCGATAGCCTTTGGAAAGTGAGTCTCCCTTTCTGCTTTCAAGTGTGAGGTATTCCTCATCAAATGAACAGAGTGGTATAAAAACAGCTTTTACTGTTTTTTTTTTAAAAAGATTTATTTTGTTTGAAAGGCAAAATGACAGAAAGGAAGACTGACAGAGAGAGAGAGAGGGAGAAAGAGAGAGAGAGGTCTTCTGTCTACTATTTGCCTCCCCAGATGCCTGCAACAGCCAGTGCTGGGCCAGGCCAAAGCCAAGAGTATGGAACTCTACCGGGCTCTTCCACATGAGTGGCAGGGGCCCGAGCACTTGGGCCATCTTCAGCTGGTTTTTCCAGGCTCATTAGCGGAGAGCTGGGCCAGAAGCAGACCAACTGAGGCTCAAACCAGCACTCCAGTATGGGATGCTGCTGTCACAGGTGTTGCTTAATGCCACTGCTCCATAACACTGGCCTCTGATGATACTTTTTTTAAAAAAAATTCCCTAAGGAAGTAGAGAAATTGAGTGGTTGTTAGAGTAGAGAAGATGACCTGGAGAAGGGAGAAGCATGGATATGGCTGAGCTGTTGCCAAAGAACCAGTGGCAGGTTGAAAATATTGGAAAGTGGAATTATAGTCATGACCTGGGGAAGTGTAGGGAAGGCAAAAATGCAGAGCAGTAGCTAAGCATCTCCATCAGATTCAAGGAAGGACATTCTTCCACCAAGTTAGAGCAAGCTAAGAAAAAGGATCGTTTTCACTGAGACTGGATTAAATAAATTAGAATAGCTGTGATACAGATATAGTAGAGTATGCAGAGTAGGGTAGTGAATTGAAGGATTTCTACCCACTCACCTCAATGAGGTAGGCAAGGTGGTCTTCTGCAGGCTAAGGGGCATGCTGAAGAGAGATCTAAGAAAGACATCTCCAGAAGATATTTCTTAGAACTTTCCAGAATCTGAAGCAAAGTTTGTTTTGTTTAAGAGATGTTATGTTTACTGTTTTAAGAAGTGGTTTTAAAGGGCTCAGTAGGCCATAATAGTTTAAAAAGGAAGTATTTAAGAAAAATAATAATTTTGAACATCAAGCAAAACAAACTCTGGCATTAATTCTTTAACAAAATTAAGCATCTGTACAAAAATGTGTTTTGAGGTGTATGGATATTGGGTTAGTGTTTGTGTTAAAGATTTAAGCTTCATTATTTTAGAAAGATTTTTTTTTTCAGTTCAGGGTATGGCTGCATAATAGTTAATATTTGGGGGAAGTTGTTTTGGTTGTTGTTGGTTTTGCTTTTTTATTTTTGGCATGAATTTTTGTAAAGTGGTGAACCACATAGCTACTTTACTTGATATGTTAAGAAAAAGTTACCACATAAAGCCTTTTGGTAGTCAGTGTCTTTCAAAAACCATCCATTCACTTATCAAATATTTGTTGCTTTAGTATTCATGTTCTTTCACACACATCTGTCTCCTCCACCTCAAGTGCGCTGGCTTTGCCCCACACTCAAGCTATTGTCCCCGGAAGCTGCCGCCAGCTGCAGCAGCACCACAGTGCCCTCCTCACTTCCCTGCACACTGACTCCTGCCCTGGCCACCCCCAGCTGAGCAAGTCTCTGGGAGAGTTGGATCTGACCATGCAGTCCCCTTGGTAAAACTCCAGGAGTCCTGTCGCTCTTCAGCCAGAGCCGCTGCTGCTGCCAGGGGTCTCTCACCTTCCTCCTCGCTTTGCCCTCTCCTTCCTTTGTCCTAGCCATGCCTGGTGCCCCAGCGCATCCCAGAAGTGCTCTCCTTGGCCTCAGATCTCTGCTCTTTGCTGCCACTCTTCTCTTACACTGGATCAGGCTGACTCCTATATACCCCGATTCCTTTAATTATCACTTTATTACTTGAAAAATACGTAGTTTTTCATTCCAAATTTACTTCATCATCATCATAATAAGCCCTCTTTGCTGTTATACAGAACATTTATTTGGTGGCTGTTTACTATATTGATGATAATACTCTGGGAAAAAAATCATAAACAGTAGAGTGAAGTACTATAGGTAATCTGATTACAGGAGAAATAAGATACGCCATTTCTTATACTTAACTAAAAAAGTAATTAAAATTAAATAACTCATGTCTGCTTATTGCTTGCTTACTTGTCACTTGTCTCTGTTTCTTCAAAATAGGCAATTACACATAAGAAAGAAGTAATACCAATCATTTCAATTTTCTGGTTGAGTTTCTGACAGATTAAAATTGTAGCTGACAGTAATTGTAGTAAAAATCCAACCTAACTTTTAAAATAATCCACATAAATATGATTAAAACTATTAGTGAACTGTTGCCAGCACAAAATTAACTTATAATATGTAAAGCCTTAATTTTTGAGGAGCTTTTAGTGTACCCTTGACGTTTACCTTCAGAATTAAAATTGATAGTTTCTGTAATCACCCACTTGTTCTATTGAAAAATATTTCATAGCAGGTTATTTTCAAAATAACGTGCTTAATAATATCATATATTATTTTGCAGAATAGAACAAACGTATTACTTCTTTTTGGAGCTTAGGAAGGAGCACTGCTTGCTGTATGCAGGGAACGAGGAATCTGCCTGCTTTTTTTTCTGTTGCGTTTCCTCTTGACCTTTCCCATCAACAGACGTCTGCATTAGCCCTTTGTTTTTGCATAGTTTTCTGACCTCTGGTCTCTCTCCTTAACTTAGCTTTTATATGAATGGTGGATCCACAAACATTTTGTTGCATAAAGGGGTGGGGAGCTTTTTATCTTGCCAAAGCCATTTGGATTTGTATATAATTCACAGATCATGCAAAATGACCAACTTAAAAATTGGCCTGGTATAGTTCATTGAATTTTGAATCCAGCCTGTGGTTGCCTTATCAGGGCCAGACGAGATGATTGTGCCGTTCTTCCACAGCCCATGGACCAGACGTTCCCCACCCCTGGTTTTACTTTCCTCCCTTTCTCCCTATGCAGTTGCTGACTAAGACATAAGGAGAGAGAGGAGGAACAACCCGAGTGTGTCAGACCCAGTTGGTTTTGAATTTCTGTTCATTTCTCTAATGATTTTATGACTTTGGGGAAGTGTCTGCATCAGGATTCCCAGTCTCTATTTCTTCTCCAAATTAGGAATCATTCTATTTTGTACAGTTGTGTAATAATTGTTATCCTGTGTGTAAAGCATACAGCATGTACTTTGCTGCCCCACAGGATGCTTTGATTCCTTTTAACTGCTGTGTGACTGCTAGTTTTGATTATGTCTTCCACTGGTGACGCTTTGCCCAGTCTACATCCAAACCCCCTTAGAATGTGACCGGCTTTGTTTACCATCTGGTGTCATTAAGAATTATGTGTGAACTGATCTTTTCATTTTTTAAGCCAAACCGATCCTATTATGAGAGTTGGCTCCGGGGGTAGTATGCTCATCTGATTAATACATGGGAAGTTCTGTAGTCAGTTCTGGAGGGAAATATAAATGTGTCCTCACCAAGCTTGGACACCTGCCATAGGTAAAGAAACTTTAGGCTTCCGGATAGCTGCAGGGACAAATGGAGAATTGTTCTGCCTTACCAGGAGCCGTGATAACTCATTCTGTCTCTTAAGAAGGTCACCTGTATTTAAGAACTGTATTTCTAAATGTTAGTGTGAACAATTAAGTCAGCTTGATTAGTATTAAATTAATACTTTATGGAGTTAAACGTGGTTGGGTTTCTAAAAAGTGAAAGCACAGCAGAGCGACTGTGAACATGAACTGTGCATTTCTCTATGAAAAGAACAAAAGCTAGAGATGGGATTTTGGATCTTTTTACCATATGGAAATGTTCACTGTTTCAGGGGAAAGACATTACACATGTACATGTATCCTGAAAAATCACATACTACCCTAAACATATGTATAATTTTTAAATATCTGTTAATTTTTTTTTTACATAGAAGAAAAAAAGGAAGAAATAGGGAGCAAAATTTATGGTAGAAAAACAAATTGACATTGTCTCAAAAATACAGTATCAAGAGTTTTTTTTTTTAAAGATTTATTTATTTATTTGAAAGTCAGATTTACACACAGAGAGAAGGATAGGCAGAGAGAGTGGTCTTCCATCTGCTGGTTCACTCCCCAATTGGCCGCAACGGCTGGAGCTGCACCGATCCAAAGCCAGGAGCCAGGAGCTTCTTCTGGGTCTTCCCATGCATGCGCAGGGGCCCAAGGACTTGGGCCATCATGAACTGCTTACCCAGGCCATAGCAGAGAGCTGGATCGGAAGTGGAGCAGCCAGGTCTCGAACCAGTACCCATATGGGATGCCGGCACTGCGGGTGACAGCTTTACCCATTACGCTACAGCACTGGCCCCAAGAATATTTTAATCGTTATATTTTACCCCCAATTAATATAGCCTATATATTAAAATACAAATATATAGCCTACTTTTCGAAATCATTTCATCTTGACACTGTAGTTAGAACAATAAAGGGAAAGTAGGGTAGGAAGTATCACTGTGTTCCTAAATCTGTATATATGAAATACATGAACCTTGTATAACTTAAATAAAACTTTAAAAAAATTAAAGGTAGACCACTGGATTTGGGTATGTGTTGGAAGAAACAGAAAGAGAGGAACAGAGATAATGCTCAGGATTTTTGGCATGAGTAATTGGAAAGATTAAACTGTCATGTACTGACCTGGGTATAGTATAGAGAGAGCAGGTTTAATAGACTAGAAATGAAGTGTTGTGTCTTAAAGATATTAAGTATGCTTACTAACCATGTATTAAAAACCAGTAACAGCAATAAACACAGAAGAGTAAATCTGAGTTGTGTTTAGTGAGAATGTTCATCAATACCAAAGTTTTCTGGATGAGTTTTGAGGATGTTTTTAGAGCTTTCTCATTCTTCCCAAAATATTAGCCACTGATAAAAATATTAAAACATTGCTTCGGATTTTTGAAAAGGAACCTCAAAAATTGTCCATGCAAACTGTAAAAAAGTAACTTATATCTCCATACAACAGTTATAATTATTATAAGCATTTAGAGAGCCTGTGTTTAAAATCTGTCACCTCTTGTAAAGGATTACTAGGTAAACACGATACAATGAACCTACATTTTACTAAATTTTTTAAAAATTTATTTTTATTTATTTGGGAGGCAGAGTTTTAGAGAGAGTGAGGGAGAGAGTGAGTGAGGGAGAGGGAGAGGGAGAGAGAGAGATTGAGAGAGAGAGAGAGACTTCCATCCACTGGTTCACTCCTCAAATGGTCCCAATGGCCAGAGCTGAGACAATCTGAAGCCAAGAGCCAGGAGCGTCTTTTAGGTCTCCCATGGGGTGCAGGAGTCCAAGCACTTGATCTGTCTTCTACTGCTTTCCCAGACAGATTAGAAGGGAGCTGGTTCAGAAGAGGAGCAGCCGGTACTTGAACTGGCACCCATATGGGATCCTGGCACTGCGGTGGAGTCATAACCTACTACACCACAGCTTCTGCCTCACATTTTACCAAATTTTCAAAAAATATTTATTTATTTATTTAAAAGTTAGAGTTACACAGAGAAAGGAGAGGCAGAGAGAGAGAGAGAGAGAGAGAAAGTCTTCCATCTGCTGGTTCACTCCCCAATTGGCCACAATGGCACAAGCTGCGCCGATCCAAAGCCAGGAGCCAGGAGCTTCTTCTGAGTCTCCCATGCAGGTGCAGGGGCCCAAGGACTTGGGCCATAGCCTACTGCTTTTCCAGGCCATAGCAGAGAGCTGGATTGGAAGTGGAGCAGCTGGATCTCAAACCAGCGTCCATATGGGATGCTGGTGCTTCAGGACAAGGCATTAACCCGCTCTCCACAGCGCCAGCCCCACCAATTTTTTTTTTTTTTATCAAATATGTTGCCCAATGCTCAGGTGTACTATTAACACTTTAGCTCTTAGAATTGTTCAAAACCAGTAATAGATTTATTTCATGGACGTTAATAAGATATAATGGTCTTTAGAAGAATTCTCTTGTGTTTCCTGGTCTTCCTGTGTTGTCTTGGTCTGTGGCTGGATATCGCTGGAGAGGAGCATAATAGTACCGTAAATGATGCTGGTGCGCTAGATCCTCGAGGAAAACAATGCAAACAATATTGTTAGAGCTATAGCCCTGCGTATTGTGATGACACCACTAGATTTGTTGTAAACAAGCTAAGATCTTCCTAAAGCTGTAGTTAGTCCTTTGCTGGTTGCCTTCATTTCAGCATGTAACAGTTGCTTCTTTAAAACGTAAATTTCACTGACTCAGTGATCACAAAGCTATACATTCTGCAGGTGTTTTGCACCATGCATTGAAGGCTGCAGCTTTAACTTCTGCAATAGAAAAGGGCTAATGTCTTTGTTAGGCATTTTTCTTAAAATGCTGTAACATTCCCACATGATTGTTCAAGAAAACAGTGTTGATGCACAACTGTATTCACTGTACTTCATAACTAGGAGCCGACATTTGAGAAAAACCATTTGAAGGATGATTGTCATAGGCACACTGAAGCTCTTGTGCAGGATATCTTGGGGTCAAATGATAATTTCACTTTTCCCCAAAACAATCAGGTTTCTACCAGCTATAGGAGAGTTCATTGCTGTCTCAGGATGAGAAAGCCTAAAAGCCTTGTAAGAGAAAAATATTTCTTAATAATGAAAACATAAAAATTAGCAGTTCCTTTGTTCTTCATATTATAGGGCTTAGACTCACACGACCTTTGTATTCCACAAGAAAGGGGCAAGAGAAAGCTTCATAATTTAAATTAATGTGAAGTGGCTAGCTGTTCATTCAGCTATAGGCATCTCAAAATAGCAAGATGCCATAGAGTGAGAGAAATCTGAGACTTACAATTAAAGCACATTTTTTTCTGTATTTTCACTAGTGTACTTTTTAGTGTAGGAATGTTGATTTTATTTTATTCCTAATTATTCATGAATTTATTCAACAATGAGAAATCATGTGATTTTAAATATTTTTTAAAGGGAAAAATTCCAGAAGTGGCTGGTAAATTTTACATCAGTTCTAAGAGAAAGGAGTGGAGTGTGACTCCACAGTTTTGTCTTGAGGTACTAGGTGGCAAGTTGTGACTTCCAGGATGTAGAAGGCTGTAGAGAGAGCACATTGGGACAGTTCTTTACAATGCAAGTTGCTAGGCATCCTTGTATGGAGTCCACAGGATAAGGTGATGAGAACTAGAGACACAATTTGGAGTCTTCAGTGCATAAATGTTATTTATTAATTTATGCATTCATTGTTCATATTTTCTTTATTTTTAGGATTATTTTTATGTACCTTTATTAATTTTTTAAATAAATTAACAGAGAGAGGGAGAAAGAGAAAAAGATCTTCCATCTGCTGGTTCACTCTCCAGAAAGCCATAACAGCTGGGGCTGGGCCATGCTGAAGCCAGGAATGCCCTTCTGGTCTCCCATAGAGGTTGCAGGGGCCCAAGTACAATCTTCCTTTGCCTTCCAAGGCAGGAAGCTCGACGAGAAGTGGAGCATCTGGGATTCAAACTGGTAATCTGACATGGGATGTCTGTGTCGCAAGCAGCAGCTTAATTCACTGCATCACAATGCTGGCCTCTCTTTATTGCTTTCCATAATGGCAGTGATCCTAACTTTTTATTTATGGCAGCTCTATATTTCCTTTCAAAACATTGAAAAACCTTGGATAGTAAAAGTAGTATCTAAACTAGGGGGAGATGTGAGATGATTATTTTCCTGCCAGACTGGTTTCTCTCAGTAGCCCCTGGAGAGTGTGTTTCTGTTTGGACGGTCACTGCTGAGAAAACCAATGCTTTCCAGCAGAGTGGACGCAATCATAGCACTGACGATCTGTGGGACTTAAAGTCCAGAGCAGGTGGCTACAGAGTTGATTCAAAAGCTCAATAATGTCAGCAAGGACCTAAGCATCTAGAGTCTGTCATCATCCTCAGCGTGTTGCTGTTGTCACTCACTGTGTCATTCTGTGGTCCAAAGACCCCCTTAGCTCCAAGCGTCATATCCTTCAGCAGTTGGATTCAAAAGAAAGAAGGTATTTTAAAGACGTTCTCCTCAGCAGCCTTTTCTCATGGGCTTGCCTCCCGTTTTCAGAGTGTAAAATATTTCCCAGAAGCCCCTTGACCTTTCCTGGCTGCAAGGGAGCCTGGGAAAGCAATGAGCTCTCCAGGGAGTCTGTCTTAGATCGTCTAGGGGGAACAGGACAATCTGATTTGCAGAGCTCAGGGAAAGAGTACAGTGTGATGAATGACACATGTCCTAACATCCCTGTCTGAAAAATACACCCTTAGAGCAACTTGGAACATAAGGTGTGAATTTACAGTCCTTTGATGTTTTCAGAGTTACATGTCGGGGCTTAGCCCCTGGCTCTATCTGTCTTCGCTCTCTTCTGACCCCCAAATCAACCTCATACAAAGTGGAGCCTCACACACAGGTGTATAGTCCCAACCACAAAATCAAACTCCTTAGACCTCTGCTACCACCAGCCATGTCTTGGCTGCTCCTCCAAACTAGGAATGCTGCTCCTCCAACCAGGCTACAACCTTGAGAGAATGAGTCGATACAGGTTCTGTTTTAGACCATTAAACTGTGTAAGGATTGAGAATAAATGCAGAAAACAAGAGGACTAGGGACCATAACTCTAAAGCCTTCTAACTTTAGAGATCTTGGAAGTCACAAGGAAGTAGATGGTGAGCTAGGGAGAGAGTCAGAGATTCTGGGAGCTGTATGGATCAAGCCTTTCTAGCAGGATGGGAACTTAGATTTGAGCACTGGATTTAGTACCAGAGGGTTCCTTGGTGAACTTGATAAAAATTGGCTAAGTGGAATAGCTAATAAAGTCTTATTGGAATGCATTAAAAGGAGATTGGGAGGATAGAGGCAAAAACCAAAACAACTTTTTCAGATCTTTTGCCGTAAGCAAGAGAGGGCTGTTAGGTCAAGGAAAGATTTTGGTTGCCTTTGTTTTTGTTTTTATTTTGTTAATTGATTAATTTTTTTAATGTGAAAGATACTGTAGCCTCTACCTTTTAATTTGGTAAGAATGAAGGTAAGAATGAAGTATTGAAAAAAGAGAGGAGCTTACATGATATCTACACTGCAGTAGATAAGGAAGGATGGGATCTAGTGTTCAAATAGAGATTGGGCATGGATGTGAAAGAGCAAACAAAACATCTCATTCTTTACACAATGAATTTGGACTGAGATCTGCTAACCTATTATCAGCAGATGTTTTCCTTTAAAATTATACAATAAATTATGACTTAAAAGTGCAAATTACTCAGTGTGTTCAGAAATACTCAAGTACCTAGAAAATAAGATTATCTAATCTTTAAAAATAAAACACTGGCCGGTGCCGTGGCTCAACAGGCTAATCCTCCGCCTTGCGGCGCCGGCACACCGGGTTCTAGTCCCGGTCGGGGTGCCGGATTCTGTCCCGGTTGCCCCTCTTCCAGGCCAGCCCTCTGCTGTGGCCCAGGAGTGCAGTGGAGGATGGCCCAAGTGCTTGGGCCCTGCACCCCATGGGAAACCAGGAAAAAGCACCTAGCACCTGGCTCCTGCCATTGGATGAGCGCGGTGCGCCGGCCGCAGCGCGCCGGCCGCGGCAGCCATTGGAGGGTGAACCAACAGCGAAGGAAGACCTTTCTCTCTGTCTCTCTCTCTCACTGTCCACTCTGCCTGTCAAAAATAAATAAATAAATAAATAAATAAATAAATAAATAAATAAAACGCTACAAAATTATTTTTATTTTAGTTATTTATTTTAAAGATTTGTTTATTTGAAGAGAGAGAGCAAGAGCGAGAGCGAGAAAGAGAAAGAGATTTTCCATCTAATAGCTGGGGCTGGACCAGGAGCCTGGACCTCCATCCAGGTCTCTACCATTGGTGATGGGGACCCAAGGACTTGGCCACCATCTGCTGTTTTCCCAGGTGCATTAGCAGGGTGCTGGATTAGAAGTGGAGCAGCTGGGAGTTGAATCACTGCTTCAATATGGTTATTGCAAGCAGCTACTTAACCCTCTGTGTCACAACACCAGCCCCTACAAAGTTGTTTTAATTTTCTATTTGTCCCATTCATATTAAAATCCATGTAGTATAAAATTATATTTTGTTTTGTAAAATCTTTTTATACATATCTGTATATATGTACACATATGGGTGTATATATGTACATTTCTATTATGCTTTCTAGAAGATACAAATGTCCAGAGATTTCAGTGACAAGAAAAATTTATTACATGTGGAAAACTAAGTAAAAATTTTTGTGCAATTTGAAGAACTTAAAGAATAATAAGTTATACCATTTGGGGAAAATTAATCATCAATAAAGATTACCTAAGTTTTCATTCAAATTATAAAATAAGCCTTTTAATATGTGGAAAACCTTTTATTTATTTATTTTCCTAAAAGTAAAGTACTAAACTATGTATTATAAGAGCTTATTATGCATACTTTATAGGATAGCTATGTGCTAATATACCTTTTTTGACATTAAGTGACCATTCTTTGTGTCTAGAAATAAATGGTTACATATGCAGGGGAAAAAGATTAAATTGAAAATGCAGCCCTTTAGCATCAGGATTATGGACTTGCATGGTGTTTTCTGACACCACCTCTGAAACCAAACATGTGTCATTTTTAGACACACCAACCAATGCCCAAGTAGCTACCTGGTGTCCAAGTCAGTCAGTTCTGAGACAAACTCCCAGAGTTATCACAGACCCCAGGAGTTAAGGGCTCATTCCCACAAGACTAATCCCATAAGCATTGCAAATGGAAGGTACAAGCTACTCACACTCTGCCCAGATGACTACAAATTCAGGGTTCCCATGACCACTTCTCATGTTTGATAGTCCTCTAATGCAATTCACAGAACTGAGAAAAGTGCTCCAGTTTTGAACACAGCTATATTATAGAGGATACAACTCAGGAATAACACACTGGAAGAGATGCAGAGAACAAAATATAGGGAGAGGGCAGAGTCTTCTTTTCCAGGGCGTGCTCCTGAATTCAGTAGGTCTTTGAACCCATTCCCTTTGAGTTTTTTTTTTTTCAATCAACATTTCATATTATAAGCATGAGCAATTAAAGTACTGATCACTGATAATTAAACTGAATCTCCAGACCCTTCTTCCCACTGGTGAAGAGGTCAACACTTAAGAAGATTCGGGAGCTTAGCAGATGGAGGTGGGCCAAAGCTTCTAGCCCTGTAGAAGTAGCTTGGTCTTTCTGGGATCAGTCACCATCATGAGGCTACTTAGCACCCTCCCCCCACACACAAACACACCTTGAACCATCTCATTGGCATCCAAAAAATGGGAGATTCCAGAGGTTTTCTGAGCTCTATACCCAGAAACAGGAACAAAGGTTAAATACTGATTTTCTGTTTCAACTCTGTGTCGAGTTTCCAGAAGTTGGGGTGATGAATATGTCTAATACTCGTATAAAAACATTTTTATTAAGATTGGGTTGCCCTACTTTCTGTCCATAAGCATATTAGTGAAAGAGCAGCCCAAGAATGTCATCTCCCTGACAGGATCATTCTTCTTTATTTCTAGCCTCTCAGAAAGTGTTTTAAAAACCAAGTCTAATTTTCTGTTGTTAATGTGCTTCTGTGGGTATAGCTACTGTACATAATGAAAATTTAATGAAGTCTCATGAAAATGAGAAGATTTAATTACTATAATTCATCTATTTCCAAATTCCTTGTGAGGTAGAACTCACTCTAGTGTTTCAAGCTGTTCTTATTTATATCAGTTAAAAATTAGTGGAAGAATCCAGTTATGATTTAAGACATAAAAATTTTTTAAGCTTATTTCAGGCTTACTTTTTTTGTTCATATTTTAAAGGCAATTGCTATTTATTTCTCTGCATTCAAAAATAAGTATATATATTTAGCAGTAGTTGTTTAGTCTCAATTTACAAATTTAGGGCTGGCGCCACTGCTCAATAGGCTAATCCTGCGCCTGTGGTGCTGGTACCCTGGGTTCTATTCCCAGTCAGGGCGCCGGATTCTGTCCCCGTTGCCCCTCTTCCAGGCCAGCTCTCTGCTGTGGCCCAGGAGTGCAGTGGAGGATGGCCCAAGTGCTTGGGCCCTGCACGCGTGTGGGAGACCAGGAGGAAGCACCTGGCTCCTGGCTTTGGATCAGCGTGGTGCGCCAGCGCAGCGGCCATTGGAGTTGAACCAATGGAAAAAAAGGAAGACCTTTCTTTTTTTTTTTTTTTTTTTTTTTTTTACAGGCAGAGTGGACAGTGAGAGAGAGAGACAGAGAGAAAGGTCTTCCTTTTGCCGTTGGTTCACCCTCCAATTCTCTCTGTCTCTCTCTCACTGTCTAACTTTGCCTGTCAAAAAAAAAAAAAAATTACAAATTTGAATCTGGTACACTAAGTGGGAAATCCAAATATATATCCTAAAATGATTTCATGAATTCTTTGACACATTTATCTTCCTGTAGTTTTAGCTTATTATAAACAATCATGTAAATACTGACATTTCGAGCTGTAGGTTACCAGTGTTAGTGTGGTGTTTGAATCTGCGTGGCAGAAAAGATTTCTTTCCTTACCCATTGCTAGGGTCCTGGTGGATTCCCTACAACAAAAGACAAGTTAACAAGACAAAAGCATACAGATGCCTTTAATGTTTATGTAACATGGGAGGCTTCAGAAATAAAGATCCAGAAGGAACAGAAAAATTTGTGCATTTTTTGTGGGCCAGATCTCCGTGACTGAGTATGATTGGAGGATGGATGGGCATGGTGTAATAGCAGTTAGTGAGGGGGAATTCAGCCAGGCCCATTGCTTCTTCTTATTCTTGGCATCTCTGTCTTCAAAGGAAGACATATCCCTTTCTTCTGTGATGGTGCCTCTGAAATGCAGGTCTTAAAATGAGAATTTCTTTATTGCCTGTTTCAGAGAAAGGGGTGAAGGGAAGGTCTTGCTTCTGTTGTATTCTCAAACACCGAGGAGCCATATGTTGCAGTAGTGTGTCCTGAACTCCACCAAATCATATACTCATTTTTCTGAGCTTTTTAAATACATTAGCTAATTTTGATGCAATTATTACTTGAGATCATCGTTCTTCAAAATCTCAAGAAACAAAATGATTTCTTTGATAGGCTGAGAGAAGTACACGGGAAGCCTCATTGACAGCACCATGTTGTGGCTTTCAGAATTTGTCTTGGTTGCTATAACCAGAACCAATTGGAAAGGCATGGTTTTCTGACAGAACTTTCTTTAATGTGACATGGCATTTTAAATTGCAGGCTTTTGTTTAATGGTCACATGTATATAAATTTATGTGGGCCGGCGCTGCGGCTCAATAGGCTAATCTTCCGCCTGTGGCGCCAGCACACCGGGTTCTAGTCCCGGTTGTGGCGCCGGATTCTGTCCCGGTTGCCCCTCTTCCAGGCCAGCTCTCTGCTGTGGCCCAGGAGGGCAGTGGAGGATGGCCCAAGTGCTTGGGTCCTGCACCCCATGGGAGACCAGGAGAAGCACCCGGCTCCTGGCTTTGGATCAGCATGGTGCACCAGCCGCGGCGGCCATTGGAGGGTGAACCAACGGCAAAAGGAAGACCTTTCTCTCTGTCTCTCTCTCTCACTGTCCACTCTGCCTGTCAAAAAAATAAATAAATAAATTTGTCTGAAAATTGAACAAATTGCACTCATCTTTAAAAGTTTTTGTGAGAAAATTTAAATAAGTGTCATTAGACTAATAGTATCTATTTGCAATAGCATGCAAAATAATAAGGGTCATTAATTTATTGAAGTTGTACCATGTACTGGTTGCTATTTTGAGCCTTTACAAATGTTAGTTTACTTAGTCCTTACAAAAATCCTTTGAAACTTCTGCCATCTGATGTTAGAATCCATTTCCTTGGCCCGGCGCCGCGGCTAAACAGGCTAATCCTCCGCCTTGAGGCACCAGCATACCGGGTTCCAGTCCTGGTCGGGGCGCCAGATTCTGTCCTGGTTGCCCCTTTTCCAGGCCAGCTCTCTGCTGTGGCCCGGGAGTGCAGTGGAGGATGGCCCAAGTGCTTGGGTCCTGCACCCCATGGGAGACCAGAAGAAGCACCTGGCTCTTGGCTTTGGATCAGTGCAGTGCGCCGGCCGCAGCTCACTGGCCACTGCGGCCATTGGAGGGTGAATCAACGGCAAAGGAAGACCTTTCTCTCTGCCTCTCTCTCTCTCTTACTGTCCACTCTGCCTGCCAAAAAATTTTAAAAAAATTAAAAAAAAAGAATCCATTTCCTTAACCATATCCTTGCCATATCCCTTTGTATATCCATAAATACAGTAAATGGTATTTCACTTTTAAAAGATTTTCTTTCAATATACAGCAATTTAGATCAATTTAGAGAGCATAATTGAGAATCTTTAACTCTTAAAAATTGTTCAAGTTGTAAAGATCACGAAGGGCCCTGTGTTTAAAACCTGTGATTATTTTAATATTTTAAATTTATGAACTGTAATGTTTTAAATGATGAACCATGAATTGCAAAATGCAGTTATCAAGAGGCTTGGTGTCACAGCCATCTAGTTAGAAGTAGACATTCAGGAGTTTCCATATTTAAAGTGAATTACCGGGGCCAGTGTTTGTATCCAGTAAAGCCGCAGCCTACAATGTTGGTATCCCGTTTGGGCACCAATTCAAGTCCTGGCTGCTCCAATTCAGATCCAGCTCTCTGCTATGGCCTGGGAAAAGCAGTAGAAGATGGCCCAAATGCTTGAGCCCCGGTAGCCACGGGGGAGACATGGTAGAAGCTCCTGATTCCTGACTTCCACCTGGCCCAGTCCTGGCAGTTGAGGCCCTCTGGGGAGTGAACCATCACTCTTTCTCTCCTTTCTTGCTGTGACTCTGAATATCAAATAAATAAATCTTAAACACAAAAAGATGAATTACTGGAGTTGATAGGTCTGGAGAGTGCACCATTGTGCTTGCAAAGATCAATTGGTTTCTGTGTTTTCAAGGAATTGGAGGAATTATTCAGATGTAGGGCTTTGATGGGGAAAGTGTGAGAGTGAAGACGGATGTGATGTTTTCCTTATGGAGAATGATACATCGAAGATTCTGGTCCAGCATAATTGCCTCATCCTGTATCCTTCATGGTCACTGGACATCTGTTAGCAGAATTCAGCTTGTCTTCAGTCACCATGCCATGCACGTTCTGCAGCAGTGTTGCCATCTCAGAGGGAGAGTTTTTTCCTGTGATTAAGGAGGAGAGAAGTTGTTAAGAGTCACAGGAGCTGGGTTGGTCATGAAGGAAGGAATGGAAGGAAAAGAAGGAGACGCAGAGCAGGAGGAGCTCCGGGCATGTTAGTAAATAACAAGAAGGAAAAGATGATTGCAGTAAATATCTGATGGCAAGTGCTCAGTGGAGCTGGAGGTTTTTAGAGTAGATGATTGGCAGTCACTGCCGTAGTCAGGGATGTCCGCGAACCAATAACTTGACTTTGTGTGATCTGCACTGCAGGACTGGGATGATAACTTGAAGCATCGAGTGACAGAAATACCCCAAAATGAATAAGACTCTTGAGATCCAAGGGATGGGACGCACTTTAGGAGAGGGGATGATAGAGAATTAGGTTGGGTTAAGAGGTATATAAAAATGTCAGGGGAAGTGGGAGAAATAGCTTATATTATGGCTTTTCCCATTTTTGTTGTCCATACACATTACTTCCTTCTTGCACTGACTTGCCTTCTTGGGCTGTAGAATCCCACTCAGCAGAGATAGAAAAGTCTGCAAGAGGGAAAGAACACTGCTTAGACTTTGCCCTAGTTATGTACATGTTTTTCTCCCAAATTTCCAGAAACTACTACGACACATATGTCTTGACAGTTATGGCCCAGGCTACTTAATTTTAGCTCAATACTGTGAGGAGAATGTAAAATGCTTTATGATCAAAGTTAATGCAGGTGATCATCGGTTGACTAATTAATCAGCACGAATGAACTGTCAAGCTTCTCATACGTTTGGTGTATGTCAGTTTCTTCTAGTTCCAAGTGTAATACTTTCCCTTTAAGCAAAACCAGCAAAAAATGATGTTCAGACTTCAGCTTTTCCAATTCTCCTGTTTCCAAGGAGTTGTTTCCAACAGAAGTGTTACTTTGTTTTCAAATGATATTTTTTTCTTTACCTCATTTTAGAAGTGCTGAAAGTGCATAAGTCAGAATAAAAGACTAAGCATTAAATCACTGGGTTTGTAATTAACATGTGCAGACAGAACGGCCGAGAGTTAAACATCTTGAGCTGCTCGGTCCACACTAGAAAATTTCCTAATCCAATTTTCTCTTGGCTGAGTCCCAGTCGTTGCTGGATTTTTCCACTACATACAATTATGATTTTTAAAAGGTCTGTCGTCAAAGTCCCTGGCACTTTTATAAATGTGGTATTTGAGTATGCATTCTAGAATGCTCTGGATTGTTGCCTATGGAAGTTGATATTTTAAACAAAAATCCCCTCTGTTCCAGAACTGAGATTGATGGCCTAAGGCTATTATTTAAAACTATTTAATTTTGAGGTTAGGAAAATAAGCCAGGAACATAAAAAGCAGCAATTTATTTGGAAAGATATTGACATTATTGTATATTAACATATTACATTTATCAATGTGTGATTCAAAAGCTAGGACGTTTTCTGTGTACTAGAAGTTGTCATTGTGGTTCTCTGATTTTTCTGCTTTCATTGAATTTTACTACATCTTGTTCGATTGCCTGTAGAATGGATTCTAAAGTTGCCAGACCTCTCCCTGTTCAGTAACTTCTATTAATGTGATGTAATGCACCATCTTACATATTACTCACAAGACCTCATTAGTAAAATCGTTATGCCCATTTGTTTCTACTAGATTTTCTATCTCTTTTAAAGAGGTTTTACTTTCTTCCTCATTTTTCCTGTTAGCGTTCCTGTCGTTTTTCTGTTTAACTTGCTGGTACACATTTTTGAAATCTCTTGCCATTGCAAGGATTTCTTTCCATATGATCACCTTTCTTTTCATTTTTCCTTTTCAACAAATACAGGTCAGTGGATGATTTATAACACTTTATTTTGAACCATCGGTTTTTTTTTTCCCTTAAACTTTTGAGATCTTTCCACATAAACCCTTTGAAACTAAGACTTTGAAAAGTATTTTTTGTTTGTTTGTTTCCTACTCTCACACTTAGAGTTTTGCATTTCACATTAAGATCTTTAATCTCTTTGGAAGGCAACTTGGGTTCTTTATGTAATGAGCCATGTTTCTAACCTCATTTGAAAGTAATGCATCTTCTCCCTGCGGGTTTGTGGGGCCACCATGCCTACACCAACTCTGTTTCTGTGCTGTCTCTCTCTGTTCCATGGGGATGCTCTGTTTGCCGTGACACCATCATTACCAGAACTTGCTTACTAGCTGCTGGTGTGCCCCCTCCCATCTCGATCATCTCTTCCAGAATTGCCTGAGTTACTTAGGATCTCTTATCAGACTTCCACAGACATTTCAGGATCAGTTGTTAAAAGTCTTCCAATGTAATTTCTCTTATTTTACTTAGAATTGCATTAAATGTTTAGATTAAGTTAGGAGAGGTGATGTCTTTTTGAGGTTGTCATATCCCCCGCACATATATGTACCTCTTCATTTACTACAGTCTTCCAGTATATCCTGTTTTAGATTTTTTTAAGATTTATTTCATTAAGCCCTATTCATTTTTTGAGTTAATCCCTATCTGAGGTCTTTGTTTTGTGGATATTGTGAATAGTATCTAATTTCTCCTTTACCTTTCATGTTTGTTATTACTAAATAGGAGAATGATAGTGATTTTTGCACATGATCCGACATCAAACCTATCCATCAAACTTACTGAACTTTATTGGTAGTTCCCATGATTTTTCTCTCAATTCATTTGCATTTTCTATGGAAATGATTGTGTCATGTTCAAATAATTTAAAAAGTTATATCTGCACTTGGAAGCCTTTTGCCATTTCATGTTTTTTCTTCTCTTCCTTATCATGTCCAAAATACTCTGTTGAGTAATTGCAACTATAGCCTGCATTCTTGTTTTGGTCCTGAGATTTTAAAAAATATGTATTTTAAAGTTTTGTACTAAGTGTGGTATTTGCTGTGAACTTTAAATAGCTAATCAAGTTAAGGTAATGAAACTCCATTAAGAGTGTAGTTCTAGTTTTCTAAATTGCTTCATATTTTCATGAGAAATGACTAATAATCTTCCTCAATTCTGGAATTTTTTTCCCAATTAGACTATCCATGTAGTAAATATGATATGATAGGCTTATTTAACTCTCCTCACCATTTTGGGGCAGTTATTAATTGTTTGTGATGTTTGTGAACTATTAGATTATGTTTCTTAATTGCTTTTTTGAGGATTTATGCTTAAATTCTTAGGTAAAATGTCCTTATGATATTCTTCCTCTTATATTATCCTTAACTAACAAATTATATTAGACTCATAAAATATATTTTTTCTATTTAGACTTGATATGAAAACATTGATAAGTTTTTTTGTTAAATAAAAAATTTAGTAGAATTATAAAATGCTGTGAAGCTTGAGATTTTTGGAGATATAGTAGTGAATGGGTGATTGATATAGAGTCATATGCATGCATTCATGTTTTATTAGCTATTAATGTCTAATTGAACTTCTTTTATCATCAGGGAATGTGCTCTGATTGGTGTTCTTAACACTTTATTGAGGCTACTCTGTGCTGTAAAATGTGCTGCATTGAAAATATTTTAATTGTGTTTTGGAGCTTGTTAAATATCTATAAAATTATATTTATTTATTATGTTGCTTACATTCTCAATGACTTTTCTATATGTTTTCCTCATTGACATTATTTTAAGATTATGCTTAAATTCCTGCTAACAATTTTGACTAGGGCCAGTAAAATCTCACTAGGCTTCTGTGTGAAAAGCAGGCTTGAGATACAGGTCTACAATCATGACTTGGGCCTACTGACAGTACAAGGGATACTGTGTACTAGCTGTGCAGTGTGATTTTTTTTTTCAAATTCTTCACCAGAAAAATTATAATGGACTTTCACAGTCCCATGTGAATGGTAAATTCACGAATTCAGAATGTACTTCAGGAGCTCTTCTTGGTGACTTTCTGAAGGCTGTAAACTCGTTTCTTTGGTCCCATTCAAGTTTATAAAGGTACTGGTGAGATGACGATATTCATTCTGGATGTGAGTAAACTGAGGCTTATAAGGGGTGAATCCCTTGCCCCAAATTAATTAAAACTCATCTGCTTCCTGCTGAGCTAAATGCCTCCCTTGGTTCCATTTATTGGAATCTTTGGTAAGTGCAGGTGTATTTTAAGCACTTGGTTGTGGTTTTCTTGTGTTTCAGTTTTTCTTCCTAGCAGGTTATAATAGGTTTGTTTATTCACAGAAAAGCTTTGATGAGTGTTTCTGTTGGAAATCGGTGAAATGAGAGGTGATGATACCATATGGTATGGGAAAGAGAGTAGTGGAGATTCAGCCTGTCAAAACACAATTGGCAAGGATAAGAAAACATTTATTTTTTTCTCATTCTTAAAATTTGTGCACCCTCTAAGTTGATAAAAAGAAATCCTGATAGTATATTACATATTTCTGAAAGTACTTGACCTCTAAGATTCCAATGACTATACTTTACTGTACAAGTAAACACAAGTTCTAAGGAGTTGGTGAATTCTAAGAATCAGTATAAGGCTAAAAATGTTGGCCCTGTAATGGTGAATGAACCAGCAAACATTGTGAATTTTGATTACATGTATCAATAAATAAAATCTGTCAACTTGTTGATAATGTTTTTGACTTTCGAAATATTACTGACAAAAACAGTTTTCATTGATTATAAGGTAAAGCCTATTAGAAATAAATATATACCTCTCTTCACACAGATGCCTTGTTATTTCCTATTCAAGTTTTTAAATGTAAACTGTCGTGCAAAAGATATTAATTAATTAGTCCAGTTCTGGAATTCATATCTCTTAATGAATTTTCATGAGCACTTAACATCTGACTTTGTATCTTTTATTTCTTATTTTGTGGTTAAATGGTTACAGTCAATGACATACTGTAGTTACTTAGTGGGCTTCTCAACACTGAGGACACAATATATTTATGAATCAAGTTTAACTTTCTTATATAAACCAGTCAACTCTGGGGTTCTGTTTTAATAGTCATTAGGAATCTGGATACATCCCTATTTCTACTCAGAATATGAAAATTTATAGAATTTACTAAATTCATCATATAAAAGAAAAGAAAACTTAGTATAAGTTAAATAGAAATTTTCAACGAGTCCTTCATCGTCTTTGGGTTTTTGCCTAATATACAAAATGCCCAAACACTTAAAGAGAAAATCTAATGTAGTACTGTGTGTGTATTTTTCACTACAGTCCCACTTTTGAGGCCAGAAGGTCAATACGCAATAGAAATCTGAATAGCAAATATTTATCTAATAGCTGTGCTGTTAACATTTTGCATATTTGCCTATATAAGTGTTAAATAAAAGTGCCAAGTCCTTTACTTAAATGTACAAGACCTGCCCTTGAGGAAAGTTCTGTGTTTATCTCCATCTCACAGATGAGGGCTGTGAGGAACAGAGAGGTTTAGTAGTTAGCCCAAGGCTGCAGAGTTAGTCAAATATTCTACTGGTGTTCAGACTCGAACAGGCGTGTTCACTGACTGTGCTTTCAGTTACTGAAATAAAGCATTTTACATATTAATATTAATCAATAATCGTGCAAGAGTATTATTTTCTTCCAACATAAGACTCCCAAATTGCATATTTTACTTGCATATAATCCACCAGCTAACCTTATAAATTAGATACAGGGAGATCCCAAATTGTAAAACGTATATAATTGCCTTTGTACAATTTAATAATTCATTATTTATCTCCTTATGATACCCTTAATTCCTTTCAGACATAAATTCTTTTGTCACTTCATTTTGTTATAGAAATTTAACTATCATTGAGTTTTAGAGATAATATTATCAAAATTTTTTCTGCCAGTGATTTGATATTTATTGATCTTGATTCATTATACTATTATTTTTCCAAATTTCACACTTCTCTGATTCATGAATAATCATCCAACCTACAATATTGTTGTAAGCAACCACCAGTATTGTTATGGGGACATTGAGGCATGGGAAAATATTTATGATATATTCTAAACCATTTTTTTATTTAGTTCATTTAATTCTTCTAATACATTTTATATGAACAGAATTTAAGCTTATAGTTTTTAATTGTAATATTTTAATAGCTATAAAATCCATAGTTGAAATATAATCATCTTTCCTTGTTTATAATTTTCATATTTATATGACTTTCATATTTTTATAAGAATTTTTAGTATCTTTAATGCTTGGTGATAGAAATATATGGCCATAAAGATACATTGTTCACATTATACTCACAGCTGTTGAATTAAATTCTAAATGCCTTTTCCTTTTAATCTTCCTAGAGAGGTGAACAGAGGAAATTAATAATATAAATCCAGGATTGTATGGTCCCACAAAATAAAATATATTTTAAAGAAATATGAAGCTGTCAGCATTTTTATCATAAGCATAACTTGACTGAGCATTTTCAACACAGTTGGATAGAAACGTGAAATTCCTTTGTAGTCACTGTTCTTGCTATGCTATCTTAAACACCCATTAACTACTGGGTAGCAGATAGCTTAGCGCTGTCTTACATGGAGCTCGCAGCATTGCCAGTGTGTTACAGTTACTCAATATCTGGCCAATTTAAAACTTGACTAGCATATCTCATCATCCTTCCATGGTGTGGGCACTGTGGTACGATGGGCGAAGCCATTTTTGGGACTCCCACATCCCCTACCAGAGGGCCAGTGTGAGTCCTGCCTTCTCCCAATTCCTACTTACGCACTTGAGAAGGCAGCAGGGCAGGCCAAGTACTTGGGTCCCTGCCTCCCCTGTGGGAGACCCAGAAGAAGTTCCCGGCTCCTGGCTTTGTCATGGCCCTGCAGCTGTTGCCAGCATTTGGGGAGAGAATCAGTGTATAAGAGTCAGTCTCTCTCTCTCTCTTTCTCTCACTCTCTCCTCTCAATCTCTCTCTCTACCTTTGCCACTCCGTCTTTCAAATAATAAATAAATAAAAATTTCAAAAGTAAATAAAACACCCTTCCTCCTTTGATTGTTGGTATTTGTGGCTGGGAAAACTCATGAAAGAACTTCTTTCATTCTTCTTCCAACTGTTTCATATATTTTCATACATTTTGTGAACCTTGCAATCCTATAACATGGCCTTGTCCCTACCCCTGGAGTTTTAAGGACTGAATACCAGGGTTAACAGTGTGGCGAAGCAGTGTCTCCTGATCCTTGGGCTCAAGTTATTGCTCACTCCTTTTACAGTGTGAGTAACTGGATCCTCTTCGTTTGGAAGCCTCCTTGTTGACTGAGGGGCAATAGGGAAAATCCATCCCACGTGGGGATGCATTTGATTCTGCTGCCATTCTTCCTTCCTTGGAGAACACTGTTGATTTTGAGACTCATCTACATAAACTTTGTAATTCCTACAATAATGCAAACCAGATTTAATGAGGAAAAGTCTAGCTATAGTTAGTTTTATTCTAGGGAAAGTCAATCCAGTTGCATACTGAAACTGGAAATACTGAAAGACTAATGAGGATAAAAATATATATATATATCATGGTAGCTCTCCTATTCATGATTAAAAATATGATTCACTCACAAGCACAAATGAGATAATCTTCCACGTCCAGAATAGCCCAGAACATATTCATCTCAAAGCTGAAAGAATGAGCAGTTCTGCTGGAATCATTCATTTTCTTTTGTTTACTATGACATCAATTACCAGATCTTATGACTGGGAAATAAAAATCTCATGTCCCCTGGTACTCCATCTTCCTTCAGAATAGATTTTCTCCATCCCACTGGGTAAGACGTACCCTGAACTATCAAGATGCAATAGAAGTGAAAGTTTTATTTAACTAATATTTCCTGTATGTCTTGATTTCAGCTATTTCCCTCAAAAGTCATGTCAAAAGTAGTACTTAATAGCTTTTGAAGTAAGAGGAAGAGTATTCTATAAGTAACTTCATTCCTATTGTCTCTACCCACTGATGATCTGTCTATTGATATCATGAGTTTTTACATCATGTAGATTAATACTTCAGTTAACCTATCCTCTTCAAAGTGTACTCTAAGCATCCATGGAATTAGAGTTTAATAGCCCTTTTGTTTGCTTGGGAGTTGCTATAGTATATATTAATATATGTATAACTATGGTCAATCTATACAGAGATCCCTAATCTTGATTCTAATAATGACTTTCAAGATAATTTTATGACTGTTTAAATGAAGGTTTAGATATTAATAAAAATAAAATTTGAAAAGTAAATTATCTCACCAAAGAAAAATATACAAAGAAAGAAGTCTCATTTATTCTTATTTGTATTAAAAATTGTATGTACAAGATCCTACCTCATTTTCAAATAGCAGCCACTGAAAATTCTACGTATAAGATATTTTCCTTCATTTTCAAACAGCTACCATTTATAACTTACGATAACCTGTGAGTTCCTGTTAATGTCTGCCAAAAACCGTTTAGGTGTTTGTGTTCATATTTTTAATAAAATCTAAAAATAACTGGAGTGCAATTATTTTAAGCATATAATCTGTGATGGGATTTTATACAAATCAACTTTCATTGGTAAATCATAATATAAATTACCCAGTTTTGGAAACTAGATCTATAATTCTGCTTTTGGGGATTAAAATAAATAAATCAGCATGTAGGTCTGCTACTGTAACTTATGGCAATATTACTATCAGTTTAATTTGAATTTGGTGGAGAAACATTGTAAAACTAGATTCTCTAATAGAATTATCCCAATCATGAATTTTTTTATTATAAACACTTTTATTTAGTAAATACAATTTTCCAAAGTACTTCCCTCCCACCCGCACCTCTCCCATCTCCCACTCCCTCTCCCATTCCATTCACATCAAGATTCATTTTCAATTATCTTTATATACAGAAGATCGATTTAGTATATATTAAGAGTTCATCAGTTACACCACACAGAACATAAAGTGTAAAATACTGTTTGAGTACTAGTTATAGCATTAATTCACATTGGCCAACAAACACAGTGAGGACAGAGATCCCACATGAGGAGTAAGTACATAGTGACTCCTGTTGTTGAAAACAATTTGACACTCTTGTTTATGGCATCAGAAATCTCCCTAGGCTCTAGTCATGAGTTTCCAAGAGTTATGGAAGCCTTTAGGGTTCGTTGACTTCAATTTTATTTAGACAAGGTCATAGTCAAAGTGCAAGTTCTCTCCTCCCTCCCGAGAAAGGTACCTCCTCCTTTGATGTCCAGTTCTTTCTACTGGGATCTCACTCTCAGAGATCTTTCATTTAGGTTTATTTATTTATTTATTTATTTTTTGACAGTGTCTTGGCTTTCCATGCCTACAATACTCTCATGGGCTCTTCAGCCAGATCTGAATGCCTTAAAGGCTGATTCTGAGGCCAGAGTGCTGTTTAGGACATCTGCCATTCTATGAGTCTGCTGTGTATCCCACTTCCCATGATGGATCATTCTCTCCCTTTTGGATTCTATCAGTTAGTATTAGCAGACACTAGTCTTGTTTGTGTGATCCCTTTGACTCTTAGACCTATCAGTGTGATCAATTGTGAACTGAAATTGATCCCTTGGACTAGTGAGATGGCATTGCTACGTGCAATCTTGAAGGGATTGTATTGGAATCCCCTGGCACGATTCTAACTTTACCATTTGAGGCAAGTCCGATTGAGCATGTCCCAAGTTGTACATCTCTTCCCTCTCTTATTCCCACTCTTATATTTAACAGGGATCACTTTTCAGTTAAATTTCAACACCTTTCTTTATCTTTCACACCTCTGTGGAATTATTTAAATCTCTCTCAGAATTGCAGTTTCTGTCCTAACTTTCCCTGACTGTCCTAGTGTAGTACCATCCAGTGGAATGTTCTGTGATGACAGAAGGCGTCTGAACTGCACTGTCGAATATGATAGCTACTCTGTGAAGCTTTTGAGCACTGTGGCGTGGCTAGTGTGATGCAAGATAATCAATCATATTGGGCACCCAGTTTAGTCACTCCCACTCCATTTGCCAACTTACTTCGCCATATTTGTTTTACTGCATTCTATTACTTCTGAAATATTCTCAAATGCATTTAACTACACAACATATAAGTATTTGGTGTGTTCTTCTTTAGATGAGAACTTTTGTATTTTCTCTTAAGATTTACTTTATTTATTTGAAAAACAGAGTTACAGAGAGGTAGAGACGAGAGAGAGAGAGAGAGAGAGAGAGAGAGAGAGAGAATGAGATGAGAATCTTCCATCGCTAGTTCACTCCCCAAATGGCCACAATGGCTGGAACTGAGCCCTTCTGAAGCCAGGAGCTTCTTCCTGGTCTCCCACATGAGTGCAGGGGCCCAAAGACTTGGGCCATCTTCTGCTGCTTTCCCAGGCACATTAGCAGGGAGCTGGATCATAAGTGGAGCAGCTGAGACTCGAACTGGCACCCATATGGGATGCTAGCACTGCAGGCCAGGGCTCTGACCACAGCATCAGCCCCTGAACTTTTCTATTTTGTATGAGACTTTTCCCTTGTTTTAAATAGTGTCAAAATAATAGTATGTAATATTTGTTGGACACATAGGTTAGGTTACTGTGCTGAGCACCTCGTACATAATAAATCATTTCATTATCACAAGAAACTTACATTGTAGCATTAAAAAGGCTTCCATTATAATTATCACATTTTATGGATGTATAAACATACACAATAGCTGTTGAATTAATTTTGGCATAAGATCACATAGCGAGGAAGCAGCTGAGCTGGGTTGTAAACCCCAGGTGGACTGGCTTCAGATACCAGGCTCTTGCTCCATTCTTCATTGTTGCATCATTCTGGAGCATGAGTTTTCATCAGTGGTTCTCTTCACTCAAAACACATCACAGACGGGACCTTTCTAAGAGCCTTACTTACTTATGCATAACAGAGGAAACGATTTTGCCCCTGGCAAGAGGGAAGACAGCAGACGGTTTCTCTTTCTTTTTGGGCTATCACAATTCTCAGCGCAGACACTCGGTTTATAAAAAGATGACCCGCAGTGTTCCCTAAGTTGACTTCTGTAGCACTAGGATTTCATTTTATCAGAATGAGACTAAGTCAGTGAGTAAATACAAGGGACAATGAGCAGGTGCTGGGTGTTTGCTCTTATTGCTACAAAAAAGTATTCAGTTTGTATTTTTTTTCTCAACACACTAGCAGGAAGAGCTTGAAAACAGTCAAGATGAATTCTTTTGCAAGAGCCATAATGTTCAGATTTAACTCAGGTCAGTCATCTCCAAGTTAAAATTACTCAGAAGCTTACTGTCCATAATTAAGTAATCCTACCTCCTAATGTTGCAGAATAAGGATACCTTCAGTGACACAAAATCTGTCATTTTAAGCATGCCCCCAAGCCTTTTTCCAGATTGCCCATAAAATTTCTCATTCTCGAGAAATGTGATCTCTAAGAAATAAATGTCTCTGTCAAGTCACAAGGAATATGAGCACATGATGAAAAAATGGAATTTTTGAGTCTCATAAGGGATAATGCAGTATTATAAAATTGATTTTATTCCTTGTTATTTAAGTTCTCATGGTCATTTTAGGGTTTACCTTCTGGATATAAAGGGAAGGTTATGCAAACTTTTAGGAAGGGGGAGACAGAGGCCTTTGTGAACCAGGAGAATATTTTTCATGAAATTCTTTGTCATAAAATGCTAATGTTGGTGTTCTTGTCTTTATGTCTATGCATTCTTTAGCTATGAGGATAACAGACCCTTCATCAAGTAAGAATGACCTGAATGGCTGATAAATCCCATTTATCAGTGTGGTCCCATGAACCAGCTGTCAGAACAGTACTGAAAAATCATTAGAGCTTCTGTCATTCACATGGAGGCAGAAGAGCAAACTGTGCAGGAAAACACTCGGGCACACAGCCTCCCTGCAGAATAAATATGCTGCAGGTGTATTGCCAAAAAATTCTCTTCACCTCTGTTAATTGGATATCACCCGGATTCAGTGCCGCAGTAATAGCAGTTTCCTGTGTACAGACTTGTTTTGCTTTTAATATCTTTATCCCTTCATTGTGCTCTGTTCCTCTGCGCTGCATGTGTCTGCAGTTCCATTGTTTGAGCATCATTCTGCTAAAATTACCTTGTGATTTAGTGATGTTATCTTTGCAATGATCTTACGGGTATGCAGCCACCCAATTTCAATTGATACCAATGAATTGCACTTGTAATTATTCAAAAAGGAAAGCCATGCATCTTCTGAGACATCGATGTTAGATATGCAAAGCTGTCCCTTGCACATCTGACACCTGTCAGTTCATGATCTAATTGTTTATGAATATATGTAAGTTTCTTAAACAAAGCTACAAGTCTGTACGAGGCTCATGTAAGCACCAATGTAAATATCTGGGTATTTTTGTATGTGCTCTTTCAAATTACGAATCCTGCAGAGTGAGCCAGCCTGCGGGCAGCCTTGCTGCAGACCTTCAGTTTGTTCTTCTGGTGAAGCGTCCTTTGTTTGCATTCTCTCCAGTGCCATCCACACACTTCCTCGTGCTTCTGCTTATTTTTTTTCTTTATAAATTGAGGCTCATTGCCGTTTTGTATCATTTAACACTGACTTTAGTATTTTATCCTGTTGTTTTATTTCTAAGTCTAAATAGCAGCTTTGCCTTGCTATAATGGCCATCTTTCCCATTTTTCTTGGTTTCCATATCTGTGAGAGCTTGAGAGCTTGTCCTTGAAAATTTCCATATTTCTGAATCCAGTGGCAGAATCACATGTCAGCCTCTAGCTCTTTGCTAATTCATATGTGCAGCCATGCCACATCCTTTAGGGATTCTTTATTCAAAAGCATTGCTGTTTCAAATTAAATACCCAAAACCTAGGGTGCACTTACATCTGAATTGTGGCAGGAGAAAAATAGTAATAATTTGATACATTTTGATAAGACTTAGGAACATATCTTTCCTTAAGATGTAGCTCTAGTCAAAAAAATGTAATGAAGTCAGCTGCAAATGATGGTAAACATAGGCCATTTTTCTCCCTTCACTTTGCAAAGTGTCAGTCTCCCTAAATATTTTTTCATTAGACAATGTAAGTGGAGAATAATAGTCTGCAGAAAAGGCAGACTATTCAAGGCAGGTGTGCTGGGTAAAAAAAGATTGGGTTTAAGAGGAGTGTATAGAGACCTCAGCTGTCGGTCCAGTTCTCCCTATGCCTAGAGAAGAGTTGAGGATTCCATTTCCAGTTATCGGAGACCCATCTTTTGGAAGAATTCATCCTATATCAATAGTAAAATAGTAATGCAACTTCAAATAAATGAACTGTTGTCGCCCACCAATTCTTATTGTGCATGGCAGCTTGGAGGAAAGTAAAAAATGGAGTGAGAGTGAGGATTTTCCTCCACACTACAGTTCATACCACTCCATCCCATTCTCGCTTCATCCTCTCCTTGCATGTGCAAACTCTTGGGAGACACGAAGGTACCCTGAGCTTGTAGGACACTTTTCAGGAAAGCTGAGCATGCCTGATTTCCAGTGTTTAGCCACACCCACATGCTCTAGAAGACAATAACCCAAAAGCTGAAAGCAAGTTAAATTGGAGCGATTGCACTCTGGTGGAACTATTGGTTCCCATCCACCATGTGGGACACTTACTCCACATATCTAAAGAGTCAGGTAAATAAGACTCTCAACGTTGTGCGTGTATTCCAAATGCTGGTTCCTTCTAGTAAGAGTATATTTTTGTCAGTCCACACTACAATCTTTATAGAAAATCAGGAAATGTGGGAAAATGGGTATAAAGGTATCAGAAAAAGCACTGATGAAGGGAATCGTAATCAAACAAATGTTGTCATTCCAGTTACACCAGTGGAGACTAACAAGGCTTCAGATGTTTTTCCCCTTGCCATTCACCGTAATTACATCTCCATCCCATTTGCATATTGCTGCAGATACATGAATAATTTATGGTACAAACCTGCTTTTGCTTAAATGAATTTCCGTGTTCATAACATTTTCATTCATGTATAGTTCCTCAAGCTTGAAAACTTATAGTCCCCATTAAGATCTCAAAGTACTTACCCCACTTGTCTTACATTTTCTGTCAATGAAACTTACTGTAACGTTCTTTTCAGTGTTGGTGTGGTTGACATGATATGGTTGTGTTAATTCAAGACCAAATATTTAATTATACTTTTTTTCTTTTTTCTCTGTAGGTCATGGGTTATAGGTGCGATAGCTCTTCTCTGCCTGTTAGGATTGACCTGGGCCTTTGGACTCATGTATATTAACGAAAGCACAGTCATCATGGCGTATCTCTTCACCATTTTCAATTCTCTACAGGGAATGTTTATATTCATTTTCCATTGTGTCCTACAGAAGAAGGTAAGCTACAATTTTCTTCCCAAGAACAAATTCCATTTATTTCATGAGAGTAAAGCAATCCAAATGTATTCTAAAAAACCATTCTTGATATCTTTAAGTATATTTTTATTTATTTTTATAATAATAAAGACAAAATGGTTGGGATGGGTGTATAACAATAAGTGTTCAACAGTAAAAATCAAACTGAAAACATGTTTCATGCACAAAGATTATTTTGTTGTAGACCTGACCTCATTTTCTTAATATTTCCTTTGACAGACATTGGACTTTGTATATTAGGAAGTAAGCTCTCTTAAAAATATCTCTGTAAATAATCACAAAGATCCCTGAGACAGACTGTGTGGGTTCAAATCTGAGTTCCTTCACTTGAAAACCTATGTGATTTGGGGCAAGTTCATTAATCTCCCTATGTCCCAGTTCCCTCATGTGTAAAAAGAAGTGATAATGATAATTATGAAATATTGAAGGAGGTGGCTCTGAAATGAAATAGCAAAATGTAAACAAAAATTCTACAAAAGAATCATCTATAATTTGGCATTGTAGAAAAAAAAAAGAAAATAAAGAGTAGATATCCATCTGCAGAATTTTTGTCTTGAGAAACTGGAAGGACCCAGAACAGAAGCTGAGAAGGGTGTCTACTTATCAAGATGTACAACAGTAAAACCAGTTGTTACTCTGTTTCATTTTGAGGTGGCCATAGTTATCTAAAATGACTTGTTATGATCACAAATACTGTCTAAGATACTAATGATGTATCAGGCCTATCGTATAGATGATAGGGAATAAAATGATTATATGGAATGGATGGTTTCCAATTGAATGGATTAGAACTCATGTTAGAAAAGAGGATCTACTAGAACAGAAGAATTTCTCCCAATACTTTATTGCATTCACCTCAATAATCTGGAGTAGTTTAACTCAGTATGTGTTTTAATACTGTTGTATATACAGCTGTAATCGTTGTCGCTGCCTCTTCTGGAGACACAGGTTGATAAAGGCTCAGTCATTCTCAGTTTGGGATTTCATGGTCCTCTTGGGTGTTGACCTCCATTCCAGGAAAACAGAGAAGCAGCCCAGATTCTGTACCCAGAAAGGGAAGGAATTGGTGTAGTGGCCAGCTGTGCCACACTTGATGAGTTTGAAATGTAGAGATATGTAAATGGCTAAGAATAGGGATGGAAGGAAAGAGATGCATGAGTATCAAGATGAGACACTGAACTAACAACAGGGAGGAGTCTCAGGAAGTGGATCATGGCTAGACAGGGAGGAGTGTCAGGAAGTGGATCATGGCTAGACGTGCAGAGTTCTTGGAGAAGCCAGAATGAGCAAACACTTGGGAAAGACTGCTCAATTTGGACAGGAGCAGCCATAATCGATTCTCAAGAAAAAAAAAAATACATATATATATATAAGAATTGGAGTAAAATCAGGAGAATAAGGGAAGAGGTAGCATTTGTTCATGAAAATAGGGAAATTATTATTTCATAACATATTGAATTATAGTTGATCCAATTTATCTGTCATCTTTGTTTTATATACAAGTGATATAGAAATATACAAGTGATATAGAAATAGACTCTAGACATTTAGAATAGTGCATTTTTTATTTTAAGAAATTAATATAGAAATTTCCTTCAGTATAGAAATTTCCTTCAGAGCATTAAATAAATTTCTGCCCTTAATTTTGTATGTATTTTTATTAGGTAATATTTATTATAGTTTCCTAATTATTATTTTAGTTTTTTTGTCTTATGTAAGCATATCACTGAGGTACCTAGGAATTACATTTGATGCCCAGGTAGAGATTATTCATGTCAGCACCTGGAAACAAGTCTAGAATGTTTCCCTTGTTTACCATAAGGAAAATACACTTGCAGGCCATATTCTTCCATCTGCATTTTCTTTTTAAATCTAGTACTTCAAAAAATGCTCATGACTTTTTAAAATTCATATATTTAAATTTTAAAGTAAGTGCATTTGTAATATCTTTAATTTTGCTTCTTGTCCCACAAAACCTAAATTATTGACTATGTGTCCATTCATTAGAAACTTTGCCTAATTTAGAAGGTTACTTTTATGACTTTCAGCACTATGTAATAATTATAGTGTTCCTTCATCCATCCCATTTTGTGAATTTTTAAATTTTTAAAATTTTTAAATTTTGAAGAAATTTTGATGTGATCTCAGAAAAAGAGAGTATCACAGAATATATAAAACATGCAATTATTTTTTGCTGTTTTATTTACCAAAATATCAGACTTATCTTTGAAATTGTAGTAAGATATGTAGTAAGGTATGATTGAATTTCATTAATATTCCTTTGCTAATATAATTCATGAGATTTCTGATTTCCTAGTCATTTGTTGAGTATGCCAAGTTTTTACCAGAAGTTCCCAGTGTTAGATGTATCAGTCCCTTTCTGAGTATGGAGTGTTTTCACTGGTGACATTAAAGATATCACCTTGATTTTTTTTGTGAGCTCATTTCTTTAGTATACTCTCAAGCTCCCACGATTAGTTTATATCTAATCTGAGAGTATGGCAGAAATATTCTGTTAGTAAGACACCTCTCATTCCTGTTTTCTGCATTCTAGAAAATCACACTGAAATACATGCCTCTGGTTGAGGCATTAAAATAGGATAACAGAAGTAGTAGATTAGAATATGCAACGGATTGAACAACCAAATACTTTTACTTTGTAATGTAAAGAAAAATGTTTCATGAACATGGGCCATGTTCTTTTTCTTCTTTTTAAGACATTTGCTTACCATTTCAAATCAAATCACAGCAAAATAAAGTCAGTGTAATGATTCAGTAAGTAATGTGTCTAAAGTGGGACTTGGCATCACCAGCGTATCTTGATTTGCTGGCTGTTTATATAATCAGTTTAGAACATTTAATCTTTGTTGGAAAATGCAAATAGTCCATGATGAAATCATGTGGCTTATATAGTATTGATGCTTTTCTAACAGTAAGAGAGGATGTTCTCTGTTCTCACTTACTTTCTTACTAAGATAATTCTTTCAGTTTAAGTCACTTCAATAAAATCTCTCACTGGTATAGAGAGCAAGAGAATACATTAGGTAAAATAAAGTGGGATGTGAGAGGAAGTTCATGATCAAAGTTTAAGATCTTGAAGATGCTTCATGAATGCAGTACAAATGTTTAAACTCTACAGTGTTTCCCTTTGATTAGAGATTAATTTTAGTCTTCTCAGATTCTTATTAAAGTATTTGTTCTTATTTTTTCTAGATAGGAAACGATCTAATATATTATTTTAATCATACTAATGAAATATAATAATTCCTGTGTTCATTTCACTGATAGAAATGTCAAGTTTTATTTTATAGTTTCTTAGAAAAGATTTTATTTATTTGAAAGTCAGAGTTAGAGAGAGAGAGAGAGAAAGACAAAGATCTTTGATTTTCCATACGCTAGTTCACTCCCCTGATGATTGCAACAGTCAGAGCTGGGCGTAGCAGGTTAAGGTGCCACCTGCAGCACCAGCATCCCATAGGGGCACCACTTTGAGTCTGGCTGCTCCACTTCCCATCCAGCTCCCTGCTAATGCACCTGGGAAAGCAGTGGAAGATGAAACCAAGTACTTGCGCCCCTGCATCCATGTGGAAGACCCTGAAGAAGCTCCTGGCTTTGGAATGACCCAGCTTCAACAGTTACAGTCATTTTGGGAGTAAACCAGCAGATGGAAGATCCCTCTCTTTCTCTCTTTCTCTGCCTCTCCCTCTCTGTAACTCTGCCTTTCAAGTAAAAATAAAAATAAATCTTTTAAAAAAGGAAAAGGAACACTTAATCCCACACATTCCCTTTATTCCTGTCTGGTCTCTCCCTCTTTCTACCTCCCTTCTTCCATCCTGATCTCAACTCTCTCACTAGGTTGCTACCTAAAGAATAGCCACAATACCCTTGCACTATGTGCTACTTTATATTAAATGTATGAAACTAAAAATAGTGTTCTGAAGAGTCTCAAACATATCTTCTTTGAAATAAGAGTAGTGCTATGATGTGATCAGAAAAATGTGTGTGCATGTGTGTTTTAAAAGGTTTCAGTTATGCAAAATTTCTAGTTTCACAGTATAAATGTAATTATTTTATATTGTAAAATATATGCTGAGCAGACTTGCTTGTATCTGTAAGGTAAGGAAATAATTCTAAAAATAAAACACGTACATTTTATACCATAGTTCTTTGCTGAAATGAATTACTTGCTAACAGGAGTTAATATTTAATTGGTTAGGTACGAAAAGAGTATGGGAAATGCCTTCGAACACATTGCTGTAGTGGCAAAAGTACAGAGAGCTCCATCGGCTCAGGGAAAACATCTGGTTCTCGAACTCCTGGACGCTATTCCACAGGCTCACAGGTGAACGCTGGTGGCTCGTTGAAATCATCCATTTCTTTCCTATGTTCTGCTATGTTCTGTTCTGAGTGATTGTCTGTTCTGATCAGTGCTGGCTTCCATCCCAAGTGTTTAGTCAAGTGTGTCGCTGGTGTGTTACTGTGTCTCACGTGGGAGTTATTCTGACAGAAATTGTAGAAACCAAAATAGTCATAAAATTAGGAAATTAGAGCATAAGTTTGCATAATCATTGATGACTTCAGATCATTTTCAGCTGAATATAGCAGGTATTGAACAAAATTTGCTACTTCACCCAAAATTCAAAGCACTATTTAATGCATGATTCTTGAGTGAATTAATCAGATTAATTCTTGAGTTTATTTAACCATTATAATAATTCTCCATCACATACTGAAACAACTTATATATAAAATGTTTGCCGGGGCCGACGCTGTGGCACAGCAGGTTAATTCTCTGCCTGTGGTGCTGGCATCCCCTATGGGCACCAGTTCAAATCCCAGCTCTGCTTCTGATCCAGCTCTCTGCTATGGCCTGGGAAAGCAGTAGAAGATGGCCAAGACCTTGGGCTCTGCACCCACATGGGAGACCTGGAAGAAGCTCCTGGCTCCTGGCTTCAGATAGGCCCAACTCTGGCCATTGCAGCCATTTGGGGAGTGAATCAGTGGATGGAAGACCTTTCCCGCTGTCTCTCTCTCTCTCTCACTGACTATAACTCTTCCTCTCGGTTAAATAAAATCTTTTAAAAAATAAAAATAATAAAATAAAATGTTTGCTTGCCACAAACCGTGGCACTCATCCTGTGCTTAAAAATGAGCTGCAGGAGGCGCAAGGGCAGTGAGGAATGCTCTAACAGCCATCCTGGCACAACTGGGCTTTGTGCTTCTCCCACCGAGGACCCTCTGGGTTTTTAGGGAAACTGTTTCATTTTTCCCAGGCCACAGTGTCATCACAAAGGGGAATTCAGATAAACGCCAGCAACCCCAGAATGCTAATACAAGCCAGGCCACTAAAAGATAGGATTGTGGGGTCATGAGTGAGTCTGGATTCAAACTAGCTGAGATTTTAAGATTGAGCAATTCAGTAGGAAAAATAGTCAGGATTTCAATAATTTCAACTGAATTTTTCTAAGGAAGGCTAGAATTAAAATTAATAATGTCATATAAGAACAATTAATTGTGTAAACTATTTTGGCTCAACCTGTAAATCTAATTATTTGCTCATAATTTGGTAATTTTATGTAAAATAAGCATTATTGCTTAATTTGTTCTTTGATGGATATTCAGTTGGTTTAATAGATTAAATTTCCCTAAATAATTCTATTCATATTCCTTAAAAATTAAATTTACTGTACACTTTAAATATCATTTACAGATTTAATGTATTTTATTCTCCCAGACACGTACCAGCTGTCAGACCAGTCACACAAACATAACTAGTACTCTGACAACACTTACAAGTCAAGGATAGTAAGCAATGTTTTCGGTTTTGTTTTTTTTACTTAATGATTTTATTGAAAGGCAGAGTTATGGAGAAAGGAAGGAGAGACAGAAAGAGATCTTCCATCCACTGGTGCATTCCTCAGATGTCCACAAAGGCTAGGACTGGGTCAGGCTGAAGAGGGATGCCTGCTTCTGACTACAGCCTACAAACGATGCCACTTCATAGAACAATATAGGGGCTGGCACTGTGCTTCCACCTGTGGCACAGGCATCCCATGTGGGCTCTCGCTCATGTCCTGGCTCCTTCTCTTCTGATCCAGCTCTCTGCTGGCAGCCTGGAAAAACAGTGGAAGATGGCGCAAGTGCTTGGGCCCCTGCACCCATGTGGGAGAAGCTCCTGGCTCCTGGCTTCTGGTCGGCCCAGCTTTAGCAGTTCCGGCCATGTAGGGAGTAAACCAGCAACTGGAAGACCTTTCTCTCTGTCTCTCCCTCTGTCTGTAATTCTAACTCTCAAATAAATTAATAAAATCTCGATAGAAACTCAGAACGATGATAAATTTGGTGGGTGGGCATACCTTGGTTTGTGTTCTAGCCCTGCCCGTTACCAGCTGCAACACAGAGCAAGTTACTCATTTCAGTGACCCTGAGTTGTTTCAGCTGTAAAACAATGGCAGTAGCACTAATTTCTTAGGTTGTTCAGAGGATTCAGCTAAGGTATACAAAACACTGTTAACAAATTATAGATATCAGTAAATATTAGCTGCTATCATTTATTGTTCATGATTGGAGAATATTTTTAAACTATCATTTTCTTCAGATGTACAGTTTGTACTATCGCAATTCTACTTTTCAAAAAATCTTATGCTGTTTTATTATACTTAATGTAATACTGATTCTAATTATGATGATCAAGCCCTTATAAAGTTATAGTAACTTAAATCCAATCTTTTTGTTTAGGTAAACCTAACACATATATTCCTTGCATTTAATTTTTTTTTTTTTTTTTTTTTTTTTTTTTTTTTTTGACAGGCAGAGTGGACAGTGAGAGAGAGAGACAGAGAGAAAGGTCTTCCGTTGCCGTTGGTTCACCCTCCAATGGCTGCCGCGGTCGGCGCGCTGCGGCCGGTGCACCGCGCTCATCCGATGGCAGGAGCCAGGTGCTAGGTGCTTTTTCCTGGTCTCCCTTGGGGTACAGGGCCCAAGCACTTGGGCCATCCTCCACTGCACTCCTGGGCCACAGCAGAGGGCTGGCCTGGAAGAGGGGCAACCGGGACAGAATCCGGCGCCCCGACCGGGACTAGAACCCGGTGTGCCGGAGCCGCAAGGCGGAGGATTAGCCTGTTGAGCCACGGCGCCGGCCTTTTTTTTTTTTTTTTTTTGCCAGGCAGAGTTAGACAGTGAGAGAGAGAAACAGAGAGAGTTATAGACAGCGAGAGAGAGACAGAGAGAAAAGTCTTCCTTCCGCTGGTTCACTCCCCTCATGGCCGCCACAGCTGCTGCTGCACCGATCTGAACCCAGGAGCCGGGTACTTCTTTCCGGTCTCCCATGTGGGTACAGGGACCCAAGCACTTGGGCCATCCTCATCTGCCCTCCCAGGCCATAGCAGAGAGCTGGACTGGAAGAGGAGCAACCAGGACTAGTACCCGGCACCCCAGCTGGGACTACAGCCTGGGATGCCGGCACCGCAGGTGGAGGATTAGCCAAGTGAGCCACAGTACCAGCTCTTGTATTTAATTTTGACCTTCCATGAACAAATGTTCACTAATAGCAAGGCAAAAGGTGGTGAAAGTAGATGCATTTTTCTTTTTTTTTTTTCAAATATTTGTTTTATTTATTTGAGAGATAGAGTTACAGAAAATGAGAGGGAGAGACAGAGAGAAAGGTCCTCCTTCTGTTGGTTCACTCCCCAAATGGCCGCAACGGCCAGAGCTGTGCCAATCCGAAGCCAGGAGCCAGGTACTTCCTCCTGGTCTCCCATATGGGACTTGGGCCATCTTCTACTGCTTTTCCCCAGCCACAGCAGAGAGCTGGATTGGAAGAGGAGCAGCCAGGACTAGAACTGGGATATGGGATGCTGGTGCCGCAGGCAGAGGATTAACCTACTATGCCACGGCACTGCCCCCCCTTTGTTTTTTTTAAAGATTTATTTATTTATTTGAAAGTCAGAATTAACAAAGAGAGAGAAAAGGAGAGGCAGAGAGACAGAGGGAGGTCTTCCATCTGCTGGTTCATTCCCCAGTTGGCTGCAACAGCTGGAACTGTGCCGATCCAAAGCAGGAGTCAGGAGCTTCTTCTGGGTCTCCCACATGGGTGCAGGGGCCCAAGGTGTTGGGCCATCTTCAACTGCTTTCACAGGCCACAGCAGAGAGCTGGATGGGAAGTGGAACAGCCAGGACTCAAACTGGCACCCATATGGGATGCTGGCACTGGAGGTGGTGGCTTTATCCGCTACGCCATAGCACCAGCCCCGGATGCATTTTTCATTTGAGGATATTTGTAATATGTCAATTTCTATGTATTTTTCATTTTAATTTAGAGATATTGAGTACCTCCTATATATTCTAGCAATCTCCTAGGCCCTGGGCATAAAAGCAGATAACTTCTCCTGTAATCTGGAAATTTCACAGTCTGATTGGTAGACAGAAAATTTCTTAACAAACTAAAATTGTGAAAGTTGGCAGAGAACCAAACCATGATGACAAAGAGTAGCCACGTGACTCGTTGGATTAAATGCTGGAGAAAGACTATCTTTGGCTTTGATATTTATGTAAAGGTCTGAATGACAAGATTCTGCATGAGAGGAGGAGTCATGGGAATTCTGGGAATGAGAATTTCCATGGAGACAACAGCTAATGCAAAGCCCTTAGGATGGGGAGAACTTGCCAATTCAGGAACAGAGTGTCATTGACCAAAGGAGGTGAGAGAGAGAGAATAGGAGAGAAAGTCAGAGGAAGGGGCAGTGTCCTATGCAGACATATTGTTAATATAAATGGATAGGCATTGTACATAAATATGAGCAATTAGGACCTCATGTATGGGCAGCTTGATGGGTGCCTGAAGCCACAGACAGTACTGAACTATATATATTTTTTCCCTATGCACATATTTAATTCCTTTTTCATGGTAACTAAGCATTTTTGATGTACTGTGGCTACAGCTTTTATAGTTGGAGATACAAGAGCAAAAGCATGAATTCCTTTGTCTTTATCATTTCGCATACTGTAAGATTTGTTCTTATTATAGATCTAAGCAATCTCAGCATACGATATTTTCTTCTTTAGTGATAAAGCCAAGACCTTTCACCTTCTCACTTAATGGAAGCATTTTATACCTTCTCTTTGGCATGTCTTAACTGCCAGGATCACTTCTCTTGTGCTTTGAGGCCACTATTAAGTAAAATAAGGCTTACTTAAATACAAACACTCCAATCCTACAGCAGTTGATCTGATAACTGAGATGGCTACCAAGTGACTGTTGGGCCTGTAGCCCGTAGAGTATGGATAAACCTACAGAGCGATGATTCAGTTTCCAGAGAGGATGGAATAGTAGGGCAACAGATCTCGCCACACTAGTCAAAGTGATGTACAATGTAAAACCTAGAAATCATGTGTTTGGTTGACTACAGATAACTGGAACTATAGAAAGCAAAGCATATATATGGAGGGGACTGTTGTTTATGGTCTATGGTATTGTGGAATATGGTAATGACTGAGAGAGGGAATAGCAAGGAAAAGAGACTAAGCTTATAATTTGGACTGGGTGGACAGAATATATTTCTTTTTTTTATTATGATTTATTTATTTACTTGAGAGGCAGAGTTACAGACAGACAGAGGGAGAGAGGGAGAGACAGAGACATCTTCCATCCATTGGTTCATATCCAAAATGGCCACAATGGCCAGAGCTGGGCCCATCCGAAGCCAGGAGCCAGGAGCTTCTTCCAGGTCTCCCATGTGGGTGCAAGGGCCCAAGCACTTGGGCTATCCTTTACTGCTTTCCCAGGCCATAGCGGGGAGCTAGATTGGAAGAGGAGCAGCAGGGACTTGAACCAGTGCCCATATGGGATGCTGGCACCACAGGTGGATGCCTAACCTATATGCCACAGCACTATCCCCCACAGAATATATTTCTACATATGATGTTTGAGTTAGACTTGAGAAATGCTTGAACAAAAAAAAAAAAAAAAAAAAACTTAAAACATGAAGGAGTTACCCACACCTATATCTGAAGGAAGAGTTTTTCAAAGAGAGAAACAACCAGGGCCAAAGCTAAGGCAGCAACATGCCTAGTATGCCTAGTACATGAAGGAACACCAAAGGGATAGGTGTGGCTTGAACAGGTGGGTAAGACTGACAGAGGAAAGACTGGGGGGAGCTTATGCAAATGCTTCCCAACAAGAGCATAAGTCCATCAGTTCTCAGTGCAGATGTTACTTTTTTTTCTTAAAGATTTATTTATTTATTTGAAAGGCAGAGTTACAGAGAGGCAGAGGCTAAGAGAAAATGAGAGAGGTCTTCCATCTGCTGGTTCACTCACTCCCCAAATGGCCACATCCACCATAGCTGAGCCCATGCGAAGCCAGGACCAGGAGCTTCTTCCAGGTCTCCCATGTAGGTCCAGGGGCCCAAGCACTTGGGCCGTCTTTCACTGCCTTCCCAGGCAGTCAGCAGAGAGCTGGATTGGAAGAGGAACATCCAGGACACAAGCCCGCGCCCACGTGGGATGCAGATGCCACAGGCCCCAGATGTTATTTTTTCATGGTGTTATTCTCAGATGTCTTAACACCATCTCTGTTACCTGCAGTTTTTAAAACTTTTTTAAAATTACTATAATAAATATTTACAAAAGTGCATAGACATAGGTGCATGGCACAATGAATTCTCATAACTCTGCAGGTCGAATGTCACAATGTTGTGAGTACCTCACAAACTTCCGGAACGCCTCTCAGTCGTTACCCTCCAAACACCATTGCTATTTGATGTTTCACAGTGCATTTTAGTTTGCTTGTGTTTGCTACTTGTTTTCCTGAAACCATCGAGTTCATATTCCTGTAGATTTTCCTTCTTTCTCTTCTGTGTTGCAGCAGGAACTGTTTTGCTTTTGTATATGATTCTATAATTTATCCATCCATTCTTCCATGAATAGTCGTGTGGGTAGTTCATAACATTCAGCTATAAAATTTAAGTCTTCATGGGAATTCATGGCCACTTGTATTTAGGCATTTATTTTTGTAAAAATGTGATTAGTATGTCACTTAAAAAATCTAGAAGCTCCATGAAGACCAAGATGTTTTGTGTTGGCATTTCACCTGTCTCATAGGTTAGTATTTGTCCATCAATAGTGAGGGTAATTAATATTCTCAATCAATTAATTAATGAACTAATAATAGAAATGTGAAAGACCTGTTCCCAGCCTTGTCCTTTTGTTAGTTTTTCTGTATGTGTATGAGTGTGTGTTGGCTAACCTAGGAATAATGAGATTTACAATAGTATTTTCTGAAGGAGAAGCATGTTCCAAGACTCCTAACTGCAGTTGTGAGATACTAGAAGATTAGCCACTCCTGTAATTCAGGGAGTTCAGATATACTTGTGAGCTTGGTTTCAACCTCCCATTTCTGGTAACTATTTCATCCTTGGAAAAGCTTCTGAAAATATTGTGTTGTCTCATCACACTTAGAAATGAGAATTTCAGATTATAGATAGTGATGTAAGAACATTCAGTTATGTATAACATTTCCTACTGTAAAGCAATGAATGGTGGTGAATCCCCTTCAAAAGAAAGAAAACTTGAGATAGTATGCAATCTCTTAAAAGCATCGATCTTACAAAAGTTACAAAAAGGATAAGCTCAGTATCATTTCAATAGTATTCTGTATTCTTCACTCTCTGACATGATTCTGCATTCTTAAGCTATATCTTTTATTAATAAAACTGGCAACTTAGTACATATTGAAATATTCCATTTCCAATAAAAGATACAATGAAAATAATGTTTCATCTTGGTGGCTAACATTTTCCATGGAGTGCATGTCTGTATATTTTTAACAAATTTAAATTAGTACAGTCCTTTGCATTGATTTCTTGTTCCGAGTTAACAGTCATCAGTCATCTCCAGTATAGGCCTGTAGGAATATACTTAATGAGAACCGCGCATCACCATTAGTTTGATTGTTGCTATTCTCATGCTACTGTACTGCAAGCACGTGGAAGTTCTTTGCCAGATGTGACAGAGGTCTCCTGTAACATGTCAGAAAGAACAAGAATGATTGGTGTGAAAATTCATTGCCTCTTAAGTTCATTTCCTCTCTTCCCTCCTCCCTGACCCAGAGCCGAATTCGTAGAATGTGGAATGACACGGTTCGAAAGCAGTCAGAGTCGTCCTTTATCACCGGAGACATAAACAGTTCAGCGTCACTCAACAGAGGTAATTAGAAACGAGTTTTCATATTTATTACTTTTCTGATTACTTTAAGAAGTTCCTAAATGCATTTCTTTACCCCCTTGTCTTATGTGACAGGAACATAGGGAAGGGCATGAAACCTGGCTGAGTGAGGCAGTGTGTTCCATTATTCATAAGCCTTAAAAAAAAAACCTGGATTTTTCAGGAAATATTTTGTGAATGGAAGTTAGAAAAGGAGAAACTTCTTTTTCTAGTCATCTGCCACCACGATACACTGGTGAGCTGTCAGGCCTCATTGGAAGCAGTGGAAATGGGCAATTATGTGGCTAAATAGCTGGCTAAGCTTCATAGGGTTGCACATTGTCCCAGGTAGAAGGCAATTTCACAGTCTATGTGGAAGTAAAAATACATTGTCTAATACGTACTTAAGGCAATGGGAAAAATAGCATTTAATAGTAATATACAAAGACTTCTACAGATAATATTGGCTATTTAAATATCTAGAAGAAAAAGACTTTTAATGTTTATCATGGTTTTTTGTGTGTCTGTGCCTCTGGTGAAAATGTTCCTTGTGCATCATTAAGAATTGAAATGAAATTCCCTTAATCTACTATTTTGTTTCTAGCCATTTTTTTTTTATTCTGCATTTCTGTGTGTGTGTGTGTGTGTGTATGTCTGTGAATAAAACAGATTTATCCATAGTACAAATGACTAGATTACAACATTTGTGAAGAGCAAGAGGACACTAATCCCTGGAAACATTAGAATGTAGTTTTCTCAGAAGGTGACGTTTGTAGAAACCTAGTTCTGTTTGTGAACAGCATTGTTGGTTTGGTTTCTTTGGCTTACCTCCCAATTAGAGTTATTAACTAGTTTTCCACCTGTTTCTATCAGCTTGGGCTTGTATCTATTGCTGCTTAGAAACAAATGGTGCTACAATTACTGCTTATGATTAAAAAAACTCAGATGCTAATGTTCTTAATTATTTTTACTCAAGTAAGTTGTGTCTTATTTATATAAACAAATTAGTAGAAGTGTGTAAGCTGAATTTGATAAAGAGACCCATGTTTTAATATAATCTTAATTGAATTTTATGTTATTTGGGGCAACAATGTAGCAACTATAATCTAATGATGATTTAAAATTATCAATATCATTTCTGTTTAATAAAGAACACTGAGTGAGAATATCCTTCCAGATGTGAAGAAAATATATTAAAATACAGTAATTACCTTTTTATGTTTTGTTCAATTATTAGTTTGTTTTTATTTGCTAGAGTATATTCAGTTAGACTATCTCAAATACTGTTTTTCAATTAATTTTAATATTGAATTGGTGAAATTATTTAAATATTAGCACTCTAACTTTTTGACTTTACTTTCCAAATAGAGTACTAATCACTTATAAATACCTTTGAAGCCCAGAAATTAATTTGCATACAGAATGACTAATTTTCCTTATTTTTTAAATAATCCCATACTTAATTTACAGTAGAAAGAAAGCTATACATATCAGCAGGTTTTGTTGTTACAATTTTCTTGAATCTAATAATCAAAGCAGTCAGAGATTAATTGTTTATACCGAAGATGAAATATGATTTTTTGATGAATAAAGTATGTGAAATTATTTTGTCTAGCATTGTGTTTTAAAGTTATGGAAAGAGAGTAAAATACATGACCTTAGAAAAAGCTGCTTTAAATGGATAAATATTTTTGATATTTATGTATGTATTTATTTATTTGAATGGCAGAGTTAGAGAAGCAGAGGCAGAGAGAGAGAGAGAGAGAGAGAGAGACAGAAAGGTCTTCCATCCACCGGCTCACTCCCCAAATGGCCTCAATGGCCGGAACTGGGCCAATCTGAAGTCAGGAGCCAGGAGCTTCTTCAGGTCTCCCACCCGGGTACCAGCGCCCAAGAAATTGGGCCATCTTCTACTGCCTTCCCAGGCACATTAGCAGGGAGCTAGATTGGACACTGAGCAGCTAGGACATGAACCAGTGCCCATACGGGATGCCAGCATTGCAGGCGGCTGCTTTACCTGCGACGCCACAGCACCGGCCTCAAATGGATAACATTTTATGACTTTCCAGTCAATCCTATTAAAAATTGTCATTATTTATTTCCTTCCCTGCAATTCCATCTCCAGAATTTTGTCAATGTATAATGTAATGATAGGTGAATGACTAGGTAAATTTAAAATAAATGTAAAGAAATTAAGAACATTTTAATTGACTAGTTAGATGCTTAAGTCTGTTTATAAAAATCTCCTATTTTAAAAGATATTTCTTAAAACTATTGAACAAAGTTTATAAAATTTCCTGTGACACTGAGTACCCTACTCTGAAAATGACTTGGGAGAGAGAGTTAAAGTGTAAGGAAGTGGTCTTTTTCATCAAGGTATATAGTCTTCCTTTCACTAAGTGACTTTACGATGCTAGAAGTCACAGTGATCCTCTTCATTTCCTGTATTAAATTCTTAGCCCCCCTCCCCAGGTCAGAAACTCCTGATTTTATTCTCATCTCATTTTTTTTTGGATGAGTACAGTACTTTAAAATTTATTTCTTCATATGAAATCTCCTAAGATAGTCTTTAACCTCCTTCTTTAATCTTGTTTCCCAGGGTCCTATCTTCCCTGCATTCAGGCGTGTGTATCATATTTAGGTAGGTGACATCCAAGATTCATCTTCCAGATACACACTTCAGTCACCTCAGCAGCATACCCACTTCTGTTTATTCAACAGCTTCTGTGCTCTGTTATTAAAGTACACACTCTGAGACTGCATCTGCACATATTCATGTATCTTAACTTACCACTCATTCTCAGTTTGTTACAGCCAGAAATTTTTAAAATTCAAACTCCATTTTTCTTTCTTTTTAAGTTAGTTAGATATATTGAATTTCTTATTTTTATCTTTTAAGTAGTTCTGACCCTTGAAAACTACAAGTTGTTATCTAAAATAGTCCTATTTTACTTAGGTTTTCTTTCCTATTCATATCACTATCCAATTCATCAAGAGTATTTTTTTTAATTTTGTATGTCGTATCATCTATTCTCCAAATAAGAATCAATCATTATCATCTATAGGATCAATGAAGAATAAAGAACCCACCATGCAATGCAAACTACTTAAAATGGTTTTTATTTTTTTAAGCCATCTCTAATACTCTGTACTTGAACCAGTTTGTTGATCCTATGTGCGAGACTGTCTTTTTAGCTTTCCCAATATGATAAACTTGATTACTGTTGAATTTTCTTCCTTGGAATCATGTGAAATTCTGGAAGAGTAACTGATACTTTTCAATGGGGGTACTAATTCCTACATATTCTCTTTGGTAATTTGTTTTTTGGTCACATCTTCTTTTTAAATCCTCCCCTTATATCTATACCTTAAATAATTGTATTTATGAAGATGTTTCCTAAAATGTTTCTTCTTCATTTCAACTATTTTTCTCCCGCAACTTGTTTGGCACAATGTCACATACTCAGGCAAATCCAGAATGTCAAGTTAATTTGATTGGCGCTCTACTACACACACAGGTAGAAGGAGCGTTAGAGGAGACATAAAATGATGGCAAGGAAGCTTAACTGACCCAACCGTTAAGTTTTTCACATACTTTTAGGACTGCAGGATGCTTTACTCATTGCTTAAATATTTGTTCTTTTACACATTCCTTGAAGATTTTGTCAGTGCCCAATCCCAAGAACCTGAAAGGCTTTTGGAAATAGAATTCAATCTACAATAGCTCCAACTTCTTGTTAAGTGGAGGGAAGGACTCGTAGCTACAGTAGCCTTTCTCACCCATACATCTCTGCTGATCAAAATGTATTTTGTATAGTTTAGATTAATAATCCCTCTAAAACTTGAGTTCAATCTAAAAATCAAGTACCTGCTAAGAAATTCCTCTGGCCATAACATTAATTGTTATATATTTCCACTTTTTTTGTAAATCAATATAAAGTTAGAATATTTACTGAAATTAGATCTTATTAGGATTTTTTCATTATAAATACTATAATTGCATTTCCCATTTTCTTATATTTGGGTAGAGCGAAGTCAGAAAGTTTTTCTAGGTAGCTCCTACCAATATTGCATTTTTGTGTAATTTGTAAAAAACTGTCCCACTCTCCACGTCAGCCATGAAGTTGTTACAAAAATATACTCCCTGCAAAGTGGCAGAATTAGAAAAAAAGACATTTGTTCCTTGGGAACACTAGCATGGCCATCATCATAGACTCTTATTTTTTCCAACCTCCCTTCCTCTAGCTACTCAACCTCCCATAAAAGTTCAAGTGATAACAAAATGTTTTCAGGGAGATCTAACCAATAAGCCTACATTTAAGCCAAATTTAGGTATTATCTATCCGAATCCTGATCTGCAGATGTGTAGCACTAATTTTAAATACTGCTGGATCCTTTTTCCAAGTTCTGATTCATATTAATCTGCATAAACTTTCTCAGTAAATTTATGCAATCAATAACATAAAAGCCAATGACAAAGCTTGTATTTTCGTATATTTTAAGCATATATTTTGGCTCTCAGCTGGTGATACAACTACCTACCTAAAGGTGACCTTACTTGTTAGGCACATCACTGATACAAAGGAGAAAGACATCACCATCAAATAGCCCTGCAAGCACTTGAGTTAGTTCCTTGTTGTGATTTTGCATAGTAGTTTTAAGAGTGGACACGGAGTTTTTACTCTAGTGATTTTGACAAATTGGTTTAACTTCTCAGGGTCTATGCAAAGGATATAAATAGTACCCATTTCAAAAAGTCCTTGAGAGGAATAAATAAGTTAACACACATGAATTGCTTACAACAGTGCCTAGAACATACTAAGTATTATTATTATATTATTGTCTATTCAGAGGCTAACATATTTTCAGATAAGTGAAAATTTGTCCTTGCCATTGCTCTTAAATAATCAGATATTAAAATTCATCATTCACTGTCAAAAGTTTCCTTTCCTTCTATTTTTCAGAAATAGGGGGAGGGAATTGAGGAAGTTACCTAAATGCTAAGTAAAACAAATAGTAATTTACCTAGAATGGTGCTGTCCTTGAAACTAATGAAAAGAATATACCAATAAAACTCATTTGTATCTTCTACATTAGAAATTAAATTTACATTATGCTTGCGAACTAGTCCGTTCCACTTTTGTTTTGTAATGATTATTTTAGCATCAGAGAAATAAAATATATTATGTCTCTACTCCCAACCATACAAAATGATATAAGCCGACGCTGCTTTCTCTTTTTTCCATATCCCAACCCACTCTTCAGAAGGTTGGAGAACACTACTTCAATTCAGACAGCACTGCGGTCAAGTCAGAGCTGGAATGACACTGGCTAGATTTGAACTCTTCTCTTCACTGAGGCTAGATTATCCTCCCCAGGAGGGTTGCCACTGGGGCAGAGAAAAATAATTGACCGGTTGCCTCATTCATATTCAAGCTTCTAATCATATGATAGTTTTAAATAAAATCCAAATGGAAAAATCTAAGTGGCACTTGATTGCCATTCATGATTTATGTACATCAATGCGACCAGGGTAAAATGCTCATACTCGTTCACTGTACTTTATTGATGCCAACAAATATAATTTGACTTATATTCATAAAATATGCTTGTTGCCCCAAAGCCTTGTTTATCTGAAATTTGAAAAAAAAGATCGGTTGTAAATATTTTGTAAATATTAACCAATTTTCCAATAAAATCTGACACCTATTTGTGAAATTTGCCAAACAGTTAAAAATGAGCCTGTATTATTTCTGTAGCTAACAAATCAGGGTAGCCTATAAAGCAAGGTAGAACTTTGTTTTGTTTTGTTTTGTTTATTTTGTTATAAGAATTAAGATGGTATGAATGCAAATATTCATATAAATATCCAATGATGTTGGTAAAGATTTATTTGAGATAATCCCTTATATATCTATTTTTAGTATTTTTGCCCTTTACATTCTTATATAAATGAGGCAAAATTGCTCTCTATGTCAGTCTCTTTGTACGTGTTGTTAATGAAGACACGATCAGAAAAAGTGCGCTAAAATAAAGCAATCGATGCTTTGAATGTCAGCTTAATAACATCAGTGCAGATTAGGTACAGATTTTGAAAGTAATGTGCCAAGTCAGAAAGTGAAACAATACTATTAAAACCCTGATTCCTGACACAAGGTGGGGCAAAGAATTATTAGAATAAACTCTCCATTCAAGTGGCAAAATGAAAAATATTAGATATTGATTGTCAGTCAGTCGGGGCAGAGGTTGGCTACGGCTGTAAAAGAAAACCTCTTTAGATGCTTACTCAGCAGGTCCTTCTTGGGCTTTGCTCTCAGCTCTGCCTCTTTGATGTGACTCCTTCAGGTAACCATCGTTTGCATTTTTTACTCTTATGACTTACTTAAACCTTTCGTGCAACCCTTTACAAAATGGATTCTGTATCTTTGTAGAGTTCTTATTTTTATGCTTTATTAACTGGCTGCTTTGTATTTAGTTGGCAGTCTCTCTTAGCTGTCTTGTAAATCAAACAGATACCTGGATACATTTTAAAGATGAGTGCTATAGAAATTTCCACTTAGCTAGAAATATTCCTGCTATTTCAAGTAAGTTACTGAAGATGCGATCGTCCCCCAAAATTATCCATTTTAGAGTTGAATATGAAGACTCCAACTTAGGAATTGCTGGTATTCTTTTCTGGTATTTTGTATATGCACTTGCATGCTGTACACTGTTCACTTTTCCTTATCTGTTGTCCTTATATCCACCAGGAAATCTTGTTTCTTGGTGTAAAATAACTTGCCGGGATCACAGGTCTAGAAAAGGCAAAACCTGGATTTGAAACTAAGTCTCTGTCCCACAAAACCCTACTCATGATAACAAAAATATTCATACTTCTCACACAGTGACATTTTTTCATGAAACTTGCTGAAAATTCCAATAACGGTATTTTTTCAATAATGTATTTTAAAATATTTCTTTTATCACCTACTATGGAAAACAGATATCCTTAACAGTGCAGTTACTTACATATTTCTTATTTTTTCTCATATTATTGATTGGTTTCTACTTTCTTTTGTTCTAAGTACAGTTCTTTAGAGTGGATTCATTCTACTCATGTAGTAAGAGGAAAACTTTTAAAAACTGTTACTACAGTTTAAATATTATGGTCATTTTACTCTTTCCTAGAAAATTGTAAAGCATTTTATTGGTAGAACCCTTTTTTCTTTGTTTTTAGTACTTTATATTTTAGGAAAAGGATGAACATTCTGATCAAGGCAAAGGTGTTTAAAGTAAAAAAAAAAAAAAAAGCCAGGTAAATAGCTTCTGCCTGTGACTATTTAGTAAAAGATCCAAAGCTATAACTTTCCCCAGCTCTTTGTACTCCTGAGTTTATAAATCTTGAAACGTTGTTCTTCCCTGTCTGGACAATACAGTAATGCCTGGAACAAAGCTATTTGCAGAAAAGTGTTATAAATTAAACTTCTTATTAGTTTATGTTTTAATTTTGGTCTTAACAAAGTCTTGAGAATGCCTAATAATTTAAAATTTAAAAGCAAGTAAAACCTGATATCTCTTATTGGAATAAAAAAGTTCCCACTATAATAAAAACATAAAGTTGTGATGATAGGAATGTAGCATGTAATATATCAGAGTACTCATTCTTGCAAATTATTTTTTTCTAACAAATAGATTACATTCACTCATATCTGTTATTTCGAAGTAAATAGGTGTTAATTTGATTACATGAAAAGTTAAAAAGTGAAAGGAGGGTATATGTTTAGCAAAAATGGGCCACTTAAGAAAAAAGACACCTAAATTGTCATTTCTAGTAATTGCGTAATGGCCAATTAAAATAGCTCCTGTTGAATTACTTACAAAGTTTTGCACTTTCTGTAGCCTTATATACCACATGCCATTTTAAAGTTAGCATTTAGGTGATAGACTGTCATGATTTCTATCATAAGATTGCCTCATAACATTATAAGAAATGTGTATGCTTTGAGACACAGACAAGTCACCCAACATACCATAGAAGGTAATATACAACTCCGGAAAATCACTGGAGAATTAAGATTTGAAGAATAAATAGATTGAAGGATGAGAGTCAATCTTGATTTAGGAAAGTAGCAACAGTACATTCCCTGAACTAGCCTATATCAGAGCTCATATGATCGTATGATAAAGGAAGCCTTCTCTGAACAACACTATCAAAATATGCTTTCATGGATAGCTTTTTTAATTAGTACTGTTTTTGAAATATAATATATTTCAGTGTTAAAGTTCCAGTTTTAGTCAAGACCTTCAGCGTGTAAACTTGCATAATTTGCACAGTATAAAAAAGCATGCCATTTAAGCAGTAAGCAATACCAAAAGTCATATTTTCTTCATTTCATAAATTATATTTGTAGTCAGTGATACTTTTTATAGGTTTGAAGTTTTCTAAAGTTGGCAAAAACACACAGCAGTGTAAGAATTACAAATAAATATAGGTGTGGAATTGACTATATATCATTAGTAGATTATCAAGAAGTAATCTGATTTTGAGAAAATGCATTGCATAGCTACAGAATTAATAGCAAAGATAAACAATCTTTGATAAATACATTTTATTTACTAAACAAAGTTGTGGTTTATTGTTATTTAGTTTGTGGTAAAGCAAAATTGGCTTGTTATATTTGAGCTCAGTATTCTTTGATCTGAATCCTATACTAAAGAATTCTAAATGTCTTAAGTTAATCGAACACAGAAATACATGTTTCGACCACAGAAGATGAACTGTAGAGGTAAAGGGCTGATGACTTTAAGTTCATCACTTCTGCAAGTCATCCACTTTCATGGTCGTGAAGCAAAGATCAACCTAGAGCTCTGGATGCCAATCCCACAAGTACTGGTTGAATAGTCAGAAAGCCTAGGATCTCTGAGTAGCTTTGTGTTCAGGATTTATGTGAAAAATGTCCCTGTCTAATGGCTTAGCTTCTTCATCTCCCATATGACAGTGTTGTGTTCCATATCAAGGGGGAAAACTGTAAAGAAAATGACAGCTTAAAACTTTTAAAAATGCAACATTTAGATTTTAGATTACAGAAAACTTTTTTAAAACAGAAAGATCACAAACTATATGAGAAGACACATAAGGTTATTGTCTCAAAAATGAAATTGTACTCATAATAGGTGAGACTGCAGGGAAAAGTTGTAAGCAAAAGATACACAGTTGACAAAATATTAGTGCCTTGGTCATATAAAAATGTCTACAAGTCAATAAAAATTCAACAACTCAGTCTAAAGGTGGGAAAACAAAAGGGCAGGAGATTCACAAAAAAGAAAACTTTATGGCCAATGAACACAGCAAAAATTACTCATATGTTGGTCGCAATGGGAAATGCAAAATACAATAGCAGTATCTCATAATTGGATAAGGGAAAGTGTCAGTCTGCCTATACTAAATCCCAACAAGAAGTTGAGAAATTTATACTGCTTGTGGGAATTTGTACTGCTACAAACACATTTGACAGCATTTGCAATGTATTGGAAATTGGAAATGTGTACAATGTAAGACCCAGCAATTCAAATTCAAAGTATTTATTGTACAAAAACCCTGCAACTTAACTTCTACATATTTATAATCTGGACAAGAAGACATGCTTAAAGCCTATCACTGTAAAATAAGGACAATGGGACAGTAATGTCTCCAGTTCCCAGATCTCAAGTTCTGACATTATAGAGCAGGCATTCAGAATATTTCATTTTATGGTGAACTAACAGTAACCCAATCTGTACTTTGGTCTAAATGTGTCATTGAAATCCATATTAATAGATTCCCAGTGAATGAATTAGCAATTAAAAGGAGCTGAAGTATCTCCAAACCATTTGAATGAAATTTAATAGGCAGGTTGATTAAAATTTAATAGCAAACTTGTTGGCTATTAAAAGTGCACAGTGTGATAAATCAAGATGTCAGCTCCTCAATTTATGACTTTAAAAAAATGATGAAAGAGCACTTGGCTTTCAACAAAATATTTCCTCTTTGGCACTTTGTCATTTCATTAATTAAATTAAGTAATCAAAACTTTTTAAAATGTGAAATTTAGTTTTCTGTGGTTTTGAAAATAATTAAAATTAAAACTTCTTAAAATGTGAAATTTTGTTTTCTGTGGTTTTGAAATTTATATAACTTCTAAGTTTATCAGGTACACTTCATTAGTTTTTCTTTTAATAAACAAATTGGGCTTAATTTATATGTCTATCTCTATTTTACAAAGTAATCCTATAAAGTTGAATTGCTAATTGCTTGCTCTTCTCTTTAGGTTGTATGTGTGTGTTGAACTTTGTTATACAAAAAATAGAAAACAAAATATTTAATAAGCAATGCTTTTTAAATCAGTTCTCCGTAGTTCTAGAAGTATCTTTTTACCTACCTAGTTTCTTTGCATTTGTTTACTTATTTTATAAGAATTACAAGATGGCCGGCGCCGTGGCTCAACAGGCTAATCCTCCACCTTGTGGCGCCGGCACACCGGGTTCTAGTCCCGGTCGGGGCGCCGGATTCTGTCCCGGTTGCCCCTCTTCCAGGCCAGCCCTCTGCTGTGGCCCGGGAGTGCAGTGGAGGATGGCCCAAGTGCTTGGGCTCTGCACCCCATGGGAGACCAGGAAAAGCACCTGGCTCCTGGCTCCTGCCATCAGACAAGCGCGGTGCGCCGGCCGCAGCGCGCCAGCCGCGGCGGCCATTGGAGGGTGAACCAACGGCAAAAGGAAGACCTTTCTCTCTGTCTCTCTCTCTCTCACTGTCCACTCTGCCTGTAAAAAAAAAAAAAAAAAGAATTACAAGATGAATATGAAACTAAAATAGCTGATATTACCAAAAAGCACAAGAGAAAAAAGTTAACTCTTTCCCACAAGGCTCCTAATAAAATTATGTTGAGAATCCTAAAATTTATCAAATTATCCTAAAATTTAGAAAATTATTTTTTTACTATGTTCAAGTACAACCATATGAGCTGTGTGTGACCTTGAATAAATAGTAGATGCATCTAGGCTTGTATCTTTATATATTGAGAACAGAGGATGAGATGGTGTTAAGATCTCACTCAGTTCTAAGTTATGGCTCATAATCTTTCTCCATAATGTCATACTGTCCTTAACTAGATGTTACTTATGAACCTAATATGTATTATAGGCACATTTAATTCACTTTTTTCCAGTTTTCATATTCATATTTGCTAAAGAAAGGAATGTCATCTCTTTTCCCCTAAGTTATCTGACCTCTGAAAAAATAATAAAAGCCACTGGAGTCTTTCCCTAGAAATAAATGCATTATTTCCCTAGAAATAAATGTGTGTGCTAACCCATGCACACACACCCAAACCCAAGGCATTTTTCCTGCACTTTGAGGCTCTCCAAACTTCAGAGTTACCATCTCCCTGGGAAGGACCCTGGACTTGTGCCAAACTGAGTATTCTAATTCTGTAGAAAATATTAAAAAGACAATGTTCATATGGAGAAAATTAAGACTCTGTTTTGGGCCAAAATTAAGAAATATGCTGGTATCATCCAACAGTAACTCTGCTTGTATATAGCTCTGATTTACATACAGAAGTCAAGCTATATATTGGAAATGGCCTCATTAAAAAAATGTTATGACAAACCAAGGGAGAAAAACCAACAGAATCAAATGGAGGATGAGGAATTTTATAGAAGAAAGAACCCATGGGGTGATGCTATTTTATTACAATAAAACAAACAGAACATGTGCTATCCTAAAGATTCATGCATAACAAGAAGTTGAAAAATAAGGCGTATTGCTAAGTGATTATTGAAGAATGGTTGTATCCAGTTGGTTCATTAGATCTCTCAGGTCGTAATTGACAGCTTTGGCCATGCAGTATGATCCAATAAGAATAAAGCACACTCAGAAAAAAAAAAAAATCTGAGGGACAGAGTGGCAATTCCTGTTATTTTTACCAGCTTTTCAGTATACTTTTGTTAGCCTGCTGTCAAGAAGCCTTTGAATTATGTTTCTGAATAATATAATGTGAATTCAAGTGAGATCCAGCTGTCATCCTTTCTAAGATCTGTTTCTTTTTTTTTTCCTCTTCACTATTTCAAAGCATACCGATCTGCCTTAGATTCACAGTCCTCAGTTGCATATATCACACTGAACTCACCCAGACAAGGCTGCCATTCAAGACCTACCAATGTCAAAACACCCATTCTATTGTCAGAAGGAAAGAAATACTACCATTGTATGGTAAAACTATACATTTGCAAAGAATGTCCTCATTATTATTCCACTCAAAATTCACTCATTCAGAAATGGTTATATCAATCTCAATCTTCAGGTATAAAATAGAATAGAACCCTTCTTAAAATGCCTATTTATGATTCTATACTAATCTTTTCCCCGGAGCCCTGGGGTCTTTCTAAATAATTGCCATCAAAGCTGAGTTTTTCAATATGCAATATAAAAATCCTATTTGCTTTGTATGTCACTTTCACCAGAAATAAAGATTTTTATGGCTGAGCCTCTGTTGACAGCTGTATTGATGATTCACATATGTTGAAATTCCGTCTTATTTTTCTGTGGTTTTATTAGAGAGCTAACCCTTGTTTTTGGCAGCAAAAAAAGCAGGTATGAAAAGCCTATAGCTAGAATTTAATCAGTTGGATAATTAAGGAAGAGCTGTTTTTACACAGCCAATTAATTGTAAGCCCCAATTTGAGCCATTTACGTTGAATCATGGCAGGCTGTACTGTCTTTGCCATTGTTATTAGTGGTATTAGTAGGAGTGTCCACAAGCGTAAAGAAATACGCAGTCCAAATATTTATGCTTGTTTCTGCTTTAACAGTTTCAATAGTATTGTACCTGCTATACTATGAGAAAGAAATTAAAAAAAATCACATTAGGAATTAGACAATTGGCATTCTTAAACTTTATTTACTCATAATTGATGAAATGACACGATTATTTATCATTGATAAAATGACTTCATTTTAGTTTTATATTTTGAAAATGCCATCAATTTCATCTAAGGTTTTTTTTTCATTAATTAAATAAGCTGTAGAAAATATTCCAGTAAAATTGGTAGAAAGCCATGGAAAAACCTTCAGGTATTTCATTTTCCTGAAGCTTACAATCCAGTGAAAATCAGCATGAAACATTCTTTTCACATATGTACTAGTCACACTACGCTTCCCACCCACGGAGCAAGGGGTAGGGGGAACACTCTAACTTACTCTTGTCTTCAAACTGACTAACCAGTAAGCTTAACTTTCAGCTGAAAAACAGTGACAGATGGTCTGTAAACACTGAACCTCTTGGAAGTCTTCAGTAATTTCACAGCTGTTAGAGGGAAGTTTACAAATCAGAAGTTAGTTGGAGGGAAGAGGAAGAGTCAGAGAGGAGAGAATCCAGGAGGATAGTGTCAGAATACAAAGTGACCTAAGTCAGTTGGGGAAACAGCCAGAAGCAAACAGAGCAGACTTCAGCAAAGACAGGTGAAATGCGTGCGGCTCAAGAGAACAGGCAGACATGAACTTGCACATGAACGATGGAGTAAGACAGGGTCTGCACAAGTTTTCAGTCAGAACACCTAGGCACCTGCAGGCAGCCACGTTGGCTTTGTCTTTGATCCCGTTTAATTTTTGGTGTCAGGGCTACCATTCAAAAGTATAACTGAAGTGTCAGAATAGGAATGTGGACTGCAGGACCCATGTGATTAATACCTCCTGGATTGTGTCCTTGTTTGGGATGGGATGGTGATAACAAGAGAAAACTCTTGAGCTCACGCCAAGACCTGGGTGTCCAGGAAAATGTATTGACTTTTCCCTTTTGGTAAATCAAAGGGGAATCATGTGGACTGCGTATTTCTTTACTCAGACATATCCCTTACTGTCATACTAACAAATCCACAGAACTTTACCTATATCTTTGCACTCTTTGAGAAAGAGTAATCATCAAATTCTGTTTTCTACTCTTTTGTAACTGTTTTTGAAGCCCTCACTGGAATTGTAACCCTACATTTGTAGAACTAGAGCTAGTTTCAAAAACAGTGATTATATTCATTTCAAATAGTGCATGAGGTATAAACAAAGGTAACAGACACTAAAAAGGGACTGCTGTTTAAGTAGTGATTCTTTTTATTTTAACAGGAAGCAGTCTTTAATTCCAAGGCTGAAGAGCAATGTGCATGTTGTTTAGCAGTTTAGTTTTTTGTTTGTTTTGTTTCACAAATGTTTGTGATTTTGGTGTCAATAGCAAGTAGATCCCCGGTTGTCACTGTATGTCACTCATTATGGCTGCAGACCAGTAACTGACTCTGAACTGCACTAATAGTTAAGGAAGCAATCTACAAAAGCCACGTGGCTGAGCTATAACTGCCATTGTTTTATAATACCTCACTGTGCTCCAAGGTTATTTACAACCATTGGGGCAGCTTCTTCCACATAGAAGAAACTCATGAACAATGAAATGAATGTTAGAACTTAATTAGAAGTTTCATTGACCAAATTAGCTTCCTCTGGCAACCACTAACCTCTTCTCCATTTCTGTAACTTTGACATTTCAGGAATGTTATACAGATGAATGGAAGTGCATACTATGTAACCTTTGGGGATTAGTTTTTCTCAGTATGTCTCTAGGGATTTATTTAGGTTTTCATGTGTAGCTATAGTTTGTTCTTTCAACTGCTGAGCAGTGTTCCATGGTACAGATAGTCTGTGGACTGCTTGGGCATCCACCTGTTGAAGGAAATTTGGATTGTTTTCAGTTTAGGGCAATTATAATTGCAGCCACCATGAACATTCAAGTACAGGTTGTAATGGGTACATAACTTCATTTCTCTGGAATAAATGCCCAAAAATACAGTTGCTGGGTGGAACAATAATAGCATGTTTAGTTTGATGAAAGATAATTTCCACAGTGGCTGTACTAGTTTATATTCCCACAGCCAGTGTATGAGTGATCCAGTTTCTTGGTATTCTTGCTAGTTGTTAGTTAATGCTGCCAGCAGTCTATTTTAAGTGTATAGTGATAATTCATTGTGGCTTTAATCTGTATTTCCCTGAGGCAATTGGCAGTTCTTTTCATGATCTTATATCCCCTGCATAAAACGTCTGTGTATGCCTTTGGACCATTTTCTAATTGGATTTTGTTTGTTTTTAGTCTTGATTTCTGAAAGCTCTTTCTATATTACAGATACCACTAATTTGTTAGATAAAAAATATTTGTTGATTTATTTGCAAATATTTTCTCCTGGCCTATAGCTTGTATTTTCATTCTGTAATACGTGTTAAATTAATATATATCTGTGTGTTCAACCTGACTATCCTCATACAATTTGCATTTCCCGTTCCTCAGTCATTTTTCCTTAATCATATTACATAAACACGTAACTCTGCCTTTCGTTTTCATACATAGCCTAATTATATTTACTAAAACTCTTTCTTTGGTCTTTAACTTCTTAGATGTATGACTTTTGATGGTGGGAGATTGCATTAGAAACTAAGAACATCTGTTCACATACATAAAAAAAGAATTTCACTTTCTTATTCTGCTGTGCCTAAATCCATACAACCAGCTGGAAAATGGAAAATGGAATATGTGTGTATTGTCTGATATGATAAAATTAATATTTAAAAATAATATCCATATGATTTTTATCAATTTATAATATCACAATATTAGTATACTGATTATGGTGTACTAACAAGTGTGATTATGTTTAAGTTTACTTCAATTTGAATAATTCTTTATAGAATTTAAGAAATGTCAGATTTTTCTGTTGTGTCTACAACTGCTCTCCAAATGAGTATATTATTATAAATGTTGTCTTTTATTATTTTTTACCTCCATTGAAAACAACCCAGTGGTTTCTGTGAATGAGGGAATGTTTTGTTTAATTTTTAGCCTTTCTTTGACTGTTTTTAAACGTGTTTCTTGGCTTTTATGTTTTGCTTATATGGATGACTGGATTTTGTGTTTTCTTTATTTTTATTTTTAGCAAGCATGGGAATATATTCTTGCATACACCTTGGGAAAGAGAACACCTAAATGTGGCTTAATCAACATTGTAAATCATCTTTCCCACTGACTCAGATATGTGCATTGTTGGAAACATGTGCTCTCGTGGCATAGTTTTTAGTCTAATTAGCTGCTGCCTGTAATCAGGACTGTATCAAGTGTTGTCATTCTAAATGTTTCCTTTCTTTTTTTCAAACACATTGGCCTGATTGACCTTTTTTTTTTTTTCTCTGTCTTTCTCTGGGGCTGCTCCAGGAGCCATGGCTAATCATCTTATAAGCAATGCTCTGCTTCGTCCGCATGGTACTAACAATCCCTATAATACATTGCTTGGGGAACCGGCGGTCTGTAACAACCCTTCTGTCAGCATGTACAACGCACAAGGTGTGCTGGAGTTTATCTTGATTGTTTCAAGTGAGAGTCCCATCTTCTGTAGCTTTTCTGGGCACATTCTGCTTTTCTTTGTCCTGCCTTTTCTTTGTTTTGGAAGCAGACACAGACTCCTTTCACATTCCACCCCTCTTGGCACTTTTATTTTCCATTTTCCTTAGGTTTTCCTTAGTAAGCAATGGGTTCCTTCTGGTAAACAAATGTTGGACTCATCACAATGTGTTTGTTTCTCTGTAATGTTATAAAATGTGCTGTGGTGTGTCAGTATTTTTCTTGTTGTTCATTTATTTCTGTATTAAATGCCTGTGTATTTATTTTGAGAAGTGAGATCTTTGCCTAAGGTAAGTGAGATAAGGAAGACTTGATTCAGTAGTCTTATTGTTCTAAGGTCAAGAACATCTGATTGTTTTACCATGAACTACAGTCTGGGCACAAACCATTAGCACTGATGAAAGCGTTTAGATCAACTCTCGGGAAAGTGACAGTTGAAACCCAACGATGGTGGAAGGCGCAGTGAACTGGACAGTAGCAGCTCCTGGTTCTCCCTTAGCTCTACCTCCAGGAGCTGGCGCAGACAGGCCACAGAATTGCTTTATCCACTGCACCTACATGTTAAAAACAAGGCTTCTGAATATGGTTCCTCTGTATATCCTCCAGCTTGAAAATCATATAGAAGTTTAATTATTTCTCAAACAAGTCAGCATAGATCTCTTATAGTATAAGCTCTTGGAATGCTTTTTGCCATCTGTAAGGATAAAGCTTTGTTAGATGCATGAGAAATATAAAAACATTTTATATATAAAGTGACCACAGGAAAAACAAATTCACAAAGAAGTTTCATGAAAGAAAAATGCTTCTCAGTGATCTACATACTTAAAATTATATTTGAGGGAAAAATTTCCTATCACAGACTTCCAAGGTTCTTCTTCAAGTTGAATGTGATATTTAAATTTAATTTTCCCAGATAATTTTGACAAAAAATGTGTTTTTCTGTGAGGATCTTTAGTTTTATTTTTCTGTCAGAGGTAAAAGATTAGTGGCATGAATGCATAAAACCTGAGTGAATGAGCCACTACAGAAAAGCCTGTTTGCCCACACGGCTACTAAGGCTCAAACTGTCTGACCTCCCTGTCGTGGTATCTGACCAGGTATAAAGGATGATTTAAAATTACTTCCAGTCATTGATAAAATAAATTTTTAATTTTTCTTAAGAAAGCTTTTATTTAATGAATATAATTTTCATAGGAACAGCTTTAGGAATATAGTGGTTCTTTCCCCCATATCCGCCCTCCCACCCACACTCCCGTCCCAGCTCCTACTCTCTTTCCCATCCCATTCTTCATTAAGATTCCTTTTTCATTAACTTTATATACAGAAGACCAACTCTATACTAAGATTTCAACAATTTGCCCCCCCAAACACACACAAAGTAAAAAGTACTGTCTGAAAACAAGTTTTATAGTCAATTATCATAGTATAACTCATTAAGGACAGAGGTCCTACAATGGGGAGTAAGTACATAGTGACTCCTGTTGTTGATTTAACAATTAACATTCACTTATGACATCAGTGATCAACCAAGGCTCTTGACATGTGCTGCCAAGGCTGTGGAGCCCTTTTGAGTCCACAGATTCTGTCAGTGTTTACTCAGGGCCATAAGCAAAGTGGGTGTTCTCTCCTCCATTTGGAGAAAGGTACATCCTTTGATGACCCCTTCTTTCCACTGGGGTCTCACAGAGATCCCTCAAGTAAAACATTTTTTGCACAGCGTCTTGGCTTTCCATGCCTGAAATGCTCTCATGGGCTTTTCAGCCAGATCTGAATGCCTTAAGGGCTGATTCTGAGGTCAGAGTGCTATTTAGGGCATTTGTCATTCTGAGTCTGTTGTGTGGACTGCTTCCTACGTTGGATCACTCTCTCCTTTTCAATTCTATCTATTGTTATTACCAGACACTTGGTCTTATTTATGTGATCCCTTTGACACTTAATCCTATCTATATGATCAATTGCACACTTAATATGATCACTTTAACACGGAAGATGGCAAAGATGTTTGTCACCATGATAAAACTCAGCAAACTTAATTTCATCAAGTTCCTACAAGCTCAGAATCACAGGTTTCGAATCCCAAGGAAGGACAGAGCTCATCAAGCCCTCTATGTCACTGCTGTCTATCAGCTTGTGGTAAGGAATTTGAGTGGGGCCCTGTCTACCTCAAAGTTGGTGGAAAAATTGTATTAAAATATAAGTTTATTGTGGTGTAAAAAAATTGAAATTCATACTTTTTATGACATATTTCCATGAACTTTCTTAAGTTCCCCGCATATTCTATTGCCTAAATGCTCTATTTGTTAGAGAGAGAAAGAGATAGAGAAAGAGGGAGAGAGAGAGAGGAGAAAGAGAGATTCCCTTTGCCTTCTGCTTAGCTGAAATTTTCCTCTGGCCATGATGCCCTATAAAGCAAAGGAAAGCCCAGAGCATTCTCCTGTTTTCTGTGGCAGACCCTCAGATGCACGAAAGTAGCTCCCCTGCCTTCCTTGAGTCTTTCATTTCCCTAATAAAACAGACTCACTAATATGAGGCACTTTTTGGTCTTTCTTCACAGCGACCCCTTCTAAATTGTCCTTCATTTGTCAATGTCCCTATTTCATTATAGCACTCAATGAATTGTACGTTACACAATGCACCAGATAAGGTTTGGCAGAACCATTTAGTAGACCTTATAAAGGCTTGTTTTGTTCTTTCTTTATTGTTCTTAAGTTAAGTGACAGGTAATTGCATCATTATAAACATTTTTTTTTTTTGACAGGCAGAGTGGACAGTGAGAGAGAGAGACAGAGAGAAAGGTCTTCCTTTGCCGTTGGTTCACCCTCCAATGGCCGCCACGGTCCGATGGCAGGAGCCAGGTGCTAGGTGCTTTTTCCTGGTCTCCCATGGGGTGCAGGGCCCAAGCACCTGGGCCATCCTCCACTGCACTCCTGGGCCACAGCAGAGGGCTGGCCTGGAAGAGGGGCAACCGGGACAGAATCCGGCGCCCCGACCGGGACTAGAACCCAGTGTGCCGGCGCCGCAAGGTGGAGGATTAGCCTGTTGAGCCACGGCGCCGGCCTATAAACATTTTTAAATGTACTGATATATTAGTAAAGTTTGAATGATGTTAAATGAAGACTTGTATCATACCTGCAAGTTAAATATATTCTACATTATTTGCATTATACTCAAGAATCTTCGGTAATTATTTTTAAAAATGTCATAAATTTGGATCACATTTTGTTTACCTTTTTTGGTTATGCAGGTATAATTTATAATGTCTCATAAAATGCAGAAGTAAAACTATTACTAATCAGTGTAGTTTCCCTAATTCAGTATTGGCCTTGCCTTCTTATTTCATTTTTACTGACATCCTAAAGTAGGAAACTTTTCTTTTTTTTTTTTTCTTTAAAATATTTTTTAAATTTATTTATTTATTTATTTATTTATTTTTTTATATAAAGCTTTTATTTAAAGAATATAAATTTCCAAAGAACAGCTCATGGACCACAATGGCTCCCCCCCCCCACAACTTCCCTTCCACCCACAACCCTCCCCTTTCCCACTCCCTCTCCCCTTGCTTCACATCAAGATTCATTTTCAATTATCTTTATACACAGAAGATCAATTTAGTACATATTACGTAAAGATTTCAACGGTTTGCCCTCGCATAGAGACACAAAATGATAATACTGTTGGAGTACTAGTTATAGTATTAATTCACAATGTACAGCACATTAAGGACAGAGATCCTACATGATTTTTTTTTATAAAAAAAATTGATTAATTGTCTATGCAATTTCCAGTTTAACACCAAGATTTTTTAATCATTTGCAATTATCTTTATATAAAGAAGATCGATTCAATATATACTATGTAAGGATTTCATCAGTTTGCACCCACTCAGAAACACAAAGTGTAAAAATACTGTTTCAGTACTAGTAATAGCATCACTTCACATTGGATAACACATTAAGGACAGATCCCTCATGAGACGTAAGTACACAGTGACTCCTGATGTTGATTTAACAATTTGACACTCTTGTTTATGGCGTCAGTAATCTCCCTAGGCTCTGGTCATGAGTTTCCGAGGCTATGGAAGCCTTTAGGGTTAGCCGACTTCGATCTTATTCCCACAAGTAGGAAACTTTTCAAAGAATGGACTACTTCTACAAGAGCTACCAAACTGAAATCTCACATGCAGAATTTAAAACAATATTATATCTATACAAAGTTTTATTGCCTTAGAATCCATTACTGGTTAGTGCTGTTAAGATTACCAATAAATGCACAGAGGAATCTCCTGAATGTATTTGTCTTTTATTCTACTAAATTCAATGAATTCTAACATTTCTTAAAAACAAAAGTCAATAATTTTATTAATGCTTTCAGAATCAGTGGTTGGATTGTTCAGCTATTTTATGTTTTAATATTTCTATGCTATTAAGAAATTATCATACTGCTTAAACTAATTCTTTTTACCACTGACCAAAAATAAATCTTGGTGATTGTCATATTGCTACTAATCTTATGCTTTCAGATGAACGCACTTACATTCTTACTGGCAAGGTGAAATCTTACATGAAATATAGGTGGCTCGGTATGTACTGGAGTGGTTTATGTTGAATTCCACTTAGCTCTGTTCTTTGATCCTCTGATGCAGTCCTACCAACTTTCAGATTTAAAGAATCCATTCTTGTCTTATTTGAAATCCAGAAAGATGTGTTTATAATGTTACTAAAGCATACAGAGTTGTAAATAAAGATGAATAATATACTTGCATTATATCAAATTCAGATTCCACCTGTGGACATATTTGAAACTTCATGCATTAGCATTTCTGGACCACTGTCTTCTTGACAGTATTAGAAATTGAATTTTTGTAAAGATAAATCACATTATAGAAAAACCTGTCAACAAAACATAATATAGAGAAGGAAGTCATGATTTTCCTAAAACAATTTACATTATAAAGTAATTTAATTCCATGCTAAAACTTTAAAGAAGGACATCCATGATAGGGCAGGTTACAGCGATGAATACATTATGGTTGGTGAGAATACAGTAAGAATACAAGGTTCTATTATAAAGCATGTAAATTAATACTCAACCATGGCTTTCAAAGCCTAAGGCAGACGTGAAGAGAAAATGGCAGTGAACGGAGGTGGAGCGAGACTGGACAATTCCCTTTCGGACCCCAGCTCTGCTCTGTTTGCAGACCAGCCTTAGAGAAGGCTCCGCCTTTCTTGGCTGCGGTTTTCTCATCTCTGAAAAGCAGGAACTGAAGTCTGATGGACTCTCATATGCTTTCCAGTTCTAAAATTCTCTCACTTAAGGAATAAGCCACGATGAGCCTCCAAGCATTTGCATCTGTGGACATACTGGCTTGGCTGTTGAGGAAACCTGTTCTCAAACTTTTAGAAAGAGTGCCTCTGCATTTCGAAACGCTGTTGTCTTTTCACTGAGAAGCAAATCAAGCTATGAAGAACCTAAACTGTCTTTCTAAAACTGTGGTTAGCTTACAACAAATTGCAACCTCTTACAGCAATCTGGCTCCATGAATTCACTGGTTTTTTAAAAAATTTTCTTATATTTTAATCTTCCTGTAAACAAAATCAGCAAGAAAAATTCTTCTGATCTGATTAAAATATTTTTTTCTAAGAGAAAAACATTTGCTAGGATTGTTTTAAAGGATCAACTCTCAAAAGGTCTGATTGCGTAAACTTGTGCAATGATCCAGGAGCAAACCCGATATTGATGGTGGAATTTTCCTGTGCTCACATTCTCTTGATAAAGAATAGTGAATGGATTTAACCAGTTTTTCCCTCCATGGTTACACAACTTTTGAATATGAGCTCCAGAAATGGCAGCATTGATCAGCTTTCATTTATGAATGATGAGAAACAGTTGTATAGGTGCACTTGGGAGAGAAAAAAATGTTTGTGTAGGGAAAGAGAAGGTACATAAGGGGACAAAAGGAACACTGTTATGAAAACCTTCAGCTCTGGTTTTCTATCTGTATACAAGCTAAAGATTTCATGTACAATTTTACTGAAATAACTTTAAAATGAAATGACATTCTTTAGAAGAAAGTCGATATATAATATTGAAATACTGTGGTGGAAATAATCATGGGTTGTCCTCAAATTTTTGCTGTCTTGTTTTGTGTGATAATCTTAATATAATTGCATATTTGTTTGAAATTTTACCAACTGTAGAAATGCTTATCAAAGACTCATTCTAATAGCATGTGTTAAGGGGGATTTCTTGGTTTTTGACTAACAGTTCAGTATTTTTAAGTATGATAAACCATATAACACAGACTCATGAATTTGGGGGCAGTGGAAATGATTTCCTTTGACTCTTTTTTCTGCATATCATCAATTTGCTTTTTACTCATGTTTCTTCTACTGTCGCTGTAAGCTTACTTGTTGTTTTTTCTTTCCTTTTCTTCATGCTGTCGTTTAGAGCCCTACAGAGAGACAAGTATGGGAGTAAAGCTAAACATTGCATATCAAATGTAATTTTTTTTAGTTCACTTTTATTGCATCACATATAGATGATGTAGTTATTAAAAACAGTTCATCTCACAATTTAAAAACTAAAGAGCCTATGAATCAACTTATATGAATATATGTTAATAGAGATTAGACGCTTCTGTTGTCTGATTCTTTTATTCTGTTACATAATCAACATAGTTGTCAAGTCTCATGTAATGTTTGTGTGAGTTAAATTGTTTTTAAATTAAGCATTTATTTTTGCTAAGTAATTCATAAAGTTTTCCTTTTTATCGATACATGCTGTCATTAAAATGTGTCCCATGCCACATACCCACTTTATTTTCCTGTGGCTGTTTTCAGCCCATACCTAATGCATTGACAACAGAAATAACATGTGTTTCAATGCATCAGCCACCCAGCCACAACCATCAGCTACCATAGCAGCTTCTGCAACAGCATTCACCCATCACATCGAGCCTTTAAAAGGCAGTCCTTTTATTTTTTCTTAACATTGTGGATTTTGTGTATGAGATATCTTTTAACATGAAAATAAACTGCTTCACCCTATGTCTGTGATGGCTGCTTATTAATGCATTTTTCCATTGCTGTTTTTGAAAACCGGGTTACCTGAATAGAGTTTGCATCCGAAGTCCACATACAAATTGACTTGAAACACTTCATTAAAAATCACCATTGAATGGGTTCAGTTTGGATAAATATGACAGCATCACAGATATAGAGTGCATGCTATATTTTCACAAGTTGTATTGAGAAGTTTAATGCAATTCTCCAATTAATTTTTGTGTAAAAATAAAAAAAGAGAAAACTTTCCTTATTTACTGGTATTGGTTAAATGTGTGCTTTTTTCCTTTTGTGGTTGCATTTGAAGTGATTTATGAAATTATAATAGATTCTTGAATTGCTCTTTATTCAAGGGAATGCAAAATCCTTGAAGAAATATAAGGTCAAATTTATTTCAGTGTAGCTGTTTGTTACCAAAATAAAATGTTTGTCTTCTTTTAAAAGCAAAGTTTAGTTTTCACACAAAGTCATCGCACATTATAGAATGGTGACTTTAACACTGACACTGTTTTTAGAAATTGAGGCTACAGTCTCTTTACTATTACCTAATGACCCTAAATAATCACAAGATATGATAATAATCAAAGTGCCCGTCACAGGAAAAAAATCACAAAGAAATCCAAATATTCTTGAAAGTTCCCATATGTAAATTATGTTTATTTGACTATTTATTTTAACATAATCCTTTTGTGGTTTCCTGTACAGAGATGATTGTTAATTTACTTTTGACCATCGCATTGAAAGTACCACACAGGGATTATGTTACTATTATAGTTATTTCAATGATAAGACAACATAGAAAATTAAAGGGAATGAATGAATGGACTTTGATGTCTATACATTGAAAGCTATTGGCGGCCACATCCGAATTTTGCATTTTTTCGCCCAAATTCTCATCCATTCTTCTTCAGATAAGGTCAGGCGATGCGTTTGTGTGGAAACTGAAGATGCAGCGCTCTCGGGGTTGTATTGCTTTAAGGAAGCACTGGTTTGCCCCTGCCAAGTTGCCCGGTTGTAGCCATGTCACATAGAGCAGAGGAGGAGGCCAGGGGCTGGGGTCTGGGCGTGCGGTGTGCGGCGCGCGTGTCACAGCGTCTTGTCGTCTCTTTCAGAGGGGCTTCTGAACAATGCCAGGGATACAAGTGTCATGGATACTCTACCACTGAATGGTAACCATGGCAACAGCTACAGCCTCGCGGGCGGCGAGTACCTGAGCAACTGCGTGCAAATCCTGGACCGCGGCTACCCCCCGGGCGAGACCGCCCTCGAGCAAAAGATCCTGAAGGAACTCACCTCCAGCTACATCCCTGCCTACCTGAACAGCCACGAGCGCGCCAGCGAGCAGACCCGCAACCTGCGCAACACGCTGGCCACCCCGCTGGGCGGCGAGGACGACGCCGCGTCCTACACCCACGACGACAGCCTGGGCCTGGAGCTCATCCACGAGGAGTCCGACGCCCCGCTGCTGCCGCCCCGGGTGTACGCGGCCGACAGCCACGCGCCGCCGCTGCACTGCGGCCGGCGGCGCCTCCCGCAGGACCGGAGCGACAGCTTCTTCCCGCTGCTGAGCGGCGCGCGCGCGGAGCAGCCGCCGGCCTCGCCGCCGCGCCGGGACTCGGTCTACACCAGCATGCCGGCGCTGGCGGCCGACGGCGTGGCCGCGGGGTCGCAGCCCGAGCCGCCGGGCGCCGACGCCGACGACGTGTACTACAAGAGCATGCCGAACCTGGGCTCGCGCAGCCACGTGCACCAGCTGCACACCTACTACCAGCTGGGGCGCGGCAGCAGCGACGGCTTCATCGCGCCCCCCGCCAGGGACGGCGGCTCCCCGGACGCCAAGGGGCCCCCTGCGCACCTGGTCACCAGCCTCTAGGGGGCGCCACCTGGTGCACCTGCCCCGCGGGCAGCCGCAGCGGTCCCCGTGCGTGCGCTCCCAGCCCCGAGTGTTGCGCTCGGGAGACCCACGCAGACTCTCGGACTTCTCTCTCTCTTCTTTATCTTCTTTTTATTTTTATTTCTTTTTTTTTTTTTTAAGCTGGGGGTTTTAGGTCAGCCCAGGGGAGAAAGAGTGACTGCTGACATTGTGCCCTCTCTCGGGGGAGACTTCATTATGTTAATGAACGGGCGCTCGGGCGGCCGGGCGGCGGCCCCTGGCCTGTGTGCTTCGCCCCTCTGACGCTCTGTGGCTCCAGCGGCCGGGACCTGGTTTTCCAGAGGCCGGAGCGTGGTGCGGAGGCAGCCGCAGAGCTGCGTCTAGAAACACTGCGTTCGCGAGCGCGCGTGGGGGGTCCCTGGCAGCGGGCAGTGGGCCACAGCGCGAAGAGCTGTGCAGACCAACGTAAAACCAGAGAATTCCTGATGAGGTGGAGGGGAACTCCAGAATTCTATGCTAAATGCATATTTTATGATTTGCTGTATTAACTGATGATACAACTAATGGCAGAAAAAATTGAACAATTTCTATGTCATGTACAGATACTAGCATTGCACATGTAGTCCGCTTTCTGTTCCTCCAGAATTTCAGTCCTCTTAATGTAGCGGAGAAAAAAAAAGAAATTTTTCTTTTTCTTTCGTGCTGGTCTTGCAAGTTTGTCTACCAGTAAGAGAGTAACGTTTCCTTCCCTCCTTTTCTATTCTTTCGTCATTTCCTTTTTTTTTTTTCTTTGCCTTTTTTCTTTGAAATTTCACCTGGCAAAAACTAAATAAATAAATGAAACTATCACTTTATAAGAATCATTTTCTAGTAATGCAAACAAATTATTTTTTACAAAAAAATAAAATAAATAAAATTAGACTTCCTTCCCTCACTAGATACCTTTATTCAGCCAGAATATTTCCAACAGCATTTTTTTTTTATTTTTGCAAATTAGAGCAGGAAGAAGTTTTATGTTTACAGGGCACGTCTGTTGTAATGCAAAGCGTATTTGGCAAGGAGTTCATCACCAAGACAGTAGCTATGATTCTAGAAGTCAGGAGGTAACTAGAACTAGCGGGGCTTCTGCATGTGGAAATAAAACAAACAGGCAAAAGGGTATCTCATAGACGGTGCAGTGCTGAGTGCTCCGACCAGTCCTCCCCAGATGGGCACCTGCACTACCAATTTTTAGAGGAAATTCTTTCCCTCACAGTAAGAATTGAAAGGTCAAACTATCTTGAAGTGTTTTTTTTTTTAAAGTCTTCTGTTTATTAACAGGAAATTTTATTTATTTGACAGGAGTTACAGTAATGTAGGAATACAAGAGGTAAATTAGCAGCACACATAATTTTTTTTAAAATTTATGATCCATTTTGTATGGTCTCAAAGTTGGATGACCTCATTACTAATATTTGTTGTAAAAGTGAATCTTGTTTGCCAACCAATAAACAACTGATTGAGATTTAGAAGATATTGTATTGATGTATGTACTATATGTTTAATTATTATTCTCACTTTTCTCACCTTTCTTGCTTTCTGTTTTCAATATATAAACTTTGCTAATCCTCTGTGGTCCAAATGAGCCATGCAAAAGAATTCAATCTGACTAAATGAATAACCTAAGCACAAAATTATTCCATTTTTGCAGATGAAGTAAAGAAAAATGGGATGGGCATATTTATGTTGGCTGACATAAGATGCGTAACTTACTTTCTAGCAGGTTGACAGAGAAGTTGCTTTGTGCTTACTTACAAACCAGCTACAATCATGTTTACTTGAAAAGCCAGATTTCAACCAGATATTTAAATGTCAAATTCTAGAAGGGAGGTTCTATTTTTCCCCTCCATTGTGAGCTCCATTTTAATGGAGAAAGCAATTTAATTTCAGTCAGTTCACTGAAGGCTGCAAGAATCGTGGCCAGGCGAGTATGCTTTTTATAAAGATAGGATGGTGACCTTTGTCTTGTTCAGTAGATAGAGGACGTGGGAGGGGGCAGTGTCCTTCCAAAGAGACTTTCTAAATCTCCAGTTATTACAGATCTCTTGCCAATAGTGTGCAGGCATGGGGCCCTTCTTAGGGCAAACGCTAAAACAAATTTGCCAAATTAGACTTCTGTTCTCTTCTATGTTATATCTTGGGATTTTTCTTTTTTTAAATCTAAATGAAGAGGAAAGGTAATATACAGATGGCCAGTCATCTATACTTTTGATAATTAAGGAATCTGGGACAAAAGAATTGTGCTGGGTCAGAGTACATCATGATCTGCATATCACCCTAGAATGTTTCTGTATCATATCTTTTTAGTCAATTGACAGGAATATTGTTTAAGCCTCCAGATTTTTCTCTGAAGTTGGAGGAGAACCTCAATATTTCATAGTAACTAAGCTTTCTCATACCAAACTATGGCGATATGGGCACCTGAAAGGTGTGTGACTCACCTGATACATAGAATGCATTTGATTAGGAAAGAACCCTTTTTCGACTTGGTTAAGGTAACGTCAGACCCACACGTGGTATGTGGATTATGAGTGCGTGTGCATGTTATGAAAGCAGCTCCACCAGTAAGAAGCCAGTTTCACAGAACAATGGGGAAACTACCTCAATTCAGCTTGCTGGTTTTCTGATCTTGCTACCTCCCTGCCTGTTAGCGTTGTGTTTCCGTCTATGGAGATTTGAAGCAGGTAGCTTCCCCGACTCTACATAGACCAGGAGGAAGAAAGATGGCTTGACCACTCACCCTGGTGCACATGCCCATTCAGTACTATCAGTCATTACCAAGCTCTTTCTTACAACGAAAGGCTGAGACGTCTGAACTCTCCTCCATCATAACTGATGTGCTTTCACAGCATCTTAAGATTCCAAAATTCTGTACAGGGAGCATGGACTCCTCCAAATTCTATGTGAATATAATGAAGAAACACTGGATAAGGACTTAATTATGCACATATTTCTACTAACATCCGTTCATTTAGTACTGTTTTTATATATAGTAGCAAGGATTGAATTTCTAAACTCGGATTTTTTTTTCCTATGAGTATTTTCATGTGGAGCAACTGATGAATCAATAATCTTTTTCCTTTCTAACACCTTTTGTTGATTTCATTTTTAAATACCCTGTGACGTACTTGTCTGCTTTTTTTTTTATATGTACTTATCTAATTTTTCATTAGGAAGTCAATTTCCATCAAGTAGACACGATATACATACATAGCACACTTCGGACCAGCTGAAGTAAAAGTTATGCCAATGAAACAAATGATTACTTCCTAGTGAAAGGGTATTTTTATAATATTTTACACTTGAATTTTTTAATTTATCCTTGAAGTCTAGTTCACATAATACTTTATCAAGACAATAGCTATTGGAAGTCATGGTTGCTTGATTCTAAATCTGATGGATTGGTGCCTAAGTCCCCGATTGATAATATTTGTGGTTAAATCCAAATTTTGTGAAGAGGAAAAAGGCTGGAATTCCACTCTATTCAAATTATACATGCTGAAGTGGAATAATAAATTAGCATGCTAAAATAATTACAGTGGCAAAAAGAACTGGCATGAGAATAATTATTATGCTAAAAATAATCAGGAAAATGTATTAAGTGGGTAATGGAGACACCTTTGACTTGCTGTGAAAAATTTCACAATCCTAAATCAAAATGTAGCTTAAGGTCTACTTTTTAAAAATTCTCATTATAATCTAAAATGTTTACATAGTGCAAGGGTTTTTAAGATTTAGGTTTCTAGATTTTATTAACTTGGTGTGACAGAACTTTTCATGGTTATGGAAATAAGCATGTAAGGGAATTAGTAACATTTACACTGTGTCCATATGATTAATTTTAGGCAATGTCTTCTGCTTTTTCCTCCTACACAGACACAAATCCACTGACTAGTTTACTTCCTTTAATGAATAACATCAAAATTTTCAGTGTCCAACGTTCTACATTATTGTTGAGATCAAGAGGGAGAGCATAAATAGTTTCTGGGTTGTCTAAAGATCAACTCTTCACTAATCATTACCCATTAAGTAAATAATATTTAGTTTTTCAAAGTAGCACGCGCATCTATTTTGTATTGAAGGAAAAAAAAGTGCAGAATTCCAATACATATCAAGTCAAACAGTGGAAAAAAAAAGAACTCAAACTCTAACCTTGCTTTGAGCAAATCTAAGCATGTTGATGTCAATGTCCTTCTCTAACAAAAAATTGAGATGAAATAATGATATATGTAAACTTCCCAGGTCCTTGTAGGCCAAGGCATTAAGATTCCATGAGTTCATTTTTAAACACTTAAAATTGTAACTCTCCACATAAATAATTACTAAGCATTCCACAGTCATACTTTAAATATACCTTACATTTGATTATGCATGGCAGCAACATGAGGAAGGTGGAGGCAAGAACCTGAAACAGCAACTTCGTGAAATAGCTATGGAAGCACTTGGGTGCCTGTGGGTTCTGTGAAGCTTCTGCGAGCTCATAAAATACATTCACTTGATCCCAACAGTAAATTGAATTTTGTAATCAGCAAATATGTCCTTAAACAGTCTGAAAAAATGTTATTAAATGTCTAAATTGTCATGTTTGTTGACTAGTAGAAATTCCAAAGTGTTGGTCGCTGCTTCTTTCCTGGTTAGGCTGTGAGAGGAATGTTTTCTATTTACTAATTAACTTTATTACTTCCTCTTTGCAATAAAATGGACATTAATCTTTACTTTTCACCTGTACAAATACTCTGATCCCTGTTATTAAAAGTTTGCAAGGAAATAGCTTGCCTACTGTATCACAAACTTCGTGATTTGTAGTTAATACAGTTCTGCATACTCTCATTTGAAATAAAGCTAACTACCATTCTTCCTTTCTTGAAAAAAAAATAAGTCAGCATTCCCTTAACATCTGGCACCTTTAAATCACTGTTAAATGTCTTGATTTCAAATGTTTTGATGTTTCTGTCTCTTAATAGTAAATCAAGCTCACTTTTTTCATTTGATAATTTTTGTCCCATTAGAGTATTTTAAAATGAAATGAAAACTATGATTTGCAAGAAAGCATGTGAAAGAACTTTGATTTAGGTGGAGGAGTGTAGGAAGATTATATCTGAAATACCCCTAATGGGGTAAGCAGGTCTTTTCAATGACAATATGAATGGAAGAATAACAACCAGATTTATGGTGAGGTGGCAGGATCTAAGTTATAGTTAGGGAGAAAATACTTCAAGGAAAACAATAATGAAATCATAGTAGTTAAAATCTTGTACACTGTAGCAAATGCTACTGGTCTGTTCAAAAAAATAAAATTGGAATTTCTTATAATTTCATCCTGCTTATTGCACAGGAATCACTAAATACTTTTACAGTGCTTAGCTATTTCTTGTCTAGCTATACCTTGTCTCAAGGGAACACAAATATTTTATAAATGTTCTTAAAATGTAAGTATTTTTGCCTCAACTCACCTTCACTCTCTAATCTGCTGACTGTTGTACACCAACAGTTAATGCTAACTAGTCTCCTTGTACCTTTTAGAGCTTTAGTATGAATCTTTCTAATAAACATTATATTGGAATTATGTACATTGTGCAAAAGAATTCATAACCAAGCAATATTCACAAGATGACTCATTATATGTATGAATATCACATTGAGACTGAACAAATAACTACGTTCCTGAAAACACTACTCTCCAGTGCTCTCTCTTCATTTACTGTAGTCAGTTCACAAAATTCTGCAGTTGTGCACGTGGTGGCTTCTCAAAGTGCTCCACAATCCAACGTGTCTGTGATAACTCCCAGCACTTCTCTCATTCTAGAAAGCTAAGGGGAGAGTTGAAGGAAGAGGAAAATAGAGCTGACTTTTGAGCATACAATTTAATCCCTGTTATTCAGACTGAATTATTTTTAAAGGAGGAAGCTCCACTTTTTGTTCCAAGAGAGAGGCTACTGAAGATTGACATTAAGTCCAGAATCAGAGGATTTTAAATTTTGCAGGTGCTATGTTTGCCTCAGTAGCCCAAGACTGCAAAGTTTTCACATTACATTGGCAAAAAAAAAAAAAAAAAAAAAAAAAAATTAACATCCAGAACTAAAATAGCTTTTTAAGGTTTAAAAATTCCTTTGATTCTTTTGAACATAAAACAAGCAAAACAATCCTACAAAAATTAGTGTGTGTCATCAACTCCATCACCGTGTGGTAGCAGGCTTTGGGGTCAGAACTCAGGACGCTTGACTAGGACAGGGCCTTTGCAGCTCACCACTGCCTAGTCCTTGAAAATACTGCTTTATGGTCACGATGGCTTGTGTTTTGAGTCTAGGAAGATGAGGAAAGAAACATTTACAGTTGGTTTTCATGCCTCATTTGAGAATAAAGATTTCCTTTAGCATCCTCAGCAATGAAAGGTGTTAGGCCTTCCAACAGCTGTGGGCCATTGCCGTGTGTTCTTTTATAACCAGATCTCATTTGTTTGTATATTCTAACACTGATCTTTGCCTGTGAACTAACGAATCAAGATTTGTAGAGTCACGTTCATTTTCCTCCGTTGAGCCTCTGTGAATGCATTGGAAGTGGATGGATGATTTGGAATTCTTTCCATTTTGTTTTCCCTCTTGCCCAGCATTAAATCTAATTCCAGATCTTTTTTTTTTTAACAGCAGCTTATTTAAAAAACTAATAACTAATTGAACTATTCCTCATGGATAAGAAAAAGATCACTTTTTAGAAACAAGATTATATCTATTGAAGTTTTGGTCTCTTAGGATTCTCATATACAGGTATTTGCACATGGCATTATCCTTATCAAACACCTTCCAGATTTCAAGCTATTGGATTTTTTTCCCCCTTGTACAATCTTTTCATCATCCTTTTTTCTTAAATGCTCTGTACAATCACATGTAAAATCATGAGCGACAAACCTCAATAAAAAATATCAGCAAACAATAAGTGATGCAGTTACTGTTATTATATGGTATTAAAAGTTGGGTTTGGCGACAGTGTTTAAAAGTGCAGGGTTTTAACTGAAAATGGACTCCTGGATTATTTCCTACACCCACAGTCCTCATGCACTGCCACCGTCCCCTTCACACCTTGAAAATAAATTGTGAGACCTTTTGTCCCCTTTGTCTTCAGAGAACTGTGGCCACCTGAGAGGTCTATAAGGGCTTTCCAGGAAGTTAGAAAGTTAAGAATTTACTGTTTGATCTGAAAGTTTGCTATTGAGAGATAAAATAAAATTTTGCCTTCTGTCTACTTCCTTCTGATCTTATTTCTCCTCATTGCAAAACTGGAGAATAGGGCAGCCGTCAACCATGGACCTGTGGTGCACGTAGCCCTAGGTTGTGTGCTGCAACACACCTTTCTTTTGAATAAAGGGAACAGTGGATGGAATAGCAAGTGTTTGGGGGGGGGGGTGTCACAAAGATCCATGGTGGTATATGATCACCATTCTGTAGCTTCAGGGATTCTGATTGTTTACTGACTCTGCACTTTGATAAAATGAGTGCAAATAATCAAGTGGGTAAATCTACTTCCTGTCTGCCTATGCCTTCTAATATTGGCACTAGAAGCTCTGTGAAGGAAGCAGAGGACATGGACAGCATTGGAGGACCAAGTATGTGCCTGAAACTTCACAGTCCTGCCTTGTGACTATCACTCCCAGTACAATCCAGCAAAGGGGCACTTGTTAGACTCCTTGTATGGATTCAGCGCTCACAGTCACAGAGCTCCTGGTTTTGAACTAACATCTCAGTCAAAAATCATGTAATTCAATAATTAGTTGAAGATAAACTAACCTGTCCCTTTTCATTTAAATAAGGGGAAATAGACATTCAAGTACATCTCAAAAAGCATGGAGCTCAAAGTTTGTATAAACCTCATGATACTAAGAAGTTATGTACCAAATGGGGGAGGAAGAGAGAGAGAAATCTATATCAGAAGAGAGAGAGAATCCATTAGAACAGCTAGTGAGAAATCTGTTAGGGAAGAGAGAATAAAACTTAGCAGGTGAGAGAACTCAGGAAGAGAAATCCATCTGTAGTTATTAAAATTTATTAAAATTTTTTTTATTTGACAGAGTTATAGGCAGTGAAAGAGAGAGAGAGAGACAGAGAGAAAGGTCTTCCTTCTGTTGGTTCACTCCCCAAACGGCCGCTACAGCCAGCACTGTACCAATCCAAAGCCAGGAGCCTGGTCTCCCATGCGGGTGCAGGAGCCCAAACACCTGGGCCATCCTCCTCTGCCCTCCCAAGCCACAGCAGAGAACTGGACTGGAAGAGGAGCAACTGGGACTAGAACCCAGCACCCATATGGGATGCTGGCGCTGCAGGCAGAGGATTAACCAAGTGAGCCACAGCACCGGCCCTATCTATAATCTAATAAGAGAGAGAGTCCTGATTGTTTATTTCTGGTTTTCCCTCTAACCAATTTTATATCTTGAACAAATTACATTTTTTAAGAATAGGTTATCTCATCTCAACATACCTCTCTCACGTATGTGATGTATAATGCACTAGGCACACAAAAATCCCCTCCATAGAAGAGTTCTGCAGATTCAGAGTTAACATCCAGTGGACTCTGGGTTGCATGGGCTCTGTTATTCTCCACACCCCCAATCATGGTTATGGTCATCTGATTCCAAATCAAAGTAAAGTTCCATTCTGCTGTGTGTCTGTGACTCAGGCTTCCATCAAAGCATGTGTGGTAACTGCAGCTTTCTTAGTCTTTATACACACAATTCTCCAAAAGTTCATCCTGACACAGCAACCGTACCAACTGTACATCAAGTGCTGATGCAGCATCTTCTCATATGTCCTTAGCAGCTCTCATTTGATGGAAAACCTGGCTCCACAATGAAGTATATTTGGGACTTAAGGCACTAAACACACTTGCTTTTTTCACTCCAGGATTTCCAATAATGGACTGCAGATTTCCAAATATTTATATCACCCTGTTTCTATATTTGTCCCCCAAATCTTCAAGAAAATTGTGGAACAGTACATTGAGAACTATTGGCCATTAGAAGTCTATTTGTGAACCACTGCTCAAGCTATTTTGGCTACCTTTGAATATTTGTATTTATTTGAAAGGCAAAGAGATGAGAGAGATATCAACAGAGACAAGAGAGAGAGAACCCTTCCACTGGTTCATGCCCCAAATATCTGCATTGTGTGGTAGGGAGTGGAAATTTGAAAACCAGGAAGCCAATCCAGATGACACATGTAGGTGGTAGGAATCCAAATATTTTAGCCGTCACCACTGCCTTCCGCAGTATGCGTCAACGGGAAGCCGGAGTCAGAAGCCAGAGCCAGGTGTCAAACTGTAGCATTCTGGTATGGGGCATGGGCATTCTAATCACCATTTTATATATAAGATTTATTTTCTTTTTATTTATTTATTTATTTATTTATTTGAAAAGCAGATTTACAGAGAGAGAAGGATAGAAAGACAGAGCTCTTCCATCTGCTGGTTCACTTCCCAAATGGCCGCAACCATTGGGGCGGAGCCAGGCAGAAGCCAGGAGCCTGGAGATTCTTCCGGGTCTCCCAATGGGTGCAGGGGCCCAAGTACTTGGACCATCTTCCACTACTTTCCCAGGCACTTTAGCAGGGAACTGGATCAGAAGTGGAGCAGCCAGGTCTTGAACTGGTGCACATATGAGACACTGGCACCACTGGCAGAGACATAACCTGGTATGCCACAGCGCTGGCCTTCTAATCAGTGTTTTAACCACAGGCCAAATGCTCACACCTCTACTGAGTCCTTTTTCCTGAGAATATCTGCCAGTGAAATGCTGGCTCTGTGACTCCTCCCATATTTTTTGGCTTTATAACTCACAATAAAATAAGCACCATCACTAAATATCTGCTCCTAATATTTAGATGGAGATAGGAAAAAAATGAATACTGCCATAGCCATAAATTTCTACCCTTGCCATAGAAGGTTTTGACTTTAACACGGGTAACTTCCTATCTGCTAATGCCAAATTTCCATTTGGGTGCAGCAACAAGAGACAAAAGGAGTGTACTAGTGTACTCAACACCTGTGTTTCTCATTTAGAAAATGTTTATCAATGACATATAATGTATATGTGTATAAATGACATATCTTGTTGAAATACACATTTGGGTTTGTGCTGGGCGGTGTGTCTGAGTTTCCACAATTCAAAGAAGCTCTCTGTGATGCCCATGATGGCCATGTGGCTGTTCCACCACGCACTAGGGAACTCAACCCTTCTTTGTGTCTTCCACGTGCCTTAGGTCTCTACTCCCTACTAAGTGGTTATTTTTAGATTCTAAGCATAATGTTACAGGAAAAGAGAAGCTGTTTCTACATGCTGTTCAATTTTACCAAAGGGTTGATCTGTTAACATTTTTTGGAAATCAATATAGAGTGCATTCTTAAATTGGCAGTGGTTACAGTGGTACTAAACTAGAGCCAGTGCTCTTGCATTCTAGGTTCAAATGACATGAGGGATGGGGAGATCACACACACTATATCTGTCTACATACATGCATACACACGTGTATCATTTATAGTATACTTGATGTTATTAGTAATATAAAGATGGTTTAAAGTACTCAGGAAGATGTCCAAAGGTTACATACAAATACCATACCATTTTGTATGAGGGACTTGAGCACCCACATATTTTCATACTCACATTTGGTTCTGGAACGCACCACTGCAAAAATATGGAATGCACACACATATATATGAGTAGTAATTGCTTATTATGAAAAAATATCTAAACTACTGGTATTTTCCTCATAACCACTTAACTAAGACAAACTGGAAATAGTTATTAGAGACAAACTAATTTAAAGTTATGTAAAACAGCAATCTGAGGATTACAATTGGAGATACTTGCAGGCCTTCTACTTGTATGTAAAGGGGACAATAATCAAATCGGTAGGTATGGAAAAAGGTGAAAAACTGATGATTGTCCAAAAATTTCCAAAGAATCAATGATTTGTTTCATTATAATGTGATGATACTGAAAAGTTATAGCCATCAAAGAATCTGTTTGTAATATCTGATACAAATGAACTTCTTTTTTCTACTTATTTATCATACATTTCATGCAGGATTTATTCCCAGTCTTGGGAATATAAATGTTTATCCAAATGTTTCAAAGCTATTAACTGCTCTGAAGATTTTATGGATAAATGGAATAAATAAAGGATCTTGTTCATAATAATGACTGTATAAATGCATCAAAGTCAAGCAATATCATGGTATTAAGCAAAAATATGTGAATAATTGTGATCTGGATAATTCTTATAATGATCTTCAGAAACAATTCTCTAAAAGTAATAATCATTTATAAATATCTAAAATATTTTTATGTATACAATTGAGGAAAAACCACTAAAATCCTTTATTTTTAATTGATATTCATGTTTTATTATGTAACATTTAAAGAACATGTATTTGATATTCAGCATATAGTCTTAATTGCACCAAGTAGTCCATAATTCAAAAATTTACAATTATGTTTTGAATTTTGGAAGAAAAAGATAAAGTGTACTGAAATATAAGCTTCTTATCTTCTAATTTGTATTTCTCACAAACAAGAATTTCCTGCCTTCTCAGAGAGTCTTTGGTAGAGTGTTAATTTACATCATTCCATGGACACTAATGAAAAAGATATTCCCTCAAATTTTGTTAATGCAGCAAAACACACTGACAAAGAACAAATTCAAACTGAAAAAAAAAAAAGATGAATACAAACTGTTTTAAAGCTTAGTGTTTTACTTACATTTCTGTTTTACTTGTAATTTGTTATGCTATTTCACTAAATTTTTCATTAATATAACTTTTTACAATTGTAACCTATGTGTATGTATAGACTAAAATCTTAAAAACAATAACTATTGACCTTATTTGAGTTTTAAAATTCGAATTGAGATAATATCCAAGAACTAAATCAAATCACGTCAAAATGGAATCCCTATGAAAAATACCGTAATTGCAACATTGTGGTCATTTTACTTGAAAATAAGATGAAATTCATCCTGCCATTTTCAAGTTGTACCTTGAAGGATGGTAAAGTAGTTATCTCAGGACCTCTCAACCCCAGCTTCCTTAGAATCACCTAGAATATATATAAAAAAAAATTCCAGGACCTAACCTACAAAAATGACTTCAGAATCTATGTGTATAGCTCTCAGGAACAAATAAATAGTAAAAGTGCACAAGGGATTCAATATGTGATATGGCCTGAGAATTACAGAGTTAACTGCTTAATAAGCACTAGATACTATTTGCAATAACCATGTTTAAATTTTCCCAAAATATTTTCAATTTTTAAATAAGAAAGTGTATAGGGAAATTAAAATTAAAAAAATTGTTATCCCCAGATGAGGGTAGCTAATTGCTTAAATACGGTTTTTCTCCCTATTTATAAATATTGATAATATATGGTTAAATAAAAATAACTGGATTATAGAATCATCTTTTTCATGATTTAATCCATTCATAGAATAAATATTCTTGTTCAAAATATCTGTTTTTCTTTCACTATTTGGGGAGAGGGGAATCTATGAATACTCTCACAGTAGAAAGAGACCAGTGACTGATTTTAAATCAGGCAGAATTCCCAGACATACATCATGGGTTAGTTACAGAGAACAATAGCCTCTTCAAATTTTCTTGAAAGTTCCACTTTGCAGACCATATATCTTCTTGGAATTTAGCACAGTGTCACAGCCGTCCAAGAATTTACTCTTTGTAAAAGTGATTTGCCTGTAATTCCACAGAAGGAAGATAAGAGTTGCATAATCTTACTTTTTTATGATTGAAAATGCATAATAAACTGGCTTCTTTGAATATAACTACTAGGCTTGTATTTGGTTTCTGAGGGCCACCCAATTCATATTCTTCTTTTGAAATTTGATTAAGCAACTAAAACTGATTCTTAAACATTGCTCAAAACAGGAATAATTTGGAAGGTCCCGTGGAAGGTAAGAGAGAAATGAGTAATAATTCATTACTCATTCTTCTGTTGACTTTTCACATTTACTTGTCTTCTCCTTCAGTTTTTGACAATAGCACAAAGAATTACTACATTTGAATTGACTAGACTACTTAGCTCATAACTTACTTAGCTTACTTTCTTTCCCAGTAATATTCACAGAGCTAGATCTCATCTCTTCCCTCTTCTACGTGGTCATCACATCCGTCTGAGCAGAATTCTCACCATTCTCCCTGGGACTCGGGTTGAGCCCCATCCAATTGCCTCACAAGATGAGAGACTCCCCTTTTAGTCTTTGCCTATAAATCTCCTTCTCCATCTTCATTTTATGTTTAATCTTAGTCTTACACATTTCTCCCTTTCATTTCTCTGTTCTACGAAAGTCATTTCTGTCTTGTCTGTGGTGTTCTTTGCTCCATAAATCAGCAGTACCTTCTCTCACTCCGTCTAGAGATTTACTCATCAGCTAGCCTGTCCCTCTTTCTCCTTCTTCATCTAGGTAGTCCCAGATCCATCTTTGCCTCTGCCCTCAATCGCCTTTTTTCTAAGTTCTTTTCATTCCTTTCTCTGGACTTGTCTACCTGTCTCCCTCAGCCATTTGTCCATTCTGTGAAATGTCAATTCACAGAATGCCAGTTCTGAAACCATCCTTGAAACACTTCATCAATCCCTTTATAGATGGTAAATGGAGGAAGGTGCAAGACGCGGTTTTTCAAAGTCATACCTCAGACAGCGCCGAGGCTCACTATCCACCTGCGGCGCCGGCACTCCGGGTTCTAGTCCCAGTCGGGGCACTGGATTCTGTCCTGGTTGCTCCTCTTCCAGTCCAGCTCTCTGCTGTGGCCCGGGAGGGCAGTGGAGGATGGCCCAAGTGCTTGGGCCCTGCACCTGCATGGGAGACCAGGAGAAGCATCTGGCTCCTGGCTTCGGATCAGCGCGGTGCATAGGTTGCAGCGCGCCGGCTGTAGAGGCCATTGGAGGGTGAACCAATGGTAAAGGAAGACCTCTCTCTCTCTCTCTCTCTCTCTCTCTCTCTCTCACTGTCCACTCTGTCAAAAAAAAAAAAGTCATACCTCATTCATGTGGGGAAGACTCTAGATCAGAATTTTCAGATCAGCCGTTTTTCTCTATCTGATTTTTTTCCCTTATGTTCCCGGGCAAAGCGTTACTGCAGTATGTATGTCTGCTTCTCGTTGCCGCTGCTGATTTGAACCCGGGCAACTTGTTCTATCAACAACAGAACATGAGACCGATGAACAAACAGACGAGAAGGTGATTAGCAAAGAATTTTATTGAAAAAAGTGAAAAGACAGATTTCTACACTTGATAGACGAGAGTCCCATATGTAGTCAGACACGGGTTTTAAGGGACAGGTGTATGGGCACCCCATTTCTTTTCTTTGCCTCCCGCTTTGGGCAGGCTATTTTTGGATGTGGAATTCCCCTAAACAAACCCCGCTGGACAATACTGGCCATAGGTTTTTATCTATTGAAGAAGCAAGTGACTCCTCTAGCCCAGTGATTATAACCTTGCTGGACCAGCTGTGTTGCTCCCTTGATTCAGTGAATTTCTTCAGATAAAGGACAGGAAAGGACTAGAGGAGACAGACAAGGGTTTGGGTCCTGCTCTCAGGACTTGCTTCCGTGTTCCCATGCACATACATTCATTTTCTTCCCATTTTCTCTGGCCCGTCTTGGTACAGGAATGATGAAGGCAATTCCAGTTCTTGTCTCAGGTAGAGGAAGTTCCATGCAGACAGGACACTGAGCAAAGTAAGATTTATGCAAGTCGGAAGCCTCCTGCAGCAGCAGTCAGGATGGGACCTGCGCAGGAGGGATACCTGGAGAAGCTTGCTAGCTGGGGTCTTTTAGGCACAATTTGGGGGAGCAGAATAACAGCTAACAATCAATCCGAGGGCAGGGACAAATTCCTTCCAAGGGCCAGAACTGTAATCCTGCCTGGCTTCCTCATGATAAAACAGAAAACCCTCAGAAGGGTGAGGTTGGTAATTGTGTCTTGCAAAGGCAGCTTGTGGGGAGAAGTAAGCATCTTTTCCACTCGTAAAGGGGCTCATGCCTTTTCTCACGCCAGAGGGGTCCTGACCTCACTGCCTATTAGCCCATCTAACTCTGCACGCATACACACAGGCTAATAGGCACATAGCTGCACTAACACCATGGGTTCTAGTTTATCCCCTCTAAAGGAGTATTGAGTAGGAGACTTTGGTTTTAAATAAAGAAAGATAGGTCAAATGTACTTAAGCTAAACAAAATAAAAATGAAACTTTTTTTAAAATAGAATTTGAAGTACTTAATGAAATTATTGGAATTTATTGACTTATCTAATCAGAGAGGAAAAAGGTGAAGCCAGAGCAACAGGGACATAAGACAGTAAGCACAGTAAAGATTTTCGCTGCGTCTTATTTCTGTATTTCCCTGTGTGACAACCAGGTTTTATTTTCCCTGAGAAGCAACATTATATGGTGGCTGAATGTCTAGACATTGAGTCTAGACTGAGTTAAAAGCCTGCTTCCCTCATTTTTCAATCTTGTGATTTTGAGCAAGTTCCTCCCCCTATCTCAGTTCCCTACTCTGTAATATGGGAATAATAATGAAATCTCTAGAATAGGATTACTGGGGAAAGAAAGTTAAAACCATTACTTCCTATAGTGTTTAGAACCATGCTGACATAGAACAAATGCTAGAGAATTATAACCAATTCTTACTGTTGCAACAAGTCTCTTGGGGCTGGTGCTGTGACCTACTGGGTAAAGCTGCTGCCTGCACTGCCAGCATCCCATGTGGCTACATCCCATGCAGCTGCTCCTCTTCTGAACCAGCTCTCTGCCATGACCTGGGAAAGCAATAGAGGATGGTCCAAGTCCTTGGGCCCCTGCACCCACATGAGAGACCTGGAAGAAGTTCCAGACTCCTGGCTTTGGATCAGCCCAGCTCCGGCAGTTGCGGCTATTTGGGGAGTGAACCAGCATTGGGAAGACCTTCTTCTGTCTTGTAACTACACCTTTCAAATAAATAGATAATTTTTTTTAAAAAAAGAAAATAGTGTATTTATACATTTAAAATAAAAAATGACAGTCTCTTTCAAATCATCAGATTTGGAAGCAGTTTCCGGCTTTCAATCAAATAGCTCCATAAGAAGCTATTTGCCCTTTCCTTCAACCTTGGGATGGACAAATTGCAAGAAAAGATTCACATTCACTGTTCTTGGTTCTGTTACAGGAGATAGCTGAATCAGAGGTTCTTTTCTTCCGATAAGAATTTCAGAAGTGAGACAGAGAATAGTAGTAAGCATGCTAGCCAAGTGTAATGAAGAGACGACATCAGACAGAACAGGTGGGCATCTCAGTAACAAACGAGTTCCCAGTCTACATTCAGTCTAGAGTTGTTATAGATATGGGTATGTCTCACCATTTCTGCTCCCCATCTTCATCTTCTGGGATATACTGATGGGTGGAGGACTTTCTGGGCATGAGTTAGTGAAATTTATCCCAGGAGTTTATCTGCACAGTGTTATTGGACCTAAGAAGTCCTCAGGTGCAGGGCAGGGAAGATTTCCCTGGACTGCCCCTGGGAGAGGGCTGGGACCACCCCTAATAAGGTTACTGGAAAAGGGTAAGGCTTTCACTGTGCAAGCTCTGGTCTACTTCCAATGCTTGCTTTCATCTTTCTTCTCTCACTCAACCACACAAAAATCCCAATTTGGCACTTCTCAGGCACGTAGCCTAATATCTTCCTTGATTCCCATTGGTTCTTTTTCCTCTCCCAGGACAGATTTTGCCTGGGGATTAGTCATCACATTTGCCCCAGCCCAGATCTCTTTATCTTGTTTCTGACCAGAGCAATGGAGTCTTACCAGAAGCTGTCATGAGGGGAAATCAGGCACATGGACGCTGGTTGGTATCAGTCCTTAGAATACTACAGCTTGGCTAGACAATTGGAGACTTGAGCCTTATAAACCTCATTTTTTTTAAATGTATTTAAAGATTTATTTTTATGTTCAAACCAGTTAGAGTTCCATAAAAATATACTTAAGTTGGGTTTCCCCCCAAGAATTACAAAACATTAAAATGGCAATCCAAGCTATTTAAGCAGAAAAGTCATATTAATAGGAGTATTTTAGAAGCTATAATTTGTAGAGGGACATAGTTCTTTTTTTAATAGAAAGCTTTTATTTAATAAATATAAATTTCATAAGTACAACTTTTGGATTATAGTGGTTCTTCCCCCCTAGACCTGCCATCCCATCTCCAAATCATCCCACCTCCTACTCCCTCTGCCATCCCATTCTTCATTAAGATTCGTTTTTAATTATATTTATATACAGAAGACCAACTCTATACTAAGTGAAGATTTCAACAGCTTGCACCCACACAGACACATAAAGTATAAAGTACCATTTGAAGACTAGTAGTACCGTTAATTCTCATAGTAAAATACATCAAGGACAGAGATCCTACATGGGAAGCAAGTGCACAGTGACTCCTGTTGTTGATTTAACAACTGACACTCTTATTTACGATGTCAGTGATCACCCAAGGCTCTTGTCATGAGCTGCCAAGGCTATGGAAGCCTCCTGAGTTCACAAACTCTGACATTAATAAACCTCACTTTTTAAAATCTAAATCATGTTCCACAACTGGACTGAGTTTTACCCTTTGTCCATCTTCTCTCGATTCCATTTCTGTCTCACAAGTGCAATGCTAATCAAAAGCAACAATTAAACTCACAATTCAATCCATGTTACAAAGGTACACATTTCCACTGGTTTCGACTGATTTCTATACTGCTCTTAGTAAGCCTGAATTGCAAACATTAGGAAATCAGAACTGAATGTTTAGTTCTACTCTATTCACTCTCCTTTCATTCTAAAGCACTAAATTTTACTCGGTGACTTTGCATTTTCAAGTAGAGCAATGCTACCGTTTCTAAAGAGTTTTATGTCCTTGCAAAGATAATTAAATTGGTTATTATGGAAGCTTGTTTTCTAAAAAAAAAAAAAAAAAGTAGAAATGAAAATGCTATGAAGTTTAATCCAGGATTAGCAAGAGATCTCCAGAAAAGCTCTTCCTCTCACGAAGCCTAAAGGCTTATAGCCTATAGCTAAGGGATATACACATGTCCACAGCATGCACATCTACGTAAAAGAACATCTTTATGTGAGAGGATGCTGCTCCCAGTGAGAAACAATCTCTCAGATAAAATGGGGGAAACTTCCTCCATGTACATGCCACCTTGCACCCAAGCATTTTATTTTATATGAACCTGAATTGTAGATCTTATCCTCACACACACACACACACACACACACACACGCACACACTACTGAAAGGAAACAGAAGTGAAAGTGGCTGACATTGTGGCACAGCAGTTTAACTGCCACCTGTGACGCTAGCATCCATGGGAGCATCAGTGTGAGTCCTGCCTGCTCTTCTTCTGATCCAGCTCCCTGCTAATGTGCCTGGGAAAGCAGCAGAGGATGGCCCAAGTGCTTGGGACCCTGGCATCCGTGTGGGAAACTCTCCAGGCTCTTGGCTTTCCTTTGGCCTAGCCCCAGCCATTTGTGGCCACTTGGGAAATGAACTAACTAAAGGAAGATTCTCTCTCTCTCTCTCTCTCTCTCTCTCTCTCTCTCTCTGTGTGTGTGTGTGTGTGTGCACGTGCACACGTGTGTGTAACTGCTTTCAAATAAATACATATTTTAAAACATTTTAGAAAAGAAGTGAGAAAAGTGTGTACTACTCTAGCACATAGAACTTCATGAAGATACCCTGAGAGGACATTGGCGCTTTACATTTAAGTCCTCCATATCCTTTGAGTTAAGAAGAAGAACACATTCCTCCTTCAGTGCCACGAGATTTCTAATTGCTAGCTGAATGTCAGAGTGGAGAAAATCACAGTGCTGTACTTTCTGCTCAATGACCCATCTCTATACAGAGCTGCATTTTATTTATTACAATCTTCAGTTTCATTCTTTGTGGAAGTGGTTACTGAGATTTGATGAATAATCAACCTACAGGAAGTGATACTCAATTTTTATTTTTCTTTTGAAGCATTTCCAGAAGTATTAAAAGCTAGTCGAAAATAAAAACTAATTGAGTGGTGTCATTTGAAAAAGTTGTTTGAAGTGTCCAAATCTGAGACTCGGAGACTTGGACGCACATCAGAAGAGATTACTTATTATTTCCAGTAGATTTAATTTAAAACAAGCTACCAGGGAGACCATGATAAGGAAATGATACAAGTCTTTAATTAGAATAAGTAACATTAATTGTGATTTAATTACGGATAAGATTAAATTTCCCCATGTTAAAAAATATTTCAATTGAATGGTACAGCTAGATTGATTGTTTGCTTGCTAGATTTAAAAGTCTACATTTTAGAATCATGGGACTGATCATAAAAAAGACCGATATCTTTGTGTCCAAATAGGTTTTATGTGGAACCAGTTGCATAGTTTTGGTAACTAATATTTTGTAGTTGATAAAATGATCAGCCATTTCCATTTCCCATTATTCCAAGTAAATGCTTACTGCATACAAAATTAACATACATTATAGCTTTTCTTAAACTAATATCAGCTTTAAGAACAGCCCAGAAAACTGAGGGCTACTTCACACATGGGGTTTATGTAGTCACATACCCAGTGTTTGAAAGTGGTTTTCAGAGAAAGCTTAAAAGGATTATAACCCTCAAGACTATTGTAACTAAGTATATCTTGTTACAAGTAAATCCTGATATGACTGTTACAGAAAATAGGAGATTCCTTTGGAGGTAAGATATAAACTGGCTATGCATATAATAGAACATTGTTGATTTAATGAGCTGAAGTTCTGATGTATCCAGAGCCTTAGAGTGCTATTCAGCAATTATAACCCCGTTGAGATTTAATTATCCCACTAGATATTTGTTTACCTCTACATATTAACTTGCAGTACACCATTAGAGAGAGTAGATTGATAAATCCATATCTACTGCTGGATAGAAACAGCTTAGCCAAATAATTGTTTCCAATTATTTTGCAAGCATTTAACACAATGCCCAGAACAATGTCTCACCCAGAGTAGATAACAAAAAGTTTTGAAGTGAAAATGACCTGACTTGCATTTTATATAGCTGCTGTTATCTGACCTCCTTTGTAATAAACTTAGAATTTAACTTGAACCCCAAACTACATTAAATGAGTTTTGAGAAGAAAGGTAACATAGAGGAATGGAAGAATGTGGAAGAATACTTATAAGCACCAGAGACATTTAAAATATAAACCGCTGTGGTGATTTTCTCTGCCAAACCCTGGCTGGACAAGAAGAAGTTTAGTGTGTTAAATACTGAGATACAAAGGACTGGGGAAAAAAAAAACTGTGGTAACCATTTCCATTCTTGGAATTATTCAAATGAAAAAAAAAAAAAGCCCATCTTCTGATTTCCAAGTAAGCTTAGTGATTCTGCAGTAAACCGATGTTTATACTATAATTCTTACTCAAAGACTTGAGGAAAAGTTATATCATGCCCACAAAATAATCTCTATCATAATGACATTTCCATAGCAATGAAGCATAAAGAAGCCACATTAAGACTGAAGTTCATGTTTCCCAAACTATTCTGATAAAATTCTGTTCTTTGCAATATTATGTGTGGGTTTGGAGGGAGGGGGTAAGTTCTGTGGATTGGATAAATTTGTTGAAGACGATTAAACAAATTTAAGCACATTTTGTAACAGTAAGATTAGCCAAAGCTTTAATATATGAACTTTTACTGTGACTCTCCTCAAAGCATAAAACAAGTATTTATTAGGAGTATGAATGAGGGAGATATAAAAGAAGGAAATGAAATGAGAAAGAATATTGGAGATCTGTTATTAAGGCCATGATCCATTGATTTTTTAATCTAGTACTCAATTAACTGGTTCTCAGTCTTGCTCTTTTATGGTTAAGCTGTTGTAGAGGAGAGACAAAAACCACTCTCTCTTCAGTGGATAAAGAACTGCATGTTTCCTACCCAGTCATCATGTTTCCTGTTGAAGAGCTGAGTTATGTGTTTGTAGTCTGGCAAGTTTCACTCTACGGACTGTTAATGGAAGAGAGCCACACCTATTTATTGAGTGTCCTCTATGGTTATTTTTGAGTTACAAGGGTGGAGCTGAATAACTGCACAGAGAGCTTACGGGTGGTAAGCCTGAAACATGTGCTAACTGATCGTTTACAAAAAATGTCTGACAATTTCTGGGTTAGTGGTTAGGGGCACGTGGTTCACCCCACCAAGTGGCTGCTACAGCCAGCGCACTGTGCCGATCCAAAGCCAGGAGCCAGGTGCTTCTTCCTGGTCTCCCATGGGGTGCAGGGACCCAAGCACCTGGGCCATCCTCCACTGCCCTCCCAGGCCACAGCAGAGAGCTGGACTGCAAGAGGAGCAACTGGGACAGAACTGGCACCCCAATCGGGACTAGAACCCTGGGTGATGGCACCACAGATGGAGGATTAGCCTAGTGAGCCATGGCACTGGCTAGAACTTGTTTGTTTCTATATGCACATACCAATGATCAAATTTAGTGTATAAATTAGATACAGTAAAAACAAGAATAACAAATAACCAAATAAAACAGTAAAAGTTATGTTGAAAATGGGCTGTGCCTTTCTGAAAGTACTTTGTGTTCTTGTGATGATGTGAGAGGACACAATGCTAGCTGATGAGATGAACTGAGGTGAATGATGCAGACACTGAGACATAATGCTGAACTTTTGACTGTACACGTGTAGGTGGGTCATCTGCCATGGGTGAGCACGTCACAGAGCCCTGAAGACAATCAATGACTGGCAATCAGGAGCTAATACTGTTGAGGGTTAGAGATCCTCGCTTGCTGACGTGTTTTGTTTGTTTTGCTGAAGCATTTTGGAGGAACTTCATAATTAGAAATTGTTCTCTCCATGCTTTACACCCTGGTGTCTCCTTTGCCCTTTTATGAATGTAGGTTCTCTGGAGTATCTTCTTCCAAGAGACTCATGTCATTTGAAGGCTTGTTGTGGATGATATCTTTTTTTTTTTTTTTTGACAAGCAGAGTGGACAGTGAGAGAGAGAGACAGAGAGAAAGGTCTTCCTTTTCCTTTGGTTGACCCTCCAATGGCCACTGCGGCTGGCGCGCTGCGGCCGGCGCACTGTGCTCATCCGATGGCAGGAGCCAGGAGCCAGGTGCTTCTCCTGGTCTCCCATGGGGTGCAGGGCCCAAGCACCTGGGCCATCCTCCACTGCACTCCCGGGCCACAGCAGAGAGCTGGCCTGGAAGAGGGGCAACCGGGACAGAATCCGGCTCCCCAACCGGGACTAGAACCCGGTGTGCCAGCGCCGCAAGGCGGAGGATTAGCCTGTTGAGCCACGCACCGGCCTGTGGATGATATCTTTTCTCTTCAATCAATATCTTCAACTCTGCTGGAAATGTGGCAGCAGCTTGTTCATCAGCATATGTGGTCTCTCCAGTGTTTTATATATATTTTTCATTCCAAATGAAATCCTAAGCCTGTACAACTACCACTTAACTTCCAGTAAATTGCTTGCTGTTACCCATTTCAGAGATCCATTGTTGAAGTCTTTGTTCCTGGCTCAATGCTTTCTGGCACAACACATTGCCCTCAATCAGTAGATGTTTTCTGTTCATGGCTTCCACCCACAATGTCATGTCTGTTTCCTCTTAACTAAGCATTTGTCATGCACTGTGGCTGTAGCTTTGCATTTAGGGGTGAGGAAGCAGAACTAGCCTGCGTTTCTTTTTTTCTAACCTTAATTTCATGGATAGATGAGTTTTTGTTGCCATAAATCTTATCAGCCTCAGCATACAATTATTTTTCTTTCCTTACTGATTAAGATTTTTCACCTTTTCATTAAAGGAAGCACTTTGTGGCCAATACTAAGTAGAACAATGTTTACTTGAACATAAACACTTGAATCCCCTGGCAGCTGACCCTCTAAAGGGTGGCAGGTACTCAGTGGTGACAGTCCATGCAACACGGCTATGCTGGGAAAGCAAACGACTCACAGTGCAGGTGGGATGGATCGGATAACTTGAGGTTTTATCTTATCACTCAGAACAAGGCACAGTTAGAAACTCGGGAATTATTTAGTTCTGGACTTTCCCATTTAGCATTTTTAGACTAGTGTTTACTGCAGGTAGCTCAAGCTGTGGAAAGTGAAACTACTCCTAAGCAGGGCAGGAATTCTTGTATTCCCTTGCTTTCCTCCTTATTCGTGGTGGTATGTGGCTGTGATGGTTAGAATTCCAGCTGCCATCTTGGGCCAGTAAGTGACAGAAGACAGAAAAGCTGAGAGGCTTACGAAGCAGGGTGCTGCTTTCTGTGTAGCCCCGACTCCTCTACCTCCACCCTCTTTAATCCGAGAAAGCAAATCTGTCTTGCTCCCAACACCCGTTTTTAAGCTTCTCTGTTTTAGACAGTTGCACATAATTCCTAATCAGTTAAAATGAGTATTTTATCTCCTCGGCAGATGTGAGGAGAGGTAACACTAATGATGATGCTCTTTCTTCAAACATAAAGGGAGTGACAGAGCTTTACAGTTCAACCTTAAACCGCAGGTTCCCAGCAAGATCTCCTTTTAGACTGCTTAAAACAGGGAGATTCCTTTCATTCTGATCTCCTCGCAGATGATGTATCAGGAAGGAGAAACAGCAGCTAAACCTTGTGCTCCAGCACAGCGTGATTTCTCATTATCAGCCTGCAGCTATCAAAAGAGTTTTCTCTCAAGGTTGTAATCATTATGAGAATGGTAATGGAGTACTTAGCCACAATATAGTAAAGCATGCTTCAATTAAACTGATAGCAACACAAATCTTGCTTTTATTTCTTGATTCATGCAAAATAAGCTGGCTACAGCAACGTTTAACAAGTCTATTAGAAACCAGCACTACAATATTTACAACTATTTGTCAATTAGAAATAGAACAAAAAAAGATGCTAATTGTAACACTGAAAAAGAGAAAAAGAAAAAGGAAAGAAAAAGGAAGTCCCACTAACCAGGGTTTAGCAGAGGCCACAGTTGGTAAACACACCAGGAGGTGACCATGTAGCTAGTGCTGTAGACTTACTAGGAGAACTCTTCTCTTAATGAGGTGCCATCTTCATGAAACCTTGCAGTCAGAGGTAACTGTTCAGGCAACACACATGATGTAAGCATTGAGAGATCATAACAATTGACTGGTCACACCACTAGCTGCAAAATTGTTGCTTACCTGAACATTTCGGATGTATCTATAAACTATCATCCTTGGATACACACAAATATCTCTGCTACCTAGATTTGGGAGGAGGAACAGGAAGAACATAATTAACTAGAGACACATGAGGATATAACTAATAGGAAGTGGGTGTCAGGAAATATATTGAAGCTCACTAGAGGTGAACGCATGAGTGTTTGAAAGTGATTCAAGGTTGATTTGATCAGTTCTTTGGTTACTGACAATCAATAGCTAACCTTTCCTTTTTCAGAAATGGTAAGATTTTCCTATTAAATGAAGACAACTACAGATGTCTTTTTGTAAGTATTTTCTTTTTTAAAAGAATATGAGTTTCTTATAATTCACAACAAAAAATACCAAAAAAAAAAACCCTCAAATAGTAGTATTTTCAAAACGAGAAAACAGTGTAAAATGCTAAAACCTTATTAAATTGTGAAAGATCTTGCAGGATTGGGTGTCTAGTTTCCTCTCTCAATTCTTCCCCTAAGACTTATTCCTCCAATTCTTTCTTTCTTTTTTTTTTTTTTCTTTTGAGCCACACCATCTCCTTGCTGTGGCTCAAATGTTGAAGGTGTGTTCCTGCTAAAGGACCATGCATTTGCTGTGCCCTCTGCTGGAATTCTTTCCCAAGAAAACCAACCTGGTGACTTCTCACACTTCCTACAGGGATTCACCAAAAAGTTGTCATATCAGTATAGATTTCCCTATTTAAAAATTCAGCTATATCCCTACCACCAAATCGTCTTCTTTGTAGTTCTCCTAACATTCTGTAATCCAAATTTATCTGCCATAGTTTCCATCTCTCATGATTACATTTCCACAAAGACCATCATTTATGTTTGTGGGTTTTTTTTTTTTTTTTGACAGGCAGAGTGGACAGTGAGAGAGAGAGAGAGACAGAGATAAAGGTCTTCCTTTTCCCTTGGTTGACCCTCCAATGGCCGCTGCAGCTGGCGCGCTGCGGACACGCACCACGCTAATCCAAAGCCAGGAGCCAGGTGCTTCTCCTGGTCTCCCATGCGGGGGCAGGGCCCAAGGACTTGGGCCATCCTCCACTGCACTCCTGGGCCACAGCAGAGAGGTGGACAGGAAGAGGAGCGACCAGGACAGAATCTGGCACCCCAACCGGGACTAGAACCCAGTGTGCTGGCGCTGCAAGGCAGAGGATTAGCCTATTGAGCCACATCGCCAGCCATATGTTTGTGTTTTTAATTAGGACTTTCCCAGTATATAGAACAGCACACCGCACATGCTAGACACTAAGTAAATATTTATTAAATTAAAAATGATTGAGTGAATGAATGAATAACAATAATTAAAACAAACAAGTATCTTACCAAGACTTACCACTACTATCAATCTGGTGAACATCATTTCAAAAACTTTCTAGAGAAATGCCAATGCCAATGTGTGATTTTATATACATATGCATTTTTGTATGATTATATGCATATAATCACACACTTTGTATATTTTTCATTGCCTAAATTTATTTTTATATACATCAATTTATATTTAAATACATGGATATAGTTCTAAATACATATGTATTTTATTTTTATTTATTTTTTTAAATAAATCTTTTCTTTTTTTGAAGATTTATTTATTAATTTGATAGAGTTACACAGAGAGAGGAGAGGCAGAGAGAGAGAGAGAGAGAAGTCTTCCATCTGCTGGTTCACTCCCCAGTTGGCCGCAACGGCTGGAGCTGTGCCGATCCGAAGCCAGGAGCCAGGAGCTTCTTCTGGGTCTCCCATGTGGGTGCAGGGGCCCAAGTCCTTGGGCCATCTTCTGCTGCTTTCCTAGGTCACAGCAGAGATCTGGATGGGAAGAGGAGCAGCCGAGACTAGAACCAGCGCCCATGTGGGATTCTGGCGCTTCAGGCCAGGGCGTTAACCCACTGCACTGCAGCGCTGGCCCCATGTATGTATTTTAAATAAAATGAGTTACAGTATTATATATAGCTTGAGTTATAGTAAGTGGTTACCAAGCATATTATACGTATGCATTTAGTACAAGATTTAGGAGAAACAATTTTAAGCAATCTGCTTTCTTAAAAAAAAAATATTTGCTTGAAAGGCGCAGTCACAGAGAAGGAGAGGCAGAGAGCTATGTCTTCCATCTGTTAGTTCACTCCCCAAATGGCCACAATGGACAGCGCGGGACCAGACCAAAGCCAGGAGCCAGGAACCTCATCTGGGTTTGCCTTGTGGGTATAGAGGCCCAAGCACTTGGGCCATCTTCTGCTGCTTTTCCAAGGCCATTAGCAGGGGGCCAGATTGGAAGTGCTGCTGTCAGGGCCTGAACTGGTACCATATGGGATACTGATGCAGCTCGACTCACCACATCACAACACTCCAATTAGTCCTTAGACACTTTCCTATGCAGTGCATAAATGTCTTTTTGTCTTTTTTTTTTTTTTTATAAAAGTTGTTCATTTTCAACCAGATTCAACTTCCAATTTAATTGAAGTAAATTCTGGAATTTTTGCCGCTCTTTTCTGCTATTTTTACATATATCCTTGATAATTATGTTAATGTTTCCATAGCTAAACTCAAAGAAGTAACAGAAAGTATAAAACTCACAAACCCCCTAACTTTATCAATAAATGCCAAGATTTATTTCATCTGTATTTTATGTCTAATTAAGATTTTTGTCGCTACAACAATATATCTTAGGCAGCAAATTTTATAAATATAAAGGTTTAGATCGGGCTATGGTGTGGCCCAATGCTGGAAATTTACCTGGGGCATCAGCAGGTTGAAGACACATGCTGAGCTACAAGCACTGTGGGTGTTGGGCATGCACAATGCGGGTTTTCATGGACCAGATGAGCAAGTTTTCACTGCAGGTATGAAGATCTTGTACATCAGACTGCTCCCTTTGCCCTGTTTTGTCCCCTGGTGGCAATACTTGCCCTATATTCTGTATCAATGTGATTACCCCATGGTACTGCCAATTTAGGAGAGGAAGACAGTGTGCACTCAGAAGGAGGTAGAAGCTATGATGTGGAAAAGAGAGAGGGAAAAGGAGCAATTAATGTCACTTGAACCTACATTTGGGTCCATCTCCTGGCAGCAGTGGCAGAGAGAGAAAAGTTAGATGGGCAGACTAATAAGATATTGCTAGAATTATGAAACAATTAAACTGAAACAATGAGTGATTCTATTTTTTTTTTTTTTTGACAGGCAGAGTGGACAGTGAGAGAGAGATAGACAGAAAGGTCTTCCTTTGCCATTGCTTCACCCTCCAATGGCTGCCACGGCTGGCATGCTGCGCTGATCAGGAGGCAGGAGTCAGGTGCCAGGTGCTTCTCCTGGTCTCCCATGGGGTGCAGGGCCCAAGGACTTAGGCCATCCTCCACTGCACTCCTGGGCCACAGCAGAGAGCTGGCCTGGAAGAGGGGCAACCGGGACAGAATCCGGCGCCCCGACTGGGACTAGAACCTGGTGTGCCGGCGCTGCAAGTCGGAGGATTAGCCAATTGAGCCATGGCCCATGAATGATTCTAGTAATTTAAAAAGTCCAATTTGAGTAAAGCACTCTAGTGGACACCAGGGGTTCATGCAATATGATTGCAGGATTTTTTGAAGTGTCACTGACAATTCTGTATTTAAATTTATTAAAGGGGAGGCCAGGATGTCTGTCAGCAGGGACAAGTGGGAACCAGAAGCCGCATGTGGAGCTTGCTATCTAGTGATCCCCTTCTAGTGTGGAGAGAGTGTTGGCACTGGTTGACACAGCGGCAGAATGTACATTATTGTACAGCAACCCTGAGAGACTTCCTAGGGCTCTGGTAGCCATAGATGGCCATGGAGGATCTTATCTTGGTAACAGAAGTAAACCTGCCTTTGGGAATAGAGCATTTACCACCAAAGAATATACTGTGCGTGTGTCTCCCTTACCTGAGTACATACTGGACATTGATGTCCTACATGCCTATGGCTAAAAACTATATTGAAGGAATTCCATTTGTGAGCATATGTGGTTAAAGCTGTACATAAAGTGCATGATGCCCACCCACCATTGCAGTTACCCATGCTTAGGTGGGTGGCAAACACCAAGGAGTACAAACTGCTGGGTTATCATTAAAAATTACTGGAACCATCCAGGAACTGGAGAAAGCACACATTAATAGACTTGCAAATAGCCCACTCAATTTACCAGTATGGCCTGTAAAAAAGTCAGATGGAGCATGGCAGATGACAGTGGATTCCCAAGAGCTTAATAAAGTTTTCCTCTCTTGCATGCAGTGGTTCCATTGGTGAATGTCATCACGGACTGCTGCAGCTATGAACTTGGAACTTATGTTGTAGATTTAGCTAAAGCTTTCTTCTCTATTGATATTTATCCTGAAAGTCAGGACCAGTTCTCCTATACTTGGGACAGTCAGTGATAGGCCATTACTGTTATTCTTCAAGGCTATCTACATAGCCCCACCCTGAGTCACGGCTTGATAGTGGCGGGTGTGTCATGGTCATCTGTGCCTTCAACAGTACATATGTATCATTATATAGATGACATGATATTAACTTGTGACTCTCTTGGTGATTTGGAAGCAGCAATACCCACTTGCTAAGCTATCTAAAGTCTTGTGTTTGGGAGGTCAACAAGTCCAAAATGCAAGGACTGGGATGCTCTGTTAAATTCTTGGGAGTTTCCTGGTTGGATAAGACAAAAGCGATTTCCAACACCGTAATAGGTAAAATCCAGGCCTTCCCATCCCAACAACTCTAAAGCAGTTACAAGAGTTTGTATGATTGTTGAGATTATTGGAGAGTGTTTATCCCACATTTGGCACAAATTTGAAGCCTTGTACCATTTGGTAAAGATGGGTATTGGGTGGGAATGGGATGGGCAAGAATAAGTGGCCTTCACAGCAAATAGGCAGAATGTACAGGCTGCCCAGGGCTTCAACATGTTTGACCCAACCCTCCATGTGAGCTTGACATATGTCACTGCAGCAGGGTTTGGATGGGTCCTTTGGAGGTGGCACTAAAGGCTGAGAGAGCCCACTAGGTTTTGTTCCCAGTTATGGAAAAGAGCACAGGTTTGGTATTCCTTAACTGAAAGACAATGTGGCTGCAATGTACACTGCCTTGATGGCTACTGAAACCATAGTGGCACCACCCCATCACAGTGTGCCACTCATCCTCGATTGTTGGTTGGATAAGAGACCAGGCAGTGAAGTCACAGTGGGACAGAGATGCCCACACTCATAAAGCTGGGATTCTATTGCAACAACAGGGAGTTATAAATGCAAGTTCTAAATCATTACATGGATTTGGAGGCCTATGACATAAACAACGTGTAATACACTCCTTGAGTGCTGTAGATCTGGTACTTAGTCCATACCAGGATGGGATCCCACTGATCCCTGTAGAGACCTGGCACATGGACAGATCCAGCAGAGGACACCCTGCACAGTTGACCACAGAAGGCTTCCAGCCTTCAACCAAGATGATCTTGTGGGAATCAAGTAATCATCAAAGTCATCAATGAGTGAACTACTAATAGTACTGCTGGTCACTGTCAGTGAGCCTTCACTTATTGCTATTTAACTGGCTGGATAGCAGCATACTGTGCAACAAACCAGATGGTTATGCACCAACATTTATTTGGCCAAGCCATGCTGCAAGACCCATGGGAGATGGGGCACAAGAATAAAATCACCATATACAATGTGATAGTTCATGTGACCCCTTCCTGTGTGGGTACTATGTGGGCTACAGTGAAGGCCTGGACCATACTTGGAACCCACTAGGAGGTACTAGACACCTGAAAAAGCTATACTCTCTGTTCCAAAGAGCATCCCCATCAAGTGCCATTGGCCATCAGAACCATGACATGGGGGCAGGTGATCTTTGAGAGGCAGCAGAAAGACTTTATTGTACCTTTGCCCCAATCTGATGGATACAGGTACATTCTCACCTGTGCAGACACTGCTGTGGGACTGCTTTCTGCCACTCCTGTCAGTCCTACAAGCAGACAGTCCTACAAGCCTTGGAAAGATTATGTACCATACATAGGTTACTGAGTCTCTGTGAGGCTCATTTTGTGGCTCTGTGGACTGTGTTAAGCTGTTGAATGAATGGCCCTGGGCAGGAGTACCAGCTGCCATGAAGGTTCTGCTGTGTCACCTCAGCAACACCTGGTCAAATGCAGGTAAAGACCACAGATCTCCTATTGAACCCAGTTTTTAGAATAAAAACTGTGGTGCTATGTGCTCTCATTGACCTTGATCTGGGAGAACATGTCATCTGGAAGTAGCCATAGAAGATATGAAAAACCAGCACGGTCTGGTTTGCTTTGCTTTGCCTCTGGGGAGCAGGAACAGAATATGACCTAAAGGTGACACCATGGGTAATAACTACTTGGTCCCCTGTGCTCAAGGTACATTACACACTGAAAGCACCTCTCTCAAGGCCACATTTTTTTTAGCCTTTTAGACTGTGGCCAATTCCAACCTCTATAGTATCCCTACATATAGAAGATTACACGGTAAAATTTATGCTGTACTGAGGCCAAGTCCAGATTTTGCCAGCTGTGGTGTTATCTCAGGATAAATCCCTTGTCTTGATTTACCACTTTTTTTTCTTTTCAACTTTTATTTAATAAATATAAATTTCCAAGCTGGTTCCGGCGCACACTAGGCTAATCCTCCACCTGCAGCACCAGCACCCCGACTTCTAGTCCCATTTGGGGCACCAGTTCTGTCCTGGTTGCTTCTCTTCCAGTACAGCTCTCTGCTGTGGCTTGGAAATGCAGTGGAGGATGGCCCAAGTGCTTGGGCCCTGCACCCGCATGGGCGACCAGGAGGAAGCACCTGGCTCCTGGCTTTGGATTGGCGCAGCATGCCAGCTATAGTGGCCATTTGGGGGGTGAACCAATGGAAGGAAGACATGTTTCTCTGTCTCTCTCTCTCTCACTGTCCAACTCTGCCTGTTAATAAATAAATAAATAAATAAATAAATATTAATTTCCAAAGTACAACTTTTGAATTATAGTGGCTTTTCCCCTATAACCTCCCTCCCACTCACAACCATCCCATCTCCCACTCCCTCTCCCATCCCATTCTTCATCAAGATTCATTTTCAATTACCTTTATATACAGAAGATCAACTTAGTATATACTAAGTAAAGATTTCAACAGACTGCATCTACAAAGACACACAAAGTATAGAGTACTGTTTGAGTAGTAGTTTTACCATTAATTCTCATAGTATAACACATTAAGGGCAGAAGTCCTACATGGGGAGCAGGTGCACAGTGACTCCCATTGTTGATTTAATAATTGACACTCTAATTTATGATGTCGGTAATCATCCAAGGCTCTTGTCATGAGCTGCCAAGGCTATGGAAGCCTCTTGAGTTCACCAACTCCGATCAGACAAGGCTATATTCAAAGCAAAAGTTCTCTTCTCACTTCAGAGAAAGGTTCTGCATTTTTTTGGTGGCCCATTCTTTCCCCTGGGATCTCACTCACAGAGATAGTTCACTTAGGTCATTTTTTTTTTCCCACAATGTCTTGACTTTCCATGCCTGCGAAACTCTCATGGGTTTTTTAGCCAGATACAAATGCCTTAAGGGCTGATTCTGAGGACAGAGTGCTGTTTAGGGTTTTTGCCATTCTATGAGTCTGCTGTGTATCCTGCTTCCCATGTAGGATCATTCTCTCCTTTTTAATTCTATCAATTATTTGCAGATACTGGTCTTGTTTATGTGATCTCTTTGACACTTAATCCTATCTTTTTCATCAATTATGAACTTAAACTGATCACTTTAACAAGTAAGATGGCATTGTTACATGCCATCTTGATGGGACTGAATTGGAATCCCCTGGCACATTTCTAGCTCTACCATTAGGGGTAAGTCTGAGTGAGCATGTGCTGAACTGTACATCTCTTCCCTCTCTTATTCCCATTCATATTTAACAGACATCACTTTTCAATTAAATTTAAACACGTAAGAATAATTGTGTGTTAATTAAAGAGTTCAACCAATGGTATTAAGTAGAACAACAACAAAAAAAAAACACTAAAAGGAATAAAATAGTAAATTGTTCCTCGACAATCAGGACAAGGGCTGATCAAGTCATTGTTTCTCATAGTGTCCATTTCACTTCAATAGGTTTCTTTTTAAGTGCTCAGCTGTCACCGATTACAGAGAACATATGACATTTGTCCCTTTGGGACTGGCTTATTTCACTCAGCATAATGTTTTCCAGATTCCTCCATTTTGTTGCAAATGACTGGATTTCATTTTTTTTTTTTTGACAGGCAGAGTGGACAATGAGAGAGAGAAACAGAGAGAAAGGTCTTCCTTTGCCGTTGGTTCACCCTCCAATGGCCGCCGCAGCCAGCGCGCTGCGGCCGGCGCACCGCGCTCATCCGATGGCAGGAGCCAGGTGCTAGGTGCTTTTCCTTGTCTCCCATGGGGCGCAGGGCCCAAGCACCTGGGCCATCCTCCACTGCACTCCCGGGCCACAGCATTTACTGCTGTATAGTATTCTATAGAGTACCTGTCCCATAAGTTCTTTATCCAGTCTTCTGTTGGTGGGTTGATTTACCATTGTGTGTTGATAATTTTTTTGTCTTATTGTCCTCAGTTTGGCAGTTTCGAACTTCCTAGTGCACTGGTCACACTGCAATTGTAACCAACCAGTTGGCTTATTGGGTGTGCACCAGGTTATCTATCAACTCTGCAACTGGACTACCTTCATTGAAGAGGGACCACAGCCATAGAAGACAATTGGACTTCATTGGAAAGATAGAATTCTTCTGCTCCATTACAGAACAATATCTGGACCCACGTAAAGACCCTAGTTCAAGAGCAGTAGAGTAAAACCCAGCCATGATTGGGGTATTCTGTGTGGGACAGTTTTGGGTTACAGCCCTTTTCATTATATTTGGTGTTACATGGCCACTCATAGTTTGTTACTATAGCTTATGTTGTTGCTGTGTAATTCGATTGCCATATTCCACACTCCTCACACAGGTGACCCTCCCAGAGGACACTATATGTGTAGATTTTGAGGCAAGGAACCCATCCTGAAGAGGTGGAGTGTCAGACACCTGATTTCAGTCAGGCACCCTCACTGTCAAGGCCGCTAACTATAGGCCCAGAAACAGATTCATTTTCTGCTAGTCAACAGCCCCAAAGGCTAATAAAATTTTGCAAAGTTGGTGGGTCTAGAAGGCTGAAACATTCTCTGCCTTGTACCTTCTTTGCTGCCAGTCACTGTTGTCTACAAGCATTTATAAGAAACTGAAGGCAAGGCTAAGCACTGGTGCTCACTCACTGCCCTGAGCATAGTGGGTTGACTGTGTATACTCACCTGCTGCTGTGAGAATAAAGAGGCATGAGTCTCCAGAAGGCTCCACAATTGCTCTTTGGCTAGTTTGAATCTAGTCCTGTTCTTCCTGGAACTGAGTTTTGCTTTATCATCCATGTGTGTATTTTCTTTTTGAGTGGTTTTGGAAGCTCCAATATGATGCACCTAGAACCATCTTTGCAGAACTTTCAAGAAGAAGGGTATGTGGATTCTTACTATTCATAGATAGTAACTACAGTGAACAAGTCTTTATTGAGGAACGTTCCTCATATAGAGCATGTAATAATTTATTTCCCCATACAATGGCTAACATTACATATTCTTGTGATTTTTTATTTTTGTCATTCTAACAAGTAAACAACTACATCAGTGTTGTGTGTTGCCTTTCATAAATTCAGTTTAAAAAGGAAAAGGTAATTTGGGAGGATTTTTAATGGATGAGGTAGGCAATCATGTATGTTTTCTTATAAGTTTGTGGTTTACATCCATTGAGTAGATTTCTAACAGGTTGGTCTGGAGAATTATAACATAAGAATTTATTAGTCATAAGTATTCTATCAGTATGTTTTCTATTGGTAAACATCCTATTATTTAAATGTACTATTTTTAGTATATGTGCTGCCAAAGAGAACGCTTAAACATTCTGCTGTACAAATATTTTTGCAACACTAAAAAAGTGAAGTCTCAGACATCACTCTTAAATTATCATATTATCCTGGGATTGACTAGTGTAATTCAATTCTGATTCATTGAACTGCCCATTCTTTTTATATTAAAATACACTTAAAATTGCTATCATTGTGATGTTTTACTATCCATAAAGACTGTTTCTCTCGCACCACATTCTTCTTGATATTTTCTTTCTAGCTTATGAGATCTAACTGGAGTTTTCTCTTTCTAGGGAAGTGAATGGCCTGCCTGTGGTCACATAATGGATGGCAGTCAGAGGCAGCAGCATTTAAAATGAAATCTTTCTGTCTCCAAAGTCTGTACTCTATTTACAAAACTCTTCTTTTAAAAAATCCAATTGCTTCCATTCAGCAAGAAAAATCAACCTGTGGTGTACACCATGAACCAAAGTCTTTGTTAGCTGCTTAGACTACAAAGATAAATTATTTTGTTTCTGGACTTCAGAGTTTTTTGCCTAATATCTTAATATCCTATTTTTTTTTTACTATGGTGTCAAGGTTTTATTTTATTTAACTTTTATTTAGTAAATATGAATGTCCAAAGTACAGTTTATGGATTACAATGGCTTCCCCCCCCATAACTTCCCTCCCACTCACACCCCTCCCATCTCCCACTCCCTCTCCCATTCCATTCACATCAAGATTCATTTTCAATTATCTTTATATAGAGAAGATCGATTTAGTATATATTAAGTAAAGATTTCATCAGTTTGCACCCACACAGAAACACAAAGTGTAAAATACTGTTTCAGTGCTAGTTATAGCATTACTTCACATTGCACAACACATTAAGGACAGATCCCACGTGAGGAGTAACTACACAGTGACTCCTGTTGTTGATTTAACAATTTGACACTCTTGTTTATGGCGTCAGTAATCTCCCTAGGTTCTAGTCATGAGTTGCCAAGACTATGGAAGCCTTTTGAGTTTGCCGACTTTGATCTTATTCTGACAGGGTCTTAGTCAAATTGGAAGTTCTCTCCTCCCTTCAGAGAAAGGTACCTCCTTCTTTGATGGCCCCATTCTTTCCACTGGGATCTCACTCACAGAGATCTTTCATTTAGGTCTTCTTCTTCTTTTTTTTTTTTTTTCCAGTGTCTTGGCCTTCCATGCCTGCGAAACTCTCATGAGCTCTTGAGCCAGATCCAAATGCCTTAAGGGCTGATTCTGAGGCCAGAGTGTTATTTAGGACATCTGCCATTCTGTGAGTCTGCTGTGTCTCCCGCTTCCCATGTTGGATCATTCTCCCCCTTTTTGATTCTATCAGTTAGTATTAGCAGACACTAGTCTTGTTTGTGTGATCCCTTTGACTCTTAGACCTATCAGTGTGATCAACTCTGAACTGAAATTGATCACTTGGACTAGTGATTTGGCATTGGTACATGCAACCTTGATGACATTGTATTGGAATCCCCTGGCACATTTCTAACTCCACCATTTGGGGCAAGTCCGATTGAGCATGTCCCAAACTGTACATCTCTTCCCTCTCTTATTCCCACTCATATTTAACAGAGATCATTTTTCAGTTAAATTTAAACACCTAAGAATAATTGTGTGTTAATTATAGAGTTCAACCAATAGTGCTAGAACAAAATAATACTAAAAGGGATAAAGTATTAAATTGTACATCAACAGTCAGGACAAGGGCTGTTCAAGTCACTGTTTCTCATAGTGTCTATTTCACTTCAACAGGTTCCCCTTTGGTGCTCAGTTGTCACCAATCAGGGAAAACATATCATATTTGTCCCTTTGGTACTGGCTTAATTCACTCAGCATAATGTTTTCCAGATTCATCCATTTTGTTGCAAATGACTGGATTTCATTGTTTTTGCCTGCTGTATAGTATTCTATAGAGTACATGTCCCATAATTTCTTTATCCAGTCTACTGTTGATGGGCATTTGGGTTGGTTCCAGGTCTTTCCACTGAGATCTGGTATGAGACAGGGATGCCCATTCTCATCACTGCTATTCAATATAGTTCTGGAAGTTTTAGCCAGAGCTATTAGGCAAGAAAAAGAAATTAAAGGAATACAAATTGGGAAGGAAGAACTCAAACTATCCCTCTTTGCAGATGATATGATTCTTTATTTAGGGGATCCAAAGAACTCTACTAAGAGACTATTGGAACTCATAGAAGAGTTTGGCAAAGTAGCAGGATATAAAATCAATGCACAAAAACCAACAGCCTTTGTATACACAGACAATGCCATGGCTGAGAAAGAACTGCTAAGATCAATCTCATTCACAATAGCTACAAAAACAATCAAATACCTTGGAATAAACTTAACCAAGGACGTTAAAGATCTCTACGATGAGAATTACAAAACCTTAAAGAAAGAAATAGAAGAGGATACCAAAAAATGGAAAAAATCTTCCATGCTCATGGATTGGAAGAATCAATATCATCAAAATGTCTATTATCCCAAAAGCAATTTATAGATTCAATACAATACCAATGAAAATACCACAGACATTCTTCTCAGATCTGGAAAAAATGATGCTGAAATTCATATGGAGGCACAGGAGACCCCGAATAGCTAAAGCAATCGTGTGCGACAAAAACAAAGCCAGAGGCATCACAATACCAGATTTCAGGACATACTACAGGACATTTGTTATCAAAACAGCATGGTGCTGGTACAGAAACAGATGGATAGACCAATGGAACAGAAAAGAAACACCAGACATCAATCGAAAGATCTATAGCCAACTTATATTTGATCAAGGATCCAAAACAAATCCCTGGAGTAAGGACAGTCTATTCAATAAATGGTGCTGGGAAAATTGGATTTCCACATGCAGAAGCATGAAGCAAGACCTCTACCTATCACCTTACATAAAAATCCACTCAACATGGATTAAAGACTTAAATGTATGACCCGACACCATCAAATTATTAGAGAACATTGTAGAAACCCTGCAAGATATAGGTACTGGCAAAGACTTCTAGGAAAAGACCCCGGAAGCACAGGCAGTCAAAGCCAAAATTAACATTTGGGATTACGTCAAATTGAGAAGTTTCTGTACTTCAAAAGAAACAGTCAGGAAAGTGAAGAGGCAACCGACAGAATGGGAAAATATATTTGCAAACTATGCAACAGATAACCAGATCTACAAAGAAATCAAGAAACTCCACAACATCAAAACAAACAACCCACTTAAGAGATGGGCCAAGGACCTCAATAGACATTTTTCCAAAGAGGAAATCCAAATGGCCAACAGACACATGAAAAAATGTTCAAGATCACTAGCAATCAGGGAAATGCAAATCAAAACCACAATGAGGTTTCACCTCACCCCGGTCAGAATGGCTCACATTCAGAAATCTACCAAAAATAGATGCTGGAGAGACAGGGACACTAACCCACTGTTGGTGGGAATGCAAACTGGTTAAGCCACTATGGAAGTCAGTCTGGAGATTCCTCAGAAACCTGAATATAACCCTACCATACAACCCAGCCATCCCACTCTTTGGAATTTACCCAAAAGAAATTAAACTGGCAAAAAAAAAAAAGCTGTCTGCACATTAATATCCTATTGTTATACTTTTTATTGACAATTTTCTTCCAAAAATTATGTATAAATATTTATGAAGCATTTTTAAGATTTATTTTATGTATTTGAAAGTCACAGTTACACAGAGAGAGAAGGAGAGGCAGGAAGAGAGATGTCTTCTATCCCCTGTTTCACTCCCCAGTTGGCTGCAATGGCTAAAATGGCACCAATCTGAAGCCAGGTGTCAGGAGCTTCCTCCAGGTCTCCCACGCGGGTGCAGGGTTCCAAGGACTTAGGCCATCTTGTACTGCTTTCCCAGGCCACAGCAGAGAGCTGAATCAGAAGTGGAGCAGCTGGGACTTGAACTGGCACCCCTATGGGATGCCAGCACTGCAGGCAGTGGCTTTACCCACTATGCCATAATGCCGGCCCCTATAAAATCTTTTAAACCCTTAAAAGAAATCAGCTTTACTATCATAAATACATCAATTGAGTATAGTTTCTAAAATAATTACTGTTAGGATTCATTTTTATGAGAGAAGAATGCTTATAAAGAAAAAATCAAGGAGTAGCTTTAATTATAATAATAATAAAGTCTCTTCTTCAAAAGCATCTCATTTAGCATTTACACACTTATGTTCCTTGATTTGCTTTAGAGATTATTTGGTGTACTAGAAAAATGGCTCAGTTTTCAGTTCCTCATTGCTTATATTAGTAATTTTCTGCTGCATTGAAATTGCTCTGAAGCCAGCTCCATGGCTCACTAGGCTAATCCTCCGCCTGCAGCGCCGGCACCCTGGGTTCTAGTCCCTGTTGGGGTGCCGGTTCTGTCCCGGTTGCTCCTCTTCCAGTCCAGATCTCTGCTGTGGCCCGGGAGTGCAATGGAAGATGGCCCAAGTGCTTGGGCCCCTGAACCCGCATGGAAGACCAGGAGGAAGCACCTGGCTCCTGGCTTCAGATCGGCACAGCATGCCAGCTGTAGCGGCCATTTTGGGGGTGAACCAACAGAAGGAAGACCTTTCTCTCTGTCTCTCTGTCTCTCTCTCACTGTCTAACTCTGCCTGTAAAAAACTTGCTCTGATATTTAATGATTCAAAGCAGTGACACTTGCTATCTTACTGCTCTAACAGGTCATGGATCCAAGAAACACTGGGCTGAGCGTTATGCTTTAGGTTGGAGTTGTCATTCAGGACTGAGGCCACAGTAAGGTTCCCCTGGGGAAGGGCCCCCTTCCAAGCTCACTCCCAAGGTTCACTTGCTCCTGGATGTTGCATGCAAGGCATCATCTTCTCAGAGGGCATCCATTGTTCACTGACTGTTGTATGAAAGTTGCCCTCAATATCTTGTCAATTGGGTTTCCCTATATAGTAACTCACAACATGGCAACTTGTTGCATTGGAGAAGTTGGCGAGAAGACAACACAAGATGCATTAGCAAGATGGTAGTGACATTTCAACCTAGTCTTCATTGTGCCAACCCCTCACCTGTGATAGAAGCAGGTTGCTAGGATTACCCATCTGAAAGCGGAGCAGATAAGGAACCGGCGTGAATAACAGAGGTGGGAATCAATATAGACCCTCTTTAAACTCTACCTACAGCTTTCTACTCTGTACTGATTTTTCAACACTGATTTACCCGTATGAGACAAGGTTTTAAAAAGAAAAGAAACACATTCATAATTTATTAGCAAGAAAATATAATATGGATATGCATGGGATAAAATTCTATCATGTTTCTTTATTTTTATATTATTGATAGCTAATGTTTATTAAACTCTGTATTCCCCCGTGCCTGTTCCCAATATTAGGATAAATATATGTTTGATCTCATTTAGTATTCACATAAGGTTTCTGTTGTAATATTAAGAGTTGGGTCAGTAATATTATTTCCCTTTATTATATTAGAGGAAGTTACAGCACAGAGTACCTAAGCAACTTGTCCAAAATTGTGTGATTTGTAAAAACTGGCCAGCCTATCTCTAGCTCCACATTGCAAACCGTTATCTTGTGAACACACAGCCTTTCTTTCTCTCTGATCTATACATGAAATGTAAAATATATAAGAATTGTGGCTTTGTAAAAAGTTTGTAGAAGATAAAATTAAGTGATGCTTAATTTGTCAAAATTTTTAATGTATATCCATACACAGGTTTTTTATATCCATGCATTTTTTTAATTTAATTTTTTATGACAGGCAGAGTTAGAGATAGAGACACAGAGCGAAAGGTCTTCCTTTTCCGTTGGTTCACCCCCTAAATGGCCGCTACGGCTGGTGCGCTGTGGCCGGTGTGCTACACCGATCCAAAGCCAGGAGCCAGGTGCAGGTGCAGGGCCCAAGCACTTGGGCCATCCTCCACTGCCCTCCCGGGCCACAGCAGAGGGCTGGCCTAGAAGAGGAACAACCGGGACAGAATCCAGCGTCCCAACCGGGACTAGAACTGGGGGTGCTGGCGCCGCAGGCGAAGGATTAGCCTAGTGAGCCGTGGCACTGGCCATGCATTTTTTTCCCATAGCCTTTTTTGCCTTTTTGAAGATACCTTCTAAGCATGGATTTCAAAATATTTACAACAAAATAATTTTCTCTTTTAATTTCATCTCATGAACTTTTTGAAATACTCTGGTGTGTGTGTGTGTGTGTGTGTGTGTGCGCATTTAGTCTATGTAAATATTGTCAACAGATCATGTTCTAAGTCACTGCTAGTAATGAATTTTGAGACTAAAACATTTTTCTAGGTTAGAACTTTTGCGTGTCTGAAAAATGCCAGTTATCAGTTAAAGTCTATGTAAACAACATACAATTACAGTTTCTGTGCTGAAGTTTTAAAAGCCTACAGCAATCATGAACTGTGAAAAGGCCTGAAGAGACTTTTGCAGACAATGGTACTGATATCCCTACTTCATTACTTTTAACAGAATTGAGCTCACCAGGGTGGGTATAGGAGCATGACTTTCAAGAGTAAGGTGTCCTGAGTCTTTATTCTCTGTTATGAAAGAATAGTTTAGGCAAGAGGTCACTCTATGGCATTAGGAACGCAAAGTCTAATTAAAATAAAACAGACTTTAAAATGTTTCAGATGACCCTTTATAACTAGCCCAAATTTATGTAAAAGAGATCAGATGATAGCAAGAAGTTGTATGATAGAGCTTTGTGTGACAATTTGGTCTTCATTTCATGATATATGAAGCATCTGTTAGATAACTCATCTTTTAAACTAGAGGATGAATAAAACAAAATATTGATGTAGATATGTGTTCATTACTCTTACAATCAGTGAGCAATAACATTAAGAAATTTATAAAGCATTTGGGGCCGGTGCTGTGATGTAGCAGGTAAAGCTGCAGGCTGGCATCCCATATGGGTGCTGATTGGAGACCCAGCTACTCCACTTTCCATCCAGCTCCCTGCTGATAGCCTGGGAAAGCAGTAGAAGATGTCCCAAATGCTTGGGGCCCTGCACACATGGGGGAACCCTGGAAGAAGCTGCAGGTTCCCTGGCTTCAGATCAGCTCAAATCCAGTCATTGTGGCCATTTAGGGAGTGAACCAGTGGATGGAAGCCTCTGACACTCTGTAACTATACTGTTCAAATACACAAATTAATTAATTTAAAAAGAAATTTATAAAGCATTTCATAGGAAACAAAATTAACTAATAAGATCAAACAATTAAATATAACATTCAGGCTTCTCCACTAGCTGATTCTTTCATGACTCTCACACCAGATCATCTTCTGTAACCGAACTCTTCAGCTATTCAAGTCATTTCATTAAAAGAATATCTATTAAAAGCAGACCAGGTGTCACTTCTATTCCCTTATTTACTGAGCTACTGATTGCATATGATCCCCCCTTTAAGATGCTTTTCCTGACTCATGATACTCCATATATTGTTTTAAGACATTTAAAAATAATAAAATTGGCTAGCACTATGGTACAGTGGGTTAAAGCTATGGCCTGCAGTACCAGCATCCCAAATGGGCACCAGTTCAAGTCCTGGCTGCTCCACTTCCAATCCAGCTCCCTTATCATGTGCCAGGGAAGGCAGTGGAAGATGGCCAAAGCCTTTGTGCCCCTGTCCCCATGTGGGATAGACAGAAGAAGCTCCTGGCTCCTGGCCTCAGCCTGGCTTAGCCTGGTTATTGTGGCCATTTGGGGAGTGAACCAACAGACAGAAGATCTCTCTGTGTTTATCCTTCTCTCTGTGTTACTCTGCTTTCAAACAAATAGATGAATCTTTTAAAACAGAAATAAAATAACAAATATATTACACTTGTATAGAATTCCTAGAAGGTATAGTTTAGAGGATAACTATAAGGCAAACACTCATTTAAATAATAAGAATTGGAAACTTGCCAGTAACTCAAAGTCTATTATATGTTTCTCTTTTTTTAAAAAAAGATTTATTTATTTATTTGAAAGCCAGAGTTACACAGAGAGAGGAGAGGCATAGAGAGAGGTAGGTCCTTCATCCTCTGGTTCACTCCCCAATTGGCTGCAACGGCTGGAGCTGCGCTGATCCGAAGCCAGGAGCCAGGAGCTTCTTCTGAGTATCCCACACGGGTGCAGGAGTCCAAGGACTTGGGCCATCTTCTAATGCTATCCCAGGCCATAGCAGAGAGCTGGATCAGAAGTGGAGCAGCTGGGTCTCGAACCAGTGCCCACATGGGATGCCAGCGCTTCAGACCAGGGCATTAACCCATTGCGCCACAACGCCGGCCCCTCATTATGTGTTTCTAGCTTCATCCCTTTATTTCAATCATTGCCTTTACTTTGAAGCTCTTTTTTTTTTTTTAAGATTTATTTGTTTAAAAGGCAGAATTACAGAGAAGGGGAGACTAAAAGAGATAGATCTTCCATCTGTTGATTTGCTCTCCAAATGGCCACAACAACCAGAACTGGGCCAAAGCAAAGCCAGGAACCTAGAATTTCATCTGGGTGCCAGGGTCCCAAGGACTTGGACCACCCTCCACTGCTTTACCAGGTGCAACAGCATGGAGCTAATTGGAGGTGGAGTGTGGGGACCTATGGATAGGCTTGCCATGGGACCCCCCCATGCTGGGCTGGGCTTATAGCAGTAATGCGGATGTAGCAGCTGATTGAACTTTACATTTAGCTGAGGATCGTGGAAAACAACAAGATGGCGCTGATGCCCTGCCTGCTGGGTGACTCCACAGCTGATCGTGATCAAGTGCCGGATTGGAGAGCTCTGTGCATGGACTGTGATTGGTTGAATTCTGTATATAAGCGGACCGCGGGAGAGGGAACGGGCACACCAGCTTTTCCCCTTAAGGAATGTGTGTGCCATCTCTCTGCCTTCTCCTGGTCCCCCACTCTCTTTCCCACTCTTTCTAAGTAACAGTCTACTGAAGACCAATTATCTGCGAGCAGCGTCGTTCCTTTTGCGGCCAAAGGAGCTGACAAGTGGTGCCGTGACTCAGATCAACAAACAGATCGCTGGAAGCAGGAAGTAAGAAAAGGATAAACGTGCATACACGGGAATCTAGGCGGGTAAAGTAAAAAAGCCTAGGATTATGACCGCGGTTCCGTCATGAAGACAGGGCGTGAAACACCAGAAAGGCGGGAGTGAAATGCCAGAAAGGCGGGAGTAAACCCTTGACAAAAGACGGGGAGTAAAATGCCAGGAGAAAGGCGGGAGTACTGACTGTGATTGATCTTACCATATGTTTCATAAGCAATAGAGCCATGTTCGTCAGCGACATGGAGAAGCAAAAATCCTCCACTATATGGACGATTTATATACTGGAAGCAGTGTTCATAACATTAAGCTCATGTCTGCAGGAGGCAGGATTACAGATAGCGCCAGAAAAGGTTCAAAAAGATACCGTAGTTCAATATTTAGGACTTAGGCTTACACCAACAAATGCGGCCCCTTTGGAATTTGCCATTGCTACGACAGGACTAAAAACCTTAAATGATTTTCAAAAACTATGTGGAAATCTAAATTGGATACGGCCTTATTATAATGAGAGGAAGAAGCAGAAGGAAAAAAGGTTGTGATAAAGACTATTACAGACACAGAGAATAGGGTTAAAAAAGGCGAGCCATAAAACAGTTCATTAATGCTAATCGTGGTGAAAAGTGTCCGAACTACCTATTTTGTTTTTGTATTATGTACCAACTCTACCCCTATTATTGATGGGAATGCTTGAGCAGATTATGCTTGGTTTGCTTTATAAAATAATGTAAATGTTTCAATTTATCTTTTTTTTTTCTTTTTTCTTTTTTTTTTTTTTAAATTTTTGACAGGCAGAGTGGACAGTGAGAGAGAGAGAGACAGACAGAAAGGTCTTCCTTTTGCCGTTGGTTCACCCTCCAATGGCCGCCGTGGACGGCGCGCTGCGGCCGGCGCACCGCGCTCCTCCGATGGCAGGAGCCAGGAGCCAGGTGCTTTTCCTGGTCTCCCCATGGGGTGCAGGGCCCAAGCACCTGGGCCATCCTCCACTGCACTCCCGGGCCACAGCAGAGAGCTGGCCTGGAAGAGGGGCAACCGGGATAGAATCCGGCACCCTGACCGGGACTAGAACCCGGTGTACCGGCGCCGCAAGGCGGAGGATTAGCCTGTTGAGCCACGGCGCCGGCCTCAATTTATCTTTAAAATTGGTTATCTATGTCTTGTTAGTTTAGCTTTTGGCTTGTTGAAAGTATTGCTTGATCATTTATTGATTTGTAATTATGAAGTTTGTTAAGGGGTTTATGATTTTTTGTACTGAGTTTTGTCAGACTGATTTACACGAGAATTCTAATTGTACCCTAGTATTGGGACAGATGATCAATACCACCTGGAACAGTAATTTTACGAGGTTGTACTTAACAATATAGGCCTCACCTTCCTCGCCAAGTGGGTGAAATGGGAGAATTTTGAGGTAACTAGTGTTTAAAGCATACAAGATATGTGGAGTGGTTGTCTGCATTCAGAACATGTGAAGAATAGTACCAATTAAGCATTTTACTTTGAACCAAGTATTTTTTGAATAAGATGTATCCTTTGTGCCTAATTGCTAATGTGAAATTATGAAGGAATTTGCCAAAATTTATGTGTTGGATTTAGGTAGCAAGTAGTAAGAAAGCTGACCTAATTTGATTTGTTTTCTTGAATGTATTTAAAGCTGTTAATTCATAATTTGATAAAACTGTTCTGGCTTTCAAAACCCCAATAGCCCAGAAGTCCTGATCAGAGCTGTAACACTCTGCCAGCAGCGTACCAACCTGGTAATTCAGCAGGCTATGCTAGCCACCTTGCGCTCTTACCCACATGAGAAGTGTGGCTTAACATGATGGAATGGTAGCCAATAATGGGTAATCCCTGATGGGTGCACCTAGCAACCTAAGACAGAGGGTAGGACAAGCTTCCTATTACCTCCATGACGGGTAAGCAGGTTGCGCGCCATTGGGAACCCAAGACAGGCACGTTTCTATGTCACTTAATATAATAAAAACAGGGGAGATGTGGGGACCCATGGATAGGCTTGCCATGGGACCCCCCCATGCTGGGCTGGGCTTATAGCAGTAATGCGGATGTAGCAGCTGATTGAACTTTCCATCTAGCTGAGGATCGTGGAAAACAACAAGATGGCGCTGATGCCCTGCCTGCTGGGTGACTCCACAGCTGATCGTGATCAAGTGCCGGATTGGAGAGCTCTGTGCATGGACTGTGATTGATTGACTGTGATTGGTTGAATTCTGTATATAAGCGGACCGCGGGAGAGGGAATGGGCACACCAGCTTTTCCCCTTAAGGAATGTGCGCGCCATCTCTGTGCCTTCTCCTGGTCCCCTACTCTTTCCCACTCTTTCTAAGTAACAGTCTACTGAACCAATTAACTGCGAGCAGCGTCGTTCCTTTTGCGGCCGAAGGAGCTGACAGTGGAGCAGCTGAGACTCAAACTTGTGCTCATATCAGATGACAGCATAGCAGGAAGTGACTCAACCCGCTGCACCACAATGCTGGCCCCTCTTGGCAGCTTATGTCGCCTGTTTGTATATCCCTTAAGAATAAAAGGGCACTTTTGAGTGATATTTAAATGCAATCATATTGAATCCTTTTGTGACTTTTATTTTTGTGACTAAGTTCTATGTGAAAGCCATCCTTATTGATATGAATACTTAGGATTTTTTATTATTAATATTGTAGACCATTCTGCTTTGTCAAAATATTGCAGTTTAGCTATCTCATCTACTGTTGTAGACATTGCATCATTTCCAGCTTGAGTGCATTACATCATTGTTGCTATGAGCATTCTAGTATTTATTTTTATATACTTGTATGTTTGCAATATGGAGGTTTTCTTCATTTTTACAAGACAGACCCAAATTATTTTAAGTTTTCCCACATAGGGGTTGGGTATTTGGTACAGCAATTAAGATTCTACTTAAGATGCCTACATGCCGTATTAGAGAGCTTGAGATGGAGTCTAACTCTGCTTCCAATCCCATCTTCTTGCTAATCTTCACCCGGGGAGGCAACAGGTGCTGGCTCATGTACTTGGTCCTGGCACCCATATGGGAGATCAGAACTGAATTCTAGGCTCCTGGCCTTGGCCTAGCCCAGACCTGACTATTGTGGACATAGAGGGCATGAACCAAAAAGTGGAATATCTCTCAGCTCCCTTGTCTTTGTCTCTCTCCCCCACCTCTACACTTCAAATAGAATATTAATAAATAAAAGTGTTCAGCAGTTTGTTTTACCACTAAGCTTTTTTCAGAAGTGAATGCACCTTCAGGGTATGAATTTCTGTTGTTCCACACCCTTTCCAGCGCTGGCATCATTCATACTCAGAATTTTTGTTTGTCTTATGTCCAAGTACAGCTTTCTTGTGTTATTCTTAACATGTATATTTTTTGCTGATAATTATGTTGAGTATATTTTAATTGGCCATTTGGACATCCATGGTATATCCATTTGGATATAAATGAAATACTTATTTTGGTGTTAGCATCATTTGTATTTGGGATTCACTTTCTTTTTGTAGTCATTTATTGGCATTCTTCATGTATTCAAGATCTAAATTCTTAGTTTTTTTGTGTTGAAAATATTTTCTTTTTGAAGCTGTGTTTTATTTAACTTATGGTGTTTGAATAGGAATGCCTTTTAGGAGTCCTCCTGCTGAACATTGTTCTGACTCACTTGCTATCATGACATAGAACTTGTGGCCCCAACTGCTACATGAACTTGTCCTATGGCACCTGGCAAGAAGAATATCCATGAGTAGAAGAGAAATACATTTTTAAATGTATGAGTGTGGGAGATCATCTGTGGAAAAGTCTTCCAATTAAAGCCTTAAATAAGTAGAGGATTTGGTCCTTCTTGCTGCTGAGTCAAACAGGGGTTGTCTCTTGTCAGGTATGTATTCAATGGTTGATAAACACAGTCATAAATACTAAAAGTTTTAAACTCTCTTACACAATGGAATCTACAGACTGACTTCGTGTTACAAGGCCTGGACTCATAGGCACCCAACAAATAAATACATAGGTGTCTTCAAGTCTCATGTTTTATGCAATGCAATATATGGGAGTATATCTTGTATTTCTTGTCCTAGATTTTCTAAATGCCATTGCTCATACAAATTTAAAATGTTTATATAAGTGACCTGCCAATATAATCCCGTATCCTAATGTTTATGACTACAGCATAAAATACACCACACCACTGCTTTCCCAGGCCATAATCAGAGATGGATCAGAAGAGGAGTAGCCAGGACACAAACTGGTGCCCGTATGGGATGCCCTGCACTGTAGGTGGAGGTTTAGCCTACTACGCCAAAGCACTGGCCCTTCCATGAACATTTTGATGCCTCCTTGTACACTGTTTTCAAGCACCAAATCTTTGTAGCCATAACCATGGTACAGTTATACATGTATAGATTTTATTTAATATCTTTTAAAGTTTTTATGACTTTCCATCTAGTAAATTTAATAAATTTTTAAAATAAATACTGTGTAATAATATTGTAAACTATGATATGTTTGTGTTTCATTTGGTACTTATGATTAGAAATAAAACTGACATTTATATAAAATATAAACTGACATTTATATTAAGTAGTAATTTTATATAAAACTAATTTAATAAACTACTTGCATCAACTTATAGACTCCTTGGTTTTCTACATTACTCTTTAGGCCTCCTTTTTTTTTCTTTATTGTACTTGCTGTGATGTCTAATACAGTATTGTATAAAACTATTGGTATTACGCATTTTTGAGTTCTGACTATAAATGAAAATTTTCTGATTCTCCTTTCAGGATGATATTTGCACTGTTGTATCTTATTTGTAATGCTAAAGATGTTCTAATGCTCATTTACTAATAACATCTATCATGAATGAGTATTGAGTTTGATTACACGTTGCTTTTCAATATAAGTACATGATCATTTTCCCCTGTTTTAGTTTGGCAATGTGCTCAATGTATGAACTTGAAAATACAGACAGTCTCATGGAACCGGGGTATCAGTTTGGCCAAGGTGTATTATTTGAAAACTACATTTGGATTCAATTAATAATGGTCTGTTTTGGATATTGCGTCTATATTTGTGAATGATTTAGGACTGCGATTTTCCTCTTGGAAAGGTTTTTGATGAAGATGTCAAGTATATCTTGAGAGTAAAATGAGGTAGGACGATTTCTTCTTTTTCTATTTTGGGTAAAATTTGACATGTTCTGTATGTTTTATTTAAGGATTTATTTATTTATTTGAAGCCAGAGCTCCAGAAAGGCAAAGAGAGAGAGTGGAGGAGAGACACAGAGAGAGATCTTCCATCTGCTGGTTCACTCTCCAAATCCTGCAATGTCAGAATCTGAGCCAATTCAAAACCAGGAGCCAAGCGCTTCTTTTGGATCTCACATGTGGGTGCAGGGGCCCAAGCACTTGGGCCATCTTCCACTGCTTTCCCAGGTGCATTAACCAGGAGCTGGATTGGAAGGAGCAGCCAGGACTCCAACCAGCATCTATATGCAATGCTGGCACTGCAGGGGGCAGATTTGCCTGCTAAGCCATAGGGCAGGGCCCATGTTCCATGTTTCGAAATTGGCTTTCATCTTTATTGCTAAAGCTTAGCTTTCCATCTTTTAGAAATTTGAGTATAACCTGTATTTTTCTTTTATTTTAATCTTGTCTTTTAAATGATATTCCATGAGTTTATTAAGATGTTTCTGTATGTGGATTTCTTTTGATTTATCCTGCACATGATACAGTGCACTTCCCGAGCCTTTGCTGAGGCATCTTCCATTAGTTATGGAAGCTTCTAAGTCCATCTCTTTTCAACCAGTTCTTGCATTTCCTCCATCTGCATCACTAATTAGAACTATGTTAGACTTGGTTCATGTTACCATTTCTTTTATCTTATTTTAGTAGTTCCTACATGATTTCCTTTACGTGCTACATTTCATGCAATTTTATTCTGATGATTTTGCTAACTCTCTCTCTTGAGTATGTTTATTTAATCTGATATTATAGCCATTCTTTGAGTTTCTAATTTTAATTTTCATGTTTTTAGGTTTTTTTTTTTTTTTTTTGACAGAGTTAGACAGTGAGAGAGAGACAGAGAGAAAGGTCTTCCTTTTCCATTGATTCACTACCCAAAATGGCTGCTACGGCCAGCGCGCTGCACCAATCGGAAGCCAGGAGCCAGGTGCTTCCTCCTGGTCTCCCCTGCAGGTTCAGGGCCCAAGTACTTGGGTCATCCTCCACTGCCTTCCCAGGCCACAGCAGAGAGCTGGACTGGGAGAGGAGCAACCGGACAGAATCCGGTGCCCCAATCAGGACTAGAACCCGGGGTGCCAGCGATGCAGGTGGAGCATTAGTCTAGTAAGCTGCTGTGCCGGCCATGTTTTTAGTTTCTATATGTTCCCTTTGGTTCCTTATCAAAGGGGTTTCATCTTTTTTTAGTTTCTAGTTCCCTGAAGACAGATTTAACCTTTTTCCCACACGCATAATTACTTTTTCTTCAAAATGTGAATGTATGCTTAATTTATAATCTAATTGTGCTGTCAGGTTTTTTTTTTAAAAGAATTATCTCGATTTATTCGTTTATTTATTTAGTGTTATTTATTTGCAAGACAGAACAACAGAGTGAGATCTTTAATCTGCTGGTTCAATTTCCGAGTGGCTTCAATAGCTAAAGCTGGGTCAGGCCAAAGCCAGGTTCTAGTAACTCCACCTAGGTCTCAACAGTGTGCATTTGAAATCTGTAATTAGTCCATTGGTCATTAAACTGCTTTCAATTTTAAGATTTATTTATTTATTTGATAGGCTGGTAGCTCACTCTCTACATGCCTGCAATTGCCTAGACTAGGCCAGGACAAAGCCAGGATCCAGGAACTCCATCCAAGTCTCCCACATGGGTGGTAGAAACCTAAGTACTTGGACCATGGTGTGTTGCCTCCCAAGTGCACTAACCAGAGGCTGGATCAGAAGCAGAGTTGTCCAGACTTGAACTGGCACTCTGATGTGCAATACAGGCATCTCAACCCTAGCTTAACCCTGCTGCACCAGAACGATTACCCTTGTTGTTTATTGTTGATTTTTTAAAATTTTTTAAAAACTTTTTTATTTTTGACAGGCAGAGTGGACAGTGAGAGAGAGACAGACAGAAAGGTCTTTCTTTGCCGTTGGTTCACCCTCCAATGGCCGTCACGGTCGGCGCGCTGCGGCCGGCGCACCGCGCTCATCCAATGGCAGGAGCCAGGTGCCAGGTGCTTTTCCTGGTCTCCCATGGGGTGCAGGGCCCAAGCACTTGGGCCATCCTCCACTGCACTCCCTGGCCACAGCAGAGAGCTGGCCTGGAAGAGGGGCAACCGGGACAGAATCCGGCGCCCGGACCGGGACTAGAACCCGGTGTGCCAGCGCCGCAAGGCGGAGGATTAGCCTGTTGAGCCACGGTGCCGGCCTATTGTTGATTCTTTCACGTAGTGGTTTGTTTCCTCCAATACGTTTAAAAAGTGTTTTCTTTCTTAGAGCTGTTCATATTTTGAGGAGAAATGATTCACAAGACTTCTTTGAGCGCTGGGATGAGGAATTGTTCTTCTAGAAATTTCAGTTGCTTCTTCCACATCCTTGGAAGTACTAGAAATTTCCAACAAATTTACTACAAGTCGATGACTTGTACTTTATGAGTTAATAGTACAGTGTGAGCTGAGACTGCAAACGCACCTGAGAAGTTGCCTGTAGTTACTACTGCTCAAAGCCAGTTGCATATTACAGACTTGATCATGAAATTTAATGTTGACGATTTATTCAAACAATGTAATTGTCTGTTTAAGATTAGCAAATATATGTTGAGCTTCAGTAGTCTAAATACTAGACAAATATGAAGTAGGATATTTCTTTCCATACCTAGTTTCTGTGATAGCTTGATAACATCTGTTTTATTGAGACAATCTGATTACTACCAACATATGGATTCAGCTCAAGATTTAAGGTTAGATAAGGTTGTTAGCAATTTAGATATCAAATTCATCATGGGATGTTTACAGAAAGTTGATTTTGGCTGTAGCCCAAAAACTGAGATGTTTTTATGGCATTGCTTACTCACAAATATTTTGCTTAATCAGGGTAAACTTTTAAGCAATTAGAAATAAATAAATATTGCAACTAACAATTTTGGCACCAGAGTAGTTCAAAATACCTTTATCTAAAGGAGAATGTCATTCAAGTGCCTTTGTTAGCAATGGGCATATGTATCTAATGTTAAGAGAATTTTCATCCTCATAATTAACTTCTGAGCTTCTCAGTGTAAAAAAAAATACATACATTTTCAAGAGAGTTTATTTAGCTTATGGAAATATAAAACTCACTCTAATAAATCAGTTAACAGATTCTTCCATCATTTCACATCTGCAGTTTAATGGTTATTATCTTTACTTATTTAGAACCAAATTCTAAAGTAACAGATGTACTGAGATAATACATTTGAGGCAAAAATTCTTTACACTCATGTGCACATGTATAATATGTATTATATGCATGCTCGTTCTGCTTTGTACGGAATCTTAGCACTTTGCGCACATGGGACTGTGATTATGGGTCCTGATCTCAGGTGCTTTTAACTGTGCAGAGATAGAGTCTATTACACTTTAGGATATAAAGTTAGTGCTCCTTAGGGTGTATGAAATAGAAACCCACTCAGCTTGAGCAGAAAGGTAATTTATTAGGGCAGCAATATACTTGGACCTTAGGAATAGAATTAGAATGGCAACACACTAAAGAATCCATTAAGTCCCTCTCTTGGTGCCTCTTACAACTACTTCTCTCTGTGTGTGAAGCTTTCTCTTTCCCCTTCTTGGCAGAGGAGTTTTTTCTTTCTCATTCTTATAGATAGAAATCACTCACACTTGCTCAGGAATCTTGTGAAGGCACAATGTTTAAGCGACTCTCTCTGGGTCTCAGTGCCAGTTTTCAACAAAGGAACTGATGGGTCAGGTTCAACGATCACTCTAGGAGTGTGACTGATGACCAGGTGTGAACCCCTTACCAGTGTTGATGGAGGCAGAAGGAAGGATGTCCAGAAAAGGGAGGCTCCTGCATATGGACAAAGGCAGCATGCTCCAATCGCTTGTCACTCAAAGTGTGGTCCTTGAAACAACCACACTGGATTAGCTGGAAGCCTGTTAGAAATTTAGAAGCTCAGGCCCAACTTATCCTTAATGAATCAGCATTTGCATTCATCAAGATTCTCAGATGATTTGTATGCACACTAAATATTAAAAACATGCCTCTGCTCTGTTTAAAAGTCAGGACCAGCTGCATGAAAAATTGGTTTTATTTCAAGGTACAGTTTACTCCTAACTAGACTTAACTCTTGAACTTCCTGGGTTAATTCCTAACATTCTGGCAGAATCTCCATCAACAGTCTTATAAATATATTTTTTAAATTGCAGCATAAATGAATTCCTGAAGGGGAGTGTATAGATAATTGAATATTCATTTCCCCTAATGGAAAATCAAGTAATTTAAGGTATAAGTCCTATTAATTGTATCTTTACATATGAAGGATAGCATAATATGTTTATTGACAATATATTTCAATTATTTCTAGATTTTGCTAGTATTACACATTTGTATTAATTATCAAAAACTAATAGCTAATTGGACAACTCGGAAACAAGGTAACCTTGTTTAAGATGTTTAAGATAACTGATGTACTCAGCTCTTGGGTATCAAATACTTTCAATTTTTATGTGTGTATCTGTGATGGGTTAAGACACTACTAATTAAGAGTTGTTAGAAACCTTTCTAAATAGTTTACATAAATTTTTCTGATTGACATTTGGTTGAGTTCATATTGTGATCTACCATAACTGAACTTTTTATAAATATAGTTGATTTTAACTAATTTCTCTTTTCTGTTTTTTTTTTTAATCATTACATACACAATTTGACTCTAGAGCTTGGGATGTGGAGTTGGATTGACTTGGATTTGAATTCTGGTGAGACCACTAGCTAGTTGCATCATATTGGACATTTATATCTATTCCTCTCCTGAAGTCTCAGATGTATAAATTATAGCATAGAGTAAATAAGTAGCAATTAGGGTTAGCTATTATTGTGAGTAATTACTTTATTAAACGCTCACCCTTAATGTCATTGGTTCATGACTGAGTTGTTATGAGAAACAGTATTATTCTGATTATTTGAAAAAGATTTCTTCTTGAGTCAGCTTACTTGTTAATGATCAAAGTGTGCCTGGTTTGGGTGAAATATTTGTTGCCATAGGTCTCTTGTTTATTTATTTAAATTATTTGAAAGGCAGAGAGAGAATGAGGCAGACAGACAGACAATGCTCTCCTATCTGTTGGTTCACTCCTCAGATGCCTTCAATAGACACAGCTGGGCTAACCAAGCCAAAGCTGAGAAGCAGAAAGTCAACCCAAGTCTCTCACTTTGGTGGCAGGGACCCAACTACTTGAGCCATCATCTGCTGTTCCCCACAGTGTGCATTAGCAGGAAGCTGGAATAAAGAGTGGAGACGAGACTTGAACACAGGCATTCAAATACGGGATGCAAGCGTCCCAAGTGACATCTTAAGCTCCAGACCAAATGCCACCTCCAAGTCTTTTTTTTTTTTTAAGTAGGAACTTGGAAATCACAAGTGTTGCCTGCATTTAACAATACAAGCCATTTGGAGGTTTTTTCACTTGAGCCTTTGTTTAGGCTGACTTCAAGTGGTCTTACATCATTGTATATATACAATAGCAGATGCTGGTAAGCAGAAAGATAAGTAAGCATACAAGACATCATTGGCCAATGTTTATATATATTTTTGCAGAGCTTCCTTCCATAAATAGAACTCTAGCTCCATGGTTTCCAGATTCAGTATAAGATTTGCCACAGATAATCCATGCAACATTTTATAGGTCAGAATTTCCAAGTTAGAAGGATTTCTGATAAATTTATGACTTTTTATAATCATAAAAACAATTCTTAATCTCAAAAGGTTGATTTTAAAGAACTTCAAAAATATCTTTTAATGTCTGTATGATATGGGGTAATGCAGTGGGTGGAGTATTCTGATTCAATATTTTGTTTCTTGTTGTCTACCTCATATATTTTCTAAGGTGAAACATTTAGGTGAATGTATCTCGAAGACATTTATTTTAGATTTCTATTTATTTTAATTATTCATTTGCTTTTTTATTTACTTAAATGAAAGAGAAAATGAGAGAGAGAGGGAGAAAGAAAGAAAGATCTTCCATCACTGTTTCACTCTTGGGATGCCCACAATCGCTGGAGCAGGCCACAGCCAGGAGCCTGGAACTCAATTCAGATCTACCAAGTGGGTGGCTGGGACAGACCTACTTGAGTTAAAACCTCCCCCCCCCCCGAAGTATGGATTAGCAGGAAGCTAGAACTGAATGTGGAGCCAGGTCTCAAAATTAAGTCTTCTGATATGGGATGTGGACGTCCCAAGTGGTATCTTAACACTGTACCAAATGCCTGCCACTATTTAGAGTCTTGGTAGGCTATCAATACTGCTACTGCTGCTTTCTCAAGTTTGGAACTGAGATCTAAGCTTAAAGTCAGAGAAACAGCAAAATATCATGTTTCTTTCTTTCATTACTAATTTGGAAAAGTGAATCCACTTTATTTGTTTTATTCAAAAGGCAGAGAGACAGAGATATAGAGACAGAAAGAGAAAGTTCCTATCTCTTGGTTCACACCTCAAATGCCACAATGGCCAGGGCAGCCCTGGGGCCTGACCCAGGAAACAGGGACGCAATCCAGTTCTCCCCCATGGGCGGCAGGGACTCTAACAGTTGACCCATCAGCTGATGATTCCCAGAGTGTGCATTACCAGGAAACTGGAAATGGGAGAGAGAGCATCCCGGAACGCATGCTTCCCGCAGAGACTGAGGAAGTACAGCTGTTGACAGCCCTGTGTGCACTTTGTTTTTTGTTTTTCCCTAACATCATTAGGATAAGTCCCCCTCCATTATCAACGTAATCTGAGATCCACCCTCCCCTGCCTGCTCACCTTTTCCCTCAAGGTAATTCTGTGAGAGGTAAGATACTTTTAATATTGCAATGGAATTGACTGCATGGCAAGTACCAGTGAATAATAGTATTCTAGCGTGTTGGATGGCTTTTAGAATCGAAGCACAGTTTGTTCAACTGAAATGCTTTAAATATCATTTTATATCTAAATAAAATGAGGAGGGATTTGCAATAATCTCAAATAATATCTAGTCTAATCTTAGGAGATCTGAATTAAAACTTATTTTAACTTTAGTGTGTAATTAAAATGCTATGTTCCTCTTACCCTTTGACAAAGGATACACCTTCGTTACTAGGCCTCTTCTAACTTCATCAATTTTCTTCCACTCAGCTTTCTTTCTGATATTTTAACAGTGGCAGGGTGGGGGAAAACTCACTGGGGAGGCTCCAGGGCAAACCACTAATTATAATGCAATTACATAGATAAAAATCTCAAGTATCAAATTTAAAATACATTTTTACTTTCTTTTCCATTGGATCAACTCAATTTACTTTGATCCCTCCAGCTCCAGCCTCAATTAGAATGATTACATCATCACTAGAAGTTAATCTCTTACCGTGACACTGTGTGTGTGGAATTCGTCAGAAAGCCGTGGAGACAAAATTTATTTGTCAAAGCTTTTGGCTCTAAGATTTCATACGAGGACAAAGAAGTTTGCATTCTGCTTCTCCTTTCCTAGTTTCTCTATTTTTTGTCTTTTTTTAACCTCTAAATTTCTTTTGGAGGTTAAAAGTTTATTTTCTTGATATTTTCAGACATAAAAAGAATAGGTTCTGATTTGTAATAGCAGAACACAATACTATTGATTGGTAGTATGGTAAAAAATTTTTTAATACTATTGATTTTGTAGTATGACAGCAAAATCACTGGCCAGTATACAGAAATCTTACATCTTACTTGTTTTCAAGATTATTGTTTTTTTTCTTTGCTTATTTTTAAAATCCTGGAAGTTTTATTATTTACTCTAAATCCAAGTGTCTGAAACAGATTTTTGGGACATCAGTATTCCAATATAATCACTCATTTAAAAATACACACGTTAAATATTGGTGACATTCTTAAAGATGATTAAATGATGCTCTCTGGACAGTTTAATGACTTTCTTACCGCATACACATTCAGCCATCTGGTTTACCTAAAGAAGCTTGCGGAATGATGTCACCAGATTCCTCATCTACATGGAAAATACCGTGCTGCACACACAAGAGTGTTATTAGTAACATATGTCTGCTTTCAAATGCCTGCCATTTCATCCAGTGTGAGCCAGATGCTATCAATGACAAGCATTTCTCAGGAAGTTAGCTTGCACTTTTGAATCTGCTAAATTACCACCAAAAGGCAAAACATCTTAAAAGTAATTTTGTATATCTGTTGTGCCAATCATAACACTTAATTAACTCTCAAGGAGAAAGTTCCCCTGTAGAAAATCTGTGTACTATAAGGAAGAAGGCATAGCAAAAGTTTAGTCTTTTAGCCTGCTATTTATTTTCCTTCTTGCTCAAAGAAACGAAAGTCAACATTTAATATTACAGGAAAATTACTGGCCTGTTTCCACAGTGGGTTAAAAAAACTGAAAAATTGTATGAGTTTAGGAGGGAAATGCAAAAGACATATTATGAGATAATGCGTAAAAGAAATAATCAGAGCAAAGTATCCATTTCGATTTTCACCCACTTTTTTGTGATGTAATTTTTAAAAGAAAGAGCTATTTACAATAAATTACTCCTAAGGTAAAGATAAATGATAACAAGCATTTTTTATAATAAAGTATTTTTTATAATAATGATTGAGATTAGGATGCAAAAAAATTAATAAGATACATATTTTGTTTGCACAGCGAGTTTAAAATTTTTCTTTACAATATTACTTTGGAGGTTCTTCTTTTAAATTACCATACACAGTCATTCCCTACATCCATAGGGGACTGATACCAAGGACTTATACCCCTACATTTACCCAAATCTGTGAATATCCAAATCCCTTACACTGAATGGTATAACATTTTCACATAATATTTACTACACTTGATCTTAGCCAAAAGGCCGAGAAGCGATTACACATAATATTCACAATCCTCCCACATACTTTTAATCATCTCTACGTATTTTGTACCTAGTGCAACCTAAACACTATATAAATAGTTGTTATACTATATTGTTCAGGGAATAACACTGAGGACAAAATCAGAATATATTCAGAATAGTTGTATTTTTTTTCAAATATCTGCACTTGATTGAATTAGAAGATGTATAATTCATCTATGCAGAAAGCCAACTACAATTTCTTTTAAAGATTTACTTCCTAAAAGAAAAAAATTAGTTTAACAAACTACTTTTTACTTATTTTTGAAACTAATCTATCTAAAATGTGGAAGGGTGTGGCGTAATTTCTGTAAATGGAGATAAAGATGGAATGGAGTTTGAGTAGGCAACCATCCACATCTGCTATAATGGGTTTGTTTGAAATCAATTTTGATATAGTCAAATTTCAGAGTTCTTGAAGTATAATGTTGTTGCATTACTACATGAATTTAGCAATTGCTGTATTTCTTGTGAAATCTAAAAGTCCCTAAATTTAGGTAATATTTATTTTGGGGCCAGTGTTGTGGTGTAGTGAATTAAGCTGCAACCTGCAATGCTGGCATCGACCTGGAAGTGTCAGTCACATCCTGGATGCTCTGTTTTTGATCCAGCTCCCTGCTAATGCACCTGGGAAAGTACTAGAAAATGGCCTAAATATTTGGTTCCCTGTGACCCACTTGGGAGACCTGGATGCAGTTCTAGGCTCCTGGCTTTGGCCTTGCCCAATCCTGAGTATTGGTTATTTGAGGAATGAATCAACTCCTCAAAGATCTTGCTCTGTCCATCTTTCTCTCTGTCTATCCTCTGTCAATCAGCTTTGTAAATAAATACATAAATCTTTTTTTTAAAAAGAAATATGCATTACAATGTAATTAGACAATATAAATATCTCAAAGTCAATGAAAACTGACAAACTAACATTTAAAAATGAGTAGAATCTATAAATGACATAGGAATAACATAACCCCTCCAAAGCATATTATATTCCTGTTTGCTTTTTTTTTTTTGACAGGCAGAGTGGACAGTGAGAGAGAGAGACAGAGAGAAAGGTCTTCCTCTTGCCATTGGTTCACCTTCCAATGGCCGCTGCAGCTGGCGCACCGCTCTGATCCGAAGCCAGGAGCCAGGTGCTTCTCCTGGTCTTCCATGGGGTGCAGGGCCCAAGCACTTGGGCCATCCTCCACTGCACTCCCGGGCCACAGCAGAGAGCTGGCCTGGAAGAGGGGCAACCAGGACAGAATCCGGCACCCCGACCGGGACTAGAACCTGGTGTGCCAGCGTTGCTAAGCGGAGGATTAGCCTATTGAGCTGCGGCACCGGCCCCTGCTTGCTTTCTAATGCAACAGATTAAATGCAGGAAATGATCTTAGATTTATCAAATATCATAAATTTAATGTCCCATAAAAACATTTTTCCCATAAATTGATGTGTATCCAAAAAGTCAAAGTCCAACAATTTCCGAATAGGAATTTTTTTAGAAGACAGCGCAATTTGGTGAATGTGGCATAGATGCTGTAAATGAAAACAACCTGTGTTTTAATCCCAATATCTTCATATACTAATCACGTAGTTCAGGGTAAGTCACATAATCTCTTTGAGCCTGTTTTCATGTTTGTAAAATGAGAAATTTTCTAGATACTGTACACAAGATACACACTGATTTTGGCTGCTAAATAAGTGTGTATCTTGTGTATCTTGGTTACCTAATAAATACGAAAACTTAGTGTTGCAAAATAGCCAAACTCATGGATTTTGGAGGTTCAGAATTCAGACGGCACAGTGGCACAGTGGGGATCATTTGGATGTGCAGTGCAGTGCCCTTGGCCTCAAGCTGGAAGACTTGAGGATGGAGGTTGGGTGTTAGGGGCAAACACTACTTCTTAGATCAGGGAATCAACAGAAGTTAAATTGCTTGTTCAAGATTCTTCTCTGAGTAGCAGATCTGCCACTGAAATTCAAGTTGGCTAACTTGTTAAGTTAGAGTCTGTAATACTCAAATGTTTTGTTTTTTTCATGGAAGCAAATCATTCATTTCCTATTTCTAGAACGGTGTCAACTGCCACATTGGAGTCTTAGGCCTCTTCACATGACCTTTCCATGTAAGGGCCCATTGAGGCTACCTCTTGGTAATTTGGGTTGCTAGGGCATGTGTCCCAAGAGAATGTTGAAGGGAAGCTGCATCCTTTACCAACTGAATTTGAAATTCACATACCATGCTGCTGTCATGTTCACTTGGTTCAAGCATCCCTAGCCTAGGATCAAGAAAAGGACTCATGAAACTCTCCCTCTCCATGGGAAGATCTTCAGTCACATTTTAAGAACGTGTGGAATGGGTACACATTTTCTGTGAATATGAATATCTTGAAAATAAATTTTCTCCAGTGCTCAACAAATAGAAGCTATGGTTTCTTATGATACAGTATGGAATTGTGCAAAAAGTAAAGATTTGGTGGTCAGGACCATTTGCCACTTTTGTCTTAAAAAAATCCTTATGAAATTATGTAATGCCTCTTACAGATTCTTCACCTATTAAATTAGTGCAATGCACTTATTTTGGAGGGTGATTGTGAGGACTGAAGAGCTAATCAGCAAAAGTATCTGACAGATACAAGAATGCAGTAAATGTGCCTCCACCGTACTTTGCTTCTACTGCAATTGGCAATAGAAATGCCTTGAGCTGTTTCCAAATCCAAGAGTTACCTGCAGGCTAATGTGGCTGTTTATAGGCTACAGGGATGAATCTGTGTTTAGAATAGTTTTGAGCAGTATGATTAGCACAGGGTGAAAATATAACTTTTAAGTGGGAAAACAGTGTCTCCAATAGGTTTGAGAAATGAATGGAACCACACACTCAGAAAATCTTACAAAAGGATGGTGAATGTTAGGGACAAACTATGTTTTATAAATCAGGGAGCCAACAGAGGTTAAATTACTTGTTCACGGTTCTTCCCTGAGGAGCAGATCTGCTGCTGAAATTCATGTTTGCTAACTTGTTAAGTTAGAGTATTCAACACTCAACTATGCACATTTTGAATTTTCTTTATAGTATTTATTTTTCACTGGAAGGGAATCATTCATTAATTGCAATTGAGTATATCATTTGTGTGAATATAGCAATAATGCCATTATAATAGCTAATGAATTAATGTCTTATGCTAATTTTTCAAAATCTTTAACACCATAGAAGGGATAATTATTCTTCATTATGGGATATAGTTAGGAAACCAAAGCTTTAAAATAGCTGAAACTATTCCAAAGATCCCCAAAAGTGTACATTTCAGTTCTTGAATACTTAATATACTGGTTAAGATAATTCTTTCACTCACATTGCTGTGGGGAAACAGTAGATGACAAGATCAGAGATAGGTTAGATGGGGCAAGTTGGAGCCTATTGCATTCTTAAAGTTGAGACATGATGGTGGCTTTATCCTTAAAAAATGGCAATTGGGATAAAGTAGATGAGTTTAAGGACTATATGGAAGGGAAATCCACATTTTTGGATGCTTATTTGAATTGTGGGTGTTGTGATAAATTGAGAGAAGAAAAGGAATTTCTGTTGCTTACCACTTACAGATACTTGATTGCTCCTTACATTACTTGTTACACTTTGGGTTCTTTCACTGTTTTTTGAAGAATATCCTTTGATCAAATGAACAGAACTGATAAGTTAGAGTTTCCAGTGGACTCCCAGACTTGCATTTCCTATCAGCCTTCTGGTGCCCATTTCTTGTAGCCATTTTTATCTTTCAACTAGTGTACTGGATTTGTTTCTCCAGTCCTACCATGGCACTGGTTTTCACAGGCTGCACAAATCAAGAGAAAGATAAGAAACATAGGGTTTCACACTAGACAGAAGTCTCGTTATTAAGGAGACAAGGGATTTTGATGACGCCCTTGGGAATCTTTCAGCTGAGAGGCTTTTGACACTTTCCTTCTGATATTTAAAGACTTCAGGGCAGTGGTCTTGTTAGAAACAATGAAGCACAATTATCCTACTCAGCTACTAAGTTTCAACTGTTTTCAGAATTGTGTCCTTGAATAATACCAGAATGTTAAGTAAATCAAAACAAGAAAAAGGGAGGAAAAGAACTTTCTTCAGTAGAAAATGAAACAAAGTCTTTATCCAATGGGTTATTTCTTCTCCCTTCTGAGGGATGACCTTAGACTGTCAGATCATGGCAAACATGACCACAGCACTCAAGACACAGGCATTAGGAATGCAGCCTTTGTTGTCAGGGGAATGCTGAGCTCTGTGGTTGCCAAGCTCCGTGGAGGGCAAGTCTTACAAACAATGCGGGAGGAGCAAAATAACTAGGTTTCCAGAGTATGACAGAATTCTTTAATTTTTTATTAAAGGATATGAGCAGTTTACACAGTTGTCTGAGTTTTCAAACATTTAGGGGAAAACAGGCAGGTCAAATAACAGAAAGATATGCAATACTCTTTCAGATGCCAATATGCGTTTCTTTACATTTTATACAAAGCCCATGAACATGTTTGAAATTGCTGTTCAAAAATAACACAAGAGTAGGCAGTTAGCCCAATGCTTAGGTTGATGTTTAACATGTCCATGTCCCAAATCGGAAAACTGAGTTGGATCCCAGACTCTGGCTGCTGAATCCAGTTTCTTGCTAATACAGACTCTGGGAGGGTGGTGGTGATGGCTTAGGTAATTGTGTTCTTGCCACTTGCGTAGGAGACCTGCACTGAGTTCCAGTCTCCCAGCTTCAGACCTGCGAGTCCCAGCTGCTGTGGGTATTTGAAGAAAAAATCAGCAGATGGGAGTTCTGTCTCTATGCCTCTCAAATATGTAAATATTTAAAAAGCAAAAGTTGTAAATAAACAAAATAATTGATAATTGATTAAAAAGTGACTAATTGTTAAATTGTATCATGGATAAGACTTTAAAAGCACAAATGTAGAAATCATAGAAGATGGACAGTTTTTGTACTTGAGAAAAATGTCTACACACGCAGAGAGACACACACCACATTAAGTAGGTGAAATGTGCATGAAAAATTGAGAAGAAATGTTAAGCAATGTTGTGAATAGGGGTTGGTGTTGTATAATGGTTAAGCCACTGTCTGATGCCAGCATCCTGTATGAGTGCCAGTTTGAGTCCTGGTTGACCCACTTTCAATCTAGCTCCTTGCAAATGTGTCTTGGAAAATAGTAGAAGATGGTGCAAGCACTTGAGCCCTTGCCACACATGTGGGAGACCTGGATGGAGATCTTGGCTCCTGGTTTCAACCTGGCACAACCCTGGCCTTAAGGCCCTTTGGAGAGTGAACCACTGGATAGAAGATCTCTCTCTCTCTCTCTCTCTCTCTCTCTCTCTCTCTTTCTTTCTCTCTCCCTCTGTAACTTTACCTTTCAAATAAATAAATAAATCTATAAAAAGTAATATACTTTATAAGCCAAGTATCATACCTAACAATAAACAAATCTACAAAGAAAAACCAAATAATAGGCTATTGGCATATAATTATGAGTATTATTTTTGTGTTAATTCCCCAGTAGCTATTTTCCTTTCTTTCAACAGGCCTTGGCATTCATTTGGGGACACCACCTCAGAGACCAGCAGTGAACAATGCAGTCTGAGCACAAACCAGTCAGTAGTACAGACATGGGTATGAGTCCTAAGATGATCCACTCAGATCTTAGGATCTTTTGGGGGCTATTAGCAAAGAAATTTTCCTGCTGGCCTTCAATATGAGAATATATGAAGTTGGAGTCGCTGCATCATCTTACTACTGTGTGGAGCCTAAAAAGGAAGCTTACACATAGATGACTGAAAAGCATAATAAATGAACAGAAAGAGAAACTGGGAACTAGTGACATTGTTTGATTCTAGAACTCCAGTTATATCTGGGAAGTAGTTACAACCTTTATGGAGAGCAAAATGGCAATAAACATTTTAATCTATTCTATTTAATCCAGAATGCATAAATTAAAGCATGGAAATGCTAATATATTATTTGTATCTGAGTGATGGGATTAATAATGATTTTTTTTATTTTATTCCTTACAGTTTTCTAAAATGACACATACTTCTTCTTCTCCTTTCTGTTTTATTTTATTATTTTTAAAAATCAGAATAATAGACATTAGCAAGGAATGATTTAATTTGTTCAATCATATAGATGACATGATTTAAGAGAATTTGGTTAGACATAAAGGTCATTAATTCTCACAGGTATATCACCATACAGAATTACACAATGTGTGATCTTTGAAAGAACAAAGTGTAAGAGGTTTGAAAAAATAATCTTCCAGATGACTGTGTCTGCCCAAGACATCCAACATCATGTGCAAATGTTGGGGGTTACACAATTCACCCTCAATTTAAATAATTTGCTATAATTAACAGAATTCATTGGAAGTTTATACACCTTGATTATGAATCATTATAGGATATAGATTTTAAAAATCTCTATTACGTAGGAGATCAAATATTTAATTATAAAATATTTAAAACTAAGTAAAAGCAGATTGTTTTTGATGACATTCTACTTACAAAATTTATCCCTTGCTCTTATAATGGCCACTGGCAGCAACTTAAGTATTTTTCATATTTATTTCAATTTCAAATGCAATGCAGATGATCAAAAACAGTCATTAACTTTGTCACCATCCATTCAGCCTTGCAAAAGATGCTTAAGGATGTGCTGCAACAGAAACAAGAAACATTATCATCACTACAAAGGAACTTAAAAGCAGAAAATCTCCAAGTAAACATACAAAAGAAACCCAAAGTAAAAAAATAGGAATATTTATGAAAAATTGACAGGGCAAAACCATTACTTATTAATAGTCACCTTGAATGTAAGTGGCCTCAATTCCCCAGTTAAAGAACACAGACTGGCTGAATGAATTAAAAAACAAAACTCATCTATTTGCTACCTACAAGAAACACATCTCACCAACAGTGATGCGCACAGACTGAAAGTGAAAGGATGGAAAAAGATATTCCATGCTAAAAGAAATAAAAAAAAAAAGATCTGGTGTAGCCATCCTAATATCAGACAAAAACTTTAAAAGAGACAAAGAATGACATTATGTAATGATTAAAGGATCAATTCAACAGGAAGATGTGTCAAAAATAAACGTATATGCATCCAATCGCAGTGCACCTGGCTATCTAACAGAATACTAAGGGATATAAAGGGAGACATGGACTCAAATATAATAGTAATGAGGGACTTCAATACTCCACTTTCAGCAATGGACAGATTAACCAGACAGAAAATCAGCAAGCAAACAACAAAGTCAATTGACACTATAGACCAAATGGACCTAACTTATCTACAGAACTTTCTATTCTACAGCTGCAGAATATGCATTCTTCTCACCGTGCATGGAACTGTCTCTAAGATTGATCACATGCTAGGCCAAAAGGCAAGTCTCAGAAAATTCAAAAAAATTGAAATCATACCATGTATCTTCCCTGACTATAGTGGATTGAAGCTGGAAATCAGCAACTCAGGAATCTCTAGAACATATGCAAACACATGGAAACTAAACAATATGCTTCTGAATGAGCAGTGGATTGTTGAAGAAATCAAAAGAGAGATCAAAAAAGTTTCTGGGAACCAATGAAGATGAAAATTACATCAAAACTTATGGGACAACAAACCACAAGGTATCAAATAAATGAGCTGTAAATGCATTTCAAGGATCTAGAAAAACATCAGCAAACCAAACCCAAAACTAGTAGAAAAAAAGAAATAATTAAAATAAGAGAAGAGGCCGGCACCGTGGCTCAACAGGCTAATCCTCCGCCTTGCAGCGCCGGCACACCGGGTTCTAGTCCCGGTCAGGGCGCCGGATTCTGTCCCGGTTGCCCCTCTTCCAGGCCAGCCCTCTGCTGTGGCCAGGGAGTGCAGTGGAGGATGGCCCAAGTGCTTGGGCCCTGCACCCCATGGGAGACCAGGAAAAAGCACCTGGCACCTGGCTCCTGCCATTGGATGAGCATGGTGCACCGGCCTCAGCGCGCCATCTGCGGCAGCCATTGGAGGGTGAACCAATGGCAAGAGGAAGACCTTTCTCTCTGTCTCTCTCTCTCACTGTCCACTCTGCCTGTCAAAAAATTAAAAATAAAAATAAAAAATAAATAAAATAAGAGAAGAAATTTTAAAAAATTTAAGCAAAAAACACAAAAGATAAGCAAAAAGAAGAGCTGGTTTGTTGAAAAAAAAATAAACAAAATTGACACATCATTGACCTAACTAACCAAAAAATGGAGAGAGAAGACCTAAGTTAACAAAATCACAGATGAAAAAGAAAATGTAACAACAGACACCACAGAATAAAAAGAATCATCAGAAATTATTACAAAGAGCTCTATGCCAACAAAAACCTAGACGACATGGATAGATTCCAGGATACATGCAACCTACCTAAACTGTGCCATGAAGAAAATAGAAAACCTAATAAGACCCATAACAAAGAAGGAAATTGAATCAGTAATAAAGACCCTCCCAACAAAGAGAAGCCCAGGACTGGATGGCTTCACTACTGAATACTACCAGACATTTAAAAATGAACTAACTCCAACTATTCTCAAGTTATTTAAAACAATTTAAAGGGAGGGATTGTTCCAAATTCTATGAAGCCAGCATCACCTTAATACTTAAACCTGAAAAAAAATAAAACAGAGAAAGAGAACTACAGACCAATTTCCCTAATGATCATAGACATAAAAATTCTCCACAAAATTCTAGCCATTGAATCCAACAAAACATCATAAAGCTCATTTACCCAGACCAAGTGGAATTTATCACTGGTATGCAGAGATGGTTTAACATTTGTAAATCAATTGATGTGATACATCACATTATCAAACTGAAGAGTAAAAACCATATGATTCTCTTAATAGATGCAAAGAAAGCATTTGATAAAACACAACAACCTTTCATGATGAAAATTCTTAGCAAATTGGGTATAGAAGCATTCCTCAACATGATCAAGGCAATCTATGACAAACTCATGACCAGTGTCCTATTGAATGGGAAAAAGTTGGAAGCATTCTCACTGAGATCTGGAACCAGACAAGGATGCCCACTCTCACCATTGCTATTCAATATATTCCTGGAAGTTTTAGGCAGAGCCATTGGCAAGAAAAAGAAATCAAAGGTATACAAATTGGGAAGGAGTAAGTCAAACAATCCTTATTTTCAGATGACATGATTCTATACATAGGGGATCCAAAAGACTCCATTAAGATACTACTAGAACACTTAGAAGAGTTTGGTAAAGTAGCAGGACATAAAGTCAATACACAAAAATCAACACCCTTTGTATACAAAGACAATGCCACAGCTGAGAAAGAACTTCTAAGGTCAACCCCATTCACAATAGCTACAAAAAATAAAATACCTTGGAATAAATTTAACCAAAGATGTCAATGATCTCTACAATGAGAATTGCAAGTTCTTTAAATACTCCCAAGGTAGAGAAATGGAACAAACATTTTATTGGTCAGATGCCACTGTGATCTGACAATCAATACACTGTAGGGGACTAAGTTCAAAATGGCAGAATAGCAGATTCCAGTATTCATATCTCTACAGAATCATTGATTCAACAAGGATCTGGGGATGCATATGCTTTGCCAGATGAGAAATTAAAGCAACTGAGTGCATCATAGAAATGAATGGATAAAGATGCATTGCATTGAACAGGGTAAGAAAAATAATTTCATATTACTTTCACTACTCCTTCCCCAAGTCTGCACAATGCAGCACTGATAAAGATGATACTGGCTTCTGAGCTCTCACTTGGGGAAAAGGAGAATGAAGTCTCTTACCTCAGATTCCAGCTATGGGCTCACTACAAAGCAGACTTGGCATTGGGCTCACCTGTGGACCCTGGCCTCAAGCCTACTCAATGACAGGGCCCAGAGCACGCTCTCCTGCAGACCTTGGCATCAGGACTACTCACAGTAAGATGAGCCTCCCAAAGTTGGCCTTTGTTGATAGCATTCTTGCTGGTAAATTCCCAAGGTGACACAGAATAAGGGACAGAAGGCTTATGGGTCTGTCTGTGTATGTGCGGTGGTCACAAAGCCACAGGGTTCAATTATGGCCTCCACCCTAACAACCCAATCCAGTTTAATCACTCCCTGAAGGCTCTAACCTTAAACACCATAATTGGATTATGTTTTTACCCCAATAATCTCATTAGCATAAGATTCTGGGGACTAATCTCCTGAGTTTGAGGGGGCAAATATTCAAGCCAAAGCAAAAAGGATCCTAGATCCTTGAGCCAATGAGACATAACCAATACCTTTCCCTATCTAGAGCCTATGAGCATTCCCTCACTTGCTATCCCCACCACTGCACCTAGGGGCACAGCCCACTCCAGTGTTTCCTCCTTCCCCCATAGATGAGCACCTGTGTTTACTGAAGCCAATCCAAAGTGTCTGAAAGAAGAGGCAGCTTCTTCAAGTGTACATAGAACAGCAAAAGCCTTCAATAATCATGAAGAAATGTAAGTATTTGGTGCAGGGTTATAATACCGATTGAGGTACCTGCATCTCATATCTAATGTCTAGGTTTGAGTCTTAGCTTTGCTTCTTGTTCCAGTTTCCTACTAATGTGCACCCTGGGAGGCAGCAGGTGATGACAGATGTATTTGGATACCTGCACCCGTGTTGAAGAATCCAGATTGAGTTTCAGACTCCTCACTTTGGCCAGGCCCAGTCTCACTTGTTGCAGGCATTTGCAGAGAGAACCAGCAGATAGAATTGTTTATCTCTATCTTGACCTTTCAAATATAAATTAATATGAGGTCAGGGTAAAGCTGTCACCTATGGTGCTGACACCCCATATGGGCTCCAGTTTGAAAACTGGCTTCTCCACTTCCAATCCAGCTCCATTCTAATGCTTGTGGGAAGGCAGAGGAAGATGGTCAAAGTGCTTGGGGCCCTGCACCCACATAGGAGACCAGTAAGAAGCACCTGGATCCTGGCTTCTGCCTGATCTATTTCCAGCTCTTGCAGCCATTGGGGATCATCCATATAGGATGCTGACATTGCAGGTGGTGGCTTGATCTGCTACTCCACATTGTCAGCAAAAGGTAAGGTCTTCTTCTTTTTTAAAGATTTATTTGTTTATTCAAAAGTCAGAGTTACACAGAGAGAGGAGAGGTAGAGAGAGAGAGAAGTCTTCCATCTGATGGTCCACTTCCCAGTTGGCCGCAATGGCCGGAGATGCGCCGAACCAAAGCCAGGAGTCAGGAGTTTCTTTTGGGTCTCCCATGTGGGTGCAGGGGCCCAAGGACTTGAGCCATCTTCTACTGCTTTCCCAGGCCATAGCAGAGAGCTGGATTGGAAGTGGAGCAGCTGGGTCTAGAAATGGTGCCCATATGGGATGCAGGTGCTTCAGGCCAGGGTGTTAACTCGCTGTACCAGTGCTGACCCTGAAAGGTAAGTTATTAAGTTTTCCTAGTTGTAGTCATCTTGGATTTGAACCATCCAGTAGCTTTCAAACTGATCTCCTTTTCTTGACTTGCTACCCAGCAAACCTCCTCCTCAGTGTACTAATGTGAATCATACATATGAAACAGAAATAATGCATATGACATAGAAATCTGCTCGCATTCACATACAGCCTTTTTCATTATTCTTTAAAAGGCCAAGATACTTTATGTGGGTTATAAGTTACAATTCAGCTTGGGTTATGTTCTTCCCTACAACTTTTGAGCAAACATACGGATTTTTCATTTTCTCAAAACTGCCATGCTTGTTCCTTTTTTGTCTTTTCAGACTGCTCACTCTACCAGGAGTCCTCCCTTCCCTTCACTAATGAACTCTCCCTCTCCTTTAAGCCTCAATCAATCACAGCTCTCTTGGCTAAGCCTTCTTGGACCTCCCCCCTTGGTCAGTTCCTCCATTACAAGTTCTCACGAGCACTGTGGCACCTTCTGACTTCACTTACTACCTGACAATGTTCTGTTTCTTTATGTGATCATTTGATTATGTTGCTCTTACTAGGCGGCAGAAAGGCCGACAACATGCTGTTTAGTCATTGTGATAACGCAAGCATCTTGCAAAGCGCCCCCCTTTGTTCAAGATACATACCTATTGTATTATTTTGACTATTATTTGCTATAATGTAGGAAAAGAACAGTTTATCATATTGGGGATTATAGGTTGATGGCATAAGGAAAAAAGGGATGTCTTCATAGGTATTAATTTCTTCCCATACAGTGATTTCAATTTATTTCTTAGTCTAAATTTTTCCTCTTTTGAAAATCAAATTTTCTCATAAATGATGCCCTTAATAAAGGAGTCTACCTTCTCTTACATTACCCTCTGTTTTTTTAAAAAAATCTCTTTTAATACTTAACCCTATACTAACCTGATTCTATACTCAAAAGCCCTAAATTTTGGCCAATCTCAAGGGCTTCTCCATCAAGGTAAAGGAAATGCTGATTTACATGAATGGATGAAGTCTTTACCATCTCAAATTCCTGTTATAATTAGTTTCAGAGGAACAGATCCATGTTATGTCTATTTTTATTCCTTTCCTCATCTGTGACAAGGGAATGAGTCATTAGAATTTTAATGTCTGCATTAAATGCCAGCAGTGGTCTGTTGTTATGCTTTAACTACTTAAATATTCTGAATTCTGAATGGCTAATCCATTCTACCTTTTATTGCAAGAGAACAGGAATGGGCTGCTAATCAAACAAGAGAGCCTGGAAAAGGTCAAATGAGTGTAAAGTCATCTGTCTATCATTAAATGGTGACAGAATTAGAAGGCTTGCTTTTGTGACTAAGATTGAAATTGGAACATAGAATGTCATCACATGAATCCTCTAGATTGACAGTGAACATGGTTGAAGCTGGAATAATGCAGAATTAACTTTTTTAAAGTAATTTTTTGGGGAAATGAAAATTCTAAAAGGACATATACTTTAGCCACAAGAAAGGATTCTAATAATAACAGTGTTTCAAAAAATAACAAATTTGAGAGACAGCATTCTTATAAGCTCATCTGAATGTAAATATTTTTGGCTAACCATTTAAAAAGAAGCCAATTTCTAGTCTTAAAACAATTCAAAAATTTCACTACTAAGGTATTATATTGGTTCAATTTAATCTTGGGTTTGTATTTTTTCAGTTGTTTTGAATTTATAAATTGTGAGATGTATCTATTAGAAATAAATTTATACTTACTTCATTTATTGTTTGACTATAATTTAGTCCTTTTACTCAGCTCTTTCAGTTCCTCAGAAAATTTTCCACATAATACTTCAAGGGCCCTTCAAAAAGCTTGTGGAAAATGTGTACTATTAAGAAAAAACCCTCGGCTGGTGCCGTGGCTCACTAGGCTAATCCTTCGCCTGTAGCGCTGGTACCCTGGGTTCTAGTCCCAGTTGGGGTGCTGGGTTCTGTCCTAGTTGCTCCTCTTCCAGTCCAGCTCTCTGCTGTGGCCCAGGAGTGCAGTGGAGGATGGCCCAAGTGCTTGGGCCCTGCACCCCATGGGAGACAAGGAGAAGCACCTGGCTCCTGGCTTCGGATCGGTGCAGTGCCCGCTATAGCAGCCATTTGGGGGGTGAACCAACGGAAGGAAGACCTTTCTCTCTGTCTCTCTCTCACTGTCTAACTCTGCCTGTCCAAAAAAAAAGAAAGAAAGAAAGAAAAAATCCTCAAAATCATGTATTTCAAAATTTTTCCCACCAAAATTAACTTATCTATAAAATAAATAAGTATAAAATTAATGGATTTCAAGATAATTAAAAATGATTAAAAAATCTTGGTGTTAAATTGGAAATTGCATAATTAATCAATTTTAAAAAAATCAAGTAGGATCTCTGTCCTTAATGTGCTGTACATTGTGAATGAATACTATAACTAGTACTCCAACAGTATTTTCACTTGGTGTCTCTATGTAAGGGCAAACTGTTGAAATCTTTACGTAATATGTACTAAACTGATCTTCTGTGTATAAAGAGAATTGAAAGTGAAACTTGATGTGACTGCAAGGGGAGAGGGAGCGGGAAAGGGGAGGGTTGTGGGTGGGAGGGAAGTTATGGGGGGGAGAGCCATTGTAATCCATAAGCTGTACTTTGGAAATTTATATTCTTTAAAAAAAAGCTTTATATAAAAAAAATTAATGGATTTCAATATTCTGCAAAATAAACTAATCTTTCAGTTCCCATTTTCCATGAACTTACATTTTCATGTATTTAAAGACTTTCTTTTTTTTTTAAATTTTTTATAATGCTTTTATTTAAAGAATATAAATTTCCAAAATACAGTTTATAGATTACAATGGCTTCCCCCCCCATAACTTCCCTCCCACCCGCAACCCTCCCCTTTCCCACTCCCTCTCCCCTTGCATTCACATCAAGGTTCATTTTCAATTCTCTTTATATACAGAAGATCAGTTTAGTATATATTAAGTAAAGATTTCAACAGTTTGCCCTCACATAGCAACACAACGTGAAAAATACTGTTGGAGTACTAGTTATAGTATTAATTCACAATGTATAGCACATTAAGGACAGAGATTCTACATGATATATTTTTTTAAATTGATTAATTTTCTATGCAATTTCCAATTTAACACCAAGATTTTTTTTGATTTTTAATTATATTTATATACAGAAGATTGATTCAGTATATACTAAGTAAAGATTTCATCAGTTTGCACCCACACAGAAACACAAAGTGTAAAAATACTGTTTCAGTACTAGTTATAGCATTACTTCACATTGGACAACACATTAAGGACAGATCCCTCATGAGACGTAAGTACACAGTGACTCCTGAAGTTGATTTAACAATTTGACACTCTTGTTTATGGCGTCAGGAATCTCCCTAGGCTCTAGTCATGAGTTGCCGAGGCTATGGAAGCCTTTAGGGTTTGCTGACTTCAATCTTATTCCGACAGGGTCATAGTCAAAGTGGAGGTTCTCTCCTCCCTTCAGAGAAAGGTACCTCCTTCTTTGATGGCCCCATTTGTTCCACTGGGATCTCACTCACAGAGTTCTTTCATTTAGGTCTTCTTTTTTTTTTTTTTTGCCACAGTGTCTTGGCTTTCCATGCCTAAAATATTCTCATGGGCTCTTGAGCCAGATCTGAATGCCTTAAGGGCTGATTCTGAGGCCAGAGTGCTATTTAGGACATCTGCCATTCTATGAGTCTGCTGTGTATCTCGCTTCCCATGTTGCATCGTTCTCTCCCTTTTTGATTCTATCAGTTAGTATTAGCAGACACTAGTCTTGTTTGTGTGATCCCTTTGACCCTTAGACCTATCAGTGTGATCAATTGTGAGCTGAAATTGATCACTTGGACTAGTGAGATGGCCTTGGTACATGCCACCTTGATGGGATTGTATTGGAATCCCCTGGCACAATTCTAACTCCATCATTTGGGGCCGTTCTGATTGAGCATGTCCCAAATTGTACATCTCCTCCCTCTCTTATTCCCACTCTTATATTTCACAGGGATCACTTTTCAGTTAAAATTTAAACACCTAAGAATAATTGTTTGTTAATTACAGAGTTCAACCAATAGTACTAGAATAAAAAAAACTAAAATGGATAAAGTATTACATTGTACAACAACAGTCAGCACAAGAGCTGATCAAGTAACTGTTTCTCATAGTGTACATTTCAGTTCAACAGGTTTCCCCTTTGGTGCTCAATTAGTTGTCACTGATCAGGGAGAACATATGATATTTGTCCCTTTGGGACTGGCTTAATTCACTCAGAATGATGTTTTCCAGATTCCTCCATCTTGTTGCAAATGACCGGATTTCATTGTTTTTGACTGTTGTATAGTATTCTATAGAGTACATGTCCCATAATTTCTTTATCCAAATGTATGCTTTGAATTCCCTGTGATCTTTTGCTGTGAGGTTCCCTTCGTTTACCTACTTTCATGTTGATGGCCATGTTTCTGTGTTTCTGTGTGTAACACATCTTTAAGCATCTTTTGCAGGGCTGGACTAGTGGCAACAAATTCTTTCAGTTTCTTTTTGCAGTGAAAGGTCTTTATTTCACCTTCATTCACAAATGAGAGCTTGGCAGGATATAATATTCTGGGCTGGCAGTTTTTCTCTCTTAGTACCTGGGCTATGTCTTGCCATTCCCTTCTAGCTTGTAGGGTTTCTGATGAGAAGTCTGCTGTGAGTCTAATTGGAGATCCTCTGAGAGTAATCTGACGTTTCTCTCTTGCCCATTTTAGGATCTTTTCTTTCTGTTTCACTGTGGTGAGTTTAATTACAATGTGTCGTGATGAGTATCTCTTTTGGTCATGTTTATTGGGGGTTCTATGAGCTTCCTGTATTAGGATGTCTCTGTCCTTCTCCAAAACTGGGAAATTTTCTGCTATTATCTCACTAAAAAGGCATTCTAATCCTTTCTCCCTCTGCATGCCTTCAGGAACTCCTAGAACTCGAATGTTGGGTTTTTTAATAGTATCCTGTAGATTCCCAACAATATTTTTTAGATTTCTAATTTCCTCTTCTTTTCTTTGGTTTGACTGTATAGTTTCCTGTGCTCTGTCTTCTAAGTCCGATATTCTCTCTTCTGCCTCACCCATTCTGTTTGTAAGGCTCTCTAATGTGTTTTTCATTTGATCTATTGAATTCTTCACTTCATTATGATTTCTCGTCACTATCACAGTTTCATGTTCTACTAGTTGTTTCATTTCAGCTTGATTCCTCCTTAATATTTCATTTTCACGAGAGAGATTTTCTACCTTGTCCATTAAGGATTTCTGTAGTTCAAGAATTTGTTTTTGAGTACTTCTTAGTGTTCTTATCAATTTTTTGAGATCTGCTTCTTGCATTTCTTCTATCTCATCATCTTCGTAATCTTGAATTGGGGTGTCTTTTTCATTTGGGGGTGTCATAGTGTCTTCCTTGTTCTTATTACCTCGGTTTTTGCGTTTGTTGTTTGGCATATTGGTTTCTTCACTGTGGTGTTTTTTTCTTGTTATACTATGACTCTAGATAAGTGGACTGTCTGCTTTCAATGGAGCCTTAGAGGCTTGAGATGGGTGTGGCCTGATAGCTCTGTTTGGTTCCTCAGGGTTGAGGGTGTGCCAAAGGTGACACTCCCAGGTTAGGTGTGGTAAATCTCTCTCTGTTTCTTTCTTTATTTTTGATTCAAAAGGGAAGTAATTCCACACAGCTGAATGGAATTGGGGGTGGTTAGCAGGCAAATGGTATACCCACATGAGCCAGAGATCAGAAGCTCTTTCCCAAGGACCACAGAGGGAATCTCTGCAGCCTTCAGTGTGGGTTCAAATTCTCCTGCAGTCTCACCACTGGGCTACCAAGGCTACCGAACTGTAGCGTCTCTGGAGAGTACTCACGTGGTGAATTCCGTGAGTTCTCTCCCCCACCGTCTCTTTTTTCACAGTCTCAGTTCATTAGCACCACACATTCATTAGGTTCTAATCTGTTATTTCACCCCTCCCAACCAGAGACATGTTTTTCTGCTAGGCTCAGGGCCGGTGCAGACCTGAGGTCGCCCTGCTTATGACATATGTCCAAAATGGCGTCTGCTCTTTGTCTTGCTCACCTTTGAGAGGTGGGCGGAGAGAGAGAAACCCGTGTCCATATCGGTCACTTTTTTCTTTCTCTCTTCTAGTTAGCCTGGTGAACTTTTCCCCACAGGGTTTCAAGCCTTGTTCACTCTAGTCTCCTCTTTCCGCTTCCCTGCTGGTGTCTCGGGCTATTGAGGATCGGCTCACCTGGCGTTCCAGTGCTGGTGCGTTGAGTCTGCCGCTGGTGTCCCGAACTGCGGGCTCCCACGCTCTCCATGCAGGTCCACTGTGAATCACTAGTTCCAGAAGAGTTTCCTCTGCTGTTTCTTCCCCTACTCTTCCTTGAACCTGCAGTATCTCCACTTTCATTAAACTGTCTCTCCTCGGACTATCGGTGTGCTCCCTTCCTATTCCGCCATCTTGCCCTAATCCCCTAACAGATAACTCTGCAAAATGCTGCTTCCTTTGCTGTGGATTGGTTCAAATTTACTTTTAATTACTCTTACTATTTTTTAAAGAAACAGAACAGTAAGTATAAAATGTAGTTAATAGGACTGAAAACTATGTATCAGACATCATCTTGGATATTTTTTAAATGACACTCTTTCATCTTGTTTTTGGATAATTCATTATGATCACCCTTCCTTTTGCTGTCTCCTGCAGATTTGCTTTGTCTGCTCCACTATTTTTCAGACGCTCCATGGTAGAACAACAGGAGAGGAGATGAATCGGCAAGAGTGAGGTTCAATCTAAGGACTAAATGAAGTTTGTGGTGTTACCTATATGGTTCAGCCTCCTCTGCCCCCTTTATCTCCCTAAGTGTGAGTCTTGGGCAATTACATTTATTTATTCCTTGACCAAGGTATTCAGGCCTCCACAAGGTCATCGGCAAGGTTCTTTGTATTATCTAGATAACAACCCTAAAGCACTTGACCATTTATCATAAGTTAGGTCCCTTAGTCCTGCAATTGCTTTCCTAGCTGGCAGGCTCAGAGGAAAGTTGTTGGAATCATTGCTGTGATAGACAGGCAGTCATTTGTGACAGCAATTGAAATGTTGGAAGTTCAGAAACAGCTCTGAACCGAAGTGCAAAATAAATTATTGTTACTCTCATGACACACGTAAAAAGCTAAATTAGCTGATCCACAAGAAAACCCAAACCTCATGCTTAAGGATATAATTTTATACCTCATGGGAGAGAGAGGTAGACAACAATCTTATGTGAGAGCTAGTAGGAAAATAGAGAAGGCCCAGAAAATAGAAGCCACTGTTAGAGCATGTGATTTATAGGTCTGCCAGAGGGGAATCTAAGAGTCTCTATTTCAGTGAAATTATTTGAAAAATCTATTCAGAGACATACAATGTAGAGGGCAAGGGAAGAGTAGGATAAAATTGATAGAATTCTTCACCTTCACAGGCTCAACACATGACTTAAAGGCCCAGTTAAAGTGAAGTTGGCAGTATTTTAAGTCCATGATATTTAAGGAAACTATGTCATTGTCATGTATCCCCATTAAAACCAACTAAAATTCAAAGTTTGATTCAACAATTTCAGTTAATTCAATATTTATGCATTTTTATTATAACATTCTTTTCTCTTGTGGGAGAGAAATACCATCAAACTTCCCCAAGACCTGGATTTTATGTTTATAAAACCCATTTTATTCTCATTAAGTCCCCTTTAAACTTCTTTAGTCAAACCAGAAGATAAAACAGTAAAATAGGGAAATGTGTTGTGTGTATGTGGATTACAAGAAAGCAAGACAAGATGTTAAAAAACACAATTGGACTTTAATAATATATGTGTTATGAGGAAGGGTGACCCAAATATGTAAAATATCACAAGATCTCTTTTAATTTCAGATACCTAATTTAATGTGCTAGTTCAGCCTTGCTATGTTTGAGAAATGCATAGTACCATCATATACGGCTGCCCAAGGTTTTAGGATAGTCTGATGTTACTTCTGTCAGTTACAACTATTTAATAATATTAAATTCATTGGTTCAATAGGAATTATGTAATAATACAAATAATCATAAAATTTTCAATTCCTATTGCTTTTGAATAACAAATTTATTTAAGATTATTTATTTGAAAGTGAAAGAGAGAGAGAGATAGACAGAGATAGAGAGATCTTCCATCTGCTGGCTCACTCCCCAAGATGATCTCAACAGCCAGGGGTGGGCTAACCTGAACCCAGGAGCTGGGAGCCTCATCAAATTTCTCCCATGTGGGTGGCAGGGATCTAAACACTTGGACCATCTTCCACTACTTTTCCCAGGCCATTAACAGGGAGCAGGAGCAGCAGGGTACAAATGTGGGATGCTGGCTGGTGTTGCTGGTTTGCCACAAAACCAATCTCTGTCTTTTAACTTGTACCAGGCTCTTAGTGACTACTGAAGAAATAATTTGTCCAAAGAACTAAGGACTTACTGTGTTTGAGACTCTGAGAACTACAAACTGTAATACTCAGTTAAGACATTGGAGCATAGAACTTCTTGTATGAGAGAGAAACTCTTGTGTATTAGGAAGGAACACTTCAAAACTGTGGAGTTCAGGCTGACAGTGCCTAGACTGTATTTGGCCATCATTAAATGTTGAACAGAAGTCATTCATTCATTCATTTGAAAAGTGGAGATAGCCACTGGAGCAGGTCATTAATGCCTGGCTACTATCCTCAGCCTCCCACCACAACACCAAACTCCTAAATATCCAAGTATGGGAAATAAGAATGGGGGGAGAGAGAAGTTACAAAAATTTCAAAAATTTTTCTTTCACTCAATTGTTCTTGGATATGTTATAGTAGAATGATGAAGAATTATGGAGAACCATGTAAGTATGATTGGCAAGCAACTTGGGTGGGAATGTGGAGTGAAATATAATAATTTGGTTCAGCTTGTACTGGCTGATCATGTTAATACAATGTTTGCTTGTTTTCACTTGTATTTGCAAAGTAAGTTGAGAAAATGTCCATACTATGGATATACTCTGTCTAAAACCTTCTATATCATGTATATTTACTTATACAAATGTATAAACTCACCATATTTTTTTATTGGTGATGGTGATCTTATGGATAAGCCACTAATATATGCAGTGTCAGAAATAGTGAATACATTAAAGTGTGAATTCATACATTTTATGCTTATCAACTTACATGATTATGTTGCAGAATTAACTAACATCTTGTTTTGAAAGAATATGATAATTTCATCCAAAATGTCTTAAAAACAATCACAAATGAAGGAAAACACCAAGAAGAAATAGTGGACCAATGAGAAAAATTCTACTCATGTTCATCATGTTCACATATGTACTGTAAGATTAATTTCATTATACATTTATGTAGGTCAGTACAACCTAGAAGAAAATTTAAAATTTAATTTAAATTATACTTAGCCCCCAAATTATATGAACTTCAGGTCCTTGGTAAATCTTTTATCAACCCCTGATAAAGATTCCATAATAATGGAATTTTAAAAATAATTGGATTAAATAGAGGTGAACTCCTAGTCCTTGAATCAGAAATAAATTCTAATTGTATTTTTGGCATAATTTTCCATTAAACTCCTAATAATGAGCCCATATGTTTAACTGGCTTACAGATAACAAAAAAGATCACTGAAGGTATTACAAAAGTTCATTGCCCAGTCATTAGATGGGTAGGGAAAATGTATAAAAATTGGCAGTGTTTTGAGACTTGAATAATAAGAATAGGTATAAATATTACCAGATTTTGTATGAAAAATCTTAGTATTGGAAAAATATGTTGATATCCATAAAGATATAATTATTTGAACTCTTTTACCCATCATATTGTCTGAAAAAACTGACTTTCATTTTTTTCTTTATAAGAGTTCATCAATATTCAAAGGTCAGTGCGTTTGATATAGCTCAGGAGATTTGTTAATGAAATCTCTCCTTTACTCATAACACTTTTCCAATAGAATCTTTCAGAAATGAAAAATTCTGGAAGAGCTGGTCAATAATCATTTCTCCCTAGATACAGCAAGGTAGCTCTGTGTATATTTTAATATATTGGCAAATGTGTCAGATTCTAAAATGAGTCATAATGTCAAGATATTTATCTTAATCATTCACATTTACAAGTACTGAAGTGTTTGATTTATGTGATATTTAAAACAATGAATCTACATGTATGAATGTGTTTTTCTTACCTGGCAATGCCTTCCTTTACTAGTTTCCCTATTTTTCAAATTCCACTTCTTCCAAGAAAACTTCACAAAGGACACACTTTAATACTTTCTCCCCTGAAATCTTATATTTCTTATTGCTTTACAAATATTCTTCACAGATTATTTCACACTGGTATTGAAATTCTCCCCAATTATCTTTTAATCTCCATCAGACAGAATCCATGTCTTTTGAATTCTTAGTGCTACTCATAGTAATATATAAAAAAATTAAGATGTAATGAAATTGAGTTTAATTTAATTTGTTGTAGATTTCAATAGCTTTTCTCTAATTAGATGTAGAGATTTTTCCCCATTAAAAATATACAATTATACTAATGTCAGCACTTTTTACTTTTCCAATGAATGAGCTGAGTTTTTTTTTTTATTTTGCAGTCTTGAGATACAGTTTATATGCTGTTCATCTAGTTACTTTTCTATCCACATTCTTCATATTCCAGCTATAAAATGTAACATGCAATTTTATGAGCTCAAATTTACTACAAATTCATGGCCTACAGGACAAAACATATTCATGAAAAATATTAATGGCTATATGAAAAAAGCATACTGATAAATTTGAAGTATATCATTCAAGAAAGAGAGGTTGATATATCAGGTCATATTTCAGTTAGGAGACAAGATATCTTTTTTTTTTATTATTTTTTTTGACAGAGTGGACAGTGAGAGAGAGACAGAAAGGTCTTCCTTTACCATTGGTTGGTTCACCCTCCAATGGCCGCCGCGGCCAGCATGCTGCGACCAGCACACCGCGCTGATCTGAAGGCAGGAGCCAGGTGCTTCTCCTTGTCTCCCATGTGGGTGCAGGCCCCAAGCACTTGGGCCATTCTCCACTACACTCCCAGGCCACAGCAGAGAGCTGGCCTGGAAGAGGAGCAACCGGGACAGAATCCAGCGCCCAGACCAGGACTAGAACCCAGTGTGCCGGCGCCACAAGGTGGAGGATTAGCCTATTGAGCCGCGGCGCCAGCTTTATCCATGCACAAAGTTGCTTTTTTTACTAATTGAGGTATACTTTATGAATATAATGATTATATTGTATATATAAGTACTGTATTGGTAATAGAAGATTATTTGTTAAAAAATGCATTTATCTGGAATACAGACAGAGAGAGACAGAGACAGAGATCTTCCACCCACTAGTTCATTCCCCAAACAGGCTGAAGTCAGGAAGCTGGAGTTTACCCTGGGTCTTCCATTTGGGTGGCAGGAATACAAGTACTTGAGCCGTCATTGTCTGCTGACCCTTAGCAGGAAGCTGGAATTGGGAGTGGAGCCAGGACTTGAACACAATAACTCTAATAGGGCATGTAAGCATCCTAAACACGTCTGAACTGGCATTTCAAATGCCCATCCTAGAAGTAGGAGATTCTAGTAAATGATAAAATTATTCACACCTATATTGCATTTGCCATTATCAAAGCACTTTTTGTTCTCACTTTCTATTCTCTCTGTTTCTGTTCTCTACCTGTCTCTGTTTCTCTTTCTGAAAATACATCCATCACTTAACAGAACAGATATTATCATGCCATCTTATAGAGTGCAAGTTGAGTTTTGAAAGAATTAAGTTTAAAAATCACATTCTTGCAGCTAATACTTCTGCTAATTGATAAGGTTAGGACTAGGATGCCAGGGTTTTACACCCTAGCCATATGACCTTGGATAAGTCACGTAGAAATTACAACATCAACTTCCTGGCTCGTTGCATGGCGAGTCACTCAGTTCAGGGCTGCTATAACAAGTATCACAGACCGGGTGATTTATAAACAAAGGAAATTTATTTCTTACAGCTCTGGAAGTTAGAAATCTGAGATCAGGGTGCCAAAATAGTGAGGTTCTTGTGAGAGCCCACTTCCAAGTTGTAGATGGCCATCATTTTGTTGTATCCTTACATGGCAGAAAAAAAAAAGTAAGTTGGTTTTCCATTTAACCCCATTAATAAAGGCTCCACTAGTGTGACCTCATCACCCTCTAACAATCCCACCACCAAACACCAGTGCATTGGGAGTTAGATTTCCAACCATGAGTTTGGGACTGGGGGTGGGGACAGAAATGTTCAGTCCATATCATATGGACAGTTAAGTAGGCTGAATAATTACCTAGCATTCATTCATTGTTATGGTTAGTAAAGGCTTTGGCTCCTGAACTCATGTCAATGTTTATTATTTTATTTTTTGAAAAATTATTTACTTGAGAGGCAGAGAGCTAGAAAGCGAGAGGAGAGTGAGCAAGAGCGAGCGAGAGAGAGAGATAGAGATACTTCCCATCTGCTGGCTCACTGCCCACATGTTTGCAATCATCAGAACTGCACTGGGCTGAAACTGTGAGAGACTGAATGAGCTAGTGAGTGAGGGACTCATTACAGATCTCCCACATGGAGGGTGGGGCATTATCACTTGAGCTACTACCTGCTGCTTACCAGGGTCTGCAGTGGAAAAAAGCTGGAGACAGCACAGCTGTGGACTGAACCCAGTATTCCTGTGTGGCATAGAAGTTTCATCACTGCTGGGACAATTCAAATGCATGAAACCCAGTCATAAGTAGTGGTATGAGAAAGGTAGAGATTTAATCCAAGTGCGATGACTAGAGGTGAGGTCTAGAGGAAGATCTTCAAGCCCCTGGGTCATGCCCTTGGAAGGCAATTCCCATGAGAGGACTGGTTCATAAACCTGGTTCAGGGCTTGTCATCTTCTCTCTGCTTCCAGGCTCACCATGTGATTGCTTCTGTACATACCTTCTGCCACTGCTGTGTCATGACCTTACCAGATCCCTGAACCAACAGGGTCAGTCAGCTTCTACACTGTAAATCTCCAAAATCATGAACCAAAACAAACCCCTCTCTTTCCCCAATGGCTAGTCTTAGGTCATTTGTTTTCACAGCAAAAAGCTAACTAATATAAAAAATTGATACTGAGGGGTGGGACAGTTACTATAACTGTGGAATTGGTTAACTGGCAGATGCTGGAGGACTTTGGAGGATGAGGCCAGGAGAATGTGGTAAGCAGAGCACTGTGAGGGCTTCTGGTGAGTCTCAGAAGACAAGGAAGCTAGGAAAAACCTAGAACGTCTTGGAGGTTGGTTGAGCCCTTGTGACTGGATGCTTCAGAAATGTACATGGTAAAGGTCACATTGATGAAGCTTCAGGTGGAAACGAAGATTCTGATGGGAATTGGACTAAAGCCCACCTTCTCTATGATGTGGCAAAGAACCTGGCTGTATTGTGTGCCTCTCCCGAGACTTTGTGGGAAGCCAAATTAAAGATGGTGAACTAGGGGCCGGTATTGTGGAGTAGGGAGTAGAGTAAAGCCTGTGATGCTGGCATCCGCTGTGGGCGCAGACTTGAGACTCAGCTGCTCCTCTTCCAATCCAGCTCCCTGCTAATGTGCCTGGGAAAGCAGCAGAGGATGGCCCAAGTGCCTAGGCCCTTGCACCCATGCGGGAGACCTTGGACGAAGCTCCTGACTTTGGTCTGGCTCAGCTCTTTAAGAAAAAAACAAAAGACGACACACTAGTTAGATTGGTTGAGGAGGTCTCAGGGCAGCAAAACATTCAGGTTGCTATTGGCTGCTGTTAGCAAGTGTTACAGTGAGAATCAGGAGAAAACTCAAGAATGGAGCAGAAGGATTTGAAAATTTTGCAGCCTGGCCAGAGAAGGAGCAAAGAAAAGTGTGTTTGGGATGGGAGTGTGTGGTGGAGAAATCTCTTGCTAAAGAAATTTTTCACAGATAAAAGGGAGTCGTGTGCTAATCCACAAGGCTGCAGGAATAGGACCCTGAAGGCACTTCAGAGATGTCTGAGACTGCTCCTTCCACCCAGGGACCCTGAAGTGTGGATTTGTTTCAAAATCTTTTCAGATAAGAGCCCTGGGTTGGCTCCAGATTCTGGCCTGCTGGCAAAGCGCTCTGAGACTGTTGACTCTGGTTCAAGCGGGTCCAGCTGTGGCTTGTGGTGGTGGGCAGACCTTGGCATCAGCCATGTGATGCTGATTTTGCCGACTTCAGAAAGCAAGACTTATGTGGTCATGGCAACTTGTACCAAGATTTCTAAGGAAAACCCGGGAGGCCAGACAGAGCTGTGCTGCAGGATGGCACCCCCGTGTAGAGCCTCTGATGGGGTTGTGCTGAGTGGAGTTGTAGGAGTGAAGCCATAGTAAAGATGTCAGAATGTCAAGAAGCCAGCAACAGGAAATGCACGTAGCAGAAGTCTGCAAGCAGTGCTCCATACAAGCCTTGGAAGGCCACAGACATCTTTGTGTAGGCTCAGAGAGCAGCCGCGGGCTGAGACCAGAAGAGCAGTAGTGGTATGGAGGTTTCCATATAGACTTCAAAGGATGTCTTGGATAGGAGGCCCAGGCAGAGACTTGTCATGAACACAAAGCCACTAATGCCAAGAAGGTCCAGGCAGAGACATGTCATGAGCACAGAGCCACTAATGCCAAGTGGAAGGGAGGGTTGGAGCTGCCGAAAATTCCTACCAGGGCAATGTCTGGCGGGGCTGCAGAGATTAAACTGCAACTTGTGAGAACTGAAGCCTGGGCAAGGGTGTAGGGCTGTAGGTGGCTGTGCCCATGTTCCTGGGATGCTGGACATGCAGCTTTAGGATTTAGTGCTTGCCATGCTTGGTTTTGGTCTTGCTTTGGTCTAGTAAATCCTTTTTTTTTACTTGCCTGTTACCTCTCTTTGGAATGAAAATATATACCCTGGGCCTGTCCTGCTGTTGTATCTTGAAAGCCAGGAACTTGCTTTTGATTGTACAGGATAAGGAGTTTGCCTATGGTTTCAGATGAGACTTTGGATTTTGGACTTTTAAATTAATTTTGGACTAAGTGAAGACTTAGGAATTTGTAGGTATTGTATGATTATATATTGCATGTGAGAAAGACTTGAGTTTTAGACAGCCAGTGGTAGGATGTTATGGTTTGAGCAGGATTTGGCTCCCCAAATCATGCAGATATTTAAAACTGAAAATCATAAGTCAATGCTAGGAGCACAGGGAGTTACTTCGATTATGGTGACTAGGAGGGGCGTTCTGTTGAGAGATCCTTACATCATTGGGGGCATGCCCTTGGTAGGTAATTCTCATGACAGGGCTGGTTATAAAGGCCTGAGTGGACCTAGGCCTGTTCTTTGCTTCCTCGCTTACCACATGATTATCCCTGGACACATGTTCTGTGGTTACCAGCCTCTGGCCTTGTGCTCAGCTAAACCAATGGAACTTACCCAGTCTTGAGCTATGAACCTCTGAAACCAGGAAACAAAATAAACTTCTTTCATTTTTATTTTTGGAAAAGATTTATTTATGTAAGGCAGAATGACACAGAGAAGAGAGAGAGAATCTTCCCATTCGTGGGTTTACTCTTCAAATGGCAGTGACAGCCAGAGGCTAGGCTAGGCTGAAACCAGGAGCTGGGAACCAAATCTGAACCTCCACCTGGCTGACAGGGACTGAGTGTTTGGGCCGGCATCCACTGCCTTCCGAGGTGGGTTAGCAGGAAGCTGGATCGCAAGCAGAGGAGCTGGGACTCTGAACTGGAAAGCCACTACTGCAAACCTAACTGGCTGCACCACACCGCTGGCTTCAGAACTTCCCTCCTTAAGTAGCTTGTCCTGTGTAGATTGTGATAGAATAATGAAAAGATGCTTGATTCTCAAACATTACGTGCATGTCTTTTTCTAGGTCTTTTCTATCACAGTACTGCACTTTGTGACTTGAAGCCTTTTTCGGTGTAATAAGAGAAAAATAAGACCATTTCAACGTATGTAGTTGTCAACAATGGTGGTTAAACACAAGACGAAGAAGGAAAGAACTGAAAATCTATAAATCTGTAGGAGTTTTACCAAGATGAAATACTTGGCTATTTCTAGGTTGCTGGACTTTTAAGCACATTCCCTGCGAGATCTGGGGCTGTGCACCATCCAAAGAATACAGTGGGGCTCTTAAGGGTCTACACATTGTAAAAGGACTATTCAGATTCCCCTCTGTATCAAAGGAAACAAGAGAACAAGGTGAAAATATTAAATGTGGACTTTAATAATTGACTTAAGGAAAGTAAGGCCTAGCAGAGACGTCTATTTTTCACCAAAAAGAGGGGCTTTGTGTTAATGATATTTTAAAGATATCCACGTTTTGCTTCTTCTTTTTCTTTTTCTGAATCACAGAGTTGGATGCTTTTCTAAAGAAAATAGAAAATATAAATGCCAGGAGTCCTGGAAGCCATGCTAAATTCAGCATCCCAGTGAAATTTGCCCAGCTATGACAGACAGAGTTCCTAAGCCAATTCTGCACATTCATCCCTGTGTGCGTGTGTTTTAGTCATGGATTAGTCCTACCTCCAGTCCCTATGACATATATGTAAGAGGGAGAGGAGACAATTACATGGTTCAATAAGTGTGTGCATGTCTGTTTTTGTCTCCTGCTCTCCATTTGCTCTTATCTTAGTTTAATCTTCTAGAACTAAGCAATTTCACTTTTACAACCCAATTTATTCTTTTGTTCTTTTACCTTTTTTGCCAAGTTATGAGCTTTTACATCTTTTTCTTTTTTAAAAAAATTAAACAGATTTATTTATTTGAAAGGCAGAGTTACATAGAAAGAGAGAGGGAGAGATGAGAGAGGTCTTCCATCTGGGGTTACTCCCAAATGGCTACAATGATGGGCTGGGCCAGGCCAAAGCCAGGAGGCTGGAATTCAATCTGGGTTTCTGAAAGTGAGTGTCAGGGGGCCAAGTACTTGGGCCATCTGCTGCTGCTCTCCCAGGAACATTAGTAGGGAACTGGACTGGAAGTAGACCAGCTGAGACTCAAACCCACACTCATGTGGGATGCTGGCATTATAGGCAGTTGCTTAACCTGTAATGCTGGCTCCTCATCTCTCTTTTCAAAAAAGATGTATTTATTTATTTATTAAACAGAGAGAGAGAGAGAGTGAGACAGAGAGACAGAGAGAGAGACAGAGAGAGAGAGAGAGATCTTCGTCTGCTAGTTCACTCCTCAAATGGCTGCAACAGCTGGGGCTTGGCCAAATTGAAGCTAAGAGCCAGGAACTCCATCTGCGTCTCCCATGTGGGTTGCAGGGACTCCAGTACTGAACTCATCATCTGCTGCTTCCAAGGTGCATTATCAGTGAGCTGGGTCAGAGCCAAAGTATTGGGGACTTGAACTCGCACTTCATAGGGGGTGTAGGCCTCTCAAGCAATGGCTTAACTGCTAAGCCACAGCACCTGCCTCTCCCCTCCCTTTTTTCTGCCACAGTTCTCTTTGTGTCTTTGTGGCTTCTGTTCTCTTTGTTAAGTGTCTTCCTCTGCAATTCAGTCCATTTTGTTTCCTCTTATTAGCAATTATCTTCATTTTCTCCAAAGCAAAATTTGAGACAAATCCCTGATAATTTCTGATTAGGGGGCATCTGGGTACTGGTGTCCTCTGCCTGTACTTTCAATTGGACTATTTTTTTCAAACCTCTAAAATATATGTTTATAAAACTGTTTAAGCTTTGTGAAACAGTTTGCTGAGCTGTCTAAATGCAATTGTGTAAAACGTGAAGCATTTTCATTTTTCTCTAGTCACTGCCTTCTTCAACACTATGACAAATTTCTGTTTATTGTTCCTTAAACAATAGCTGAGAGATTCCTTTTCCCAGTCACTTTGACTGTAAAAGCAGTTCACTTATAAAATTGGACCTCTCACTGCATTTCAACCTACTCTCTTGGCCTCTCCTCAGAGCAGGCTAGACTTAACAACTTTTGGAATTAGAAGGGAGCACAGAAGGATGTAGTCTGACCACCCTCTTCCAGATTTAGGTTTGAATTGGATTCAAGGCTTAAGGTCCAAGCTTAATGTGATTACTTAAGTGGAAGCGTTGAGATCCCTCTCACCGCTCCTAGAGCTACTCAGGGCAGTTGGAGCTGTGCTGGAGAGTGGCCTTAAAGAGATATTTGCATGTCTTAGACACTGGTATCTGTGAATGTAACCCATTAGGAAATAGTCCTTGCAGATGAAAGTTAAGATCACCATGCATTTAGGATGGGATACAAAATCTGTGAAGAATGTTCTCTTAAAAGATGGAAAAAGAGGAGACAGAGGGATATACAGAAACGAAGGTCACATGAAGATGGAGATAGATTGGAGTTTAGCATTCTGCAGCCAAACAGCATCAAGAATTACTGGAAGCCACCAGAGGTGAGGAAAGAGCCATGGGATGAGTTAGAGGCTTCAGAAGGAAGCAAGCGTTCTGACTCCTTGATGTTGGACTTCTGGTCTACAGAGCTATGAGATATGATATTCCTGTTGGTTTACACTATTTTGTAGCAGTTATTATGGCAGCTCTAGGAAATAAATATAAACTCATATTGGATGCCTCTGTATGGCAGACATGTAAATATTCATCCTCTTGGGTAGCAAGTTCTGACCTGAAAGGTCAAATTTAGGCTTTCTTTGCCCTCTTCTCTTAATCTCTGCAGCAGGCAATGTGTGCCAAAGCTCATGGTACTGTCATTCTATTGCCTTGAGCTCATCCTAGTGTGTGTGCTGGCAGCAAGCTTAGGCTTCTGGAGTGTGTCCTGATTTTCAGACACTGATATATTCTGAAAACACCAAGTGTGGGAGATAGGTTGCCCTATTCCTTGCAACCTTGTCTTCAATTTTCTTGTTCTGCCTTTGGGGGGGCTATTGCCTGTCAGACAACTATGTAGAGGAACCATGTACAATGATGGCTTTCTTGCAGCCGATCCATTAATAAGAGTGTCACTTGGTTTCAGGTTTTTCCATCTTTGGGGGCATGGGAGATAATATTTTTTTTGTAAGAACTTAGAGTTTCTGCAAGAGCAATGACCTGGTATCTTTCTGCCACTTACTCTACATGGATTTTCCCATTTAGTGTGGGAAGAGAAACTCTGAAGATAGAGTCAAGCCTGGGTCTCTACCACCCACAATAAGCTGAGAACTTGATATAGGGGCCAACAATGTTTGCTTCCAGCCATTGACCCCTCTCTTTAAAATGTTGCATAGTTAATGTCTCTTTGTCTTCAATTTTGGGCCATGGTCACTGATTCTTAGGCATTGGATCACATTTCACAGCACCCCTGCTTACACATGCTAACAGAAAACCCCTCCATTACTTTTCATTCAGTTTGTAGATTTGGAACTTCAGAGTGAGAAGTAATCTGCAGTCTTTGATTTCAGTATGGATACTTATTTGACATCAACTTAACACTTCAATTTACTCTTTGTCAAGTCAGAAGATTGGACTAAAATCAAGGATTATTTACTCAAATAATGTTAGTAGTTATAAAGGAAAGTAAATGCGGGAAATGGTCATTATGAATGGGGGATGGGTCACACCAGTTTGGCAATGTCAATGAAATATCGATATGGTTTGCCAACCCCGTCTTCCATGGACACATTTAAGAGTCCATGCATCAATTCTTTATGAACATTTACACAACATATGAAAGCACCATTTCCTTGTCTGTAATATATTCAATTGATCTTTTTTCCTACATGTTTTCAAATGACATATAGAGTACTCATGCAGGAATCATTCATATTTACTTGAGTATAAACAAACCTCTAGTTTATATATAGAGATATTAGACATATAAGTGAATATACAGATATATGTAGTCTAAGTATTTCTGTATGTTTTCCAGAAATACAATTACTTCATATATTGAGGAATTATTGCATTTAGTTTTTTAAAGATTTATTTATTTATTTTAAAGTCAGATTTACAGAAATAGAAGGATTCAGAGAGAGAGAGAGAGAGAGAGAGATCTTCCATCTGTTGATTCACTCCCTAGATAGCCTCAATAGCCAGGACTGGGCCAAGGCAAAGCTTGGAGTCAGGAGCTTCATCCAGATCTCCCTTGTGGGTGGAAGGGGCCTAAACACTTTTCCATCTTCCACTGCTTTCCCCAGGCCATTAGCAGAGAGCTGGACAGAAAGTGAAGCAACTCAGACATGAACCAGCGCCCAAGCAGGATGCCAGTGTCACAGGCAGCAGCTTTACCTGCCATGCCACGAAGCTGGCACCTACACCTAGTTTTGTTTTAGGTTTCGAACAGCAGTATCTATTATCAGTCAATCAGAAAATCATTTCAGCAACAGTAAGTTGCTCATAGAATTTGTGTCTCCATGCTTCACACCTGAATCAGGTAAGGTCTATGGTTTAGCATTCATGTTGCTCATATAGATGGATGCATTCCATGTAGTCTTCTCATGTGATGGACACCTGAGTTTACACATAAACTTCAGATGTTTTTTCCTAATGAATTTCTCCACTGTTCTTAATACTTAAACTGAAGGTAAGTCATTGTATAGATTTTTTAAGGCTATTTGTAGTGGGGATTTCACATTTATGATCTTCATTTCTAGTTTTGGTAAAGGATGTACAAATATCACGGACCTGGGAGGTAAAAACGGAAAGTGGGTTTGTTAGTACTGTTCTATGTCCACTGCCAGTGTTGGATAAAATCCCCAAAGTCATTAGTGTTCCACGTATGGATCTTCACCTACCCCCTGGTTATGTCTCTTAACATGTCATTGTCCCAGGTGGCCGTATTCTCTCCTGGCTCACCAGGGCTCTAGCACAATCTGGTCTTTCTTGAAACAGAGTAGGAACTTCAACCTGAAACTAACTGCCAGAGAATGTATTCATATGAAGATTTCCTTATGTGCTATATTTTTCAGTTCTAGATTTAATCTGAGAAAAATATAGACCCCCTAGTTATTATTCAGGGTTATTTTTAAATGTATCCATTGTTTTTCCTTGATTAAAGTACATGCAACTGAGATTTAAAAATTCAAACTAATAAGTTGGATACACTCAGCATACATTGGCAAGGCATTTTCAACATTATAAAGAGAATGAATAATTTCAATGTATTTCCAACAACCAACAACATAAAAAATAAAATGACAATTTGAAAGCATAAAACAAACACAAATGCTTTATCTTTCTAATTGCATTTCTAATTAGTGAGCATATGCCGAAAAGAAGAAAATATTAATGAGATATTCATAGATGTTTCCGAGAATGAGGTCAAATACTGCCATGCATATGTGTGTGTATGTGTGTGTGGTTGTGCATATGTTATAGAGAAAATTCTCATTATGCAAGATAATTAAATGTCACTTGTCATAAAAATTTCCCAAAGAGGTTACAGGTGGCATAAAATTGCAGGAAGCCAATTATCTGATCTTTCTCCTTTCAGGTGTTTACTCTTTTTGTCTATACATAGAGCTTCCTATTTGCTCATTTCTTTAATTCCCTTTAATTACAACCAAAAAATAAGAGAATGAGACAATTCCTTCTAATAAATTTTTATGCTCATTCTGCAAACATTTGCTGAGCAGAAGTTATATTCAAGGGAAGCGCAGATGATGTGAGTGATAGGAAGTTATGACATGATCTATACCCAGCATTTTCCTGTTATTCTGCAATCATAGAAATCCATATATTGTCTTTTAAAAATTTATATTTTTATTTCATTTGGTTGCATTTTCATGTTGGGCAACAAAGGCAATGTTTAGGGTCAGCATTTCTATAATATTTTGTGTTTTCATTAATTTTTTAGATATTTATTTGAAAGTAAGAGTTACAGAGAGGCAGAGGCAGAGAGAGAGAGAGAGAGAGAGAGAGAGAGGTCTTCTATCCACTGGTTCTTTCCCCAAATGGCCACAGTGGCCGGAGCTGCGCCAATCTGAAGTCAGGAACCAGGAGTTTCTTCTGGGTCTCACACATGGGTGCAGGGGCCCAAAGACTTGGGCCATCTTCCACTGCTTTCCCAGGCCATAGTAGAGAGCTGGATTGGAAGTGGAGCAGCCGGGTCTCAAACCAGTGCCCATGTGGGATGCCGGCACTGCAGGTGGTGGCTTTATGTGTTAAGCCACAGTGCGGACCACATTGTTTTTATAGTGCCTTGTTTTCTTAAGGTTTTGTATATCTTTGATACAATGATTAATTTTGGAAACTGAAATAAAACAGATTAAAAATAAATGAATAAGCGTGTAGTCCAGAAAGAATTTTTTATTTTTAAAAATTTATGTATTTAAAAGGCGGGTGTATGTGTGTGTAGGGAGATAGCCCCCATAGGCTGATTCATTCCCCAGATGCCTACAATGACTGGGGCAAGGCTGGGCCCACTCCAGGAGCTAGGAACACAATCCAGGTCATCCATATCCATGGCATCATCTGCTATCTCTCTGCACATTAACAGGAAGCTGGGGTCAGGAGCTGGAACTGGGACGTTAACCCAGGTCTTCCAATGTGGGATGCAGGCATCTTAGCAAGTATCTTAACCCCAGGAATACTCTAATATTGCTGCTCATAAACATTTCTATTTTAGACTACAGTTATTAAATGGCTCCACGAACAAAGAATGTTCTACAGAGTAGCTATAGCCACAGTTTTATGTAAGATATGAATTACTTTAAATGGAAGCAGCCCAGCTTGAACAAACCTGTGCATGTGATATCCCTGAGAGACGACTGACCCAGAGTTCATAACTTCAGGATACCTGTGAAGTCTCGAAACTGTATTCAATAATGTAAGTGTTGTACGTGTGTGAACATGCATGATTTTTCTGTGGGAAATGGCTCATGTAGTATTATCTGGGTCCATTGATGCCCCAAAATTTAAATCTCCTGAGACCTGTACATTTTATTTATGCATTTTAATAACTGAATTTAGTAAGCTAACAAATTCATCTCCAGCCAAAGATAACAGGACATTTATGATCCTAAGATGTGTGGTAGGACGAATTCCTATCGCTTCAGTTTCAACCTAGACTCCGTTTTGGTCGCATCAGATATTATAGTGAGTGTGGGACAATTCTACATCTGGAAATTTTACAAGAAAGTGGTTGAAATCTTTAATTCTTGAACTCATTTTCATATTTTTAGAATACACAAGAAATTCAGGGTCTAAAGAGAGGATTTTTAAAAATGTTTAATAATTAATATAAAGAGAACAGATTTGATGGAGTTCATAGATACAGTTCTAAAAAATATAATGATACTTCCCCCCTTCCTTTCTTCTTTCTTTTTAATTTTTCTGCTAGCATATTTTTAATCTATTGGTAATCACAGGCTTAATTCTTCTCTAAAGAGTTTAATGAGTAAGAAGGTGAATGACTACTGTTTTGCAGGAGTATTGACAAGGGCAAATAGAGACCATTATGCTTAGTGAAATAAGCCATACTCAAAAAGACAAATAGCTCATGTTTTCTCTGATTTGTGATAGATAACATACAGAGTACAAACAAAAATTTATTTATAGTATATGAGTGAAGAGAGGGTTTTAAATAATGGATTTGTAGAAATGTTTCCTTGGGGAGAGCTGCTGGATGTCCCATCCTCCATGGGGCACAGGTGTTAGGAAAGTGCTTCCTTTCCACTCCCAAGTTAGGAGGTGGACTTCTGGGGTCCCAGCTGAACATCTTTGAAATAGTCCTGAAATGTTAAGGATAGATGCCTGAGCACAACAAAGGACAGTGGAGCAAATTGCGTACTTACGTCTTTCTTGGTTTGGACATCCAGGGGGAGAGAGAAGCTTCAACTAATAATTTTATGGCTGGGCAGGGGGTAGTGCTGGTGGGATTGACCCCCTCCCGCTCCAAGCTCATCAGACGTAGGGATGGATGGTTGTTTCCAGGGATCCAAATGTGGGCCACTTGGTGGGGGATTTTCTTGAGCAAGCCCCTGAGGTATTTCAGAAGGAATGTGTGTTGCAGCCCTACTGTGGATGCCCTTGGACTAGGGAAGTACCCTGAGAAGCCACATGCAGTGAGAGTGACAGGCGGATCTGCCTAGGCCAAGGGACTTTCAGGTGAGGGGAAGTTTGGGGAATCATCTCAAAGCCCATACAATCGAGATCATGAGAGAAAGTGCATTTAGTCAGCTACCAGGTTCAAGGAAGACAGCTTCATGGATCGACTATGCCCAGGCTGCACCAAAACACACAATGTGCATCTGGTAAGGAGGCAAACTGCGGCTTGGAAGGGTAAAAAAAAAGGTACCAGTAGAGCTGATGGCAAAAGCACCAGACGTACCTATCTCCCCTGCACACACCCCAGCTACCTTCTAGAACTTCAAGTTGGAGAAGGAAGAGATTCCGATCCATAAAGATTAGAATGCTGAGTGCCCTGTAGTGGGTATTCTAATCACCCAGCTGAAACGGTGTTTGCTAATTAAAGTGATCATGTCATGACTTATTCATCTTTGTGCAAAAACAAAGCCCTGAGACCTACCTGAGTTTCCTTTGAAGGCTAATGAGATATGATACCTATTTATTTTCCTCTTCCACTATCCATTAGAGAGGAATAGAAGGAAAAGAGGAAAAGAAGTTTCTCTTTTGTTCATATTTTAAGTCTTTCTTACTCATCATACCTGTTATGGTGCTTATAAAAGTCAGTAAATTTGTTGCCACAGTTGAAAACTGATTCTTTATTTTTGAAGTCATATGATATTTTCTTTTACAGTGCCATAGATGTATAGATGCATGGAATCTGATAGTACTTAGCTTTCTTTTTTTTTTTTTTTTTACAGATTTATTTATTTATTTGAAAGTCAGAGTTACACAGAGAGAGGAGAGACAGAGAGAGAGAGGTCTTCCATCCAATGGCTCACTCCCCAGATGACTGCAATGGCCGGAGCTGTGCCAATCCGAAGCAAGAACCAGGAGTTTCCCCCGGGTCTCCCATGCGAGTTCAGGGGCCCAAGCATTTGGGCCATCTTCTACTGCTTTCCCAGGCCACAGCAGTGAGCTGGATCAGAGGAGGAGCAGCTGGTACTTGAACCAGTACCCATATGGGATGCCAGTGCTTAAGGCCAAGGCATTAACCCGCTGAACCACAGCACCGGCCCCAGATAGTACTTAGCTTTCTACTGAGGCATTTTAGTCTCCCTCATTCTCACTATTAAGATTAAATCATGCATGCTTAATGCTTCATGTGTGTGCCATACTATTTCAAGGAATGACATAATTAATTTTGAAACCAAGATTCTTGATTCACCCCCCAAATGGCCACTGCGGCCAGCGTGCTGCACTGATCTGAAGCCAGGAACCAGGTGCTTCTCCTGGTCTCCCATGCAGGTGCAGGGACTCAAGCACTTGGGCCATCCTCCACTACCTTCCAGGGCCACAGCAGAGAGCTGGACTGGAAGAGGAGCAACCGGGACAGAATCCAACGCTCCAACTGGGACTAGAACCCAGGGTACCAGCGCTGCAGGCAGAGGATTAGCCAAATGAGCCGTGGCGCCGGCCGAAACCAAGATTCTTGAGAGAATTTGGGTACCACTTATGTTACTGCATGTTTGCCATCCAGCATCAATGCTCCCCACTCCAGACTGCTACATGCCTGTCTCCCACCTGAGATGAGCAGGCTCTGACTTTTAGTGACAGGCCGTCTGGAAGTTGCAATGTGAAATTACCTTCTAGCTTAATTCATCCAAATCACCTTTAATATCAGATTTTAGTGTCTTTCTGATGGCTGTTTATCAGCCCTTTCAACTCCCAAATGAGTCTTCAAATAATTATTCCTCCTTTAGTGTTGTATTTTCTGTGAAATCCCTTTCCTTAGAGTATTGTTTTACCCCCTTGTGGCAGAAGGGCTCTCTGAGATGCTGCTATTATCAAATGTGGTCTGGTATAATTCAAGCGTGTTACCTTGATGGTGGTGATGTCACTCAGGTACTTGGCCTACAAGGAACTAGCACAATTTCACTTATTTCATTTTAATGGGTCCCCCTGGCTTCGAAGCTATAAACTAAAATACCATTGCAGTCTCCTCCAGCACTCTCAAACTTAATTATTCCACTCCAGAAAGCTGTCTGATGGCCCTGCAGAGACCTGCTTTTGCACTAAAATGCAATCCTTATTATGTGACAAAATTACCTTTGTTATGTGTTCTTATTTATTTATTTATTTACAAATGGCATGGAGAAGCACTTCTCAGCACAACTAATGAAATAGGTGATTACCACAAATTTCATTTGGAGATTTAGATTGGGTATTGTTAGGATTTTCTTTTTATTCTTTTTCCATGTAATCATGATAACTTCTTAAACACGTTTCCAAGCACTGGGCATTGTGGGTAATGTGGTGTAAATTGCCAGGATAGCTGACTCAAATCTTTTCCCCTACTGAATTTTGACATTATTTATTAAGTTTCCTAGCTTGGGTGACACATCTTATGCACCCATTTCTACTAATATCGTTTCACTGGTTTGAGAAAATTCAGTTTTCTAAACCAAAATTTCTAAGTGATTTTGCAGAAAGCAGGAGGTGGGAGAGAGAAAGAGAGCTGGGGGAGATAACACTGTAAGAGAAAGGGACAGAGATGTCAGAGGTTTACAAATGTTGCCATTTGCAATAGGATTTTTTACAAAGATGAAAATGCTCAGTAACATGTTTGATGGGAGATCAAAATTTTTATTTTGCAATCTCAGAACATTTTCACAATTGAATAATAACCAAGAAATATTCAGACCTGTTCATAGTCAAACAGAAGATTGAACTGAGAGCCGGAAACTTTAATATTTGACAGGAAACATGCTTGGGCTTTGTTCATACTTTGGATATAGGGAAGAATAGGAAATTTACTTCTTACTTTTATCTCTCATTATTTTAAGACAAACGGGAGGCCTATGCGTGTGCTGTGTTTCCTATTAATACAATTTCCATACTATTCCTACGTTCTTAGGCTTTGAAAACATGGTAGAATGAGTGAGAAAAGAATGAAAGGACTGGCATTATTCTACTATATGGAAGCGAGTTATTTTTAATTTTGTTCTTTTCAGCCTGATTCTCTCATCCCTGTAAGAAATTAAATGCATGAGAATTAATATGCTCAAGTGAATAGGTGGAGCATTAAAATATAACTGAAGAGAAAAGGCCCCCACGATGCTCAGGCTCTGCAGACTTTTAATTCCCTGTGTGAATGGGATGTTTACTTATCTGGACCAGAGCTCTGCAGAAAACAAGAAGTAGATTTTCTTCATTTGGAGTCTGCAATCCTACTTCATTTAACAACTGTGGAACTGAGAAAGAAAAACAGATGCAGAGACAGACAGTATTTGCAAAAAGAGCCAGAATGAAGCTGGTTGGTCCTTGTTTGTTTTGGGTTTGGGAAGATGTGAAGAAAAAGCAATTGAATTTACACACACAAAAACCACCAATAGTTTTTTTTTTTTTCCCTAAAACTCATTTTAGTTTATCCTCCCTGAACAAACTGAACAATATTTAGCAAAGCTCCTGCTTAGTCCTAGTGACAGCTTTTAAATTATAGGATGGGCAGGGAGGAGCAGTGGGCACAGCAGGCTGAGCTGCGCAAGCCGAGTTCACTAGATCTTTTGTCTCCAAATGAAAGGTTACCCATAAAATGAGCCACTCTATTTTGAGGCACATTGTCAAAAATGTAGATTCTCATAGGAGTCATTCGCTCAGCACAGGAGGGAAACAAAATCTAGTATCAAGATCACATAAAGAAATGTCAATTCAAGTATTCTTGAGATGTCATATCAAAGTTTATGATGGAAGGCTAATACAAAAACTAAAGCCTATATATTATTACCACACAATGGAAGCGTGTGAGACAATATTGTAGACCCGAAGGAACTTCAGAAGTGTTTTGAAAGTTACACAATCTATAGCTTTGATTTTCATTTTGATCATAATAAATTTAATTCTGTTACTGCCTCTCCTAGGCTGACTGACTTAATAAGTGCTAGTTAATGGTACACAGTGCCATGTGATGAGGTTTGTTTTCCTCTATAGCTATCAGATGGAAGACATTTAAGCTGCATGCATACAAAATTTGTGGTGCTTGAAGCTTATAAAATTTGGGGGGCTCTTTTTTTAAGAAATAAAATATAAAATTACAAACATACAATTCCTGTGGTTCCTTCCAGGACAATGGAAAGGGTATTGTTTAGTGAGAGTCCTGAAGTTTGATCTCCTTTCATTTTTTTTTTTAAACTTTTTTTTTGAAAGGCAGAGTGGACAGTGAGAGAGAGACAGAGAGAAAGGTTTTCCTTTTCCATTGGTTCACCCCGCAATGGCCACTGCGACAGGTGCACTGCAGCCCGCTGATCCTAAGCCAGGAGCCAGGTGCTTCTCCTGGTCTCCCATGGGGTGCAGGGCCCAAGCACTTGGGCCATCCTCCACTGCACTCCCGGGCCACAGCAGAGAGCTGGCCTGGAAGAGGGGCAACCGGGACAGAATCCGGCGCCCCGACCGGGACTAGAACCTGGTGTGCCGGCACTGCAAGGTGGAGGATTAGCCTAGTGAGCCGCGGCGGCAGCTTCCTTTCACTTTATAGTTAATTTTACCCTGCTGTTACGTAGTCTCATGAAAAGCAAACACCCTTTTAATTGAAACAAATGGTCCAGACTCTGAAAACAGAGAAAAAATGATCTTGCCTTTTCTTTCCAATACAAAGCTGTAGAAGATGTTCTTCAGTCTCTGTCATCAATGTGACTTCTCCCAACTTCTTGGTGGTGGTTACAAGGTGGTTACAAGGATAAGGTGCATTTGGAACAAGTGGTCTAAATGATAGGGAACAGGACATGCAGCCACATGAGGAAGGGTGTTACAATGATATGGTCCAATACAAAAGAATTAAGATCCTCTAGTTGGAAATATTTAGAGATCTATGAACCCAGGAGTGAATCATAAGGCACTGGAGCAGGGATTCAGGCTGGAGAAACTGAGATCAATGATAAACATCCATATACTAAATGGGGCTTTTCTTTGTTAACTTTATATAAAGCATATTCCTAAACATTAACCTACTGGTCATGCCTTATGCTAGGCCTTGAAGGCACATGGAAGGAAGAAACCAAGCAATGATAACTCACCTGTGAGAGAGGTACCCTCTTCAATAGATAGTCAAGAAAAAAAATGGTTAATAGGAAGCCTATATAAATCTGCAAAATAACTTAAGGGATTCTGATTTATTTTTAATTCTCTACCCCACCTGCAACAAAAAGTGACCTCTATGTAGCTGCTTCTGCCATCATTTAACCCAACTTCTGTCCATGGTTTACCACCACTGGAATTGGTTCTGAGAGTGCGTATCTGAGGCAGAACTTACTTTGTGGGTTAAAGTGAGTGATCCCATGCTTGAAGCTGAGAAGTAATCAAGGTCAGAGGGTGGGAGGGAGTGTCTTGCTGCCGGAACATAGGAAAGAAGAGGTTCCTAGCCTCCTACTCCATATAAGATGACACCTTTCTTAGTGGCCCCCTGTAGTCTCCAGAGAGAAAGCTGAGCAGAGCGCCGATGGCCTCCATGTGGTCAGAAGCAGAATTCATCAGCAGCATTTGAGACAGGTGATTCGCTTCTTCTTCTCTGACTTCTAGGACAAACTTTTCTGTGTTCTCCTCTGTCTCGTGGGTTGTTCCTTTTTGGTCTGTTCTGCTGGTTCGACTTTCTCCAGTGTCTTCAAGTTGCAGTTCTTAGGTCTCAGTCTTGAAGTTGGGATCTTACCAATTTTTCTGCTCACTTCCAGTTATCTTGGGTCAGATGGTTTTAAATATCACTTATATTCTGATAATTCTTTTTAAAAAGTATTCATTTATTTATGTATTTGAAAGTAAGAGTTACAGAAAGTACAAGTTACAAATAAAGTTACAGGGAGAAAGAGGGAGAGAGAGAGAGAGAGAGAGAGAGAGAGAGAGAGAGAGAGATCTTCCACCTTCCATCTATTGGTTAACTCCCCAGGTGGCTACAACGGCCAGAGCTGGGCCAAGCTGAAGCCAGGAGCCAGGAACTTCATCTGGGTCTCCCATGTGGGTGGCAGGGCCCCAAGCACTTGGGCCATCCTCCGCTGCTTTTACCAGGCCATTAACAGGGAGATGGATTGGAAGTGGAACAGCTGGGACATGAACTGGCACCCATTTGGAATGCCAGCATTGCAGGCAAGAGCTCCACCCTGGTAGTCTGATGATTCTCAAGTTTTATCTGCAGCCTGAATCATTTTCATGAAATCCAGACATGCATGTCAAATTGCCATGAACATACACCGAAAGTCAGATTCCAGATTCCCAACTCAAACTTGCTTCCTCTTCTTTTGAAATCCTCCTTCACTGTTAAAATCAATTCCATCATTCTTGCTCTTCAAGTTGAAGTTATCAACTTGTCTTCTTCTATTACGTATTCATTAACTTTTTCCAGCTTCTTTTTCCTTCTTGGCAATCCCAGCTTTGTCAATCATTTTCTTTGGAACTTCCAGCCTACCATCAGCAAAAACCCTTATACGCAAGACCTCTTCCCTAAACCTGGCCATCACACTTTTTTCCCAACTCAAATTGCTGGTCTTTTATTGACATGGCCTCCATGAAGCTTTCAAGGGGAAATTGTTTTCTTCTTTATTTCTTTGACATCCCCAACAGCACAGCTTCCAATATGGGGATAGAAACTATCCTTGCTACTTACATTATTGCTTTCAAAATATTTCTCCTTCCCATGCCTACAAAATTCCCAGCCTTCGTGAAATAATCGCTGGGCTTTGTTCTCTGCAATGGCTCTTTACAGCTGTTGTCTACAAGGCTCCGTTCACTCTGCCACCCTTTTCAGGATGACTTTAGCACCCGTTCAGTTGCTTATTTTCTAACCCACTCCTGATCCCCTTTTTAATGACTTAAACAATTCTTCTCCACTTCCCAGTATGTTTTGTTTCCTTCACTCAGCAAAATGGCTATTTTACACACTCTTCTCATGTCCAATTTCCTCCCAAACACTGGAGCTGCTACAGTTCTCAGCTTCACATCTGCCTTAGAGTCTGGAAGAAGGGGTGCATCTGTTTGCTTTATCAAGAGACCAAGAGGGTTTTAGAAAACCACAAAAAGGCTTCTGTTTCTCGTTGGCTGGAACTGTGCTACCCAGCTATATATGGTATTAAAACAGTCAGGAAAATAAGTATTTAATGTTTCTAGCTTTAACTGAGAAAATTAGAAGTGAACAATAGGGATTATCTGTGGGCTCAGCTATAAGAATGCTACAGTTTTTCTCCAAGTCCATTAGAGCAAACCCAGAAAAGGCCCCCTAGCCCCACTTTCTTCAGCAACTGTAGAATCCACTGCTAATCTCTCATATTTTTGACTCTTTAGAATCCCTATTTCCAAACCTACACTGAACTTTGTAGGACATCTAGCCAGTTTGTCACTCTTCGGCTAAATCTTCCAACAGTGCCCATTACATGTAGAGTGAAACCAGTGTTCACTATCCTGGTTTATGAAGCCCCTGTCCATCGCTCTCCTACCTGCTCACTCTGCTTATTCAGCTACGCTTCTTTACATGGCCACGCTCCAGCAGGGTAAATGTCTCCTCCTCAGAGATGCTGTCCTTGGGCCCTGTGCTTTAAGTAGCCATCTTTTTATTTTTGCATCTTTTTTGCCTTGACACGGAACTTATCTCTCCTAGAATTTGCCTGGTGTTCTGATGCATGTCTGTTTATATCAGTGTGACTACCCTGTTGCTTCTTCATGTCCTGGAATAAAGTCTTTCTGCATCCACCACGGTAGGCGTCAATGAATACCTGTTGAAAGAATAGTGAGTGCACAAATGAGTTGAACAATTACATGTGCACATGCCACCTTCAGCCTCTTAAGAAAACTCAGGAAATAGATATTAGTATTTTGCTTTTTCCCAGATAAGAAAATGGAAGCCTTAAGAGAAACAAGGATTGTTCACCATTGTACCTTCTAACCCTCCAGGATTTACCACCAGATCCTCTAACTCTGACAATCTTTCTCTCCTCCCCCTGGATTGCCTTCACATTTGTGCCAAAGAGCCATTGACCTTACATGTTTGGGTTATTTCTAGACTCTGTTTTGTCCTTTTGACATTTTTTTTTTCTTTATACCCATACCATACTGATTTGTTCACTCATGCTTTTTAGTACAATTTGAAAACCCACAATATAAATTTTCCACTTTATTCGGCTGAAGTGCTTTGGCTATTCTGGATTCTTTGGATTTGCCTGAAAATTTTAGCTTGCCAATTTCTAAAACAATAATAAAATCTGTTCTCTTTCTAATGTTACGTATTGTCATTCATTGTAATTTGCATATTAATTCCAAGGATGATGGAAGTCAGTAGCTTAGGAAGGAAGACAGAAATTCTATTTTGTGATAGTTCTTTAATAGCTTAGTCATCTATATCTAGTCTGGAGGGCAACTTGTGACATCTTAGAAAACTCAGAGTAAATGGTCAGCAATGCAGTCATCTCTCTCTCACTTTCTAATAAAAGTATTTAACAGGACTATGTTGAAAGTTCAAAGGAGCATCATGAACACCTGGAAAAAAATTTTGTACAAAGTTTACGTATAATGAATGGGTTGTAAATGGGCTGATGAGGGCAGAGATCTCTCTGTAGCAGTCTATCGCAGGGCTTAGGAGGCCAAAGCAATAGTAGACAGAGTCAGTATAAATTATGAGATAATAATTTTCCAAGACTAAATTTTGAATCTATCATTCCTAAAGTGTAAAAAATTGCGCTAATTTTAATATAGAGATAAGACAGTTAAAAATTATGAAGATGAAGGAGTAACTTAAGTATAAATTTTTTCAGTAATGTTTTAATTCTCTAAATCTATAATCACTATTTTGTAGGCATAAATTTTTGATAATAAATCAGTAGTTGGACTATTATTTTTCTTTCAAGACCCACTTTTTTTTTTACAAAGAAAAAGAATACCTTTTTATTACTTTAAAAATAAATCTATTATTCTCATCAACCTAATGTCTGTTTCTTGTTACAAACTGTCGAGATGAAGTTGATAGTGCCACACCGTGCTTTTGAGATTCAATTTTATGTTAGGGGTCAGATCTACCTAATAGGAAAAAAATTGTGATTTTGAGATCTCTAAATTGGCATTCTATCAAAGAATTTTATTTTATTTGAAACTGAATGCATTCTTTGCTACAGTTCAGTATGTGGTATGCAGACCGTTGGCCACATGAGTGGGAAGGGAACAAGGACCTGATTAAGTGGTGGATAGTGTAGCTGTATTGACAAAGCAACAGGCGATGCAGTGCCTGAGAAAATAACTATGATTTATGTTTTATTTATAAAGTTGTTTATAATCTTCAGCAGTCTTTGCGTAGAATCAGAAAAAAAATCCAACTTTCTATTATATAAAATCAAATGTTGAAACTTGGATGTATTTATAGGAAAGCATTTATAAAAAGTCTCAAAGAAAGTGAGTGATTTTCTGGAGAACGTGGATGTCAGATGCAGAAGAGCTTCCCGCCCTCTGACTTTCCTGCCTTCTCCAGTGCACAGGAGGAGGTGCCGTGTCAGTCTGATTGGTCACTGTGTTATTGTTGGCATATTTTATTTTTAACTTTAACAGATTCTATTTGGATGGGTAACATGCTTACATATTCCTGTGATGGCCTGGTGTGCTCATTTGGTTTAGAAATACCTAGAGATGTGGCACGAAGAAGCTGCCAAGACATTCATCACCCATGAGGCTCCTTTTGAGGTGCGCTGACTGCTTCTAGTGGGGAGCTAATGGCTGCTCTTTTAGAATTTGACAGTTGTGTTTCCAGTGTGTGAGGAGCATTCTTATTGCTTTCCGGGATGGGCTTTATCTGAGAGTAACAGAAGTCTTTTCTTTTTCCCCTTTGGGCCTTCAACAACACTTTAACATGTGGGACCAGGAAACTGTCTTTTTTAAGAAGTGAGAGAAATTGCAAGTAGTTCGAAACAATTTTGGGGTAATACAATCTGTGAAAACAGTTTTATTATTCAACACTTCTGAAATGTGAAAATGAAATAAACAAAACAAAACCAAAAACACCATGGGACTGAAGAGTTTGTAAAAAAGATGGAAGAATTAACTAGAAGCCTGCATATTTGAGGTGGCTTGAGGCAGCCAATGGGAGAAGGTATAAGTAAGAATTCATGCTTACATGCCAGAAAAAACTACCCTACAAATAATGCCTAACCAGTTTCCAAGATTTAAATACATATTTATTAGAAACACCTATTGAATAGCTGTTTCACTTCATTAACTTTTAATTCCTATTTAGATGTATTTTTACACGTGTTGATGGAGTTAAAAGGTAATTCAATTAAGCTTCCTGATTACAAAATATTTCTGTGGGAGAAAATGTCAACCCTACTGTTTAGACTGTAGGAAAATAAACAATGTTAGAAAGTTCTTCTAAGGAAGTAAACACTAATGTCAACTTATTAGTGCAATAATGCATTGAGTCCAGTACTTAATTCTACTTAACTCTACACCTTTGAATTTATGTTTCCATAGTTTTATTCAGCACAAATTAATATTTTAAAATAACTGAAATACCTTTAAAAAGTTGTGCTTTCTCCACTGCAATTTAGATTCAATATTAAATAAAGGGTATAAGTAAGATAATAAACCCTTTAAGGAAAATGTGTTTACCCACATCTGTTTCTTATTTTGCGTGAACTCCTAGATTCACATAGATTGTCCACAGAATTTGAAAATGTTTGGCATAACTCCTGGCACGTGATAGTTATGTCAGTCTGGATTTTGGGTTGCATGCCACAAACACAGGATCTGGTTAACTTATCAAAAAAGGAATATATTAGAAGGTTGTCAGACTATCACTCACAGACTTATTGGGAAAACTGGAGATTCAGGGAATGACAATATTAAGATTTCGAGCTCTGGTCACATTGTTAAGTTGTCATGATCCACTGCTGATGGTGCTAAGAGCCGCCACTGGGAATCAGTTCAGAATCTTGCCTTGACTTCATATCCCCAGTGTCCTAAGAGCAGCAGCCACTGGGAGGGACCTCGTTTAGATGCCTGCACCTTTATTTCTAAGAGCACTGACACTTCAGCCTGCCTGCTTATTGTCCAAAGGAGACTTAAACAATGGGTGCATTCCTTCCACCAAATTAGAAGATTTGGATAAATGGAAAAGAACAAGACCAGGTGTTCTCTGAGCTTGAACACCATAGTTTTATGCAATCCATCATTATTATCTGTGGCTGCTACATTCTATCAGGTCCCTGGGAACACTGAATAGGTGCAGAATGAACAATTGCCCTTACTGAATATACAGGATTTGTAGCTGTGGGATTCCTGTAACAATATTTTCATTTTCATCAACCAATCAATACATAACCTTGCTTTCTGTATTTTTACTTAAAGATTTCTTGTTTAACATATCATCAACTCACTAACTTATGATCAATGGCACTGTAAGTCAGCCCTGAACAAAGTTAATTTCACATTCTAGCCCTTAGGAGCACTTTAGAGCTGTGCTTTGAGGCCACTTTAAATAGTGAAGTCACCAACAAAGAACCCCAAACAAAATATCTGACACTAAATGTATTATAACGGAACTCTTAAAGTATGAGAGCCAAAATAAAAAGGCAAAGTGGGCCTTGTTGAAACTTTGCTGGGAACATAAACAATGGGTGGCTCAAATTTTCATTGCTCTAGACATGACTGTGTCTGTTCATGAAACAAAGGTGCTGTGAGCATTGATTTTAGATTGCAAATAATGTTAGCATGTGAATTAAGACAACATGGAACTAATGAATATTGGGAATAGACTGTTTAATATATGTGTGTGTGTATGTGTGTAGATGCTAATATTTTTACATCTATATATCTACAAATAGCAAATATGGTGATTTTTCTGAACTGCAGTGCATACTTATGCATGTAAAGTTGGGATTGTAGTACTGTAAAACAGTGATCCAACACACAGAATACTTAAAAAGTGTATGGAAAATTGAATTAAAAGACAAGTTTATGTTGGTACATAAAGATAATCATCACTAAGGATGACTGAATACTTACCTATTCCTGGGCTTGCATGGGCAGAGATCCCATTTTTTTTCTGTGGACTTTTTGAATACCTTGCTATACTACCAGAAAAGGGTATTGAAACCATTCAATTTTGAGCATGTTTAGTATAGTTTTACAATAAGATAAAGGTGATATTTTGGGAAGCTATATATTTGTCTTCGATTCTATTGTCTATATTCATTGTCAATACTTTGAAAAACTATTCTGCAGTTATAAATTTGCTAATCCTTCTGGATTTTAATTTGCTTGGATATGTCAAAATCTCTCAGTTATTACTTGAATATATTCATTACAAAAAGCTAGTACACAATTCCTATGTAATGTTTCAGATTCTAAACACGTTGAATTACAATCATCTAACTAATTAATCACTCTCTTATAGTCAAGGATACCAATCTTTATTCAAAGATTCAAGTAAATTTTTGTCTTTCATTTATAAATCTGATGAGTGGGATAGTCCTCTCAGTCAGGTGACTTCCCTGGGCATTGGGCAATTGAAAGACATTAAAATCCCAAGAAGCTTAACTTCTGTCAACATTTCCACCTGTGGTTTCTTTCTGAAGAGTAGCAGAAAGTTGGTATGGCTTATTGCTCCCAGGACTTGAATGTTTTCCATCTTTTTCACCTCTCTCTTGGCTCACTGGCTTTTGACATTTGGTTTCTGTCAATGGAGATGATAATATGAAATATATCTTATGAGGAAATGAGGAGGAAGAATATCAGATCCTCAAACTACATTACAGATGAAAAACGTTGCCAGCCCTACCGTTGTCTGTTGACCGTGTTGACACTTCTGGATCAGAAGTGTGGTGTGAGGCCAGGTTTGAGGAAAAAGATTGGATCAAGGATACAGTACACTTTCACATCATAATAAGATTGATTGGGGGAGAACAAAACAAAATATAGCAATAAGTAATACATAAATAAATAGTAAATGAAAAGTATCTTCCAGAAGCCTCCGTTTTAGACCCTGGAGAGACCACAGTTGAAGGTAAGACATAATAACTATGAAATCAGAGAATGAATATGATTGATTTTAAAAATCACAGGCTGTTGGCCTCTGCTCCGTTTTATATTACTTGCTACAGTCAGTAGACTCAGGTCTTGTGATATCATTTTAAGTAACAAGGAGGTCAGAAGTTGGCAGAGTAAGGTCAGACATGCTAAAATAATATCTTGGAAATAATGGGCCTACAATAAAATTAGGCACAAGTGTATGAATTTCTTAAGAAAAGTGAATTCAGTTGTTGGAGAATAATAGAGAGAAATGGCAGAGACTCTAAGACCTAATATTTCACATATTCCTTTATCTAAAATATAAACAGTTTCTCATGTCTAAAATTAAAAAAAAAAAATACCACAATTCATACTTTCACATTTGAAACATCTCTGAACTCTGAAGACATCTTACAATCACCCTACAATTAAAATTAAATGATTAATTTCAACATGATATATAAAAATCATGGGCATCTTACAACTGAAGCTAACTTAGATTGTTGTTTGCTCAAATTAGCTCTTTAAAACTTTAATACATCAAAGTGTATCTTGTAGCATTAGTAAGAATAATATGAATAAATTATACAGAGTATATATCTAAAATAATTTATCTCTAGCATTTTATTATAATCAGCATATATATTTATATATATTTATAATGTATACATAATATATATTATAAATCAGTAGACCCTCTTTGGGTCCTATTATTTTGTATAAAGTTCTTTTCGTGTATGTATATTTCTCCATTGAGTGTGTAGATTTTGTCCAGTTTTGAGTTAGTAATTTAAAAAGTGAAGAGTACCTTAAAAATCATAGATGACTACTTTTTAGCAGCAAACAGCAATTTCATAGTAGATGATCAATAAGCATTTTAAAATTATTACATTAAAATAATTTTTATAAGTAGCATTTTTACTCTTTTTTGAGTCTTCATTACCATCCTATTATACCACAGTATAACAGACACAAGTCCTCCTAGACTTACACTGGAGTTTTTCATTTGTATTCAGTAAGCAAAGCTAACAATGATCTGCTACCATAATTCTCAAATATGCTGCTGTATTACATCTTAGTGTTCAGAAAAAAAATGTCAATTTTTGTGCTAGCACTTTTCCAAAATTGCATATAAATCAATCTTTATAATTTTAGAAAAAGTTCTTATAATTCCCAAAATAATTTATTCCCTTTGTAAAATATATGCAACAGGAAAACTATGAATATCAAAGTCCAGGCTACAGCACTGAGGTGACAAAAAGTAACTTGATATTCTTTCCTCAGAACAATAACTGACAGCTTCAGTTGTCCTTTGTGTATGAAACATTCAAATGGGAAGACGTTGGATTGTCCCAAAGATTCTGGAAAAGAGGGAAAAAGAGAAAGAAGAGCAACCATGTGAGAAACTGGGGGACACAGAAAGGTAAGAGAATGACTGCTCATGGCAGAGACATCTGGGAATGTAGTCTATCTCCTCCAGCTGACCCTGGGTTTGTTAGAAGATTCACCCAACAGCACTGTGTCAGAGGCAGCACAGACATGTTTGAGGGTGCAGCCCTGGGACTACCCTCCCTCTACAGAAGTACTGTCTGCAACACATCACTCAAGCCAGCCTCTCGGGGCTTCATTAACCTTACCATCATACAAGCAGTAGAATGCACTCAATTTAAAGCATTAGTGTCAGGATTCAATCATGTAGTACATTTAAAGTTCTATGCCACTGGTGGGCACAGGGATACACTGGCTCATAGGGAACTGGAGCAGCCCATCAAAGCATGGGGTTTAATTGAGTGACTGAAAATTGAACCAGGAGTAGGGTTTTAGAATAAAGTATCCTGGCAAGCCTCAGGGTTTCTTGTACTCTCCTACTGCTTGACCACACAAGGAGGCTTAGAAATAGGGATAAATGAGTTTCACAGGCTGGAGGCTTGAATTGATTTTTTTAAAAAAATATTTATTTATTTATTTAAAAGGCAGAATTACACAGAGACAATCTTCTACATGCTGGTTTATTCCCAAGTGGCCATAATAGCAGGGACTGAGCCAGGATGAAGCCAGGATCCAGGAAACTTTGTCAAGATCTCCTATGTGAGTGTAGGGACTCAAATACTTGGGCCATCTTCTACTGCTTTTCCAGGTACACTGGCAAGAAGCTGGATCAGAAGTGGAGCAGCTAGTTCTTGAACTGGCTCCTATATGGGATGCAGTCTTCATAGGTGGCCACATAAACCAATGCTGGTCCCACTGAGTTGATTTTATCAAGATATTAATAAAGGCAACCCTGGACGACCATATAACTTTGGGATATTCTGATTGTACTGGTAATGAAACACTGAACTGAAGTTTCCCATTTATCTCACTTCTCAGAAGTAAATCTGTTAACAATTTTGTGTATTGAATATTTTTTTCTTCATTGTCCTAACAAAATAATTTTTGTTTTGGAGGAAGAAAAATAAGTGTTCAGAGATTTTTGTTGGCTTAAGTTAATCAGCATGAAAGAATCATCAGTTTTCACTATTATCAAGGAAAGATGCATTGAAAATTGTGAAACAAGGGATCCATTCTTCTAGCTTTAACTTGTGCTGTACTGTGTAAAACTGCTTTGTATCTCAAGGAACCAATTTCATCATATTTTAAATGAAAACATTTTGTTAAATCGTCCATAAAATACTTTTTATATCTAAAATTATACAAATTGTTCAATAGCAACTTTATTGGTTGAGTTATAATGAAAGTGCTTATATCACCAAGAGCAAGTATTTTTTTTTCCGTTCTTCTTTTTGGACAACAGTTCTTCTATTTCTATACTCCAATATATACAGATTTTACCAGGCAAGTCACTTCCAAGCAACTGAGATGGCGATTCTTTATTTTTTTTTTTTGTTTGTTTGTTTTAAATGCCTATTTATTTACTCTTCACTTGGCTGCAGCACTCATGACAGTCACTGGGTGGGAGTCTGGTTAATAGAGGTAGACTGATTTCTTCTCTCGAGTTTCAGAGCCTTCATTAGAATGAACAATCTTTAACAGGTGTGCTGTAACTGGTGGTGGCAGAAGAAGCAGCAGGCTGATCTACAACATGTTCCAGGGAAGCAACAAAAGAAAACTATTGATCGGCTATATAGTCAAGGTCTGAGCCTTGGCACCTGGAGATTACACGAGATGAGCCATTGGTTCTGAGAATATTTTTTCATACAGCTCCTGAAGACCTTGCCTTCTCTACTGTTTACCACCAAATCTGTAGTTGTATCATCAGTGGATGATACTACTCGGAATGAGTAACACATAAAGACAGTGTTCATTTAGCTGTTGGGATATTAAGTTTCTAGATTTATTTCTGGCATTAAAGACTAATAAACTGGATATACTGGGAAAAGCTTGTGGGCTACCAGCTTTGGGAGAATCCATGGCTAGTGGGTATCTGGGAGTTACAGACACATTGGTGGGAGGCAGGGTGTATATGAAGACAGTCTATAAAGAAAGAGGGCTCTAAAAGACAAATCCTTTGAAAATTTCCTTAGAATTTTCTGTCTTCCCAAAGATACCCTCATTCAAAATTCCTAAGGAAACTTGGTTAATTCCGAATGTGGATGCTCTAGCCTGAGATGCCTTGAAATTATTTATTCAGCTCAAGGCATTTGCTCTCAGTATATGTTATTTTAGGATTATAATGCCAGCTGTTTCTTATGCAGGATGCTGGCAATGAAATTCTTCACATATTTGCCTTTTGATTCCTATCTGGGCAGCTTTGACTGAATGCCACATGACTAGAATTAAAATAATACACAATCCAATTTTGAAGTTCAAATTCAATAACTTTGTCCATGTAGGATAACAATTATCAAACTTAGTATCATTGATAACAGAGAGCTTTCTCAATTTTTGTTGATTTTATCTTGTCTGCAATCATTCCTCATAAAATAAAATTAAAAATATATAATTACAGTCCTTTCTGAAGGCTGTTGACTATTTTGCGTTAAAAAGCATTCTGTGCTGGCATCAGTAACGTGGCATCAGCCGTCTCATTCCCTCTAATCCACTAGGTGTCTGCTTAATTACAACCTTCCATTTACTTGCTTTCTGGCTGTTGTCCATTTTTGCGTGTAGATTTTTAAAAATCAGTTTATTGTTCACTTTTATTTCCTCCAGTATAACGACCTGTTTTGCTGTAGAACTTGCACACATATTCAGTTGAGCCATTCCTATATTTTGTTGCAGAGTTGATTTTAGCTTTTTATTTTGACTCAAAGAAGAAAGACATTTATAATGAAGTTTAGTCTTTAAAAGGTTTTTCTTTTTTTAGGTGTCAGAACACTTTGAAAAATAACAGAAAAATGTAAGAAGCATTTGAACTGTCAAACTGATGAGTAAGGTGTAGACATTGGAAAGAAAATGAAGAGATGTTGGTGAAGACTTTTTCTGCCATACAATGTATTAATTATTTTTCATGAAAGAAAACTCTCTTAGAACTATTTTTCACAACTTTTCTCTTGTGGTCTTATATAAATAACATAATCTATCAAATGATATAAATATTGAATAGTCAATAAATGAAATTAAAAATCATTTATTCATTTAATTTACAACTGTGATATACTATTAATTCTATATATTTACCTGTAGACATGTAAATAAAATATATGGGGTTTCTGTAAGTTGAATAGTTTTGTTGTTTTGGAGTGTTAAAACTATACATGACACTTTGAGTTTGACAGAATTAGATTTTTTTCAAAGCCAGAGTTACAGAGAGGAAGAGGCAGAGAGAGAGAGAGAGAGAGAGAGAGAGAGAGAGGTAGGTCTTCCAACTGCTGATTCACTCTCCAAATGGCTGCAATGGCCAGTGCTGGGCTGATCTGAAGCCAAGAGCCAGGAGCTTCTTCTGGGTCTCACACCTGGGTGCAGAGGCCCAAGGGCTTGGACCATCTTCTACTGCTTTCCCAGTCCATAGCAGGGAGCTGGATCGGAAGTGGAACAGCAGGGACTCTAACTGGCACCCGTATGAGATGCTGGCATGCAGGTGGCAGTTTTACCCATTATGCCACAGTGCCAGCCCCTAGAATTAGTTTTATTGGTCTAATTTATAGTCTATTCAATTTAGGTTGTCATCTGCATTAAAACAGGTAACTCGTCTAATTTTTTAGCAACATATTCTGAGATTCTTGCCAAGTAATTTCTTTTTTTTTTAAGTTTTTGTTTTATTTGAAAGTCAAAATTACAGATTAGAAGAGAGAGAGAGAGAGAGAGAGAGAGAGAGAGAGAGAGAGATCCTCCATCCACTATCCCTCTCCCCATTTGGCTGCAATGGCCAGCTGGGCTGGAACAAGGAACCATCCCCCTTCCCAGGTGCCTCATTAGTCACCAGGGGCCCAAACACCTTGGGCCAGCTTCTGCTACCTTCCCAGGCACATCAGCAGGGAGCTGGATAGGAAGTGAAGTAGCTGGAACTTGAACTGGCGCCCATATGAGATGCCAGTGCTGCAGGCATTGGCTTAACCCTTTGTGCCACATTACTCCCCACCCCCAAGTAACTTCTTGGTAGTATTTGATATAAATGAATATGAACATTACGTTATTTTTTTTTCCTTTTCCAGGCACAAAGAAACATACAGTTACGGATTAACAAAACCTTACAGCCAGACATACATAAGGAAGTTTGGACAAGATTGGGATGGATTTGACTTTGCGGAGGTTGTTGTCAGCTAGGACGAGAAGACAAATTCATGGAGGTTAAGAGAAACAGAGTCGGAGAACGTTTGATCTAGAACTTTAGAATACAAATGTTAGTTTTTGTCAGATTTTTAAAAAGGATTTCAATATACATGTTTTGTTTTTAACTTCTAAGAGTAGTCTGGGAGTCAGAGGAGGACTGAAGGAAGGTGGAAGGGGAAAGACGGATTCCTTTAGGTTGACAAAAATGCTGTATATTTTAATTGTAGTGGTTGTGACATGCTTGTAGAATATTTGTCAAAACTGAGAACTATACATTTTAAATGAACGTTTTACTACTCAGTGGTATGGTTGATTAAAATAAATTTTTCAAGCAAACAAGATAAACACATAAATAAATAATAAATAAATAAAAAGAGGATGATGGCTGATACGGTGCCTTTAATAAGCTAAGCCCCAAAAATCTTCTGTAACACGACTGGATGCCTGACCTGGAAACAATTTGTCAACCTCGAATTCGTTGACTAGAAAATCAATGACTCTGTCATTTCGATTCTACTTCTTTACCTCTTCTGGCTATTAGCCTCCGCAGAAGCAACACCTAGAAAACATTTGAGGCCAATCAGAACAGGAAGTCACTGCAAGCTCTCATTGCTCATAAAGAATGGAACAGAAGTTAGGGTCACTCAATGGAACTCATTGCATTGCTGAACAAGCATATTTTTATATTGACATCAAAGTTGTTTTTTTTTTTTAAATACACATGCACCTCACTTCACAATGGAGGTAATTTGTGCTAAATCCATTGTAAGTTGAAAGTATACTAAGTTGAAAATGCATGGAATACATCTCACCTACTGGACATCAGAGCTAAGCCACACAGTAGATTGTCAACCGCAGGGTTTTTTTGTTTTTGCTTTTTGACAGGCAGAGTGGACAGTGAGAGAGAGAGAGAGAGAGAGAGAGAGAGAGAGAGAGAAAGGTTTTCCTTTGCCATTGGTTCACCCTCCAATGGCCGCCGTGGCTGGCACGCTGAGGCCGGCGCACTGCGCTGATCCGAAGCCAGGAGCCAGGTGCTTCTCCTGGTCTCTCATGGGGTGCAGGGCCCAAGCACTTGGGCCATCCTCCACTGCACTCCCTGGCCACAGCAGAGAGCTGGCCTGGAAGAGTGGCAGCCGGGACAGAATCCGGTGCCCTGACCGGGACTAGAACCTGGTGTGCCGGCGCCGCAAGGTGGAGGATTAGCCTAGTGAGCCTCAGCACCGGCTCCAACTACAGGTTTTTCACCCTGGAGGTTGCAGGAATGACTGGGTGCTATGGCTGCTGCCTTTGCCCAGCATCACAAGAGAGGAAGATCCTACTGCAGACAGGTAGCCAGGAAAAGAGTGGAAGTCAATGTTCAAGGTGTCGCATAGAAAGTACATACCAAATATGTATTGATTTTGCCCATGTGTGAAACTTGATAATTGAAAGTTGAATCATTTTAGGTTGAGGACACTCTGGATAGAGAGAGAGAGACAGAGAGAGGAAGAGAGAGAGAGAGAGATCTTCTGTCTGCTGGTTCACTTCCCAAACACTCACGACTGCTAGGGCTAGCCAGGTTAAGGCCAGTAGCCTAGAACTCAATCTGTGTCCCATGTGGGTAGTAGGGACCCAACTACTTGAGCCATCACCTACTGCTTCCTGGGGTCTACATTAGCTCAAAGCTTGATTTGGGGCACAGGCGAGGCTCACACATAGACATTCTGATGTGGGATACAGGCATCAAAAGCTGGGCTAAATACCTGTACCTGTGTATTTTTTTGCCTTAGAAGTTTCTGCTATTATTTATTTTTATTTAGTCAGTAACAATCCAGCCTCATTTTCTGGGAGTAGCTTAATGTTTGGCTTTCCCTTGTGGGTCTTTGTCATGAAACCCTGTGAGATGTCAAATTATGTGATTCCTTAAGATTCTCCACGAGAATATAAGTTCAGACTTGTAATCTTAGTGTTTCACAATGAAGCCATCCTATAATAATCTGTAAGTAAACAACATGAATAAAAGAATTATTCTCTTTAGTAAATTTTCATTCCGTCTTCAAGATAGAATCTTAAATCAGTTAAGGCTGTGTTCTGTTCACCACTATCTTCTATAAAAAGAAGCTTATAATATGTTCTTATTGGATTCATAGTCTCCAATATCTTAAATTAGAATCCAATTTCATTAGCATCAAAGAGCTGATGTTATGGTACAGAGATAATTTCTCATACTTCGTGTCTAATGAAGACATTTTGAACACTCCTTCATGTGTTTGGGATAATGTTCTTCATTGTAAGTCCTATCTTCTCAGGGAATATGCCAGTAGTTTACTTTCCTGCCCTCCTCACATCTACTTAGTGGGCAATGTGATGGAGGCTCTGCCAAGTGAAGAATCGATTCAAAAGTAGGACTTGGAAGAAGGGCTGAGGGCTGCCATCGTGACCTGAGTATCCCCTGATGCCCAAGCCACGCATTAGAGCCTGTCCAATAACTTTGCAGCATGGTGTGAGTTTATCCATCCATTAATTCACACCTAAGATCTCATGAGAAGTTCCAAGAGACTAACAGAGGAGAAAAAAAGAGATTGCTTTGGTTCCAGGTAATCTCGCATGATAAATTAAAAACATGAATGTCTTCCATGTTAAAATAGTATTCAGGGGTGTTCCTAAAAGACTGTGGAAAAAAATAATTATCCTAGTGGGGAAAACATTGAACAAAGATTCCCACTGCTCACCCGTCTTGAAAGGGAAAGATCTGAAGTACACTTTCACACTGATTCATAGAGACTGATCAATAGTTCAGCTGAATGACATGGGTTTACTTACAAGGAATAAAAATGGAGAGCTGGCAGGACACTGGGGAAAGAAATGTTTAGATAGATTGAAAAATATACCTATAATGAGATGCTTCTCATAGGAATGTTCAGCTAAAGAATCTCAGTGAATATTCTAATAGAAAGGGTGATAAGCTGATAAATGCCACTCATCATGCCAATATTGATAAGCTCATTCTTTTTCAGGGTGGAGACTATGTACTGGATCAACCGTTTTTTTTTTTTTTCTTTAGCAAGTATTTCCAGTTACTGACCATATTAGACATCCAGTATTCAAGTGGTAGAAACTCAGAAGAAAAAAAAATTTTTAAAGATTTATTTATTTTTATTAGAAAGCCAGAGTTACAGAGAGGTGGAGGCGGAGACAGAGAGAGAGAGGTCTTCCATCCACTGATTCACTCCCTAGATGGTCATAATGGCCGGAGATGTGCCCATCTGAAGCCAGGAGTCAGGAGCTTCTTCCAGGTCTCCCCATGTAGGTGCAGGGGCCCAAGGACTTGGCCATTTTCCACAGCTTTCCCAGGCCATAGCAGAGAGCTGGACTGGAAGTGGAGCAGCTGGGACTGGAACTGGTGCCCATATGGGATGCTACCACTGCAGGCAGAGGCCTTACTTGCTACGCCACAGCACTGACCCTGAAAGAAATTCTTAATCTCTAATATTGATACCATTCCTAGGGTCAGGGTGGGAATTAGACAAAAAGGGATAGAGAACTTACTTGTAGCTATGTCTATTACACTGACTCTATCTTACCACAGATTGGACAGAGATTTGGCCTCATTGGAATGAAGTACTATTTTGATATGGGATATTTGTATTTGGCTTCTGTTTTTCCCAGGAACAGTGTCTGTAGACTTACTAAACATTTTATCTACTCTTATTGTATGCTGTTTACCATGGAACTAATTTTATAGAGACAGAAGTCAAGCATAAACATATGCTCATTTAATTCAGAGCTCTAGCTATGTACTCTGTCACACCAAAGTTTTAGTCCTGGTAAATGTCTATAAAAGTACTGGCACTGTGGTTGTTTGTTTGTTTGTTTGTTTTTTGGACAGGCAGAGTGGACAGTGAGAGAGAGAGAGACAGAGAAAGGTTTTCCTTTGCCATTGTTCACCCTCCAATGGCTGCCATGGCCTGCACGCTGTGGCACTCCTGGCCACTCCTGCACACTCCTGGCCCACAGCAGAGAGCTGGCCTGGAAGAGGGGCAACCAGGACAAAATCTGGCTCCCCGACGGGCACTAGAACCCGGGGTGCCGGCGCCACAGGTGGAGGACTACCCTATTGAGCCACGGCTCCGGCTCTGACGCTGTGTTAAGGCATCAGTCTTATGAAACTTGAATGCTACCATGCAGAATAGGGCAAACATTTTTCCCAACAATAAAGAGACTGAGAGTAAGAATATCTCCTCTCTCACTTTTACTTGTTATGTTCCATTATCAAATATTGTTTCATGGTTCATGACCTTGGGATTGCTAGCTTGAAAATCTTAATATCCATATTTAGAATGGTACCACTATGACACTCAATTATATTTGCACAGAACTGGGAGCTGACACTACTGCATTTAAAGCTTCTAAGTCAAAATGAGAATTATGATGATGCAGGAGTGATTGACCCTCATAATATACACAATGGGCCTACACTCTGGATCCAAAAATGAAAAGTTGAAATTAAAGAGATACTCTGTTTTCACAGTGCTATCGCAGTTGGTGACAGTGAATGAGAGACAGCCATGTCTGCACAGAAAAGACTACCAGGGCTTCTCTCTTTAAGCAACAAAATTGGCTTATGTACTAAGTATAAGCCACAAAGGGTTGAGGAATTGGATGAGGGGGAAAAACTCTAGAATTCATGGCAGAGAAAGAACACTACAACTTGAGATTGTGAGCAATTTTAGAGAAGAAGAATATAGTATCTACTGGTATTCCCGGCAGTGTCTTCTAAAGGTTTACATGCATAAAGTGCTTTCTCTCTCCCTTCCCTGAGTATTTTGCATTTATGAATTCCTATGTCACAACTTAGCCCATGAATTAGAGAATACGAAGATGGCATGACAATGTGTGTAGAAGAGTAACGACTGTCACCCGTCTCTCTTGGATTTGGCATTGGTTGCAGACATCTACAAGACTTTGGATTTACCACCCCTTAGAGGAAGGACATTTGTGTTTTCCTGTATATGAAGTATAGTTACATTGTGTTGCCCTGGGGTATTTTCTGTTGTTCAAAGATTAAACATAGACGAAACAATAGCTAGGAATGTTGGGGGTTCAGAAAGTGGATACTGGTAGGTGTTCTCACCTTTTGTGGACATCAGCATCTTTTAAATCTTCATTCTGTGTTTGTAAACTTTCAGTATTATGGATTCCATCTCTCTAAGATAGAAGTCTGCCCTCCCAGCTTCTCCTACAATTGAAATAAATGTGTAGTCTAAGCTTCACTTACTAGACCCATTGTTCAAGAATTCCACGTGGAAGAGTGACATGACGAGGCAAGTTCTCATAGGATCTTTTTGACTATTATGACAGAGACTGATGGTGAGATTTTGGCTTTTTGGAAGAGAAGTACTGGAAGCCTTAATGGCTATGTCCAGGATTAGCTTCTAGACCTTTCCCACAAAACTGTTCCTGGCTCTAATGCTTCTGAACACAATCTCAGACGTCTGGAAGCCACCTAATTCTTAATAGATTCCTTTTCTGTTGTTTGCTACCCTGACTGAAACATACAAATATTTGGGACGTGTGTATGCATGTAATCCTTATGTGGTATGAATTTAATCTACATGTATGGATCTATATTTATAATTTGCTCCCTAAACATAAAGGAACTCAAAGTGTAAATAATATGGAAATAATGACATACACATGCATACATGCACATATGAACATATAAGTGTTCTGGTAAATGAGTATGTGTGTGGGTGTGACATGGAATGAATCCATTTATAATATGTCTTTCTTTTTACAACTTCTGGCATTTTCCAGACTGTCTTTACCTGTTTACTAATTTGATGAACTATTTTCCAGGTATCTCAGTTACACAGAAAATAGATTATGAAATTCGCAATATCATCCAACTGAGTCTCTTGTGATAGTGCCACAGTATTTTTGCTTTTTCAACAAGCTCAAGGTATTTCTAGTCATAATTCCAATTACAAGGGTGGGATCACAGTTTTACAAAGTGATATGAAGACATGCAGATCACTCATATGTTTCAGAGCATTGTTTTCTTAACATAATTTTGATAGTTTGAGACCACTATTTAAATTTTCTCTCAGTGATCTTTAAAGTCCAGGAACTTATTTTTTCTTGTTTTGTCATATATATATATATATATATATATATATATATATATACACACTTGATACAAGTTAAATTTACATTTAAAAATACCTGTAGATGTTTGCAATTATTCTCATTATTAATCAAGCCAGGTTACTCAGTAGCTGAGCATATCTTGAATGAATTTGATAGCACCTAAAAGCATTAATTTTTAACTTTTTAAACAACCAGATTATGTCAGAGATTAGCTTTTCTCTGGTAAGATAACTTAGGTTAACAAACTGGCCATTTCACAGGGAGCTGCTCACCACTGAAGAGCCAGGCCTCATTCAGGGCAATCCTTAGTTTTTCTGTGGCTTTCACATCTGTGTTAGGAATCTGGAGACATAGTTTGTTCAGGCTTCTGAGCTGAAGTTGCTATTGTATTTCTCTTGCTGGTTAGTGTTGAATCTATTCATAATTAATTGAGGAAAAAACAGAGACATCTTCTAAAATGTTGGCCCTTCAGGCCTCGTGCCAGTCAAACACTCTTTTGGGCTTTCTGCCCTGATTGGCTCTGCTTTCCGGTGCTTTCTTTCATTCAAATATTTGAAGAAGGAATACTTCATACAAACACACCAAAGGAAGCATGTCCCAGGCTGTAGGGATGCAAGAGCTCAATGCTGATGTCTTCAGGGCACACGGAATAAAACCTGCGCTTGGTGGGCCTCCAAGGAGCAGGGGCAGGGAGGGCTGCCTGAAGTAGTCCAGCTGTTCTCCCAGAGTGTGTTGCGTGCGCTCGTGTCATCAGCAAGACTTCCATCTGGAAGAAAGGAACTGCCCCCTCTGCTCACTGGCTTCTCGGCAGGCAGGCCACCAAGTCTCTTGGTCTGCTAAACTCCTAATTTTTGCTTGATGGGGCTGGTACACAGAAGAACGCCATTTAGTCCAAGTGACATGTGTTGGCATCTAAACAAAAACGGAAATTTTAATTTTATCCTCACTCCAAATTAGAAAGAAAAAAAAAGAAAAACCTGTTATTTTGCCAAATCAAAAGTTGCTTTTTTTTAAAAAAAAATTGGTTTAGAAGAATAAAGAAAAAATAATTAAAGCACAACTTGCTTATATCCTTTTCAAGTGGTTGGTTAATAACCTTGGCTCTCAATTTCCATCTGAAATTTCCCGGGGCGACTGTGTTTATGATAGAGGCTGGGCTTTACAGTGGTGTTTTATGTGCCTGGTCTACATTTTTAAGCCCAGTTCTGTTGTTTGGGACCAGCAATGGACACAATTTAATTCTGTTTATGATAGAAATCAAGTGCTTTTGGAGCGCGATTGCGAGCAGCTGTTTAATATTGTCTTTCTGTTCATGTAGAGGTTCATTTCTCACGGTCTCCGAGGGAAAGGCCGTTCAGGAGCTTTCTGGAGGCTCTTTTCTGCAGAGCTGCCGGTCTGCTGCCAGGAATTAGCAGGGAAAGAGATTTGCTGTTAATTGGTGGGGCTGGCTTTCTCACAGGTGTCAGTTTAAGACCTGTGCTCAGCGGTATTTCTAGGGATTCTGCAAAGAAGACATCAGTAATCAAAATAGAAAAAGAAAACATTGTTTTGTTATTCAATTTCCAAGCTCCCTTTTAATCTAGTTAGATGAATTCACCATGAAGGAAGGTTTGGACTGAGGTTGGGCAAGGATTACTTCTGCTTTGCTAAAAAGACTGTGTTGACGGGGTTGACATTGTAATTAGCTGGTGAAGCTGCTGCCTGCTGTACCAGCATCCCATATGGGTGCCAGTTTAGGTCCCAGCTGCTCCACTTCTGATCCATCTCCTTGTTAATGTGCCTGGGAAATCACCAGAGAATGACCCAATTCCTTGGGCCCCCTGAACCCATGTGGGAGCCCCAGATGAAGCTGTGGACTCCATGTCTCTCCTTCTCTCTCTCTCTCTCCTTCAAATAATTAAAATAAATCTTTTTTTTTTTGGACAGGCAGAGTTAGACAATGAGAGAGAGAGAACAGAGAGAAAGGCCTTCCTTTTTCCGTTGGTTCACCCCCAATGGCCACTATGGCCAGTGCGTTGCAGCCCACGCACTGCGCGGATCTGAAGCCAGGAGCCAGGTGTTTCCTCCTAGTCTCCCATGCAGGTGCAGGACCCAAGGACCTGGGCGATCCTCCACTGCCCTCCCGGGCCACAGCAGAGAGCTGGACTAGAAGAGGAGCAACTGGGACAGAACCCGGCGCCCCGACTGGGACTAGAACCTGGTGTGCTGGTGCCGCAGGTGGAGGGTTAGCCTAGTGAGCCACTGCGCCGGCCAAATAATGAAAATAAATCTTAAACATGCTCAATTGGAACTGCCCCAAATGATGGAGTTAGAATTGTGCCAGGGGATTCCAATACAATCCCGTCAAGGTGGCATGTACCAAGGCCATCTCATTAGTCCAAGTGATCAATTTCAGCTCACAATTGATCACACTGATAGATATAAGAGTCAAAGGGATCACACAAACAAGACTAGTGTCTGCTAATACTAACTGATAGAATCAAAAGGGAGAGAATGATCCAACATGGGAAGCAGGATACACAGCAGACTCATAGAATGGCAGATGTCCTAAATAGCACTCTGGCCTCAGAATCAGCCCTTAAGGCATTCGGATCTGGCTCAAGAGCCCATGAGAATATTTTAGGCATGGAAAGCTAAGACACTCTGAAAAACAAAAAAAAAAAAAAGAAGACCTAAATGAAAGATCTCTGCGAGTGAGATCCCAGTGGAAAGAACGGGGCCATCAAAGAAGGAGGTACCTTTCTCTGAAGGGAGGAGAGAACTTCCACTTTGACAATGATCCTGTTGGAATAAGATTGAAGTCGGAGAACCCTAAAGACTTCCATAGCCTCGGCAACTCATGACTAGAGCCTAGGGAGCTTACTGACGCCATAAACAAGAGTGTCAAATTGTTAAATCAACTTCAGGAGTCACTGTGTACTTACGTCTCATGAGGGATCTGTCCTTAATGTGTTATCCAATGTGAAATAATGCTATTACTAGTACTGAAACAGTATTTTTACACTTTGTGTTTCTGTGTGGGTGCAAACTGATGAAATCTTTACATAGTATATATTGAATCGATCTTCTGTATATAAAGATAATTGCAAATGATTAAAAAATCTTGGTGTTAAATTAGAAATTGCATAATCAATTTTAAAATATATATATCATGTAGGATCTCTGTCCTTAACGTGCTATACATTGTGAATTAATACTATACTGGTACTCCAACAGTATTTTTCACTTTGTGTTGCTATGTGAGGGCAAATTGTTGAAATCTTTACTTAATATATACTAAACTGATCTTCTGTATATAAAGATAATTGAAAATGAATCTTGATGTGAACGGAAGGGGAGAAGGAGTTGGAAAGGGGAGGGTTGCGGGTGGGAGGGAATGGGGGGGAAGCCATTGTAATCTATAAGCTGTATTTTGGAAATTTATATTCTTTAAATAAAGCGTTATTAAAAAAAATCTTAAAACAAAAGTTTGTTTTGAGCAGTGAAAGGAATGAATGTTTTCCTTGGAAAATAATCTAGTGAAACAATTGAAGTTGAAAGATGAGATGATAGTTCTAAGAATCACACTTAGGAAGGTAAGTAACCAAAATTCACAGCGCCCTGAAGCAGGCCCTTAAATATAGCATTTGACATTTTCTACAGTGATAAAAGAAAACCAGTAGATTTTTGTGGAAAATCAAAATGGCATTTAGCCCTTAGGCTATTTCTTTATGTTGTTCTTACAAACGCTGCCCAAGGATGAGTCATTCTCATCCCCCCTTAAGGGCCAGTTCTGGCGCTCTCTGTGCCATCTGACATCTTAGAGTACCTTGTGGTTACTGCTAAGGCGGAGGCAGCGCTAGCCAACTGTATCTCTGAATCGCAGCACAGCTATGGGTCAAAAAATAAAGATATCCAGATCATATCATCTTCTCATGAATACAAACTATTAAACTACTTTGACGGTTGAGGTAACATTGGGGAATTCCTATACAGAGTAGAATTTGTACCACACATACATTTCAGTCAAATTTCTATTTAAATTATGCCCCATGAGACAAAGCCCAGTGGACTAAAAGCACTTTTAGGGTCTTTTAGGGAAAGTGTGTTTGTGCCATTAAGGGTTTATGTTGGGGGGGGCATGGGGTTAGAGGAGTATATTATTTTTCTCTATTTCTATTTTTGTTCCATTTTCTCTATTGCTATTTTTGATTTTGGAAAAAGTAGTTTGGAACTTTTCATTTACTGGTTTATGCCTATGTAGGAAAATATTTTACATATATGGGATAAAAACTAGCTTTGAGTGAACCGAGCAAAATGACTCAGAAGAGAATTTGCCACCAGTCTGCCTAAAAGGCTGGGTTTTTGAGTACAGATTATATTTCTTCCTGGTGGTAGCACTTAGTGAATTCGTATTCTGAGATAACCTGTTTTCAATTTCCACCTCAAATAAGAGCTTATTATTGCAGTGGGTGGTAATCAAAATGTATGCAGGCTGGCACCTTGGGAACTTGGTTTCTGAAGGAAACTCTGAAATACCAGGTAGCAGTTAGATATACACTTACATGCTTCCATAGGAAAGGAAATCTTCAACACGAAATTTTGGTTCTTAAGAGTCTTTGGGTACCGATGAGCACACAAACTAAAGGTCTCAGAAGCAAGGATGTGGAAGCCACTGGAAGAAGAAATTGGGGACCTGATGACTCTGGTGCTGCCAGCTCTGCTGTGGACTGTCAGGGAGAAAGGCAGGGGTTTTGTTTAAACCTATAAGCCTGGCTGTTTGCTGTGTTATATACAGCTGAAAGTGATACTGATATGTTTATCCAACTAAGATGAGGTTTAGGCTGCACGAATCACAGCATCTCTTTCTTAATCTCTCCTTCCCTTCCCTCCTGTCCCATCCCCTCCGCTCTCCTCTCCTCTCCTCTCCTCTCCCCTCCTCTCCTCTCCTCTCCTCTCCTCTCCTCTCCCCTCCCCTCCCCTCCCCTCTCCCCTCTCCCCTCTCCCCTCTCTCCTCTCTCCTCTCCTCTCTCCTCTCTCCTTTCTCCCCTTACCTTCCTCTCCCTTTCCATTTCTGTCTGTCTCTTTTCTCTTTCTCTCTCCCTGGCCTACACTCCCCACTCCTTCCCATTTGGACTGATACATGAATGTTATACAGACATATATATGTAGCAACCTCATAGACAAGCATATACCCACATAACCTTCAAATAAAAAAGGGGATGGGTGGGTGTTTGTACTTCTGATTAAAGCACTGCCTAGAATGTCTACATTCCACACCAGAGTACTTGGGTCTGATCCACTGGCTCTGGCTGCTGACTCCACTTCCTGCTAATCAGACCCTTGGAGGCAATGGTGATGGCTGATATTATGGGACCCTGCCACCCATGGACTGCGTTCCACAATTTCAGCTTCAACCCATCCTAGTCTTGGCACTTGCAGGTATTTGGGGAGTAAAACAGTGGATGGGAGATCTTTCTCTGTGTCTCTTCCTGTCTCTCTGTATCTAAATTAAAAAGAAAATGGAGGGAGAAATAAAGCTTACTTTATATTTCAGGTTCTGTGGTCACACTTTTCTCCCCTCTGTGGTACAGATATTTTAATAATACTTATATTGATGTGTATGACACCCCAGTATATTTTTAAAATCAAAGATGGGGCTGATAACAAATAAAATAATACAAAAAGACAAAAGCTGACACAGAGTGGCAGTTAAAAGTGTTATTTGCTCTTTTTCGTTCCTCTAGGGAGTGAGGCAATGGTTCAGTTTACAGAGGGATTGGGAGCTCTTTTTAGGTTTTGCAGGTCAATGCTTTTCTTGTATGTATTTTAAGACAAAATGGCTAATTGTAACATGTCGTCATGCTGGGGACACTATTTTGGAAAGGATGGTGGGGTTCAATTTATGTTCCACAGCTGCAAGTACATTGTCCTCACTTGAATGGAGATAAAAATCAAATTAACCACGGTTTGTGTCCTCAAGCATTTATAATCTTTGACCAAACAGATGTTTATCAGGCTCTAGCAAGACTGGTATTGCCACATATGTACTCTCCCATATTCCATAGGTGGAATGACGATTCTTGTTTTATCATATATGAAGAAATTGGTGGTTTTCTCTGCTTGGTTGTATTAGTCTGGTTTCACAGTTTTGTCTAGGAGAAATCCATTGCCTGAACTGTTCACTTTTCACCTCCATGAGCCTCCACAGGAGAATGCATTTTAAAACATTTTGAACTTTATACAAGGGCATGAACCAACTTTTGTCCAGAATAATTTTCATAAATTACTTTTACATATGTTTCTGGCTCTTAGTTATTATGGCTATATCAAGAGGTAAAATGCATGGAAATAGTACCAGACAATGATCCTGTTTTAATAAGATTTTTGTCTAATTGTATGTGCTCTAAAGAGTCAAGTAACATTTAGGTCAACAGCCAAGTTTTCTTGGGTACTTAGCTGAACTGAACTTCTGAACTCCTACTTTTGCTTTTCAGTGGTTGAAAGACTGTTCAAGAGAAAGTGAATCCTTTGGTCTGGTCAAAAATTATTTAGAATTTTTTTCTTTAGAGTCTAGCCTGCTATGACCTGTGTGTACCTTTCCTCTTGGCTTACTAGTATGAAATGAAGCCAACAGTTTCAGAAAATGACAGACTTTTTTTTCGAAAAGTGGTGAATGCATGTTCTAACTTGGGTCCTATTATGTTCAAATTGGGAAATGACGAGTATCTGCCTTCTTTTCATGTTTATAATCAGGCTTATAGTTAGATGACTTTAAATATAACTATACAAGATAATTTTTTTTGCATTTAATAGCCACTAAGTTTTCAATAGCTTTTATAATGCTCTTTCCATTTGTGGCAATACACATGTGATTCCAAGAACTCCCTGTGAAATCCATATTCCTCTCTCATTTTTACAGGAAAAGAGTCAAAGAGGTTGAAGGAATGGCTGAGTGTCAGTTCTTGAACTGCAGCCTTCCAATTTTTGGCCCATTACTCACTGTGCACCACAATTACTTTGAGCCTTGTCATCACTGCTTTTTAAGAGATGGAGGAAAATACAATGGGTAGTATGAGAACAGCTAGATTTCATCTGTGAGGTATCAAGTGGCAAAGCTAAGTAGAAGTGGGGCCTGAAGTGGCTAAGCCACAGGTAAACTGCAATTCTGAGAGTAGAAAAGCCAGGATGGGAATATAAGTGGGTGTACAACAACATAAACAGACAATTTTTGCTACTTAGAATGTAAAGTTGTGAAGGCAAAGCTTCACAGGTGGATTGCTGGCTTCCCGCTCGCCCATATCCTAAGGCACAGATTCCTTGTTCTTTATCTCAACTTCTTTCTAGCACAGGGGAGAGCTGATCAGGCTAGACCTAATCTCACCCCTGAGCATCTCAAGGATAACCATGACTAAACAGAGGAGGAAAAGCATTGTCATTGACCCATTGACAAGCCTTGGCACCTGACACCAGAGACCTGCAGCTCTTGTGGGGTTTTGCCATGCCAGCGCCTCCTTCTTTATAGTTCTTTAGTAAGCTCCCAAACACCCTCATCCAGTACAGCAGTAGTCCTTTGGACCTGGAAGTCTACTCACTCTCATTTGTCAACAGATTAAATGTTCTTTCTTTCACCAAACCTTGTCCTCTTTATTTTGATTGGCACAGGGAATGGGGACTGAGCTTTCCATAGCCGGGAGGGAGAATCTCCAAATAGACAAAGGTGTGGAGGGAGCGACCTCATTCCTCTATTTCTCAGCTGCATCCTGTCACCCAACCTGAAGTGCCAAGTTCTCCCTCTTTGCTTTTATTCAAAAGTACTAAAAAGAATAAAGCATAAAAATACATATTCTTAAATAAGTAATGGACTGAAAGGATATGCTTTCTGTTTTCTATTTCATTATTTGATAGAGAGACAGACAGATCTTCTATCTACTGGTTCACTCCTGCAGATGCCTGCAACAGTCAGGGCAGGGCCAGGGATGGCCAGGCAACAGCCAGGAGCCAGGAATTCCATCTAAGTTGCCCATGGGGTGGCGGGCTTCAAGTCCATGAACCATCACCTGCTGCCTCCCAGGGTGCACATTAGTGGGAAGCTGGATCTGAAGTGGTGGCAGGACTTGATCCCAGGCACCCTGGCATGGGAGATAGGGGATGTGGGTATCCCAGAGAGTGGCCTAATCTGCACCACGATGCTCACTTCCTTAAAAGCAGTTTTTGAAATTTTGCTCCAATTCTTAGAAGATAGAAAGACAGCTCTAATTCATTTTAATATCTTCACACAACAAAATTTAGGAGTTTTGAAATATTTTAATTATTTAAGCTGAATCCAGAAAATACGCATTCCCACTCTGTCATAGATCCAATTGATGTATACTATTATGAATTTTACTGCCATTGTTTGAAAAATACCACTGTGGCTGAATTCAATCATTTTAGAGTCTCTGAATAGAAACCCCAGGCGTCTACTTCCTCTTCTTTGATGATTCTACTGAAATCAAACAGAAGCAACGAAGAAGCAATATTACTATCAGAAATCTGAGATAGTTTGCTCCAGAACAACAAAGAGTTAAAGGAATTCCTAGAGAAAAGACACCAAAGTAAGAAGGAGGGCGAAAGTTTACAGAAAACCGTGGCCCTGGGCAGAAGACAGAAGCATAGATCTTCTCCAGAAACTCAAGGTCAAAATCAGCATGCAGGAGAAAGGAGAGCCAGCCAGGGACCAATCAGCATAGTGATTCATGAAACAGCTGCCTTGCACATAAACAGGCTGATATCAACGACTCTAATCCTTAGGCTCAAGCCAAGGTGCTTCTCTACAAAGAATCTTCAGTTGGCTCAGGGGTTAGGGCACTGTCTCTGAGAGGGAAACACAGTAGAATATGAGGTAAACAGATGAGCACAATGGAAGCAGGACAAAAAAAAAAAAAAGACAAGAAAAGAAAAAGCTCCCCTTGCTCTAAGCCAGACAGATAGACATACCTTTTTTAAGTTGTCAGACATCGCTGGTGGAACACAGAGTGTTCTTTCTTTTTATTTTTTGACAGGCAGAGTGGACAGTGAGAGAGAGAGACAGAGAGAAAGGTCTTTCTTTTGCCATTGGTTCACCCTCCAATGGCCACCGCGGCACACCGCACTGATCCCAAGGCAGGAGCCAGGTGCTTCTCCTGGTCTCCCATGGGGTGCAGGGCCCAAGCACTTGGGCCATCCTCCACTGCACTCCTTGGCCATAGCAGAGAGCTGGCCTGGAAGAGGGGCAACCGGGACAGAATCTGACGCCCCGACCGGGACTAGAACCGGGTATGCCGGCGCCACAAGGCGGAGGATTAGCCTATTGAGCCACCGTGCCTGCCGAACATAGAGTGTTCTCACTGCTTACCTGCTGATTCTTTACCCATATACTTTTCCAGTAAAACTGTCCCTATTTCTGCACATTGATTGGCCTAAAATCACCCATCCAGGTCTCCTTTCTGTGGTGGGGCTCTAGAACTTGAGGCATCATCGGCTGTGTCCCAGGACATTCATTAGCAGGAAGCTGGAATCAGGCTCAGAGACAGGACTCCAACCCAGGCACTCTGATATGGGGTGTGGACATCCCAAGCAGCAGTTTAACTGCTGCATACAATTTATGGTACGAAGGAAGTTCACGGAAGCTGAATATACTATGTCATCTGCTACTTTCTCCCCATACAACTGACTCAACGTGCAGTGGGAACATTAAGGAAAATTCCTGGAGGATAATCATAACAGAGACTTGATCTTTGTCCTTGCTCTCTTTTCTCTCACTATCCAGGCAGGATAGATCTTCTTTCACTCTTTGACAAAAATCCAAAGCTTTTTCTATTTTGTTAATAGAAAGTGCTGCAGTCACTGTAAATAGCAAACCACACTTTGGCTCATGGCAGCAAAGCCTTTGTTCACCGTATTACCAAATATTTCAGTGTTTGTTCAAAGACAAGACTGTTCCCGGCTTCCCCAGCCTCTGTGAGTGTGCTTTCCCTTTCTCTCTCACATTTTGCCTCATAGACAAACGTGCATTTTTGAATCTTCAAGGTTTTAAGAAGAAAGACAATGGGAAAATATTCCTTATTTCATGGGGTTGTTATGAGAATTGAATTAGTGGATTCTGAGGAGCTAATGATTGTAAACCACACTGTTATTTTCTGTATTATCAAGAAAGAAAAAATAACCATTGCCAATTACAGTGTGACACAATCTTAATTTTTATTAGTTGTAACGTTTATTTTTAATTATCAAAAGGACTCTTCTTTATTAAGGCATAGTTTTTTCAGCATTCTATTAGTCTTATAAAAAGGAAGCTCTGAGTGAAACAGATGTATTGTTGTGGTTCTAAAGTGAGGTCATGTTCTATCCGACATAGGAGGAGCAATGAAACCCAGGCATGCACAGGTGATGACTGCTGACCACAATGGCCAATAGTGAATTGCAGAGCTCCAGTGACTGTAAGATGCATCAGAGTTCAGATGTTTCCAGTGTGAGACTATGGACTCCTTGAAATTGATGAACTACCCCACCCGTGTGTGTGTGTGTGTGTGTGTGTGTGTGTGTGTGAATACTGTGGCTGGCAAGCATGAAGCCCTCTCTAAGTGAGCTATGATTGCTCTGATTATTGTTATAACCTGGGGGACACTTGAGGATGTTTTTGTGTTGTCTGCAACTGGCTTGCTTTTTTATGGTAAGGCATTTAATACGTATTTTAAAGACTACTTTTCCTGGGAAATTTTGGGAACCAATGATACTGTTGATACCTTTTTTCCCCCATAATGACTACTCTTTTGGTCAGGTTATTCCTCATATATTCATTTTGTGTAGACTGCTAGCACCTCTGTGTTCTTCCAGTTAGGGTTTAAAACATTCCTGTCTTATACATGGTGAAATTTGGTTCATGAGAAACAGAACTCAGGAGTACTGCACTCCAAACTGCTTTGATATTAGACTGCTTCTAAGACAATAGCTACAGTACTCTCCTTTTTGTTCTTTCCAACTTTTTGTGTTCCTATTTTCAGATTAGGAGTCATACCTAGTCATGTTCTCCCTAAATTCACTCCCTCTCCCTTCTGTTCCCACCTTAGAAATGTCACAAAGCTTGAAAGGATGATTTTGGAATTCAGCAGTTCACTTGTTATGCAATTTTTAAAATTTATTTGCGTGCTTTTCATAAATACCACATTAGGAACATAGTAACTCTTCCCACAGTACCCGCCCTCCCACCCACTCTCCCCACCCCTCTACCTCTTCCCTCTCCTGTTCCTTGTCTTTTTTATGAAGATCTATTTTCATTTAACTTTATATACAGAAGATTAACTCTGTTCTAGGTAAAGAGTTCAATTCTTTGTATGAAAAAGAAAAAGAAAAGGAGAGAGAAAAAAAAGAACTATACCTCAACAGTCCAGAGAAGGGCTGTCCAAGGTTATTGTGTCTTGAGTGTAATTTTGCTTTTTTTCTTTCTTTATTTCCTCTCCTCTCCCCCTCTTCTCCTTCCATTCCCCCCTTCTTTCTTTTTAGAAACTTAATTGTTTTTAAAGAAGAATCCAAGAATGATACATCTTTGGCAAGCACCACCGCCTTAAGTAGCACTCTGACCTCAGAATCAGCCTTTAAGCTATTCTGGTCTGGCTGAAAAGCCCAGGGTAGCATTTCAAGAATGAAAAGCCAAGACACCATGCAAAAAATGTTCTACATGAAGGACCTCTGTGGGTGAATCCCCAGGGGAAAGAAGTGGCCACCAAAGAAGGATGCACTTTTCTCTGAAGGGAGGTGAGAACTTCCATTTTGCTATGGTCTTGTCGAGTTAGTAGATCCAAAAGGCTTCCATAGCCGAGGCATCTCATGTCAAGAGCCTCAGGTGATCACTGATATGATACATAAGAGTGTTAATTGTTAAATAAACAACAAGAGTCACTGTACACTAACTTCCCATGCAGGGCATCTGTCCTCAAAGAGTTATATTATGAGACTTAATAGTAAAAGTTGTTTTCAAAGAATTACTTCCTTTTAGTGTATTAAGTGGAGGATATCTTTAAGTCTCATAAGTTATTGTTATGTCTAAGAGTCATACAATTTGATAATAAAGCTTTTAACAATAGTGACTTTGGTGGATTGGGACTCAAGGTGGATGTGGAATCTGTATAGTAAATTACTGTTACATTTCAAACCCTTCAATGTAGGTTGGGAAAATAGTGGCAAATAGAACACATGCCTTAACAAAAGTAAAACTGTGTCTATGGATATACTTCTATGATTCATCTCTGTCAATACCTTAGAAGTGAATAGCATATCTGAGTTTCATTCATATCTCAGTTGTGTGGATGCAGTCTCCCTTACCTGGTTCTTGCGTTAGTGCTCCCTGCTGGCCCCCACATTCCTGACTTCTGCCTGAAACAGGCCATCTCTGCTTAGACTCCCAATGGTGAAGAGGCTTCTCCTCGGTCAGGACTAAATCGTTGTCCCACCTCTTCTGAAAGTGTCTCCTTTTTCTACTTCTATGTTGGCCTTGTATTCACCTCTATCAAGGCTCTTAACAGACAGCATTAATCACATCCAGAAGAACCATGATAATTATTACACCTATAAAAGTATTGTTAGTTAAAGAAGCTTTTGAGTATGAGGTAGTAGGCATATCTTACTCAGAGACCATTGCAAGAAGCCAGTACTGGTTGTTTTTCATTGTTTCCAATTTAATTCCAAGTATACAGTGTGGTGGAGAGTAGGTGTGAAATACATATTTATTGAGAAAATTTGAATGGAGATAATCTTGTTAAGAATACAGAACTATTTATAACATAATTTCCAGCCTATGGAGAAATATTCAAGGATATCCTATTAAGCATTCAATTGGCCTTGTCATATATTTAGCCTAAGATAGCATAACCTTAAAAACTAACAAGAACTAATCTGGCAGTCAATTTTAATCTACAACAAAATTCTACCTATCCTACTGATGTTTCCATGCATCTACTATGATGGCATTTTGCACACATATCATCTGAAATTATTTATTCTTACGTGAATGCTTTTTTTCCTGTAGTTCTTCTGAAAAGAATTTTTTTTATTATTTTATTTTATTTTTTATTTTTTTTCTTATTTAGAATATAAATTTCCAAGGCACAACTTGTGGATTGCAATGACTTCCCCACCCATACCTCCCCTCCCCCCCGCTACCCTTCCCCCTTCCCCACTCCCCCTCCCCTTTCATTCCCATTCAGATTCATGTTCAATTTTCTTTGTATACAGGAGTTCAGTTTAGTATGTGTTAAGAAAAGATTTTAAACCATTTGCCCTCACATGGCATCCTAGAGTGAAGCATACTCTTTGAGTACTAGTTGTAGCTTTAAATCACGTTGTACAGCACATTAGGGACAGAGATCCTACATGATATTATTTTTTTTAATTGATTGATTTTTATGTAACTTCCAATTTTTTTTTTATCATTTCCAATTGTCTTTCCATATGGAAGATCGATTCTGTATATATTAAGCAATGATTTTGTCAGTTTGCATCCGCGTAGAGACACAAAATGCAGAAATACTGTTTCAGTCCTAGTTATTGCATTACTTCACCTTGGACAACACATTAAGGACAGATCATACATGGGCCGTAAGTACACAGTGACTACTGTTGTTGATTTAACAATTTGCCACTCTTGTTTATGGCGTCAGCAATCTCCCTAGGCTGTAGTCATGAGTTGCTGAGGCTATGGAAGCCTTTAGTGTTCGCCGACTTGGATCTTGTTCTGACAGGGTCATAGTCAAAGTGGAGGTTCTCTCCTCCCTTCGGAGAAAGGCACCTCCTTCTCTGGTGGCCCTGTTCCTTCCGTTGGGATCTTACTCACAGAGATCTTTCATTTATGTCTTCTTCTTTTTTTTTTTTTCCCAGAGTGTCTTGGCTTTCCATGCCAAAAACACTCTCATGGGTTCTTGAGCCAGATCCTGATGCCTTAGGGCTGATTCTGAGGCCAGAGTGATTTATTAGGATATCTGCTATTCTATGAGTCTGCTGTGTATCCTACTTCCCATGTTGGATCAGTCTCTCCCTTTTTTAGTTCTATCTGTTTGTATTAGCAGTTACTAGTCTTGCTTGTGTGATCCCTTTGACTCCTAGACCTATCAGTGTGATCAATTGTGAACTGAAATTGATCACTTGGGCCAGTGAGATGGCTTGGTACATGCCACCTTGCTGGGGTTGTATTAGGTTCCCCTGGCACATTTCTAACTCCATCGTTTGGGGCAGGTCCGATTGAGTTTGCCCAAATTGTACATATCCTCCCTTTCTTTTTCCCTCTCTCCTAAATTAACAGGGATTACTTTTCAGTTGAAATTTAAACATCTAGGAATAATTGTGTGTTAATTGCAGAGCTCAACCAATAGTACTAGATCAAAAACAAATAATGTCAAGAAATACTAAAATGGAAAAAGATTTACATTGTATATCAACCGTCCAGACAAGATTTGATCCAGTCATAGTTTCTCATAGAGTTGATTTCACTTCAACAGGTTTCCCCTTTGGTGTTCAGTTAGTCGTTGCCAATCAGGGAAAACAAATGATATTTGTCTTTTTGGGACTGGCTTAGTTCACTCAGCATGATGTTTTCCAGATTCCCCCATCTTGTTGCAAATGACTGGATTTCATTGTTTTTAACTGCTGTATAGTATTCTGTAGAGTACATGTCCCATAATTTCTTTATCCAGTCTATTGTTGATGGGCATTTGGGTTGGTTCCAGGTCTTAGCTATGGTGAATTGAGCTGCAATAAACATTAATGTGCAGAAAGCTTTTTGGTTTGTCTATTTGACTTCCTTTGGGTAAATTCCAAGGAGTGGGATGGCTGGGTTGAATGGTAGGGTTATATTCATGTTTCTGAGGAATCTCCAGACTGACTTCATAGTGGCCTAACCAGCTTGCATTCCCACCAACAGTGGGTTAGTGTCCCTTTTTCCCCACATCCTCTCCAGCATCTATTGTTGGTAGTTTTCTGAATGTGAGCCATTCTAACCGGGGTGAGGTGAAACCTCATTGTGGTTTTGATTTGCATTTCCCTGATTGCTAGCGATCTTGAAGATTTTTTCATGTGCCTGTTGGCCATTTGGATTTCCTCTTTGGAAAAGTGTCTATTGAGGTCCTTGGCCCATCTCTTGAGTGGGTTGTTTGTTTTGATGTTGTGGCTTTTCTTGATTTCTTTGTAGATTCTGGTTATCAACCCTTTATCTGTTGCATAGTTTGCAAATATTTTTTTCCCATTCTGTTGGTTGCCTATTCACTTTCTTGACTGTTTCTTTTGACGTACAGAAACTTCTCAGTTTGATGCGATCCCAGTAGCTAATTTTGGCTTTGAGTGCATGTGCTTCTGGGGTCTTTTCCAAGAAGTCTTTGCCAGAACCTATGTCTTGCAGGGTTTTTCCAATGCTCTCTAATAACTTGATGGTATCGGGTCGTAGGTTTAAGTTTTTAATCCATGTTGAATGGATTTTTGTGCAGGGTGAAAGGTATGGGTCTTGCTTCATGATTCTGCATGTGGAAATCCAGTTTTCCCAGCACCATTTGTTAAATAGACTGTCTTTATTCCAAGCATTGATTTTGGATCTTTGATCGAATATAAGTTGGCTGTAGATATTTGGATTGATTTCTGGTGTTTCTATTCTGTTCCATTGGTCTATCCATCTGTTTCTGTACCAGTACCATGCTGTTTTGATAACTACTGCCCTGTAATATGTCCTAAAATCTGGTATTGTGATGCCTCTGGCTTTGTTTTTGTTGTATAAGATTGCTTTAGCTATTCGAGGTCTCCTGTGCTTCCATATGAATCTCAGCATCATTTTTTCCAGATCTGAGAAGAATGTCCTTGGTATCTTGATTGGTATTGCGTTGAATCTGTAAATTGCTTTTGGCAGAATGGAAATTTTGATGATATTGATTCTTCCAATCCATGAGCATGGGAGATTTCTCCATTTTTTGGTATCCTCTTCTATTTCTTTCTTTAAGGTTTTGTAATTTTCTTTTTTTTTTTTTTTTGACAGGCAGAGTGGACACTGAGAGAGAGAGATATAGAGAGAAAGGTCTTCCTTTTGCCGTTGGTTCACCCTCCAATGGCCGCCGCAGACAGTGCGCTGCAGCCGGCGCACCGCGCTCTTCCGATGGCAGGAGCCAGGAGCCAGGTGCTTTTCCTGGTCTCCCCATGGGGTGCAGGGCCCAAGCACCTGGGCCATCCTCCACTGCACTCCCGGGCCACAGCAGAGGGCTGGCCTGGAAGAGGGGCAACCGGGACAGAATCCGGCGCCCCGACTGGGACTAGAACCCAGTGTGCCGGCGCCGCAAGGCGGAGGATTAGCCTGTTGAGCCACGGCGCCAGCCAAGGTTTTGTAATTTTCATTGTAGAGATCTTTAACGTCCTTGGTTAAGTTTATTCCAAGGTATTTGATTGTTTTTGTAGCTATTGTGAATGGGATTGATTTTAGATGTTCTTTCTCTGCCGTGGGATTGCTTGTGTATATGAAGGCTGTTGATTTTTGTGTATTGATTTTATATCCTGCTACTTTGCCAAACTCTTCTATGAGTTCCAATAGTCTCTTAGTATAGTTCTTTGGGTCCCCTAAATAAAGAATCATATCATCTGCAAAAAGGTATAGTTTGAGTTCTTCCTTCCCAATTTGTATCCCTTTGATTTCTTTTTCTTGCCTAATAGCTCTGGCTAAGACTTCCAGCACTATATTGAATAGCAGTGGTGATAGTGGGCATCCCTGTCTGGTACCTGATCTCAGTGGAAATGCTTCCAGTTTTTCTCCATTAAGTAGGATGTTGGCCGTGGGTTTTTCATAAATTGCTTTGATTATATTGAGGAATGTGCCTTCTATACCCAGTTTGCTTAGGGTTTTCATCATGAAAGGGTGTTGTATTTTGTCAAATGCCTTCTCCGCGTCAATTGAGATAATCATATGGTTCTTCTTCTGAAGTCTGTTAATGTGGTGTATCACGTTGATTGTTTTGTGAGTATTGAGCCATCCCTGCATTCCAGGGATAAATCCCACTTGGTCTGGGTGGATGATCTTTCTGATGTGTTGTTGCAGTCTATTGGCCAGAATTTTATTGAGGATTTTTGCATCTATGTTCATGAGGGATATTGGTCTGTAATCTCTTTCAATGCTGCATCTTTTTCTGGCTTAGGAATTAAAGTGATGCTGGCTTCATAGAAAGAATTTGGGAGGATTCCCTCTTTTTTGATTGTTCTGAATAGTTTGAGAAGGATTGGAGTTAGTTCTTCTTTAAATGTCTGGTAGAATTCAGCAGTGAATCCATCTGGTCCTGGGCTTTTCTTTGTTGGAAGGGCCTTTATTACTGTTTCAATTTCTGTCTCTGTTATGGGTCTACTTAGGTTTTCTATTTCTTCCTGGTCCAATTTAGGCAGGTTGTATGTGTCCAGGAATCTGTCCATTTCTGTTAGATTCCCCTGTTTTCTGGCATACAAGTCCTTGTAGTAGTTTCTGATGATTCTTTTTATTTCTGTGGTGTCTGTTGTTACGTTTCCTTTTTCATCTCTGATTTTATTGATTTGGGTCTTTTCCCTTCTTTTTTTTTGTTAGTTGGGCCAATGGGGTGTCAATCTTGTTTATTTTTTCAAAAAACCAGCTCCTCGTTTGGCTGATTTTTTGTAATTTTTTTTGGATTCAATCCTGTTGATTTCTTCTCTGATTTTAATTATTTCTCTTCTCCTACTAGCTTTGGGTCTGGTTTGCTGTTAATTTTCTAGATCCTTGAGCTGAGGTGAAAGCTCTTCTATTTGGTGCCTTTCTAATTTCTTGATGTAGGCACTTATTGATATAAACTTTCCTCTTAATACTGCTTTTGCTGTATCCCATAGATTTTGGTATGATGTGCTGTTATCCTCATTTACTTCCAGGAAATTTTTGATTTCTCTCTTTATTTGTTCTATGACCCGTTGTTCATTCAGGAGCATGTTGTTCATTCTCCATGTGTTTGCATATGCTCTAGGGATTCCTGAGTTGCTAATTTCCACCTTCATTGCTTCATGGTCTGAGAAGTTGCATCGTATGATTCTAATTCTTTTGAATTTGCTGAGACTTGCTTTATGGCCTAGTATGTGGTCTATCCTAGAGAAGGTTCCATGTACTGCTGAGAAGAATGTAAATTGTTTCTCTGTAGGATGAAAAGTTCTGTAGATATCTGTTAGGTCCATTTGGGCTATGGTGTCATTTAAATTTTCTGTCTCCTTGTTGATCCTCTGTCTTGGTGATCTATCTATGTCTGAGAGTGGGATGTTGAAGTCCCCTAGTACTAATGTATTGGGGTCTAAGTCTCCTTTTAAGTCCCTTAACAAGTCTTTTAAGTAAGCTGGTGCCTTGTAATTAGGTGCATACACATTGATAATCATTATATCTTCTTGTTGGATGGATCCCTTTATCATTATATAGTGTCCCTCTTTGTCTCTGCTAATAGTTTTTGTGGTAAAATTTATATTATCTGATATTAGGATGGCTACGCCCGCTTTTTTTCGTTTCTGCTGGCATGGTATACTTTTTTCCAACCTTTCATTTTCCTTCTGTATGGATCTTTGTTAGAAAGGTGTGTTTCTTGTGAGCAGCAAACGGATGCGTTTTGTTCCCTAATCCAGGTTTCCAATCTGTTTCGTTTGACTGGGCAATTCAAACCGTTCATGTTCAATGTGACTATTGATAAATAGTAGCTTTGCCCTGCCATTTGCCAAAAATAGTTTCTTATATATGCTTTGAGTTTTGTATGGTCTTTTGTTGCGAGGTTTCCTTCCTTTAGCTTCTTTCCAGTTGACGACCGTGTTTCTGTGTTTCTGTGTATAGCACATCTTTAAGTATCTTTTGCAGAGCTGGACGTGTGGTGACAAATTCTCTCAGTTTCTGCTTGTTGTGAAAGATCCTAATTTCACCTTCATTCACAAATGAGAGCTTTGCGGGATATAGTATTCTGGGTTGACAGTTTTTCTCTCTTAGTACTTGGGCTATGTCTTGCCATTCCCTCCTATCTTGCAGGGTTTCTGATGAGAAGTCAGCTGTGAGTCTAATTGGAGATCCTCTGAGAGTAATCTGCCGTTTCTCTCTTGCATATTTTAGGATCTTTTCTTTTTGCTTCACTGTGGTGAGTTTAATTACAACATGTCGTGCAGAGGATCTCTTTTGGTCACGTTTATTAGGGGTTCTATGAGCTTCTTGGATTAGGATTTCTCTGTCTTTCTCCAAGCCTGGAAAATTTTCTGGTAGTATCTCCCTAAAAAGCCTTCTAATCCTTTCTCCCTCTCCATACCTTCAGGAACACCTAGAACCCGAATGTTGGGTTTTTTAATAGTATCCTGTAAATTCCCGACGATATCTTTTAGTTTTCTAATTTCCTCTTCTTGTCTTTGGTTTGACTGTTTCCTCTCCTGTTCTCTGTCTTCTGGGTCCGATATCCTCTCTTCTACTTCACCCATTCTGGTTTTAAGGCCCTCAAGATTGCTTGTCACTTGATCTATTGAATTCTTCAATTCATTAAGATTTTTTGTCACTATCGTAGCTTCTTGTTCTACTAGTTGTTTCGTTTCGTTTTGATTCCTCCGTAGTATTTCATTCTCTCGAGAGAGATTTTCTATCTTATCCATTAAAGATTTCTGTAGTTCAAGAATTTGTTTTTGAGAACTTCTTAATGTTCTTATCAATTTTTTGAGATCTGCTTCTTGCATTTCTTCTATCTCATTATCTTCATAATCCTGACTTGGGGTGTCGTTTCCGTTTGGGGTCATCATAGCGTCTTCCTTGATCTTGCTCCCTCGGAATCTGTTTTTGTTTGGCATTTTTTTTTTCCCCACACTCTTTCTCTGGGTTGTCAAGGTAACGGAGTTTATGTGCGCGGTGTGTTCCCAGTTTTTGGATCCCCTTCAGGTTTCTACAGCCTCGGTTTTTTGATTCCGTCTGCCTCGGTGACGGGCGGGTGGGCGGGTGGGCGCGCGCGCCATCCCACTGCGTTCAATCAAATTCGACTTCGCAAGGTGGGCGACGAGAGGGGCTATTGTCCGTGCGGGCCCGCCTCAATTGTGCTGTTTTCCCCGTGGGGTCTGCTTCCCCCCGCCAGTGTCTCGGGATCCCTGTATCGGCTCCCGTTCAAGCGCTCAGTTCCAGTGGCGACTGTGTTCCCCCGGCTCCCGTCGCAGCTGGCGGGCGCACGCCTTGCCACTGTGTTCAGTCTAGCTCAAATTAGCAGGGTGGGCGACGAGAGAGGCTAGTGTCCGTGTGGGCTCGCCTCAATTGTGCTGTTTCTCCCATGGGGTCTGCTTCCCCCCGCCAGTGTCTTGGGATCCCTGTATCGGCTCCCGTTCAAGTGCTCAGTTCCAATGGCGACTGTGTTCCGTCCGGTTCCTGTCCCTCCCGGCAGCTCCCGTGCCACTATGGCACGATTTGCCGTTCGCAAACTTACTTTCCCCTAGGTCCTCTGTGTCTCATTCACCGGGTCCGGAGAATTTCCACTGCATTTTTTTCCTGAGATTTTTCCTGAGGCTACAGTAACTCTGTTTTTATTAAACTATCTTTTCGCGGACTGCTAGTGCGCGTCCTCACTATTCCGCCATCTTGGATCCGCCCCCTCTGAAAAGAATTTTAATTCTTAACATTAGCTTTGTAAAACAAAGTCCTACTAAATTTATTTGCAAGAACCACAACTTCTCACAGAGTCAGAGTGACAGCCCATGTACTTAAATAATTACAGAATATTGTATTTGCTTAGCTAGCCCCACAGTGATTTCAAACTATTTTAGTTCCTTAGTTTTGTTTATATGAGTAAAATTTCTTGAAAAAATATTTAAAGTTATTGATTTTCATATTTTGGAGAACTTTGAGAATTGTCTAAGCTACAGAAATCTCAACTAGGCAATCTTCTTTGTACTAAATTTACAAATATAAATGACAACTTTGTAAAATTGGGGAAGAAGTTAACTCTGCAAAATCTATAGCATTTCTAGCATTGGCCTGATTCCAGTCACTTAAAATTGCTTCCACTCTTCCTGAAATGTCCTGCCCTTACTTCCCCAATTGGATGACTTCTGTGTGTCACTTGGTTACTTGTTAAATGTCACTTCTGCTGTGAAAACTTCCTCACCTGCCAATGATATAAGCTCCCTATTGCTTACTCCATTTTGTCCTCTTCTCTCTCTCTCTTTACTTTCCTTTGTGATTTATATAAAATTAACATATATTCATTCACTCACTCATCAAGGCAATTACTTGTTTGACACTTCTTCCAGAATGCCCAAGACCTACTGTTTTTTTAAAAAAACATATTTTATTAACTTGATTTTCACATTAAAAAAGCATGAAAAAACTTTTAGCTTTTTAGTCCTGTCAGCATTTTCAAGCAAATGAGCAATTTGGAAGTGGGCTATATTGCGTAATATCATCTACAGTGCTTTTTTTTTTTTTAAGATTTTATTTATTTATTTACTTAAGAGGTAGAGTCACAGACAGTGGGAGGGAGAGACAGACAGAAAGGTCTTCCATCCACTGGTTCACTCTCCAAATGGCTTCAAGGCCTGGAGCTGAGCCAATCTGAAGCCAGGAGCTAGGAGCTTCCTGAGGGTCACCCATGCGGGTGCAGGGGTCCAAGGACTTGGGCCATCTTCTACTGTTTTCCCCGGCCATAGCAGAGAGCTGGATCAGAAGTGGAGCAGCCAGAACTAGAACCAGTGCCCGTATGCGATGCTGGTACTGTAGGCAAAGGATTAACCTACTGTGCCACAGAGCCAACCCCGTATTTCTTTTTCTTTTTCTTTTTATTTTTTTTGACAGGCAGAGTGGACAGTGAGAGAGAGAGACAGAGAGAAAGGTCTTCCTTTGCCGTTGGTTCACCCTCCAATGGCTGCCACAGATGGCGCGCTGCGGCCGGCACACCGCGCTCATCCGATGGCAGGAGCCAGGTGCTAGGTGCTTTTTCCTGGTCTCCCATGGGGTGCAGGGCCCAAGCACTTGGGCCATCCTCCACTGCACTTCGAGCCACAGCAGAGGGCTGGCCTGGAAGAGGGGCAACCGGGACAGAATCCAGTGCCCCGACCGGGACTAGAACCCGGTGTGCCGGCGCCGCAAGGCGGAGGATTAGCCTGTTGAGCCACGGCGCCGGCCCCCGTATTTCTTTTTAAAAGATTTATTTAAAATAAAAAATAAAAAGCTTCTGGAGAAGAAAAAAAGACTTACTCATTTATTTGAAAGAGTTAAAGAAGGAGAGAGGGAGGAAAAGAGATCTTCATCCGCCGGTTCACTCCCCAAGTGGCTACAACAGTCAGGGTGGAGCCAGGCCAGAGCCAGGAGCCAGGAGCTTCATCCAGTCTCCCATGTGGGTGGCAGGGGCCCAAACATCTGGGCCATCTTCCTCTGCTTCTCCCAGGCCATTAGAGGGGAGCTGGATTGGGAAAGGAATTGGCACCCGTATGGAATAGCCACGTTTCTTGAGCTGCTTCACCTGCTCCACGTTGGCTCCTCCAGTGCACTTCAAATGACCTAAGGCCTTTTCCCATCAGCACAATCCACATCGTCCCGCCAGGTGAATCATGCCCCCAACATAACAGCAGCCCTTCTTCCAGGGGAATGATCGTTGTTTTCGTCTTCCATTCTTGTCGGCATCCTTTCTTTGCTGTTGATAATTTAAAAATTTATATTGAGCTACAAATGATTAATCAAAAGGGAGAAGCTTTCAGAGATGTAACTATTATAAGCAATTTATACATTTAAAAAATGGTTTTTCTCTCTCCCTGCTTCTTGTTCGTGTAAAGAACAAGAGTTCTGATGCTTCCGGTGCTCAACTAAGGAGCTACACCCAGAAACGAGCCAAATCCCAGCTGTGACTTCAGTGTGTTCCAACAGTGGGCAATTAATCTCCCAGCCCCCCAGTTCCGGTTTGTGTTCAGGCATTATTGATCTAGACAAAGGAAAGAGCATTGTACGAAACCACAGATTGGTTCTTTGTTTCTTGAGGGATTTTAGCTTAAGGTGCTGGTAACTGGTGGTAACCATTATATGCCTTTCTGAGTGACTTGGAAAAGTGATTTTTGCTTTGGAGTTGACTCAGGGTTTGTGTGAGTCTAAGGTATGGGAAGGTGTTATAATCCTGTTCTTCCAGCAACAGATTTATTTTGTAAATAAGTTGGTTTTCAAATTGGGGTCACTTCGGGTCAGCCTTGGAAATAAGAGCACTGGGGGTGCTCAGCCCCTTGGAGCTGCCACTAATACCACATTTGGGAGATTTTGCTGTGGCAGCTGAACCAACAGCTGGGATTCTAAAATCCCTCCCTTGCACATAGGATTTAGCTTTCTCACCCAAAAAATTATGGTCCTATATTTACCATCTGTGTGTCACTTTTTATTTATGAAATTATAAAAAAAGGGTTTATTGGGAAAGTAAAGAAATATTTTTGAAAACAACATAAAAGCAGAAGTTAGTGGCTTATAAATGCAGTTCTTGATAAAAAATGATCCATTAGGCATGACAATATCTCTTAACAAATAACAGGTATTAGCTAATAACTTTTGGGAGGGATCTTATTAATTTAAAATATATACTAGCCATGGAAATAACAATAATGGCAGAAAGCTCTCCACTTGGCTACAGAGTTCACCCAATGCTTCATTGCCCTAAACCATCTCAGTTTTAATATACAATGAAAGAAAAATGAAAGTTAACCTTGGGGCATCTTTGAGTGTCCTTTGTTCTGTAGCCTTCTATTTGCAGAGAGCTTGCTTTCTGCTGAAGGGTTTGCATTGAGGGAAAAGCTGCCAAAATGTAGGTCACTTTGTCAGTAGAGGACAGTTTGAGAAACAGGGACGCTTAATTCTACCAGGAAAATAGGCACAGGTGAGACGCAAATCTCCCCCCAACTATTCCCTCCAGTGTCCTTGGTCCTTCTCTCCATAAATAAATGATTCTCCGAGAAAGAGCTTCTAGGTACCGTGCTGCTACTTCTGAGTGATATCAGCCGCAAAGAGGAGAGAGTAATGAAAGAGAAAGCGTTCCCCAAACAGCCCATAGCTGCATCAGGAGGCATGTGCTGGTCTGGGGAGGAAGCAGAGCAGTGTGTCGGTTCTCACCTCCAGCTCTCTGGTCATCCTCAGTGCATTGCTTCTGGCAGAAGGGACCTGAGAGAAGAGCGTTATGCAGACCAGAGACTTTGGCCAATTTTTTCGAGTACATACTTATTGTTCTCATTGTAAATGACCAGGCTCAAGTAGGAGTAGAGGATTTTTTTTTTTTAATTTAGTTTGGCAAATCATCAATTCAAACATGCTGCTTAGGCTGGGGAAGAGAGACGGCTCCTAGAATCCTGCTCTGAATGTCCAGTTACTGCTTTCTGCAGGTTTTGGGTATGACTAGGCTGTAACTTTTACAAAGGCACGTTTTCTTTCTTTCCAAACAACTTTAAGTTATGAATCTGATGTTATCTGCAGTTGGATCATCAGAGATGATTTTGTTTGTTTTTCATAAAGGATTTTCAGCATCAGTAATCCCATAAATGTATGGTCCTCATTTAAAATAATTGTTCTGAAGTAAAGCTAAGCCATCCTGTCGCAGTGGGGTTTTAAGGGGAAAGGCAGTCTTCCAAGCCAATTATAAACAAATTGACCCTCTTAAGATTTTCCTTCTTAAGTAAAAATTCATTCCCAGCCGGAGAGACTCTTTTTTTTTTTTTTTTTTTTTTTTTTTGTGGCCAGGAGAGCTGCGTTCTTAATGGGCCATTATCCTCAGGATTCCTGATCCAGGCAAGGAAGTGCAAGCCCAACCTCTTGAAGAATGATTGATCTAGTGTGGGCATAATTGCTCTTTTAGGAAGAATCAGCTCCTTAAAATTTAGGGAAATGAGTAAGTTCGAGGTGAGACTGGTTAGATCTACTAGACATGAAGGCAATCAAATGAGAAGTCAATTGGCGTCTATTTAATACTCCATGAAGTGTGAAAACTATTCCAAGAAATTAAATGGCTTTCTCCTTTTTTTCTCTCAAAAGAGAGAAATCAAGTCCTTTTAGTTAAAGTGTACATTTCACTTATAAATAAATGCAAAATGTGGTTTCAAGGTATATAGTGCTTCTTTAGAAACAGAATTTCATTCTAATATATAATTGATAAGGACTGTTAACATAGACCATTTTAGTAGATAAGGCTGATTTATTCAGGTTTTCTAAAACTAGAAGGTTTGTTTAATCTGTCATCTATCAGTTGACTGTATATCTAATCTATCACTCATTTATCTGCCTGACATTAGGCTATGGGCAATGTGATATACCACTGATAGTCACAGGGCCATAGGACTGAATTTGTTTGTCTTTTGGCAATTTTTGCGGAGATTTTACTTTTCATGGGAACTCTGTGAATTATCCACTTCTATTTAATCCGCAGTATTCATGAGAAGCTGGGTCTTAAAGTGATCTTAATCGTTGGTTCTAGACCCATACTTCATTCTAAGCCTTTTGGATCTTGAGAATAATCTAATATCACTCGTTTAATAAACAATGAGATTAAAAATATGAGATAACCAATTTGTTAAGATTACAGCTTTAATCAACTCATGAAAATAAACTTTGTTAAATTATGTAATAATTCATGAATACATTGTAATAAAAATCTATATGATATATAAGTTTAAATGGTCTCTTTTCTTCCCTATTAACTTTAACTATTTTTCAGTTTGCTGAGATTTTTTTTTAAGATTTACTTATTTGAAAGACAAAACTACAGGGATAAGGGGCTGGGGGAGACAAGATATTTTCCATCCGAAGTGGTGACTTCACTTGCTGTGCCACAACACCCAACCTGAGACTTGCCTTGCTTGCTTGCTTTTTCTTTCTTTCTCTCTCTCTCTCTCTTTCTTTCTTTCTTTTAAGATTTATTTTATTTACTTGGAAGGCAGAGTTACAGAGACAGAGAACAGAGAGACCTTCCTTTTGCTGGTTTACTACCTATGTGGCCACAGGGGCCAGGATTGGGCCAGGCCAAAATCAGCAGCCAGGAGCTTCGTCCGGGTCTCCAGTGTGGTTGCAGGGACTCATGCACTTGAGCAATCCTCTGCTGCCTTCCCAGGCTGTTAGCAGGGAACTGCATTGGAAGTGGAAGCCGGACGCTAATTATCTATTTTTGTGCTATTTCTCTTCTGTGCACATCCTCCACTGGTGAGAACTACCTTTTCAGATTTTAATAAAAAGGTGGGATTTTGATGGTGATTTCATTTCATTTATGGATGGCTTTAGAGACAATTGACATCATCATACTGTTCTTTTGTCATCTGGGAACACGTTATATATTTCTGTTTTGTTTTTTTTAAGAGAAAAAAGAAGTGTGTGTGTCTCAGCATATTTCCTTTTGGTGTATATTCCATTGTATATAAGCAATCAACTACTGTGTTTTAAGAATCGCTTGAGAGGCTGGTGCTGTGATGGAACAGGCTAAGCCTTTGCCTTTGGCGCTGGCTTCTCTTATGGGCCAGGGTTCATGTCCCGGCTGCTCCACTTTTGGTTCAGCTCTCTGCTAATGGCCTGGCATAGCAGTAGAAGATGGCCCAAGTGGTTGGGCTCCTGCACCCATATGGGAGACCTGGAAGAAGCTCCTGACTTTGGATGGGCTCATTTCCAGCCCTTGTGGCAATTTAGGGAATGAAACAGCTGATGGAGGAACTTTTTCTCTCTCTCTCCCTCTCTCTGTCTGTAACTCTAACTCTCAAATAAATAAATAAAATCTTTAAAAAATCACTTGAGATAAATAATCCCTGCTATTGTACCTACTGGGGCCAATGTCATACAAATTGCACTTATTTATTTTTTTTTTTGACAGGCAGAGTGGACAGTGAGAGAGAGACAGAGAGAAAGGTCTTCCTTTTGCCATTGCTTCACCCTCCAATGGCCGCCGCGGTCGGCGCGCTGCGGCAGGCGCACCGCGCTCATCCGATGGCAGGAGCCAGGTGCCAGGTGCTTTTCCTGGTCTCCCATGGGGTGCAGGGCCCAAGCACTTGGGCCATCTTCCACTGCACTCCCGGCCCACAGCAGAGGGCTGGCCTGGAAGAGGGGCAACCGGGACAGAATCCGGTGCCCCGACCGGGACTAGAACCAGGTGTGCCGGCGCCGCAAGGTGGAGGATTAGCCTGTTGAGCCACGGCGCTGGCCTGCACTTATTTTTTAGTAACCTGATATTGGAATTTTAGGATTAAAAGATTTATTCAATTAAAAGGCAGACAAAGAAGAGAGAGAGAGAGAGAGAGAGGGAGAGAGGAATCCAACTGTTTGAACTATCACGTGCTGCCTCCCTGGGTGCGGAGCTGGGACTCTAACCCAGGCAGTCTGATCTGGGTAGCAGTGTACAAGTAGTGTCTTTACTGCCAGAACATATGTGTGCCCCTCGGCACTTCTCGTATGGGATTCTGGCATCCTAACTGGTGTGTTAACCACTAGGACAAATGCCTTCCACTCTAACCTCTTTTGTAGTTGTGAAAAACATTTATGTCATTCTATAAACTGTTTTCTTTTTTTCTGAAAACTTTTCTGTTTTGTTTTTATTTCTCCATTTTTAAACGATATAAATAAATGTGTTCTATTTTCCAGATTAATGACAACATTTAATACAAATTTTCTTCATCTTAGATCAAATTTTGTTTTTGAAGATCTTATGAATTTATAACACATTGTCTTTCTTTTATGCAATTAAATCAAGTGAACATTCATTGTGTACTTTCTTAATGTACAGTACAATTCCATGTTTGTGGTTATTGAAACAGTGAAATAAACTTTTCCCTAAGGTGCTTTTATAGATAATTTTCTATACATCTATAATGCAGAGATCTACAAGCACTACTTGAGATGTTCAGATACCATGTGAATTATCACATAGATATTGAGTTAAATAAAGATCAAAGAAAATATTTAGTACAAAATGCTGAGTATGAAAAATAAAATAATTATTATCTAAGTATTCCAGAAATTATAATTTTTTAAAATGATAATGAACTATAAAAGGTGGAATATGACATCTATAAATCATATCTACAGATGAATGAATAACAGCTCTGTGTATATATCTGTGAGAAAGTTATATATATATATTGAGGCAGTGAGAGAGAAAGAGAGAGAGAGAGAGAACATAGATGCAAAGATATGTGCTATTTCCTTAGCAGACAAAATAATTTTTCCATTATTTTGACATGTAGTAAAGTAAAATTTCTTAATTGATATATAATTTAACAAACTGCCTTACTAAGAAATTTAGATTTATGGTAATTTCCTGAAGGATTTAAATGTTCAGATTTTTTTTTTTTTTTTTTTTACAGGCAGAGTGGACAGTGAGAGAGAGAGAGAGAGAGAAAGGTCTTCCTTTTGCCGTTGGTTCACCCTCCAATGGCTGCCGCGGCCAGCACGCTGCGGCCAGCGCACCTTGCTCGTCCGATGGCAGGAGCCAGGAGCCAGGTGCTTTTCCTGGTCTCCCATGGGGTGCAGGACCCAAGCACCTGGGCCATCCTCCACTGCACTCCCGGGCCACAGCAGAGGGCTGGCCTGGAAGAGGGGCAACCGGGACAGAATCCGGTGCCCCGACCGGGACTAGAACCCGGTGTGCCGGCGCCGCAAGGCGGAGGATTGGCCTGTTGAGCCACAGCGGTGGCCCAGATTTATTTTTATAACTAAGAGTCTCTTTAAGGTGGCTGTTAACTTCCTATGGCTTACAGTTTGCTTGACTTTTTCTTAACATATTGTCTGAATTTGTTTACTTTTCAAAGTCTTTATAGCCTATATTGAGTTTCTCAAATAATTGCAAAGATGGCTAGGACTTACAGTCCCAAGTGAAAGACATCTTTGACAAATATGAAGATTTTTGGCAATGCATCATTTATTAAACATTGAAATATAGCAGTGAGCTCAATGTGACTAGTAATTGTTTGGTTTTTTTTTTTTATAACGCTTTTATTTAAAGAATATAAATTTCCAAAATACAGCTTATAGATTACAATGGCTTCCCCCCCATAATTTCCCTCCCACCCACAACCCTCCCCTTTCCCACTCCCTCTCCCCTTGCATTCACATCAAGATTCATTTTCAATTCTCTTTATATACAGAAGATCAGTTTAGTATATATTAAGTAAAGATTTCAACAGTTTGCCCTCACATAGCAACACAAAGTGAAAAATACTGTTGGAGTACCAGTTATAGTATTAATTCACAATGTATAGCACATTAAGGACAGAGATCCTACATGATATATATATTTTTAAATTGATTAATTTTCTATGCAATTTCCAATTTAACACCAAGATTTTTTTTCATTTTTTAATTATCTATATACAGCAGATTGATTCAGTATATACTAAGTAAAGATTTCATCAGTTCGCACCCAACAGAAACATAAATTGTAAAACACTGTTTCAGTGCTAGTTATAGCATTGCTTCACATTGGACAACACATTAAGGACAGATCCCACATGAGACGTAAGTACACAGTGACTCCTGATGTTGATTTAACAATTTGACACTCTTGTTTATGGCCTCAGGAATCTCCCTAGTGTCTAGTCATGAGTTGCTGAGGCTATGGAAGCCTTTAGGATTCGCCGACTTCAATCTTATTCTGACAGGGTCATAGTCAAAGTGGAGGTTCTCTCCTCCCTTCAGAGAAAGGTACCTCCTTCTTTGATGGCCCCATTCATTCCACTGGGATCTCACTCACAGAGATCTTTCATTTAGGTCTTCTTTTTTTTCCAGAGTGTCTTGGCTTTCCATGCCTAGAATATTCTCATGGGCATTTGAGCCAGATCTGAATGCCTTAAGGGCTGATTCTGAGGCCAGAGTGCTATTTAGAACATCTGCCATTCTATGAGTCTGCTCTATATCTCGCTTCCCATGTTGGATCATTCTCTCCCTTTTTGATTCTATCAGTTAGTATTAGCAGACACAAGTCTTGTTTGTGTGATCCCTTTGACTCTTAGACCCATCAGTGTGATCAATTGTGAACTGAAATTGATCACTTGGACTAGTGAGATGGCCTTGGTACATGCCACCTTGATGGGATTGTATTGGAATTCCCTGGCACATTTCTAACTCCATCATTTGGGGCAAGTCCAATTGAGCATGTCCCAAATTGTACATCTCCTCCCTCTCTTATTCCCACTCTTATATTTCACAGGGATCACTTTTCAGTTAAAATTTAAACACCTAAGAATAATTGTTTGTTAATTACAGAGTTCAACCGATAGTACTAGAATAAAAAAAATACTAAAATGGATAAAGTATTACATTGTACAACAGCAGCACAAGAGCTGATCAAGTTACTGTTTCTCATAGTGTCCATTTCACTTCAACAGGTTTCCCCTTTGGTGCTCCATTAGTTGTCACCGATCAGGGAGAACATATGATATTTGTCCCTTTGGGACTGGCTTAATTCACTCAGCATGATGTTTTCCAGATTCCTCCATCTTGTTGCAAATGACCGGATTTCATTGTTTTTGACTGCTGTGTAGTATTCTATAGAGTACATGTCCCATAATTTCTTCATCCAGATGTATGCTTTGAATTCCCTGTGATCTTTCGCTGTGAGGTTCCTTCGTTTACCTTCTTTCATGTTGATGACCGTGTTTCTGTGTTTCTGTGTGTAACACATCTTTAAGCATCTTTTGCAGGGCTGGACGAGTGGCAACAAATTCTTTCAATTTCTGTTTGCAATGAAAGGTCTTTATTTTACCTTCATTCATAAATGAGAGCTTTGCAGGATATAATATTCTGGGCTGGCAGTTTTTCCCTTTTAGTACCTGGGCTATGTCTCGCCATTCCCTTCTAGCTTGTAGGGTTTCTGATGAGAAGTCTGCCGTGAGTCTAATTGGAGCTCCTCTGAGAGTAATCTGACGTTTCTCTCTTGCCCATTTTAGGATCTTTTCTTTCTGTTTCACTGTGGTGAGTTTAATTACAATGTGTCGTGATGAGGATCTCTTTTGGTCATGTTTCCTAGGGGTTCTATGAGCTTCTTGTACTAGGATGTCTCTGTCCTTCTCCAAAACTGGGAAATTTTCTGCTATTATCTCACTAAAAAGGCCTTCTAATCCTTTCTCCCTCTCCATGCCTTCAGGAACTCCTAGAACTCGAATGTTGGGTTTTTTAATAGTATCCTGTAGATTCCCAACAATATTTTTTAGATTTCTAATTTCCTCTTCTTTTCTTTGGTTTGACTGTATAGTTTCCTGTGCTCTGTCTTCTAAGTCCGATATTCTCTCTTCTGCCTCACCCATTCTGTTTGTAAGGCTCTCTAATGTGTTTTTCATTTGATCTATTGAATTCTTCACTTCATTATGATTTCTCGTCACTATCACAGTTTCATCTTCTACTAGTTGTTTCATTTCATTTTGATTCCTCCTTAATTTTTCATTTTCACGAGAGAGATTTTCTACCTTGTCCATTAAGGATTTCTGTAGTTCAAGAATTTGTTTTTGAGTACTTCTTAGTGTTCTTATCAATTTTTTGAGATCTGCTCCTTGCATCTCTTCTATCTCATCATCTTTGTAATCTTGAATTGGGGTGTCTTTTTCATTTGGGGATGCCATAGTGTCTTCCTTGTTCTTATTACCTCGGTTTTTGCGTTTGTTGTTTGGCATATTGGTTTCTTCACTGTGGTGTTTTTTTCTTGTTATACTATGACTCTAGATTAAGTGGACTGTCTGCTTTTGATGGAGCCTTAGAGGCTTGAGATGGGTGTGGCCTGAGAGCTCTGTTTGGTTCCTCAGGGTTGAGGGTGTGTCAAAGAGACACTCCCAGGTTAGGCGTGGTAAATCTCTCTCTGTTACTTTTTTTCTTTTTTGGTTCAAAAGGGAAGTAATTCCACACAGCTGAATGGAATTGGGGGTGGTTAGCAGGCGAATGATATACCCACAGGAGCCAGAGATTGGAAGCTCTTTCCCAAGGACCAGAGAGGGAATCTTTGCAGCCCTTAGTTTGGGCTCAGATTCTCCTGTAGTCTCCCACTGGGCTGCCAAGGCTACTGAACTGTAGCGTCTCTGGAGAGTACTCACATGAATTCGTGATTTCCGTGAGTTCTCTCCCCCACTGTCTCTTTTTTCACAGTCTCAGTTCATTAGCACCACACATTCATTAGGTTCTAATCTCCTGTTATTTCACCCCTCCCACCCAGAGTCAGGTTTTTCTGCTAGGCTCGGGGCCGGTGCTGACCCGAGGTCGCCCTGCTTATGACGTATTCCAAGATGGCGCCTGCTCTTTGTCTTGCTCACCTTTGAGAGGTGAGTGGAGAGAGAGAAACTCCTGTCCGTATGGGTCACTTTTTTTTTTTTCCCCTCTCTCTCTCTCTCTTCTAGTTAGCCTGGTGAACTTTTCCCCGCAGGGTTTCAAGCCTTGTTCGCTCTAGTCTCCTCTTTCCACTTCCTGCTCGTATCTCGGGCTATTGAGATTCAGCTCACCTCGCGTTCCAGCGCTGGTGTGTTGAATCCGCTGCTGGTGTCCCAAACTGCGGGCTCCCACGCTCTCCACGCAGGTCTACTGTGAATCACCAGTTCTGGAAGGGTTTCCTCTGCTGTTTCTTCCCCTACTCTTCCTTGAACTTGCAGTGTCTCCACTTTTATTATACTGTCTCCCCAGACTATCGGTGTGCTCCCTTCCTATTCCGCCATCTTGCTGCTCGTAATTGTTTGGTTTTAACAATGAATGCAATATGCTTATCATTAATATATAATAAAATTGCTGTATTGATCCTTCACGTTAAATTTAACAAAACTCTGATCTTTTTTTTTTTTTTGACAGGCAGAGTGGACAGTGAGAGAGAGACAGAGAGAAAGGTCTTCCTTTGCCGTTGATTCACCCTCCAATGGCTGCCGCAGATGGTTCGCTGCGGCCGGCGCACCGCACTCATCCGATGGCAGGAGCCAGGTGCTAGGTGCTTTTTCCTGGTCTCCCATGGGGTGCAGGGCCCAAGCACTTGGGCCATCCTCCACTGCACTCCTGTGCCACAGCAGAGGGCTGTCCTGGAAGAGGGGCAACCGGGACAGAATCCGGCTCCCCGACGGGGACTAGAACCCGGTGTGCCGGTGCCGCAAGGTGGAGGATTAGCCTGTTGAGCCACGGCGCCGGCCAAAACTCTGATCTTTGAGCAACATCTTCTCCATATCACCTATTTTGTTAACGGCCAACAACCTTTGTCTTCTGGTAGCTTAGCTGTTGTGTTGTCTCCTTCCATACTGCATCAACTTGGATATCTTTCACAGATTGTATAACTTCTTTTAGTATTTATATAAATTGATAACTTCCAATCTGTGGTTTAAGAAATGACTGTTTCCTAGGATTTTAGGAATCTACTAATATCAAGAAAGTCTGCTAATGGATGGTGATGCCACCTTCCAAATGACATCTCATGATTGGAAACGTGTCAAGGCTTGGGAGGGAGCAGTGGGCAGTAGGATAGTGCAGGGACAATGGGGAGCAAAAGGACATTCCTATGGAAACGAAACATAGCAGCAGGAGGGTCTGGTGGAAGTCTTTAAAAGTGTTTCCCAGGGTGAGTTTACAGCTGTGTGATCCTTGGGTCACACTTTCAAAAAATCTGCAAACTCTTCTTGTTCAATGTGAAAGCTATAGAAATTTCTTGGGTGTTAAATTCTGGATTTTACAATGGAAGTAGGCTTATCTGGTTTTACACTGATTGTATGTATTACTTTTCCTCGTTCCCTGAACTAATCCTCTTGCTATCCATGGGCCACTTCTGCCTTTTTGACTCCGTGTCAATCACTTTATGATTTAGGACAGAAACAGTAAAGTTAGCCTTGACCTTTTCCTGCCCCTTAATTTTTATAATCCTTCATTAGGTCTTGTCAAGATTATTCCTGATATATCTCCCAAGTTTGTCTTCTCTCATAAAAATCACTGACATCGCTTGAAGTTAGAGACTCAGCGTCTGTGTTCTGAACTATTAAAATATCTTGGCTCTTCTAATCTGGCTCTAACCTATTTTATCCACTTTGGTTAATTTTCTTTACAAAACATACATATGATACTGTTAAAATCTGTGTTGAAATGGTCCTGAGTTCCCTGCTGTTACATGTCCATATACTGCAGGAGAGTGTTCGAGTTTCATCACCTTCACCCAATTTCACCCCATTGACCTTACATCACTGTAAGGTGTGGCCTTACATCACTGTCCAAAAAACTTTAAAACACACACAGGATCCATTGCTAATGTTCTTGGTAGCATTTGGTTGGAAAGGGATGGGTGATGGAAAACAAAATGTAATTCAATTCATCAGCACCATTTTTTAGAGATTAAGGTGTGGATTTGGAGTATGGATCGAGAAATGGAGCAAGAGAACAATCAAGATTGAAATCTGTTTCTCTGTGTATTGTCGGGACTCTCCTTATATGGATTAAGGGAATATCTACAGTCAGCTTTATTATTTCACGTGATTTGAATAGGAAAGATAATAATGAAGTATTTTTAGTAAATTATTTAAACAAAAGATCAAAAAGAAGAAGATAAGAGAGATGAAAAAATGCTCCAAGGTCCCTTAAAATTTTCTAGTTGCAAATTTCTTGAGAATTGATGCCTGTTTCTTTAAAGAGAAAAAAAATCCCAAGTCAATAAATATAATTGTATTAGGGAAAATAATAGAAGTTACAAGTAGATTTACCAATTACTGGGAAGGATAATTTTATTAGAAGTTTGTTCAAATTTAACACAGTTATAAATTGACATAGCTTTTGAGTTGTTCAATATATATATAAAAGGTATTTATATTTTTATAATAATGAATATTAAAATTAGATAAGTAAAATATTAACACAAGAATGGCAACATAACACTTTTAATTTGTTTTTGGCTTTAGTTTATCTGAAATTTAGACCCCTGCGATTAGCTCAGGGAAAAATATTCTCTACAAACATTATTTAGTGTGTAGTTGGAATGTTGTATATGTTGTGAGGCAGGTGTGCAGTGAGGTCAACCATGCCCAGGACCACAGCTTTACCTGACCTATATATACTTGCATCAGTTTCTTGTTAACTAACAATGACCATGGAAGCTTTGCAGATGGTCTCTGGTGTTTCAGAACTGAATGCAAATCTTAAAGCTGAAGCTAAATGGAAGCTAAACACTCTCTTTCTTAAAAAAGGCCAGCAGTGATTAGGTCTAGAATCTTCCTAGCTTTCCAATTCCTATCCTTGCATGTTCATCTGAGGGCTCAGTGACAAGGGAGCCAGATATAAACATGAAAACCATCATTTAAGTTTATTTCTAAGAGCAATCAAAGCTTTGGAGGAGAAAATCACTGTGATGTGATAGAAGATGACTGGTAAGCCAAGGGCTCTGGAAAGATAACCCTTGGGCTGAGAGCTGGATGAGAAGGATTCTGCTACCTTGGACATGCACACGAAGAACATTGGATCCAAAGGAACAGCAGGTGCAAAGACTGGGGCATGGGCATGTGTCTGAGGTGGTTGAAGACCCTTACAGTGAGCACTGGGCCCCTCAGAACACAGGCAGGGTTGCTAGTCCTATGACTTCTTACATATTTGCAAGAATAAACCCGACTGAGATAATCTAAAAAACTTGGTCTTTTCAGATTTTCAGTATTTAATATAAAATGTCAATCTGATATTTAGTAATTTTATAGAAATTAACACAGTGAATTAGAAAATTTATGAGTTCTTTTTAGATATTCATTGCAGATCAAATCATATGTCATGGGTTTAGGTGAGGCTTTTTTTTTTAATATTATTAAGAAAGAGCTTTCATTACAGAGATGAGCAGTCAAAAATTTTGTATAAAGTTCTATCAGCATAGGGCAAGAAATTCCAGTCAATACCATTCAGATAGTTTTATTTGAATATAAAAGGGAATTACTATCTGCTTTTCCTGTCAGCGTTCTCAGAGGGTTTGAACTTGCTCACCTAATGTGGTTTAACTATCAGAATATTCTTTTTTCTCAAATCATTAATCTTCTTTCCTTTTCCCAAAAGAGTTGGCAAGCAGACACATTTGGACTTACTGTAAAACTTTCAAAGTCATCACTATGAGCTGATCTTTACTTTGGGTTGTTAAGAAGATTATCAATAACTAATGGAGTGCCATGGTGATTCAATCAATTGGTGACTTGCAGGAAGCTGCTGTGAGTCAATATATAAGGTTCATCAGTGCAGTGTCTAATGCTGCAGAACTCTATGAGCAGGCATAGGTACACTTCAGTATGGTAGGTATTAGCTCCATTTGTCAATATGGAGAAATGAAAGCCAAGAAAGATTGATTGGGTTTGCCAAGGTTACAAAACACCGAAGTGACAGAACTAGCAAAAGAGCCTATGTGTCTGACACCCAAATCCCCTCTCAGAGTCCTACATAATATTGCCTCCAGCTAAATGCTACCAGTTTGGTGGATAGCAGGCTCAATGCAATGCTTTTTATTGTGACTTCTCGATAATTAATGACTAGGGATGCCTCCTCTGTTCTCTCTAAGATGTTAAATTGTTTCTCAGTGAGTTCTCAGCCATGAATCTCTGTTCTGCACTTGCCTGTATTTCTCGCCCCATTGACTTCACAGCGAGATGGAATACGGGAAAGATGTAAAGCCTCTGCCCTTTTTTCCATTAGTGACAATATTTTTCCAGTTCAGTTACAGGTTTAAGCATAGGCTCTTTGTTAGCCAATTCATCTAATACCTCTCTCACACAAAGCCCCCAAAATACAAATGTCTCTTAAATCTTTATGTTTTCATTCTATGAGTTTCAGCGACAATGCAATGTAATATTTTCCCCACTTTTACTTCATATCTTTTAATCATGAAACACACACACACAAGTTCTGCAATAACTTACTAATATGATGAGTGATCAAAGATTATTAATGAAATCATATACATTGGTGAGCAACTACTTTTAATTCCATTCTGATCAGGCTGAATTTTCTCCAGGAATCAGTATTTTGAGAAATATAAACACTGATGGTACATTCTAGTCGACAATATGGAATAATACATTTAATTAAACTTTTTACTTCATCTTAAAAGCAACTGGAAAGTGAAGACTTTTACTCTTTCAAAGGTGTTGGGCACAAGTGCAGTCAAGTCTCTTGGTTTAAAAAAAAAAAAAAGACTATGGCAACGTGCAAAGAAAAGTGTAATAAAACTGTCTTGTAACTCTGGAAGAAAAGCGACCTGGATAATTAGTTGCCAGTCAATTCACATTTCCCAGAGATATTCCAGCAAGAGGTGAGCAGCAATGGAAGTGGGAAGAACGTATCCACAGCTGTACTCCCAGTATATGATCTTTAAAATATTTTGTGTATTTATCATACTTTATAAAAATTCCTTTTTTTCTGATACTTTTTTCATGTTAATGACATTAGTACAAAGAGAACACATTCAATGTAGTTCATAGATAAATTCTAAGAACATGATAGTCCCTTCCTCCCTCTCCCCTCCCTCCCTCCCTCCCTCTCCCCTCCCTCCCTTTCTCCCTTCTCCCTCTCTTCCTTCCTTCCTTCGCTTCTTCCTTCCTTCCTTCCTTCATTTCTTTTCCTTCCTGCCTGCCTACCTTCTTTCTTTCCTTTCTTCCCTCTTTCCTTCTCTCTATCTTTCTTAGCTTTTGAGATAACACATGTAAGTTAACATTACAGTCAAGGGCTTAATGCTCCACTAAATAAGGAGATCAACTAGTAAACAGTAAAAAGACCCTAGCTCAGAGGTAATATAGGCAAGGGTTACAAACTATAAGATAATGGAAAGATGACCATTTAAATCCATCCATTATAAACTACAATTACATTAATAGTCAAGATTTACTTTGAAGCTTTTCTCACATTTTGCCATTGCAATTAAGTAATATGATATAAAATCACAGTTAACAAGTATCTTTTCAAAAACCCTTTTATATTATCGGTGACTTAATTAACAGTATTTCAATAAAATGGGTGAAATGCATTATGTTTTTCAGATTATACCATTCTTATTACTAAGATACCCCGATTTTTCCTGCCTTGAGAGTATTGGCATCACCATATTCATCTTTTAAGAGGTGACACCTCATCCAAAGAGTTTTTTCCTCCTTTGATTGATGGACAATTTTTGAAGAATGCAATTTGTCAAGAAACCTTTCCCTTTTCCTGAAATCCCTGTTTCAAACCAGTGCGAGCAATTTCCTGTCTTTGATGGCATTCAGGACATGAGATATCCTTGCCTTTGACAGCAAAGGACATTTGTTTTGTTTGAGCTGCACTCTTATCTCTGACAACAATAAAATTGTCAAGTGTGTTATTTGAAACATCAAATTCAATAAGAACCTTTGTGTAAGTTAGCAACATTGGATATAATAATGTTTTCTTTTTTAGCAGAAGGAGCAAATAGCTGGGATTTGAGATATTTGTGTATTGAATAGTCAGATATGATGTAATTATAAAAAGAATGTAATTATAAGGAATTAAGAAAATGTTTGGGTTAATTGATGGAATAGAGTATAAGTTATTTGTGAAATTATATGTTACAAATTAACAGGATTATAATAAATCATTGAGAAATACAAAAAATGTTTTAATTCTCAACAGAGGTTTGATGTTAAGTAACTGAGTTGTCACTGAAAAAAATGAAAGGTATAATGAAAACTGTACTTTGATATCTCTTTTTATTTAGAAAACTCACTGTCAATTGGAAATATGCATTTATTTAGTCACTCATTCACTTTCTGTGTCAACTGAATTCATTTCTTTCCAATCCAATTTAGAGTCACATTTCTGAATTGACTTAACCTTTATAAGCAAAAGGAAATTTGCCTAACCACCATTTTATAATATGAAGTAAATTAAAAGAAAAGTAGTTTAGAGAATAGACTTCAGATTTACTACTTCTAAATTATTACCATTTCTACTACTGCCAGAGAAAGACATAATTGCATTAATTTGAGAATAAATTTTAATTAGAGTGAAATTCATAGTTCTCTGAAGATATATTTTACTAATTTAAAATAGTGGTAAAATTCCTAGCAATCAAAGGTTCTAGGCACAGTGTAGTAACCATGAGATTATTAAAACTCACCAGCAATTTTTATTTTTAGCATCTGTGAAACAACTAATTTATATTGATAATTATAATTATACTGTATTTTTTGATAACACAAAAGTTTCTCAATCTTGAATTTATTGCATTTTACTTTCAAGATTCCTAAAGCTTTAACTTATATGTACCTTGAAATATAACATTAGTAGGGGCCGGAGCTGTGGCTCACTTGGTTACTCCTCTGCCTGAGGCGCTGGCATCCCATGTGGACACTGGATTCTAGTCCCTGTTGCTCCTCTTCCAGTCCAGCTCTCTGATGTGGCCCAGGAAGGCAGTGGAGGATGGCCCAAGTGCTTGGGTCCTGCTCCTGCATGGGAGTAGGAAGAAGCACCTGGCTCCTGGCTTCAGATCAGTGCAGCACTGGCAGTAGCGGCCATTTGGGGGGTGAACCAACAGAAGGAAAACCTTTCTGTCTCTCTCACTGTCTAACTCTGCCTGTCAAATTAAAAAAAAAAGAAATATAACATTAGTAAATATATGATAATGGTAATGCTGTTTATACTATTTTCTTATTTAAATGTATTGCAATTTCTTGAAACATTGTATAAGAAAAGAATAAAAAATATGGTATTGAGGTTCTTACCAATACAACTTATATAGGAAATTTCATATTATTTTCTCTCAAATATATATTTAAAATATTTTCAGAAATTCTATTCCTGCTGGAATATGCGTAGGCTCCAGGTCTAAGAGGGTATGCTGTCTTTATGAAAAATATAATATGCTAAGTGATTTTCTAATGCACATGCTCACACGTAGAAGTTTCAGGAGTAGAATTCATTAGTGACCAACAAGCACTTCCAGTTGCATTAGAGTTAGAATGGAGGGAAAGAGGAGAGGAAGATTCCTTCCCCTGCACTCATTACAATTCTTTCTCTTCATTTTCTCATTGCCACTTGTCTCCTCTTCCTTGCTCTAGTTTACACGTCTTCCAAGAAGACTGATTTCTAGACATGCTACTTAGTTTGAAAACTCTATAGATTTAACATTTTTTCAAGCTTTGGAATCCTAATTTATTTATTTATTTATTTAGAGAAGAAGAGAGAACAAGATAGGTAGAGAGAGAGCCAGAGTAAGAAAGAGAGAGACAGAGAGAGAGAGAGAGAGGGAGAGAGGGAGAGACAGCTCCCATGCACTGTTTCACCCTCCAAATGCTTACAACTGCCAGGCTGGGCTGGAGCTGAAGCTAGGAGCTGAGAACTCAATCCAGGTCTTTGATGTAGGTGGGAGGCACGGTGTTACTTACACCTTCACCTGCTGCTCCTAGGGTCTGACTCTTGAGTCGAGTCAGTCAGGTATCAAACCTAGGACCTTGGATGTTGGTTGTGTGTATCTTAACTGCTAGGCTAAACACCCACCCCGAGCCAAGGCATTTTAAATTGGTAAAATGTACCAAAATGAAAACATGTCTTGCATCTACTTACTCTTAAAAATGGACATATATTAGTGATCGGTATAATTACATGTACAGTTATCAATCCTATGGTAATGCTGGGCAGTCAGCCTAGTATGCAGTGGATGACATGTGATGTGACCCTTCCCTATCTCTACGTATGTCCAAGCTTTTACCAGGTTACGCTCTAAAGCTTCTGGCAATTTCCATATATCTGTTCTGATCGATGTTGGCCAGATCCAGCCACCATCCTGTTCAGAAACTCTGAGCTCCACTGTGCTCCTAGTTCATCACATGCTTGTACCATGTCCTGTCACCCTGTCTTAAGCTGGAGTTCTCTCACGTAGCTGTAGCTGGTCCCAACTGCTTTATTGTAGGTTTGGGCAGAGAGCCGGCTTTTCAGCTTCCCACAGGAATCACTGAGAACAGGTTGTAATGTTTAACAAGATTTTACTGAAGGCTTGGGAACAATAGAAGAGAAATATAACACAAAGACCTTTAAAAAGGATACCCAGAAGAGCCACTCTCTGCCTGAGCTAGCAACATGGTTCTTCCTGCTTCTGGTGCAGTCTGGTACCCCTAAGTGCTGGTTAGTATTTTGTGAAATTAATGAGTAGAATTCAATGTTAAGAAAATCCACACATTCAAAGGAAGTCACAGAGATTTTGAACTAGGGGACTTTATCTCCAACATGGTAACATGCATTGGGCTTCAGTTTTGCCCTTGAAAACAGTAAGTCTTAGAATGTCTGTAATCCTTGAGGTCCTAAACCCATCCATTTGAAAAATGAAGAAGTTACTCCTTCTTGATGGATTGTGAAGATTTTTTTCTGGAGTGAGATTGTAGTAATTCATTCTAGCATCTGCTATGCATTTTCTTTTTAGAAGAGGAAGGGAGAAAGAGAGAGAGAGGAGGGAGGGAGGGAGGGAGGGAGGGAGGGAGGGAGGGAGGGAAGGGGAGAGAGAGAGAGAGGGAGAGAGAGCGAGCGCTTCTATCCATAGGTCAAATGCAGGCAGTGGCTGGGACAGAGCCAGGCGGAGGAGGCTGGGAACTAGGAACTGAATCCAAGTCCAGTCTAACACATCGGTGGCAGGAGCTGCTAGGTGAAATGCTTGTTCACTCTTGTGCTAATTTTTTTGAAGATGTATGTATTTTCCACAACAAAAGAAATAGAAATGCATGCCCGTTGTCCATTCCAGAGTCATGATTACAGTAGTACATCCTATTCCCCCCACAAAATTTAGCAGTTTCCTTAACTTAAAATAACGTCGGACAAAAATGCTCAAATCTCTGAACTGAAACAGCTGGCACTGCCATAACTGGTACAATTCCTACCTGTGGTACTGGCGTCCCATATGGTTCGAGTCCCGGCTGCTCCCCCTGATCCAGCTTCCTGCTAACGCACCTAGGAAAGCAGCAGAAGATGGCCCAAGTTCTTGGGACCCCTCATCAACATGGGAGACTGGGAGGAAGCTCCTGGCTTCCGGCTTTGGCTTGCCCAGACTCAGCTATTGAAGCCATTAGGGAATGAACCAATGGATAGAAGACCTCTTTCTCTCTCTTTCTCTGTCTCTCCCCCCTCTCCATAACTCTTTCAAAATAAATAAATAAATAAGAAACTGAAGTGACCGAGTGACAATGATTTAGGGAATTAATCCCAAGTGCAGAGTTTTCCTTCATAGGAATCATTTTCAAACATTTAATGGAAGCTGTGAATTTCCTTTGTGAAATTTTTTTTGAAAAAATTTTGTTTTGAAAAAAATCTAAATAGTGAAAGCAACTAAAATTTGGCATTTCTTAGGAAAACACAACTATTCTATGTATTGTGTTAGTGTACATGTATATACCAGATCTTATATTGATTTTGTTACTAAAAATGAGCAGGCACCATGAACACTAGCATTCCCTGCAAGCTGGAGAGCTACAAATGGGAAGCATGTTGTTATTTCAACTTTGTGACAAATATTGTTGTAGGTGCCAAGATAGGTGCAAAATTTTCAAATTATCACCTGGTTTGTTTGCAAGAAGGCAAGAGCGCACTGCTTAGTGTGAATGTTGTGGCATTGTGATTCTAACACCACCTCTCTGTGCAAGATAAACCCTTAAACTCTTCCATCTGTGATGTTGCTGCACTTCATTGAGAAGAATCTACAGCTGTTGAATGGTAGTCAGAAACACGCAGGAACTCTGCAGTTCAACGATTACAACCCATGTAAAAAATTCTTCATTTTAGAGACTGAGAAAACATTCCTGTTTCCTTTAGTCATGTTTTTGTTGGCCTTCTAACAGCCAGTCCACAAATGAATTAATGAGGGACTGCCTGTTTATGTCTCTAGTCCTAACTTGAATTTATATACTAGAGTAAAAAGAGAACACCACTGCCATGTTAGCTTTGTTGCATAAATGCATTTTGCTTATTTATCATCAGTAGGATGGTTAAGTAGCTATGTATAGTATTCCTATTTTAAGACACTATTTGCTCTCATTGAGAGTGTTTTCTCTTGCCATTTGCTTGTGTTTTGGGAAGCTACTAATACTCATAAGACACAAATGTAGTTCATTTAGGTGTTGGAAAAGCTTATGCATGATGTACTATCAAATTGCATGAAATTGAGTGTGTATTGCCAACGGGCCTGTGCATATTGGTTGCTCCAACAGCATGCTGTGTTTAGAAACAAAACTGGAAACTGTTTCACATCAGTGAAAAGAAATTATGTATATTGCTCCAAGAGACACTGCACAGATTAATATGATCTTAAAATAGAAAATGTCTGACCAAATTGATGGGAGTTGGAGGAATCAGGGACTTGAAAGTCCATACAATCTGGATTAGGGGAGCAGTCTTCTGAATACTACAGGCCTGATTTTGCTTATAGTTGCCTGATCCCTAATACCACTTTTTCACATGTTCCTCAATAATGACTATGACTAGGCACAAAAGGTGTAGTGGTACTGAGCCATCTCCTAAAAAGTCCTCTATATTGGTGGAGGCTTAGATCTGCAGTTTGCTCTCATACATTCTTATATATTTATTTACTAATTGATCTTTCTAGTGATCCATTTTATGCAAACCCCACCCCTTGTGCTATTTTATGTTTTGTTTTCTCTGCAACTGACTATGCAGGAATTAAACAAAACAACCACCTGGATATGTAGGGGCCAAAATTTGACAGTCTACTCTTTATCTTAGGGTTTACATTCCATCAGCTAAATCTTGGATTGATTGACATGCTGTTTATATTATGGTGTGCATATTAAGTGACTATTAAGTTCTGTATTTTGAAGATGTTGTCATACAACTGTCATATTAGCAGTAAAATATGTTTTGCATCTCCTTTTTTTCCTGACCCTTTTCCACTTCTGCCAGCATTTGTGCACACAAAATGGTGGTAGAAGTGGAAACGTATTGGGGAAAAATTACTCAATGAATTAGACATGTAGAAGAGAGCAGAAATTTTTATCACCAACAAACAAGTCTGGGATCCTGAATTTATTTTCCATGAGTCTCTTGAACCACTAATGTGGAAAAAACACTAATATGGATTACTTTATTCCAGAACTTTTCATCTATTTTTGCTTTAGGCTTGCTGGACATTTTTACACGTTCAGTTGCATTGGTTTGATAAATTGATCCCTATGGAACTCTGCTTTGCAAAGGTAGTGTGCCATCTCTTTCAAGCCTGGATTAATGACACTGAATTCTCCCTTTGATGTTAATAATTAAAAAAAAAAACCTCTGTGAGGATTTTTCCTTCAGTGCAATCTAGGCTTAGTGACTTTGTCACTAATAGCTATTTGATATGACTTAAATCGATGACGAAGACTAGTTGGGGTATGCGGTTCACTTTTGAGCTGACAGGAATAATGCTAAGTGCATTTCTGTACTGTCTCTGGGATCATCAGACGGTCTACTGAAAATTTTTTGATTTTCAATGATTACACCCATGGTGGCATATTTGGTTTCTCTCAATCTAGAAATGTTTACTGTGGATGAACCATTTTGAAGACACCATGTAGGAATCAAAAGATATAATACAAAATTATTTTCTAAAATTGTATAATATATTAGAGAATTTGAAGTAACTACAAATAAATACTAAAATGAAACCCTGGAACATGTTCTAAAAATGAAAAATTGTCATAGGAGTATAGAGAAAAGAGCTATTTCATTGTTTGCTATTTTAATTCCATATAGTAATAGAGAAGTAACATTAAAACATTTGATATTTGGGTGTGGTCCTTAATTTAAAGGGACTCTCTTCAAATTTGATTAAATAATCATTTGTTCCTAGATATTCCTGAAGAAAGATTATTTGCAAATTCAATGCTTTCTTTTTGACAGAGCATAACTGTTATTTTTACTTTATTTTAGCAAATAGTCCACAACAATGTAGAAAATCCTGCAGTATAAAACTCTGAGAGATTTTATTTATTTATTTATTTATTTATTTATTTTATTTTATTTTTTATTTTTGATAGGCAGAGTGGACAGTGAGAGAGAGACAGAGAGAAAGGTCTTCCTTTTGCCATTGGTTCACCCTCCAATGGCCGCTGCGGCCAGCGCGCTGCGGCCGGCTCACCGCGCTGATCCAATGGCAGGAGCCAGGTGCTTCTCCTGGCCTCCCATGGGGTGCAGGGCCCAAGCACTTGAGCCATCCTCCACTGCACTCCCTGGCCACAGCAGAGAGCTGGCCTGGAAGAGGGTCAACCGGGACAGAATCTGGTGCCCCGACCGGGACTAGAACCTGGTGTGCCGGCGCCACGAGGTGGAGGATTAGCCTGTTGAGCCACAGCACCGGCCGAGAGATTTATTTTAATATATAATATTCTAATATGTGAATTTAATCCACACAAATTGTTATAGATGTCTGATTATAGAAATCATTGGAGTACATTACTTCATCCCACTGAAAAATTGTGTAACTATAATTAATAAAATGCTAGATAATTTCTTAAAACTTCAGAAGCAATAGTATCAAAGCTGCTACAATAGGCTGGAACCTGTGAAAATGGTACAAATTTGCAGGAGATTCATAGTGTTCCTGGGGATTTTAGAAAGCAGGGTCTTGGGGGCAGCAATCTAGTTGGAGGATGGCCTGGTGGACTTGTCTTGGGCTGAGTTTGTTGGAAAGCCCTTTGTATTTCCTTAGAATAGAATTATCTTGGGATGGTTGGGGGCACCATCCCCAGGCCAACCCATGCCTTCACCACTGCATGAAATGATGAAATGAATGGGGTTCATGTGTAATAATTCCTTGATACATTTTCCATTGGACTGAACAGATCCTGAGATCACTTACAATGGCATTAACTAAGGAAGATTATGATTATATAAGTACAGCTGCTTTTCAGTATCCATAAGGGATTGATTTCAGGACTCCCTACAGACACCAAAATCCACAAATACTCAAGTTCCTTATATAAAATGGTACAGTATTTTCATATAGCATATGCCTGTTCTGGATACCTTAAATTATTTTCTTGATCATCATTAATGTTTGATACGATATTAATGCTATGGAAATAGTCAACATGTATAGTTTAGGAAATAACAGCAAGAAAAGAAGTCTGCACGTGCTCAGTACAGATGCAATTGTTTTTTTCAAACATTTTCTGTCTGAGGTTGGTTAAATCCACAGATGGAACTTGTGGACATGGATAGGCAAGTGCATTTGTTCTCCATTCTCAAAAGATATGATTCGACATGTACTCGACTTCTTGACTTTTAACATGACATCTGATCAATGTGATTCATTTCCTGTATGCTTAAGATGAACTTGCTGTGTGAATCAACTCTCATTTAGGGAACAATTAGTCTTCTAGGGCTGCCATAGAATATTTCAATAGCAGGGCCTTCCCTGAGCCCACATTGTCCTCATTGACTCCAACTGGCTACAGAATTGGGTCCAATATCCTGCTTGTCTCTTAGAGCTTTGCCTGCTCTGTACCCTGCCCTCTGTCTGCTTCTACGTCTTTGTCTTTTCTCGCTCACCTCTTGCCCTGAATGCTTTAGCCAGACTAGCTGACATTTCCAGAGGGAGGCCATTTTCTCTCTTAGTTCTGGTGGATTGCATGTGTTGAAATGTTAGCCTGGAGCCCTTTCTTAATCCTGATGAAGATCTCCATTTATCTATTACTTATTGACCTCCACATGTGGGAGAGGTGTTCCTTTAAGACATCACAGAAAACTTTTATTTTCTGTAATTAATTATTTCATACTTTTTCTGTGATATCGTTTCTCTCATTACACTGGAATTGCATTTTTTTTTTTTATTTGACAGGCAGAGTTGGACAGTGAGAGAGAGAGAGAGACAGAGAGAAAGATCTTCCTTCCGTTGGTTCACCCCCAAAATGGCCGCCACGGCCAGTGCGCTGCGGAGAGCATGCTGCACCTATCCGAAGCCAGGAGCCAGGTGCTTCCTCCTGGTCTCCCATGCGGGTGCAGGGGCCCAAGCACCTGGGCCATCCTCCACTGCCTTCCTGGCCACAGCAGAGAGCTGGACTGGAAGAGGGGCAACCGGGACTAGAACCCGGTGCCCATATGGGATGCCGGCACCCCAGGCAGAGGATTAACCAAGTGAGTCACAGCACCGGCCCCTGGAATTGCATTTTGACCAGTCTATATCTTCTACAAAATGGTGAGCTCCTAAGAAACAGGAATTTGTCTTGCTGTTTGCTTTATTCTCAGTCCAGAGTTGAGCCAGGCACACAGTAGACATTCAACAGGACTGAGTGAATGAATGCCCAACTGCATTATAGAATCTGCTCCCTGTATCAATTTGTGTTGGGTCAGGAATAAGTGGCAGGCTAATTATTCCTGTTGTGTTTATATTTCCTTTGCTTCTTCCACTAGCACCTTTTTCTGTTTCTATCCATTTCTGTCCTTGAGATTTTTCTGTTTTTCTGATTCCAAGAATCAGGTCACCGTTTGTATTTTTTTTTTTTTTTTCACCTTGTGTGATACACAAAGAAGCCTGGAAGATGCTGGTTTGTTGTATAAACTGACTCCGGGGATGAGCTGGAAACTGAAGCACAGTGACCAGATGAACAGAGAGGAAAAGATAAAGGACAGAGCTGTGACACAGTCAATGCTTTCGGGCTGCAGAGGCTGCTGCCATCCAGGTCTGACAGATAACAGAGCGGAGGCTCTCATTACCAGATTGCTTGTCAAAGACAGTTGACTTTGCAGCAATGCGTTTTTGCGTGTATTTGAAGAGAAGCAATGTCCACCCAAACATCAATGCTGTAAATTGTATGTGTCCCTGAATTAGAGCTTGATTCTCCAAACAATGAATCCAAAATGTGATGGAAAATGAGTGAAGCGTGAAAAAAGGTACTCACATATAAAACAGTCTCAGAAAGAATGGCCTTGTAATGACTGTGCTCAAAATGTTATCATTTCTAAATGTAGACTCTCAGTTTTGCCTGGAGTTAGGTCCACATTTGTAAATATTTATTCAAATAATAAATTTCAGAATGAAATTACTGCTTAATTTAGACAAGAATCATTGACTATATGATCAAAATGAGGAACTTCTGGAATCTTTGCTGTTTCATATGTGCTCAGTTCTTTGGAAACATTTCTAATGTATTTCTCTTGTGGCCCTTTAGGTAAATGCCATCATGAGTCCTCAGTGAAGTGTTGAGTGAAAATTCTAGAAAATCATATTTACAAATCACACCACTTAAGTGAGCATGAAGAAACTGCCTTCTTTCCCCTTAGGGGAAGTTTACCTTTTGGACAACTTGGGCAGAGGGATGTCTTGTTACTGGAATTTTACTTCTAGAAAAGGAAATCGTAGTCAAGGAAAGTGAAGAATGTATCTGCCCCATGGGAAGCAAAAAGCCAACAGTTTAAATCTTTCCTCAAAAAACCCAGAGCACCAGCAAGGGTAAGCATCCAGTTGCCTCTGTCTATTAATTCACAGCTATTCTGAAATCAGTAATTATGCATGCATTTGTTGGCTAATTACCATGATGTGCAGGGCTGTGCAGAGCAATGGAGACACAAAAATAAAGATTCTGTATATTATTCTTGTCTTCAACTTGCTCCCTAGCCTTTAGAATGACAAAAAAATATGATCTGTAATGTTAACTCTTGAAATTTTAAATCTTAGCATGCTCCTCCCCTGATTAAGACTAATGTTTTACCATCACATTGAATAAACCAGAAATGGCACTTCACAAAATTCCAACTGCCCTAATCTAAGGGTCTGACTCTTCGACCACTCTCTTCACACACCTGGAACATCCCTCTTTCATATTTTAGCATGGTCCCCTCCTTCTCAGGATGTTGTCCCCTGTTCCTAAATCCCTGCCTCAGCAGGGGTCTCCCTGATCATAATATTCAAACTTTCCCTACCCAACAATCCTGTCAGTCTCTCCATTGCTTAATATTCCTTATAGCCCTAACACTCCTTGAAATAACTACTGCATTCAACCACATGAGAAAAAGTGTGTGCCCGCTGTGGTACTCGGTGAGTATGTCACATGTATGAAATTCTGGAAAGGGCTTGGCTGTTCAGTGTGTGATCCCATAGTCTCTACACAGCAGTAGTTTCTGCACATTCGGATTGGTAGAGAAGGCTCAGCAGTTCAATCAAATGGTTCATGAAACGCTTGGTCCAGTTTCTCATTAAATACATTCTCATAAAAAATTTCCCATGTAGATGCAGGAAAGGACGCAGAATTTCCTGTCCAATGACATCTCAGTGATGAAATTATAGGTAGACAGGAGTAAGAAGTTCTGGTGTTCCGTTGCACAATAGGATAAGTGTAGATAATGTTAACACATTGTATATATCTCTATTTAAAAAATTGGAAGATATTATTATGGATGCTTTCACCATAAAGAAATGTTAAGTGCCTGAGGAGCTACATATGTTTAACCTGATTGAACTTTACATAATGTACATTTACATTGAAATATCACAGTACCCCATAAATAACCATAATTTTGTTACATCTGTTAAAATGTTTTAAATAAAAATTTTTGAAAATTCTTTAAAATTATTCGAAAAAATGAGAAAACAATACTGGAGTACTCAGTTTACCTGCTAATGATTCCATGAATTTATTTTCAGATGTAGTCCTTAACATTCTTTTCCTGAAAATAAATATATGATTAAAAGTCTGGTTGTAAAATCAATTCTTATTTTAAAAGTCACTTTCCAAAAAAAAAAAAAACATAAAGCTTTGGTAAATAGACTAAACTCAAAATTGTTTTTAAGCAAAAATACAGAGCTGTTATTGAAAGCTGTGTTTTCATGTAAGGACTTCTTAAAATACAGTGTATCTGTAATAGCTATTTGTGTTGTACAATAAAAGTAGCACTTCTGGTTATCTTAAAACATGGCTAGGTTTCAGACTTTACAAATGCTTAACTATGGTATGCCAAGAAAGACAGCCAACTTCAAAAAGTAGTTTGGACTAAATGTAGACACATGTGAGGCACCACACCACACACTGCTTCTACTGCGCATCTGTCTTATTTTAAAGACTGTGCTTGCAAATTCCAAGGGTGCATTGAGAATGTTTATTATCTACCAATTTCCTTTTTAGCTTGAGAGACAGTACTCAATGTGATAAATTACCTTCCTTGTAGAAAACCCATTCCGAAAAGCCATCTGAAGTGAATACCTGTTAAAGTAGAAGATATTTAAAATGAATACATTTTATAATGAGAAAAAGAAATTGAAAGGTGAAGCACTGAAATAAAATGCCTGATGCCTGTAGAAAAAAATGAAATCTGGGAACATATAAAATTTATCTATTTAATGATGCCTCATTAAAAAAAAGAGGAGTAGCAGTAACATGAAAGGACAAATGCTGAGCTCAGGATATGTTTTTGCCATATGTAATTATGCTATTTTAATGCACGGATTAAACTGCAGTGTTGTAGATGGCTCTGAGTTTGCTTTAAACTCTGATGTTGTAAACTGAGCGTGCGGGGGGACATGACCCACCCATGGGGAAGTTTCTGGCTTTACCACGGAGCAATATTCAGATGGGAATTTTCCTTCTGTCCTTGGGGCTCCTCAGAGCAAATGCTGTTGAAGAGCCTGCCTCTGTGACATTTCCTTATAAAAACAGACTTTCTGGGAGAAAATGGACAGTCTTCCTATTGCATGGAAAGCACACAAGTTGCTTCGCGCTCTTATTTCCTCTTGCTCTCCCCCTACTCCCTCTTCTCCCCTCCTTGCACCCAGCTTTCTTCCTCCCACCAGGGAATCTTTGCTCTTGACCTTTTGAATGAGGCAGTGACTGTTTGCTCAGTCAAGCTTCCAGTTACGTGCAGTGGAGTCTCAGAAGGACGATCCTCAACCACTGTGCTAAGAGAAGGCTCCTAACTCGAAGTTGGCAACATACCAGTGCTCTAGCAAGGGTGAAATGCAGCTCGGACAGGCACTGCAGGCCCTAGGAGCAATAGAGCGGCAGGCAGTCGAGCATCTCTCTCTAACCGTCCATGTGATTTTCTTTCTTTTTTTAAAAAAGATGATTTTTTTTTAAGATTTATTTTATTTATTTGAAAGAGAGCTACAGAGAGAAAGGTCTTCCATCCGCTGGTTCACTCCCCAGATGTCCACAACGGCCAGAGCTACGCTGATCCAAAGCCAGGAGCCAGGAGATTCCTCCTGGTCTCCTATGTGGGTGCAGGGACTGGAGGACACGGGCATCTTCTGCTGCTATCCCAGCCCATAGCAGAGAGCTGGATGGGAAGTGGAAGTGGAGCAGCTGGTTCTGGAACTGGCCCCCATAATGGATTCTGTTGCTTCAGGCCAGAGCCTTTAACCCGCTGCACCACAGCGCGGGCCCCATCCATGTGATTTTCTTATCCAGGGACACATCTGCAAGGCATCGTGAATCTGTCAGAAGATTAAAAAATTCATTTACACTCACTGAAATGTCTAAGGCAGCTATTTGAAGTGTGAGAGTCCTTTGTTGCTTTGACCAGGAGGCCTTTTCGGAAGTAAGAAAAGTCATGTATTAAAAGTTTTAAATTTAAACTAAAATATAAAATAAAATAAAGGTAGCAGACCAGAAGAATAGAGTGATTCTGAAAAGTGAAAAAAAGTAGCAGTTTCCACAAAGGAATAGTGGTTATTAGTAGAAAATGATCAGTAGACCAAATTTTTAAAAAATTTTATAAATGACCTGCTGTCATTTATGTATTACCTTCTCTCTCTCTCTCTCTCTCTCTCTCTCTCTCTCTCTCTCTCTCTCTCACACACACACACACACATGTATATACATACTTCTACAGTCATGTGCCTCATAACAATGTTTGGACCAACAATGAACCCATATATAAAGTGGTCTTCTGAAATTATAAAATGGAGCTGAAAATTCCTATAATGTAGTGATATCCCAGCTATCTTAATGTTGCAGCACAACATGTTACTCACATGTTTAGGATGTTGATGTAGACTCAACTGCTGTTCCTCCCACCACATAAAAACAAGACACATAAGTTATGTACAGTACATAATAATTGATAATGATAATAAACTCCTATGTTACCTGCTTGTTATGAGGGTACTTCAAGAAGCTCCAGGAATGTTGCATAATATGATAAATCTTTGCATGGATTTCAAAATATTTTTCTACCAAAATGTTTAACTTCATTTTCCGTGTGTTTTAAAAGTATCCCTCTTATTTACTATACTTTGAAAAGTGATGTGTAGAGTGCACTCTTTCTGCTTACGAAGGTTACTGTAAAACAGTATGCCATGCTACGCAGACAGGAGACTCATCCATCACATGCTTACTATGTTTCAAGAGGCTGCTGCCGAGACTGACTTGTGCCAATTAGGTTTGTTTAAGTAAACCCTATGATGTTTGCACATTGAAATCATCCAATGAGACATTACTAGGAACACATCCCCATTGCTAAGCAACATATGACTGTACATGTGTCTATATGTACACACATGAATATTCTGAAACAGTACACATTTGAGACATTCTGCACAAATGAATGTAACTATATGAGTGATATTTATAGAGGATGTGCATATTTTTGAAAAACATACTAAACTTTAATTTTGAACTTCAAAACTGAAAGGTAATATGTTAGTCCATTTTCTGTCACTATAACAAAATCTTTCAGGCCAAGTAGTTTATAAAGAAAAGAGGTTTTTTTGCTCATTGTTCTGGAAGTTCTGAGAGTGTGACACCAGAAGGTGGTCAGCAATTTCAGCTGCATCATCATATGGTGGAGGATATCACATAGTGCAACAGAGCAAGTAGGCCAGAGAGCTGAGAGAGTTGGCTTTTCTAAGAAATGACTCCCATGATAACCTATTAATCCATTCACAAGGGCAGTGGCCTCACCACCCAATTACTCCTCAAATAACATTCATGTGTGACTTCAGGGATTAAGTTTCCAACCCATGAAAGCTGACAGATACATTCAAACCACAGCAGGTAATATAAGACAACTATTTTTATTTTCACAGTAGGGTTCAGAACTGTCCCTGGCTCTCCAAAATTGCCACTGGAGTTGAATGCAGAATTTCTAATTCTAGGTTGACACAATGCCTAGTACATGGCCTAACAGACAATTGTTTATTTTTTGCATTAGAGAGAAGTATTCTAAATGTTTAAAATCTCAAGTGTAAGTAGAATCAAAATTATAACATGAAGAATATAAATCAAATATAAATATAGCAACATTGATCATGTATCATTGGTAAAACACATAAAACTACTTGAAGATTAGTTCAGAAGGCATGTGGCTTTTGATAAAACATGCAGGAATCTATCTTGTTCTAAAGTGAGATAAATAAGCAGCCAATAGGTTACCATTTAATATTTGTACATTAGAAGATAAGAATGGAGAAGCAGAAGTGGAGATGATCTGCCCCATGGAAGAGTCATGATTCCTTGCCCAATTTCTAGACAGGAGCCAATTCTCAGATCCAGAATTCATGGAGTGAATAGCAGGGATCTCCTGACCAACACCTTCACAGAAGACCTATGGCTGTTTGTTTTACTAAACTGCACACCAGGGAAAGGGGGGATGTTAGGACTTTAAAGGACTCTTGGGCTCAGAATCTGAGTTGACACTGATGTTTGGGGCCTCACAATATCGTCATGATCTTCCTCTTGAGTAAGAATGTATTTGACCAGGTAGTAGAGTTTAAGATAGACTTGATCCACTGTATCCGTATTGGCTTCTTTCTACACTCATTTCTCTGATGTCTAAATGGATGTACTTAACAGTAGGCAGAACACTCACGCTTCTTCCTTGACTTAGAGAATAAGAGCTAGAAGGAAAATGAAGAGAAAGCTCTTAAACCGTGTGATCTCCTTAAAACAGTAAATCAACGAGCCATAGCCACTAGTTAGCTGTCAGAAAGATGGGGTCAGGGCTTCAGGACACCCCCTAAGAGATGAGATTGAGACTAGTCTCTGACCGAGATCACATTCTTATCAAACTTTTTGCTTCTCTTCTATCCATTTCTAGTTTTCTCTTTTCCCTAAAAACACTTTCCCAACTAATCATTTGAATGTTAATCCCTGACTTAAGCCCTTCTCTAAGAAATTAGACTGATGGCATTTGAAATAGCCCAATCTCCACTCCTACCTCTTTCATTCCCTATCCTCTTACTTATTATGTTTTATTTATACAGGTCTAAAGTATTTCTATTTTAATTATTTTTTTAAAAAAATTCTTTATTTGAAAGGCAGAGTGACAGAGAGAGGGATCTCCTTTCCACGTGGTCACTCCTCAAATGCTTGCAACTGACAAAGCGAGGCCAGGTAAAAGCTAGGAGCAAGGAAGTCCATCCGTGTCTCCCATGTGGCCGGCAGTAACCCCAAGTATTGGGCAATGATCTGCTGCTGCCTTCCAAGATCATTAGCAGGAAACTGCATCAGAAGCAAAGAGTAGCCAGGTCTCTAAGCACTCACTCTAATACAGAATGTGGGTTTCCAAGTAGTGGCTTAACATGCTGTCTCTATTATATATTAAAATAACTATCATTAAATCCATTAAATGAATCACACTCCTCCATCCCCAATAGATGGTGAATTATTCTGAATTTTGATACATCATATAATTAGCTGCTTTTGCTCACAAGGAATGGGACCTATGTAATCACAGATTAAAAATCAAATAAATAAACTATTGAATGAGTAAATGAATTTGAAATAGGAAATTTTCATTTACCCTTTTTGTGCTCTTTGGTAGGTAGTTTGTTAACTTATTTCTTAAATGGAAAATCAGTTGCTTAATTTAACATATATTTTTCTATTGTTATTCTCTATGTGGATTCGAATAGGATCAAGAAAATGTTTTTAAGTATTTTAGATAAACTTAAAAGTGATAATTGGGGGTTTGTATGAACATAAGCTTAATCTTGGTTTTATATTTAAGATTATCTTTCCATTTTTACCCACTACACCACAGCACCGGCCCTTTATCTTTCCATTTTTAAAAAATAAATATTTTCCTTTTTATGTTGATCACCTATGTCTCCTGTGTTGCAGCTGGATAGGCTACAGTTTACCTCTTTTTTGAATCATAGCGTGTTCTGAATTGCTTACTAATGGTTAACCATCATTTTACACACAGAACAATATACTCTTGAACTATTCTGAGATGCCATCAATCTAAAGAATTTCAACCTTTTCCACGTTTAAACCTCTGAAATGCAGTGTAAGATGGTGGATATATTTTACTGTACTTTGTAAATCATAAAAGCACTATAATTTCTGGAATTAAATAGATTTGTGAAATCATTATAGTTTTTATAGCAATAGTATCATGTACAAAGATTTCTCTTTTCACTTAAACTAATTGATTGAATTATTTCACTACATATTTTATAGTGGCCTTTAAAATATAGCTAGGTAACTTTAAAACACAGTGCCTTAAATCAAGAAGTTGACATATGCTGAGAGAAAGCAGGCACTTTGAGTTTATCTCAAGCTGTCATGCACATTATAAAACCTAAAGATATGAAAACCTGAAGCAACATAACTTGTTCAGAGTTCAGAGGCAAGGAGAACAAGAATAAGACAATTAAATATTTTTAAAGGTACCATCAAATAATTAAGTCCAAAAGAGGAAGCACTGGTAGAATAGATTGCCATCCCAACATGATTGTTCTGTAGCTTTGTATATGTAAGTTTATCTACAAAATGATTTGATTTGATCAAGTTTATGTCAATGAATACAAATTTGGACTGCATTTTCTCTTCAGCTTACTCTGCCCTATAGCCTTATACAAGTATTCATTTAAGCCCCAAAGTTGTCATTAGCCAGTAAGTGACAGGAAATTGTACAGCTCTGAGTTAAGTTATATTCTCAGGATTAAATTCAGAGTGCTGGGAGACTTCTCCCTGGATGAGGTGTTCCCATAGTAGAAGAGATTGAAACTCTGAATGAAACTCAAGACATGAATGAAAGGAAGCCAGAGGAGAATGTAGTGAATGAGGAGACTGTGTGCTCGGATTCCTGAGTCCCTCATTTAGCATCCAAGTTTGAAATAATAAAACCTCTGGGGGCTGGCATTGAGTCACGGCAGGTTAAGCTGCTGTCTGAGGCAGGCATCCCATATCAGAGCACCAGTTAGAGTCCCAGCTGCTCTGTTTCTGATACAACTCCCTGCTAATGCACCTGCAAAAGGAGTTGAAGATAGCACAAGTTATTTCTCCCTTGTAACCCACACGCTCCCTGTAGAGAGCTCCAGGATCCTCGCTTCAGTCTGGCCCAGCTCTGGCCTATGTGGCCATCTGGGGAGTGAACCAGTCCATGGAAGCTCTCTCTGTCTCAGTCTCTCCCTCACTCTGTCATTCCACCATTCAAACAAACAAATAAATCTTTTAAAAAGGGAAATAGTAAAACCTCAGATACGGACATCTAAGAGTATAAAGCAGCCCATTCTCTCCATATTTTTTTTCAGTACTGATAAGCTATAGACTGGCAGACACATCTTGTGCTGTTATGATACTGAGCAACAGAAGATAGAGAGTTCTCAGCGGTTGATGTAGGATAATTACATCGTCTGGTTTGCAAAGGACTCTCCTGATTATCTCTGCTTTTGCAGAACATTTATCTCCAACAAGTCCTGGATTCAGTGATTAGTCAGATGATCACTCTAGCTAAGTGGTGAATGAGGTGGGAGCTATGGTTTGAATGTAGTTTGTCCTCACCAAAACTTGTGTTGATGACTTGTATCCCAATGTAATAGTATTGAGGTAGTGGAACCTTTAATGAGACAATTAGGCCATGGGGAAGCCTCCTTCAGAAAAGCAAAGACTGGCATCCACCTTGTGGACGTGAGTTGGTTCTTGCAACTGTGAGCCTTATTGCTCCCCATTCTTTTGCTTCCTTGTCTCACAGGTGCTCCTCATGTGACACCATCCACCCTGGCCAGAAGACCCTGGCAAGATGCTGCAGGAAGGCTGTGTGGACATCCTAGCCATCGTGAGACCAACAACCCTATTTTCTCTATGCGTTACCCAGCATGTTAGCTATTCTTTTTACAGCAACATAAAATTGACTAAGACACAGTGTTTAGGGTGGTCCCATCAAGCTTCCCATAGAAAAGAGGTCTAAAAATGGGGTTGTAATGATAGCAGTTGAAAGAGGCATACACATGTAGATTGTTTTAAATTGGGGCACATGGATGACTGAAGAGGTGTCTATGACCATATACTACTTTATATTGTGGTAGATACAAATAGCAACAAGATAAACAATATCCCCAAATATTATGATGCTACACACTGATTGTATCTTGGAACAATTCGTATAGAAAGGGCTGATGTGGGAGCCGGAGCTGTGGCTCACTTAGTAATCCTCCGCCTGTGGTGCCGGCATCCCATATGGGCACCAGGTTCTAGTCCTGGTTGCTCCTCTTCCAGTCCAGCTCTCTGCTATGGACTGGCAAGGCAGTGAAGGATGGCCCAAGTGCTGGGGCTCCTGCACCTGCATGGGAGACCAGGAGGAAGCACCTGGCTCCTGGCTTTGGATCGGCATAGCTCCAGCTGTGGCAGCCATTTGGAGGGTAAACCAACAGAAGGAAGACCTTTCTCTCTGTCTCTCTTTCTCTCTCTCACTGTCTTAACTCTATCTGTCAAAATAAATTAAAAAAAAAAAAAGGGCTGATGTGAATCAAGCTTCTAAACCTGAAATGTTGGTATTTATCTAGGATTGGATAAGAGTGTATTTCTGACCATTACTTCGAATGGAAATTTGAAACAAAAGCCAAAACATTTCTAGATTGATAAATAATCATATTGAATGAGATGTTTAAAGTATTCTCTGAGAAGTTCTATTTGGTCCAACTCCTGAGAAAGACTTCTAGCCAAAAGGATGTCTTGATTAAAGGATCTGAGCTTACTATCTCTTTAATTAGTTTGCCTCTGCTTCTACAAAGTATTTTAATTGAAGAAAAGATTCTGGAACTAAAATTATAGTATTAATATTAGGATCATTTTTATCCCTCTGAGTTTTCTCACCATCCACAAGTAACAAAAGTATTATTGTTTTTAACAATAGTATAGTTAAGATGCCAGTATGTATCTCCAGGAGGCTGAAGGTTATGGCTAAAATAGTTGGGTTTCTGCCATGTGTGTGGGACACATAGATTGGATTCCTGGCTTCCAGGTTTGTCTTGACCTAGCTCAGCCATTTCTGATGTCAGGTGATAAAAAAAACTGTGGCTTTATTCCTAGTATTCTCCTTCCCTCTGGGGGAAGTCAACTGCCGTGTCCTCAAGCAGTCTGTTGAGAGTGCCACAGGGATGCACCATGAAGCAGAGCTGAATCCTGCAAAGCTCTGTGTGAGTCTGGACACAGATCAGAGGAAGAAGAGCTGTGTGAGTGGATTTCGAAGAAGCTGTCTCTGCTTAGTTAACCCTTAAGAGAATGGCTCTTATCTTAACTCATTTGGGCTTCCATAATAAAATACCATAAACAGAGTAACTTATAAATGACATATACATAGTTCCCACAGTTCTGGAGGCTGGCAGTCCAGGATAAGGGGGCCAGTCAGACTGGGTGCTGGTGAGGGAGTGCTGCTGGGCTGCAGATGGCTGACTTGCTGTGTCCTTCCACTGGGCAGAGCAGAGAATAAGCAAGCTCTCACTGACTCCCATGACCCTTACAAGGGCACTAATCCCATTCAGAAAGGCTCTGCCCTCATCAGATTTGAATCACTTCCCTGAAACCACCAAATAAGGGGTAGGGGCTCAACATTCAGTCCATAGCACCCCAGTATGGCACATTGATTGCAGCCTCATGCAAGGCGTGCAGACATAAAGCCCCAACTAAGACACTCCCCGTCTCTAACCCTTTGAAACTGTCAGTTAATAAGTATTTGTTGTTATCCTATCTATGGGTATCCTATCAAGAAATATGTTAACTAAGGATAAAAGTGATTGATTACCACACAGCTCTTCTGTCCCTAAGTCCCTCCTAGCTTTCCTAACTCTAATCAGACTACACTACAGGAATTGCCATTTCAGTGTCGGAGGGGAAAAATAGTGAGCTTGAGAAGAAATATGATTTTGCCATGCGATTAATATGCTAAATGGCCAATTTAGCATATAAAATATGTTTAATATATGCTAATTTTGTCCTGAAATCTGTAGTCTTTTAAAAGGGTGCTTTTCCTAAATCATTCTCCCAACTTTACACCGAAGTGGTAAAGCTAAGCGGCTGCTCCAGCTTCTTGCATAATAAGGTCATCTAGAGGAGATGTAGCTCAGCTCAGATCTACATTGCTCAAAAGGACAGCAGTGGACAGGATGGTCAGAAAGCTGCAGCCTTGATCTTCATGACTCCTGTCCTTATGTGCCCAGCTTACACCAATGCCCTTTGAAATGGCTTGTTTTGATCTCTCCTGTCCATCCACATCGTTGAGGTTTTAATTGGTCAAATCCATTGATATCAATCTCTCACTCATGGCCTTGCCGTATTACGGCTCTGGTACCAGGAACCTCTAGCACCACGGATCCTTTCATTTGTATGAAAGGAGAAATCTTTCAACATTATTTATATAACTTGTACCTATATGGCTCAAAGGAGTGGCCTGTAGCCTCAGCTTTCTTCCAATCATTTGTAGCCTTTCTGTGAGTACAAGAGCTTCAGCATTGTTCTCTTTACTATTTTCTCATAGTGCAACTTCAATGTCCATCTGCATTTATAAACCCATGCAGACATACACAGTTGTGTGGTCTCACAAATACAAGAATTATTTTCTTTTTTTTTCTGGCTGTAGGCAGTGCAATAATTGATACTTCATGCAATAAACAAAACAATAATTACAGTAATTTTGTTATATAAATGGTGACATCTTATATATCAATGTATATAATGAAGGCCTTAAGTATAGACTAAAATGAATCAATGCATTTTCTGAGTCCTTATTAAAACTGAAAATGGAAATACATATACACACACTTTCTTCCACAGAGAACATTTAGCAATAACACTCCTTTCTGGTTCAGATATTTTCTTTTTTTTCCTTTTTTTCATTTTTTATAACGCTTTTATTTAAAGAATATAAATTTCCAAAATACAGCTTATAGATTACAATGGCTTCGCCCCCCCATAACTTCCCCCCCACACGCAACCCTCCTCTTTCCCACTCCCTCTCCCCTTGCTTCACATCAAGATTCATTTTCCATTCTCTTTATATACAGAAGATCAGTTTACTATATATTAAGTAAAGATTACAACAGTTTGCCCTCACATAGCAACACAAAGTGAAAAATACTGTTGGAGTACTAGTTATAGTATTAATTCACAATGTATAGCACATTAAGGACAGAGATCCTACATGATATATATTTTTTAAATTGATTAATTTTCTATGCAATTTCAATTTAACACCAAGATTTTTTTTCATTTTTAATTATCTATATACAGAAGATCGATTCAGTATATACTAAGTAAAGATTTCATCAGTTTGCACCCACACAGAAACACAAAGTGTAAAAATACTGTTTCAGTGCTAGTTATAGCATTACTTCACATTGGACAACACATTAAGGACAGATCCCACATGAGACGTAAGTACACAGTGACTCCTGAAGTTGATTTAACAATTTGACACTCTTGTTTATGGCGTCAGGAATCTCCCTAGGCTCTAGTCATGAGTTGCCGAGGCTATGGAAGCCTTTAGGATTCGCCGACATCAATCTTATTCCGACAGGGTCATAGTCAAAGTGGAGGTTCTCTCCTCCCTTCAGAGAAAGGTACCTCCTTCTTTGATGGCCCCATTCTTTCCACTGGGATCTTACTCACAGAGATCTTTCATTTAGGTCTTCTTTTTTTCCAGAGTGTCTTGGCTTTCCATGCCTAGAATATTCTCATGGGCATTTGAGCCAGATCTGAATGCCTTAATGGCTGATTCTGAGGCCAGAGTGCTATTTAGGACATCTGCCATTCTATGAGTCTGCTGTGTCTCCCGCTTCCCATGTTGGATCGTTCTCTCCCTTTTTGATTCTGTCAGTTAGTATTAGTAGACACTAGTCTTGTTTGTGTCATCCCTTTGACTCTTAGACCTATCAGTGTGATCAATTGTGAACTGAAATTGATCACTTGGACTAGTGAGATGGCCTTGGTACATGCCACCTTGATGGGATTGTATTGGAATTCCCAGGCACATTTCTAACTCCATCATTTGGGGCACGACTGATTGAGCATGTCCCAAATTGTACATCTCCTCCCTCTCTTATTCCCACTCTTATATTTCACAGGGATCACTTTTCAGTTAAAATTTAAACACCTAAGAATAATTGTTTGTTAATTACAGAGTTCAACCAATAGTACTAGAATAAAAAAATACTAAAATGGATAAAGTATTACATTGTAGAACAACAGTCAGCACAAGAGCTGATCAAGTTACTGTTTCTCATAGTGTCCATTTCACTTTAATAGGTTTCACCTTTGGTACTCAATTAGTTGTCACCGATCAGGGAGAACATATGATATTTGTCCCTTTGGGACTGGCTTAATTCACTCAGAATGATGTTTTCCAGATTCCTCCATCTTGTTGCAAATGACCGGATTTCATTGTTTTTGACTGCTGTATAGTATTCTATAGAGTACATGTCCCATAATTTCTTTATCCAAATGTGTGCTTTGAATTCCCTGTGATCTTTTGCTGTGAGGTTCCCTTCGTTTACCTTCTTTCATGTTGATGGCCGTGTTTCTGTGTTTCTGTGTGTAACACATCTTTAAGCATCTTTTGCAGGGCTGGACGAGTGGCAACAAATTCTTTCAATTTTTGTTTGTTATGAAAGGTCTTTATTTCACCTTCATTCACAAATGAGAGCTTTGCAGGATATAATATTCTGGGCTGGCAGTTTTTCTCTCTTAGTACCTGGGCTATGTCTTGCCATTCCCTTCTAGCTTGTAGGGTTTTTGATGAGAAGTCTGCTGTGAGTCTAATTGGAGATCCTCTGAGAGTAATCTGACGTTTCTCTCTTGCACATTTTAGGATCTTTTCTTTCCGGTGAGTTTAATTACAATGTGTCGTGATGAGGATCTCTTTTGGTCATGTTTACTAGGGGTTCTATGAGCTTCCTGTACTAGGATGTCTCTGTCCTTCTCCAAAACTGGGAAATTTTCTGCTATTATCTCACTAAAAAGGCCTTCTAATCCTTTCTCCCTCTCCATGCCTTCAGGAACTCCTAGAACTCAAATGTTGGGTTTTTTAATAGTATCCTGTAGATTCCCAACAATATTTTTTAGATTTCTAATTTCCTCTTCTTTTCTTTGGTTTGACTGTATAGGTTCCTGTGCTCTGTCTTCTAAGTCCGATATTCTCTCTTCTGCCTCACCCATTCTGTTTGTAAGGCTCTCTAGTGTGTTTTTCATTTGATCTATTGAATTCTTCACTTCATTATGATTTCTCGTCACTATCACAGTTTCATGTTCTACTAGTTGTTTCATTTTAGTTTGATTCCTCCTTAATATTTCATTTTCACGAGAGAGATTTTCTACCTTGTCTATTAAGGATTTCTGTAGTTCAAGAATTTGTTTTTGAGTATTTCTTAGTGTTCTTATCAATTTTTTGAGATCTGCTTCTTGCATTTCTTCTATCTCATCATCTTCATAATCTTGAATTGGGGTGTCTTTTTTCATTTGGGGACGCCATAGTGTCTTCCTTGTTCTTATTACCTCGGTTTTTGCGTTTGTTGTTTGGCATATTGGTTTCTTCACTGTGGTGTTTTTTCCTTGTTATACTATGACTCTAGATTAAGTGGACTGTCTGCTTTTGATGGAGCCTTAGAGGCTTGAGATGGGTGTGGCCTGAGAGCTCTGGTTCCTCAGGGTTGAGAGTGTGTCAAAGGAGACACTCCCAGGTTAGGCGTGGTAAATCTCTCTCTGTTACTTTTTTTTTTTTTGGTTCAAAAGGGAAGTAATTCCACACAGCTGAATGGAATTGGGGGTGGTTAGCAGGCGAATGATATACCCACAGGAGCCAGAGATCGGAAGCTCTTTCCCAAGGACCAGAGAGGGAATCTTTGCAGCCCTTAGTGTGGGCTCAGATTCTCCTGTAGTCTCCCACTGGGCTGCCAAGGCTACTGAACTGTAGCGTCTCTGGAGAGTACTCACATGAATTCGTGATTTCCGTGAGTTCTCTCCCCCACTGTCTCTTTTTTCACAGTCTCAGTTCATTAGCACCACACATTCATTAGGTTCTAATCTCCTGTTATTTCACCCCTCCCACCCAGAGTCAGGTTTTTCTGCTAGGCTCGGGACTGGTGCCGACACGAGGTCGCCCTGCTTATGACGTATTCCAAAATGGCGCCTGCTCTTTGTCTTGCTCACCTTTGAGAGGTGAGCGGAGAGAGAGAAACTCGTGTCCGTATGGGTCACTTTTTTTTTTCCCTCTCTCTCTCTCTCTCTCTCTTCTAGTTAGCCTGGTGAAATTTTCCCCGCAGGGTTCAAGCCTTGTTCGCTCTAGTCTCCTCTTTCTGCTTCTCTTCTGGTATCTCGGGCTATTGAGGTTCGGCTCACCAGCATTCCAGCGCTGGTGTGTTGAATCTGCTGCTGGTGTTCCAAACTGCGGGCTCCCATGCTCTCCACGCAGGTCCACTATGAATCACCAGTTCCGGAAGGGTTTCCTCTGCTGTGTCTTCCCCTACTCTTCCTTGAATCTGCAGTATCTCCACTTTTATTAAACTGTCTCTCCCCAGACTATCAGTGTGCTCCCTTCCTATTCCGCCATCTTGCCGCTCATCTCCTTTTGTTTTTAATTTAGTAAATATAAATTTCCAAAGTACAGTTTATGGATTACATTGGCTTCTTCCCCCCATAATTTCCCTCCCACTCACATCCCTCCCATCTCCCGCTCCCTCTCCCATTCCATTCACATCAAGATTCCTTTTCAATTATCTTTATATACAGAAGATCGATTCAGTATATACTAAGTAAAGATTTCATCAGTTTGCACCCACACAGAAACACAAAGTATAAAAATAGTGTTTCATTACTAGTTATAGCATTACTTCACATTGGACAACACATTAAGGACAGATCCCACATGAGACGTAAGTACACAGTGACTCCTGTTGTTGACTTCACAATTTGACACTCTTGTTTATGGCATCAGGAATCTCCCTAGGTTCTAGTCATGAGTTGCCAAGGCTATGGAAGCCTTTTGAGTTTGCCGACTTTGATCTTATTCTGACAGGGTCATAGTCAAAGTGGAAATTCTCTCCTCCCTTCAGAGAAAGGTGCCTCCTTCTTTGATGGCCCCATTCGTTCCACTGGGATCTCATTCGCAGAGATCTTCCATTTAGGTCCTCTCTCTTTTTTTTTTTTTTCCAGAGTGTCTTGGCTTTCCATGCCTAAAATATTCTCATGGGCTCTTGAGCCAGATCTGAATGCCTTAAGGGCTGATTCGGGGCCAGAGTGCTGTTTAGGACATCTGCCATTCTATGAGTCTACTGTGTTTCCCACTTCCCATGTTGGATCGTTCTCTCCCTTTTTGATTCTGTCAGTTAGTATTAGTAGACACTAGTCTTGTTTGTGTCATCCCTTTGACTCTTAGACCTATCAGTGTGATCAATTGTGAACTGAAATTGATCACTTGGACTAATGAGATGGCCTTGGCACATGCCACCTTGATGGGCTTGAATTGGAATCCCCTGGCACATTTCTAACTCCATCATTTGGGGCACGACTGATTGAGCATGTCCCAAATTGTACATCTCCTCCCTCTCTTATTCCCACTCTTATATTTAACAGGGATCACTTTTCGGTTCAGATATTTTCATAAGCAAATCATCTTTGCAATTTTCTGGTAATAGTCTCCAAGACACCTTTCTTTGATTATTTTGTTATTGGCACATTACCTAGTGAGTACATATATGCTTTTAAAATACAGTGTTAAAATGGAATAAATTTTGTTACTTCAGGAAAAATTAGATTTTACTATGTTTACATTAAATTGTTAGAGATAGAGAGAAAGAGAATATGGCTGGATGAGGCATTTAGGAGAGCTAGAGAACTGTCTTAGAGGAGCTATTTCTGGTTGAAGTCCGTAGCTGGTGATGAGCATCTTTGGTCAGCATTTGGAGGTCAGCATTGACTAAGTTATCTCAACTAGTATCCAGCTGCTACTCTCCAGTCACATTATGACAGATGGTGGCACTTGGATCCTTTTAGACAACATAATGTCATTCATGTCTTACAAAAAATGAGACATAAATCTTTTAGAATCCTTTGCTATGTGACAAAATTTTACCATACAAGATTCCACTTTGTGATGTAAGATTGCTTGATGCTTGGTTCTTTCAGTGACTTTGATAAGCACACAAAGGGTGATCGATAAATACTGGACAAAATTGACCTGAATCCAGAGGGTGCTTCTGTATTTCTCTATATCCTAGTCTTAACGTATTTCTCCTCTCTAGCGCCATCTCCATCGGCCAGACTCAAATCTTTTCAGGCTGCACCTTTGTTTCCTTGCGTTTCCAGCCAATACAGTTATTGTCTCCATCTCATCTCCATACACACAGCTCTATCCTCTCTGTTGCATTTTCTACTTTATCACCAGAACTTTTTGAAATGCAGATTGGTTCAGACTGCTCCAGTGTTACCTGCAATAGTGCTGTTTCACCTAACGGGCAACATCCAAGCACTTATGCTAAGTGTATATGTTTCTGAAATTCAGCAATTTTATGATTTCATGGTTTTTTAAACTTTTATTTAGTAAATATAAATTTCCAAAGTACAGTTTATGGATTACAATGGCTTCTCCCCCCATAACTTCCCTCCCACTCGCACCCCTCCCATCTCCCGCTCCCTCTTCCATTCCATTCACATCAAGATTCATTTTCAATTATCTTTATATACAGAAGATCGATTTAGTATATATTAAGTAAAGATTCCAACAGTTTGCACCCACACAGAACATAGAGTGTAAAATACTGTTTCAGTACTAGTTATAGCATTAATTCACATTGAACAACACATTAAGGATAGAGATCCTGCATGAGGAGTAAGTACACAGTGACTCCTGTTGTTGACTTAACAATTTGACACTCTTGTTTATGACTTCAGTAATTACTGACTTTATGTTTTTACATATGCTTTTCCCTCACCTAAAATATGCTTCTCAGGTTTTTTCTTTGACAGTTTCCTGGAATTACAGAAAATATCAAGACTTATAGAAGGGCTCTTTAAGGAGTATGTTTTAACTTTTGAATGCACATTACACATTTTTTTTAAACAGACTCATTTTGTTTATTTGAGAGAGAGAGAGAGAGAGAGAGAGAGAGAGAGAGAGATCTTCCATCCTCTAGTTCACTCTCCAAATGGCTGCAATGATTAGGACTGAATCATTAGGAAGCCAGGAGCCAGGAGTTTCTTCCAAGTCTCCCACGTGGGTACAGAGTCCCAAGCTTTTGGGCCATCTTCTGTTGCTTTCTCAGGCACATCAGCATAGAGCAGTATAGGAAGTGGAGCAGCCTGGATTTGAACCAGCACCCATAGGGAAGCCGGCATCACAGGTGGGAGCTTTACCTGCTACACCACAATGCTGCCTGAACACATCTCTTTCTAACAGGAATGCTTATTTGAATTCTTAAGGACATTTTCATGCTCTTTTTTGTCCTTTGGGAATAGACCATTAATTATTCTCAATAAATTTGAAATATAAATAATCTTCATACTTCTAGGGAATAGGATGAAAATGTTATTAACCACTTCCTCCAATTGAGAGACACAGGAGAATCAGAAGAGAGTAAGGACTATGAGTTATTGAAGATGTGAGATGTGAAACATCAGGTTAAGTGGTTCTTAATAATAATCATGAATAACACCACACGTTTGTAATTGATATTTTATTGTGCTGTACATCTTGCAACCAGTTTCCTGAATAAATATTAAACTATGCCTTAAACTATTTGCTGGAAGGAAATTGCATTTAAGCCATTTGCTAACAAAGTTTTCCTGATAGGAAGCTATACAAAGCAATACCTTAATCTACCAGAAAAAAAATCAAATCCCAAAACCAACCAAACAAAAACCAAATGATTTCTATAGTGGCAGCAACATTTTGTGGAATCTCATTTTCCAATTGGGTGGCCATGGCATAGACCCATTTTTCTGAGCTTATAAAAATCAAGGTGCATATAATAGTGAATGAATTGATGAAGAGGAGGAGTGATGGCACAGAATCTAAGAATGTCAGGCCCTTGGAGGTCTCACCAACAGTCTCCACAGCACTAAGTAGGTGATAACCCTCAGTAATAGCAGTCAGAGGTACTTAGTCAGGCAGTGACTTCTCTTATGATTTGCTTGTGGAGAAAAACTCAGGGGACATTGGTCTTCATTTCAGACATCTAGCTTGGTCTGTCTTCTCTGCAGTGGAGTTCCCTTAGGGGCTACCTTTCCACACTTTAAAATTACGATGAAATAAAAGGTGCTGTTTTCACTAACAGTCTTTCCACTGGAACTGTTGTCATACAAGAATTGACCAAAATGAGCTCATGAAGAGAAAGAGGAGCAACACTTGCGAGTTCTCACTGAGCAATCCCTGTGGCTGCATATATGTGATTCTACCAGAAAAGCTACAGTGTAGACATGCAGGGATGGCCGCTGTCCTAAAGGAGTGCCCCACCCTTGCTAGCATAGCAAAGCTGCAAGAGGCTACAGTGTTACCTGGGATACTGGGCATCTGCATTTTGTTGAACAAATGAATGAAGGGCAGGATTCTTGCCAAGAGAATTAATGTAGGTGTGGAGCCCTGCGAGCATGCTAGGAGCTGAGAGTTTCCTAAGAATATTTGAAGGAAAATCAGCAAAAGAAGGAAGCCAAGACAAAGGTTCTTGGATTTACCTGAAGGGTCAGCTGGCCCCTCCCAGAGGGACCCACGAAAGGGAACCTGAACAGTCAGAAACTATTCTGCATTCGCTGTGAATGCATGACATACTAGATGCTAAATAAAAAACAACATGCAAACAAAAAATCTCTAAATGCTAGTGCTTTGGTTTTTCTCTTAGTTCAATGGAAGTACGGTGTTCCCTACTCCTATGAAACATTTATAGGAAATTTAAGGGGCTGATGCCATGACATAGCTGGTAAAGCCACTGCCTGCAATGCTGGCATCCCATATGGGTATTGGTTTGGATCTGGCTGCTCCACTTACAATCCAGCTCCCTGCTAATGGCCTGGGAAATGCAGAGGAAGATGGCCCAAGCTTTTGGGCTCCTGCCATGAACGTGGGAGACACAGGTGAAGTTCCTGGAAATGGCTTTAGACTGGCCCAGCCCTGGCCATTACAATCATCTGGAAAGTAAACCAGTTAATGGAAGACTTCTCTCTCTCCATCTCTCCCTCTCTGTCTCTGTAACTCTGACTTTCAAATGAATAAACATATCATTTTGAAAAGAAAAGCAAACTTTGTGTTCTACTCTATTGGGTGATGAGTTTAGCATTAAAATTCAGTGTTTTTTTGTTTTTGTTTTTTTCTGGCAAAGGAGTCTTAGATAATTTCTGGTCTGTGTAGAACAGCCTGGCTCAAATGTTCATCTTTATTTCTGCTGAACAAGCCTCCATGAACAGACGTGTGCCTAATGGGGCAGATATAGTTTTCTTCAAATCATTTGCTCTTCCATCGTCATAGATAACTTCCTGTGTTTGTCAGATTTGTGCTTCTCTTTCTCATTTTTTCATTCGTTTTTTAAATTAACATCTATTTTCCCCACTAATCACTGCTGATTTTCCTTTGGATCAGCTTCACTCCTGTGTTACTTGCCCACTTCTGGAGGAAAGGAGAAGCAATAAGAGAAAATAACTGGAGAGATTAAAAAGGAACTGGAGAGCTTGGGGCAGAGCTGAAGAGGCGAGAGTTCTAATGAGGACTGAACTGTAGAGATAGAGCTAAGTGTTTTCCTCCCTAAAGGAAACCAAATTCAATTCACCAATTGAATAACTCATCCCAAGTGCCTGGTGCACTCTTCTGGATGGGTGCCTGGTCAGCTCCTACTCTTACGTAAGGGCTCGGCTCAGATGTTACCTCCTCCAACAGGCTTTTTTTTTTAATTTTTAATTTTTTTTTTTAGTTTTGTAAAACCAACAGGCTTTTTTAACTTCAGAATGAGAAACACTGGCTCAAACCCCTTGTGTCATCACATCAGTGTTATAATTTCTGCATGCCCCCTGTGACTGTCTGGATGTATTTTACTACATCACTTGTCAGTTGTCCATTTCCATCTAATTAAACAGTAACTTCCACATGGACAAGATCCATATTTTTATTTTCTGCATCCCTTGTAACTAAAACGAAGATGCACATATGCACACATACACGCAAAGCAGTCTGTAGGGATCAATGATTTGACATAGTGTGTTAAACTGCCACCTAAAACACTGGCATCCCATATGAGCAACTGTTTCAGTCCTGGCTGCTCTGCTTCCAGTCTGGCTCCCTGCTAATGCACCTGACAGGGCAGCAGAAAATGGCCCAAGTACTTGGGCAACTGCTACCTACTCAAGAGACCTGGATGTGGTTCTAGGCTCTTGTCTTAAGTTTGGACCAGCTCTGATCATTGAGGACATTTCAGGAGTGAAATAGAGGATGGAAGACATGTTTCTCTCTCTCTCTCTCTCTCTCTCTCTCTCTCTCTCTCCTCCTTCTCTCTATTCTTCTTTCTCTGTCACTCTGCCTTTCAAATCAATAAAATAAATCTTTAAAAAACAGTCTGTAAATGTAATTCTTTCTCATCACAGAAAATTATAATTTAATTAGGAATATTAACAAGTGTAACACAATAAGGAGAAAAATGCATCCTGTGGACCATAAATAAGCTCTAGAACAGTTTCGGGATGTGAGATATCAGGATGGCAAAACACGTGTGGGGAAGACTTCATAGAGGATGTGAGGTTTAAAATGTTCTTTTTGAATAGCAAGCAAAGAGAAGAGTGTCACGCCCAGAGAGGGAAATAGCACAGGGCTTGGGGTGAGACTTAGCCTTAAATGCTACTGGGTGCTTGATTTAATCTGCACTTGATTTCTTTTCTTTTCTTTTTAAGAATTTATTTATTTATTTGAGAGGTAACATTACAGACAGTGAGAGGGAGAGACAGAGAGAAAGACCTTCCAAATAGCTGCAATGGCCAGAGCTGAGCTGATCTGAAGCCAGGAGCCAGAAGCTTCTAAGTCTCCCATGCGAGTGCAGGGGTCCAAGGACCTGGGGCATCTTCTTTCCCATAGTAGAGAGCTGGATCTGAAGAGGAGCAACTGGGACTACAACTGGTGTGCATTTTGCATGTTATTTCTTTAATGTAAATTTGCTATTGAAATTGTCTTCCTGAAGTTTTTCTAGAAGAACAGAAAGCCAGATATTTAACGCCAGTGTTTCCTGAAGGCACGGGACTTGCGACTTCACTTTGTACTCAAGTGTGGCACTTAGCAAATCTGGCTCACAGCCGGTCTCTGGCAGGAAGGAGGAGGCAGCTATGTTACGAGCGGTGCGGCCGGGCTGTGTGGAGCCCTTGCTCTCACAGCAGGGATGTCGGACAAGACCGGCTTGCCTTTGAGAAATGTTAAGCACATTTCCCTGACATTGTCTACATGGACTGGAAAGGGCCCAGCGTGCGTTCACTGTCTTCTCCCACCTTCTGATATACAAATCTGCTAATGATTCATCTCTGCCTCCTTCTGATAAAAACTCAGTCTATGCATCGTTTTATCCCACTGGGTATTTAGTGGGAGGGCTGAAGCTGAGTATGCAATTTTAAGATTGGGGAAAGGGACATGGCATGATTTTTTTTCCTGTTGAATGCCTGTGACACTGTCTTTTGTGTGTCTGTAGGTGTGTGTGCACATGTGTGCACCTGCATGTGCTTGTGGTTTTTATTCTCCTTCCTTCCTTCCTTCCTTCCTTCCTTCCTTCCTTCCTTCCTTCCTTCCTTCCTTCCTTCCTTCCTTCCTCTCTCTCTCTCTGTGTAACAATGACTTCCAAATATATGAATAAATCTTTTTTTTTTAAAAAAAGTAATTGACTGACAGATATAGAAACTATTAGTAGGAAAGGAAAAGGGAATACAGACGGTAAATAAAGAGGGATCTGAGGGTTGTTAGTATAGAAGTGTTGAGATATGCTGATGGCCAAAAGGCTTTGATTTACTAAATAATAAGGGAGGTTACAACTGGAAACTCCAGTGTGTCATAAGGCTATTTTTGCAACCAAAGACTGTAGTTGAGATACAGAATCTAACAGCAGATGCTGCCTTAAGAATATATAATCTTACCTGTAGTTGTTATTTATAAATGGCACTTTTTCTGGTCATTAATGATTTCCTTAAAAATTCTATACAATTCTATGAAGTGTGATGATTCATCTAATATTGACTTAATAGTTTAATTACTTTTTCCAATGTGTGCATCATCTAAATATGTTCCATTACATGTGATTATAGTATATTTCTATAAATGCGCAAAAGAAATCCTTATGCAGCTGTCATCTAACATAAAAGTTTACCTCCAGTGATAGAAATCAGACTGACTGGAAAAATATAAATAAATGATGAGTCTTAAAACTTACTGAATATATTTTCTTTAAAAAGAGGACATTGGGGGCTGGTGCTGTGACATAGTAAAGCCACTGTCTATAGCGCTGACATCCTATATGGGCTCCCGGCTGCTCCACTTCCAGTCTTGCTCTCTGCTATGGCCTGGGAAAGCAGTAGAAGATGGCCCAAGTCCTTGGGTCCTTGCACCCACATGAGTGACCTGGAAGAAGCTCCTGGCTCCTGGCTTCAGAATGGCCCACCTCTGACGTTGCAGCCATTTGGAGAATGAACCAGCAGATGCAAAGCCTCTCTCTCTCTTTCTCTCTGTTTTTGCCTCTCTGTAACTCTGCCTTTCATATAAATAAATAAATCTTAAAAAAAAAGAAAAGGGTGACATTGTAAAAAAAAGGTAACAAGAAATGATATTTAGGGCTTACATTACATATAAATGACAAAGAAGGCTAAAACAGCCAAATTAATGCACTTAGCTTAAAAAAAATTCTAACTTGGAAATGTTACATTCAAAACAACTGATTTGGGGTATATAAAATTTACACTTAATTACTTAATATAAAATTGGAAATAACTTTAATAATTCTACTTAATTATGAAATTTTGAAAATAGAACTATGAAGGATCCATTTGTACTTTGAAGTGTTACATAATTATTTCAAATCTATCATACTGTGGCTGGCATTGTGGCATAGTGGGTAAAGCCCCTGCCTGCAACCCAACATCCCATATGGGTACTGGCTAGAGTCCTGGCTGCTCCACTTCCCATCCATCTGCCTGCTCATGGCCTGGGCAAAGCAGCAGAAGATGGCCCAAGTGCTTGGGCCCTGCCAGCTACGTGGCAGCTCCTGACTTTGGACCAACCCAGCCCTGGCCATCCTTGCCCTCTCTGTCACTCTTTCAAATAAATGAATAAATCCTTCAAAAACAAATCTACCAGAGTTGATAAAACACAGAAAATAGAAAAACTAGAAAGATTTCTAGCATTCATATGAAAACACAATCTTCCTGTTGTTATAAAATGTTTATATGTTCATATGATAAAAGGCAGAAGTGTACTTAATTATGGATTTGTGTATTCATTTGTTCAAACATTCATTCATTTACCATTTCACTTTGGTTGTTAACAGACCATTTGGTTAGCTGATTGGATTTATTAGTTTATTTAGTCTATTAGGAATATCCCAACTGTTCTAGTTTGGATTTGGGCCAACAGTTTCTGTCTTATTTTATGACAAATCATATAGGAGCAAATATAACCTCTGGGAGTGGTTATGTGGGGTTTACTAGCCTTGACTCCTCTAATGTCCAGCTGAAATCTAAACATCATTTGTTTTTGTGTCTCCAGGTTTAGTTTGTGGATGTTTTCTCCTCTTTAGTCCATATTTCCATTATTTAATGAGGAACTTGTTTTCTCAAACCCACCCATTCTTCTCTTCTTTTATGACTTATACAAGTATTTAACTCATAAAACAACTGTAATTTTGGAATGTGACATTGTTCCCTGTTGAGAGAGGAAAGTCGGGTTGTAAGCAGTCAGTGGATGTAGAATTTAGGGACATGGTACTTCACATTTGTAGAATACCTATTTCACATAAATAAACAACATAAAAGAAGCAAAGCAAGACAAATATTTACTGAATACTGTTATTATGTACCTGTTATTCCGAGTATACATTCATACATTTTATCTCATTTAATGCTGAAAATAACCTCAAGAACTGGAAATTTTTATCATCACAAGTTTTTTTGTTGTTATTAACAAGACCTACAAATTACCTTTTTGAGTTGGTTTCAAAGTATTTGACTACCGATTACAGTGGATTCAGGTTCCAGTAACTAAGTTCCTGCTCTGTGATGCAGCCCACTTTATGCACAGTTTTCATAGGATCTCAATCACTTTGCCCTGTGAGATTTGGCAATTAGATGCTAATACTCTACTTGCTGGTATTGGTGAGAGTAATAAACTGTCCTTTGTCACTGACCAAAAAGACTCTTATCTTTTTCCCACTTCCATGAAGCTATGGAAAACTAACTTGTTAGGTTTCAAGTACAGTAAAATCTTAGTGCCTTTATGGTTCCTGACAAAAAATGAAACAGTTTAATTGGAAGCTTGTTTTCTTGGTAGTACATGAACTAATTATGTATGTTAAAATGAATGGTTTCTTAGATTCAAAAACATTTGTTATTTTATATATATTCCTACATTTGGAAATTATAGAACCAATGGCACTCAAATTTTCTCTCCAAGGAAAGTATCAAAGCTTTAAGCTCCTATAGCATGGAGTTGGATAGAATATTGTATAGTACCAATATTTCAGTTAAAATAAAAACTAGAGTGAAACCTCACTTTACCTTTAATCATGATTTCTACTTAATCTTTAAGACAGCTCAATTTTGAAAGGCATTTGATACTGCCTGATGAAATCAATTTTTTTTTCACATTTTCTATTTCTCTCTTGGAAAACTTCCTTGGATGAGATTTATTTGATACAGCTCTAATACTTTAGATAGAGGGGAAAATCTGTGAATTAGCCAAGACACCCTTGTCTTATAATTGCACATTATCTCCCTTTAGAGAAGCAACATGGGAAGGAAAATTATAATTATAAGATTGTGTGATAAGAACAGAATCAGAGTAAGTAATATAAAGTCATTTTGTGGTTTCCTAGCATCTGATTGGGATTACAATGAAAAACTGAAACACCATTTTCCCTAATCTGCGACAAGGTCCCATGTATCATTTTCCCATTGATTTAAACCTTCCATGACAGTTCCACTGTTCAGGAAAATTACTTTAATTTTAGGCATAAGGCAATATTCTGGCTATTAAGACAGGAGAAAAAGGCTAAGGATTTCTGAATGAGCCGTACTTGCTGTGGGCATTGTTTTGAATGGGCATTTGGAGATAGCTGGACAGGTGGCACTCACCTTCAGCTCCATGCAGAACTACCGTGCCAGCAAGTCTAACAGCAGAAGACAGCAATGTGAAAGGACGAATCTGCAGAATCACCAGACTCCACTTCCGTTCCTGTACTCCATAGACGACTTCCTGAGCTCACGTTTTAGGCATTGCTTTTTTTCCGTCGCTCTCTGGCAGGAGTTGAAAGTGGTGTGGAATGGAGTCAGTTTTAGCAGAAGACATAATGCCACATAATGCCACGCGGAACTTCACTTTTCTCAGCTTTTCTCATTAATTTTCAGCCTACCTGGATTTTTCTTTCATCAAGAAGAGGGCAGTAAGTTTTTTAATTCATGTATAATCATTGATCTTTTTTTCTTTGTCATCGGGTATAAAATTCTTTTAATATTGGACATTACAATATAGTGTCCTTCTAAGAGAGAGGGAAAGAGTATTCAATGGAATTGAAAGAGAATCAGTCTTTGATGTAATAAAATTCTAACTGCACAAATGAGTACTCCACGTATCACAATTCTACACACATAATTAGCTGTCATACTTTCTTATTATTTGCAGGTATTTCATCATTTTTCTAAATAAACTATGGCTTCATGCTTACATTTATGTAATTTCTGCTATTCACACACATTTTATCATACTTTACTTCTAATAAAATTATTATTACATTTATTTCACAGTAGTTGATTGCAAGTTTGAATATATCAGATATTGAAACTCATATTTTTTAGACTGTCACTCTTCATGGACTTATATCTGATTGAGTTTTTTCTGTTTTGCACCTTAATATATGTTCTTACTGATAACCATAGAAGCACTTACACATAAAAATAATTTTCTTATTTCTGCCATGCTAAGTGCATTGTTCTGCAGGTATTAATTCTCTTTTACAATCATAAAATTGCCTCTAAAGATAGTTTCGTGCTATTTCTTTTGAAAGGATATTTTGAAACAGTTTTTGCATGACCACATATAATTTCCTGAAGGCTTTTCATAAAAGGCTAAATGCTAACTTTTATCTAACTTACCCAATATCATTTTCACATTTATATCACAGATTTTAATTTTCTTTTGGTAACTTTATTTGTAAACTTCAGTTGTTGAATCTTATGTAGCTTCCAAATAATTGATTATGATATTAGAGATAACATCCATTCACCATAATCTCTTGCATTATTTTCCTTCATACTTGGTGCACTCTTAAATGAAAAAGGGGTTAAAGTGAGATACTTTCAGTCACACTGAGGATGAATCAAGAGTGCCTTCTGCAAGGTGGAGCCGAAGCTCAGGGTGTGGCAGCAAATCCAATGGCCTAGTAATTCAAACAATGGAAACCAAAATATGGCAAGTATTGGGGGACCTGTGTAGAGCAGACAAGATTCAGTAGTATCAGAAAAATGTTCAAACCTACTTCTGAATCTGAGAACCTGTCACCACATGGTTTCTACGGTCCTTTGAATGTAATAAGATTGTACAAAATAAGTGCTAACTGCGTGTCTGTGAGGGAGAGAGAGAAAATGAAAAATTATGTGCAAATGATATAGCTTTCTTAATTGATGAAAACGAAGCTGAGAGTTGTGAAAACAGTGGCCTAGACAAAGTAGAATTTATTATTATTGTTATTGCTATTTGGGAACACATGCTGACAGTGGGAGTAGGAGTTCGAGGCTGGTGGGAGTTTGCAAGATGTCATGAGGAGTGAGGCTCTTTCTTGTTTTGGCTCCATTTTTTCTTTCCTTTACTTATCTTTTTTATGTGATATTAATACAAAGAGAACAGATTCACTGTAGTTCATAGATACAATTCTAAGACTATAATGATGTTCCCATCATCCATCCCCCTCCCTCCTTCTCTCCTTCCTTTTTCTTCCTCCCTCCCTCCCTCCCTCCCTCCCTCCCTCCCTTCTTTTCCTCCCTCCCTCCCTCCCTTCTTTTCCTCCCTCCCTTCCTTCCTCCCTTTCCTTTTCCTTCCTTCCTCCTTTTGTCCCTGGGTCTTTTTTAGTTCATGAAATAACATATTCTTAATTTACATTACAGTCAAGAGCTTAATAAGGGGTGTGATGCACATTTTTAAAAAAATTTAGTTATTTATTTGAAAGTCAGAGTTACACACAGAGAAAAGGAGAGGCAGAGAGAGAGAGAGAGAGAGAGAGAGAGATCTTCCATCCACTAGTTCACTCCTCAGTTGGCTACAACAGCCGGAGCTGAGCCGATCTGAAGCCAGGAGCTTCTTCTGGGTCTCCCAGGTGGGTGCAGGGGCCCAAGGACTTGGGCCATCTTCTACTGCTTTTCCAGGCCTTAGCAGAGAGCTGGATTGAAGAGGAGCAGCTGGGACAAGAACCAGTGCCCATATGGGATGCTGGCGCTTCAGGCCAGGACGTTAACCCACTGAGCCAAAGCGCCAGCCCCTGTGATGTACATTCTTTTTTTTTTTTTCTTTTTTTTTTCTTTTTTTGTTTTTTTTTTCTTTTTTTTATATAAAGCTTTTATTTAAAGAATATAAATTTCCAAAGAACAGCTTATGGATTACAATGGCTCCCCCCCACACACAACTTCTCTCCCTCCCCTTCCCCTCCCCTTTCCCGCTCCCTCTCCCCTTCTGTTCACATCAAGATTCATTTTCAATTCTCCTTATACACAGAAGATCAATTTAGTACATATTACGTAAAGATTTCAACGGTTTGCCCTCGCATAGAGACACAAAATGATAATACTGTTGGAGTACTAGTTACAGTATTAATTCACAATGTACAGCACATTAAGGACAGAGATCCTACATGATTTTTTTTAGGTGTGATGTACATTCTTAGGAAGACAGCTACTGGACACCAATGCTCATGATCTACCTTAAGCAAGAAGCATCAGGACAAAGGAAATAACAATAATACAACAGGTCATGGTTAGTGAGTCTGTCCTGCTGTTTGAAGATTTTTCTCATGGACTTCACCTGAGAACTCTAAGAATTTCCACTTCTTCAGACTATGTCCTGTGATCTGCAAGTGAGGCTGAGAGACTGCTTATTTTTGGAATATTTATTTATTTATTTTTAACTTTTATTTAATGAATATAAATTTCCAAAGTACAGCTTATGAATTACAATGGCTTCCCCCCCATAACTTCCCTCCCACCCGCAACCATCCCCTTTCCCGCTCCCTCCCCCCTTCCATTCATATCAAGATTCATTTTCAATTTTCTTTATATACAGAAGATCAGTTTAGCATATATTAAGTAAAGATTTCAACAGTTTGCACCCACATAGCAACATAAAGTGAAAAATACTGTTGGAGTACTAGTTATAGTATTAAATCACAATGTACAGCACATTAAGGACAGAGATCCTACATGATATAATTTTTAAAAAATTGATTGATTTTTCTACACAATTTCCAATTTAAAACCAAGTTTTTTTTTTCATTTTCAATTATCTTTATATACAGAAGATCGATTCAGTATATACTAAGTAAGGATTTCATCAGTTTGCACCCACACAGAAACACAAAGTGTAAAAATACTGTTTCAGTACTAGTAATAGCATTATTTCACATTGGACAACACATTAAGGGCAGATCCCACATGAGACGTAAGTACACAGTGACTCCTGATGTTGACTTAACAATTTGACACTCTTGTTTATGGCGTCAGTAATCTCCCTAGGGTCTAGTCATGAGTTGCCGAGGCTATGGAAGCCTTTAGGGTTCGCTGACTTTAACTTCGATCTTATTCTGACAGGGTCATAGTCTAAGTGGAAGTTCTCTCCTCCCTTCAGAGAAAGGTACCTCCTTCTTTGATGGCCCCATTCATTCCACTGGGATCTCACTCACAGAGATCTTTCATTTAGGTCTTCTTCTTCTTCTTCTTCTTTTTTTTTTTTTTTTTTTCCAGAGTGTCTTGGCTTTCCATGCCTAAAATACTCTCATGGGCTCTTGAGCCAGATCTGAATGCCTTAAGGGCTGATTCTGAGGCCAGAGTGCTATTTAGGACATCTGCCATTCTATGAGTCTGCTGTGTCAGCTGCTTCCCATGTTGGATCGTTCTCTCCCTTTTTGATTCTATCAGTTAGTATTAGCAGACACTGGTCTTGTTTGTGTGATCCCTTTGACTCTTAGAGCTATCAGTGTAATCAATTGTGAACTGAAATTGATCACTTGGACTAATGAGATGGCATTTATTTGAGAGGCAGAGTTACAGACAGAGAGAGGAGAGACAGAAAGAGGTCTTCTCTCTGCTGATTGACTCCCCAGATGGCCAAAACAGCTGAGCTTGGCCAATCTGAAGCTACAAGCCAGGAGCTGTTTCTGGTCATCTTCTTCTTGGGCCATCTTCCACTGCTTTCTCAGGCCATTAGCAGGGAGCTGGATCAGAAGAGGAGCAGCTGGGATTGAAACCAGTACTCTTATGGGATGCTCAGGCTGCATGGGGAGGCCTAACCTATTATACTACAGCGCTGACCCTGAAAAACTGCTTTTTAAAGCTGCATTAATGCATCAAATATAATCTGGGATCTGTTAGCAAGTGAGCAGAGGAGGACTAGAGAGTAAGTCAAAGTGTCACTGCCACAGATACCTATTAGAAAACCCTAGAGAATCAAGTGAACCTTTTTGGAAAAATGAGGATGCCTAACATATTTAGGATGCACATACATAATTCAAGTGTATTCTTCATCAACTATACTCAGAGGTTGTTATGTGGAAACAAATACAAACACCATAAAAAATGAGCCAGAGACACTTAGGAATTACTCAAAAATGTATCACTGTTACTTAAAGTTCTTCACACAACTCTATTGAGAAATATAATCTCAGATTTAAATAACTGGACACACAGATCACATTCTTGGACATAAAAATAGAATGTTTTTCAAAAGTTAATCATTCCCAAGTTAATTTATTTACATTTTAAAGTCAAGAAATATCAGTATATTTCCTTTAACTGAATTCTTAAAGTTATCTGTACAATAAGGATAATTTATTAAGATGTTTTAATTTTTAATACTCATAGGAAAAAGAAATATGTTGTAAAAACCAAATAAGGAAGTTTAACACTTGGTAAAAATTAGAAGCTAGATCATTAGAAAGCAGCAAATAGGGAAACAAATGATATTTGTCTCTTTGGGACTGGCTTAATTCACTCAGCATGATGTTTTCCAGATTCCTCCATTTTGTTGCAAATGACCGGATTTCATTCTTTTTGACTGCTGTATAGTATCCTGTAGAGTACATGTCCCATAATTTCCTAATCCAGTCTACTGTTGATGGGCATTTGGGTTGGTTCCAAGTCTTAGCTATTGTGAATTGAGCCGCAATAAACATTAGTGTGCAGACGGCTTTTTTGTTTGCCAATTTAATTTCCTTTGGGTAAATTCCAAGGAGTGGGATGGCTGGGTTGAATGGTAGGGTTATATTCAGGTTTCTGAGGAATCTCCAGACTGACTTCCATAGTGGCTTCACCAGTTTGCATTCCCACCAACAGTGGATTAGGGTCCCTTTTTCCCCGCATCCTCTCCAGCATCTATTGTTGGTGGATTTCTGAATGTGAGCCATTCTCACTGGGGTGAGGTGAAACCTCATTGTGGTTTTGATTTGCATTTCCCTGATTGCTAGGGATCTTGAACATTTTTTCATGTGTCTGTTGGCCATTTGGATTTCCTCTTTTGAAAAATGTCTATTGAGGTCCTTGGCCCATCTCTTAAGTGGGTTGTTTGTTTTGATGTTGTGGAGTTTCTTAATTTCTTTGTAGATTCTGGTTATCAACCCTTTATCTGTTGCATAGTTTGCAAATATATTTTCCCATTCTGTCGGTTTCCTATTCACTTTCCTGACTGTTTCTTTTGCAGTACAGAAACTTTTCAATTTGATGCAATCCCAGTAGTTAATTTTTGCTTTGAGTGCCTGTGCTTTTGGGGTATTTTCCAAGAAGTCTTTGCCAGTACCCATGTCTTGCAGGGTTTCTCCAATGTTCTCTAATAATTTGATGGTGTTGGGTCGTAGGGTTAAATTTTTAATCCATGTTGAATGAATTTTTGTGTAAGGTGAAAGGTAGGGATCTTGCTTCATGCTTCTGCATGTGGAAATCCAGTTTTCCCAGCACCATTTATTAAACAGACTGTCCTTACTCCAGGGATTGGTTTTGGATCGTTGATCAAATATAAGTTGGCTGTAGATGTTTGGATTGATTTCTGGTGTTTTTATTCTGTTCCATTGGTCTATCCATCTGTTTCTGTACCAGTACCATGCTGTTTTGATAACTACTGCCCTGTAGTATGTCCTGAAATCTGGTATTGTGATGCCTCCGGCTTTGTTTTTGTTGTACAAGATTGCTTTAGCTATTCGAGGTCTCCTGTGTCTCCATATGAATTTCAGCATCATTTTTTCCAGATCTGAGAAGAATGTCCTCGGTATCTTGATTGGTATTGCATTGAATCTGTAAATTGCTTTTGGCAGAATGGACATTTTGATGATATTGATTCTTCCAATCCATGAGCATGGAAGATTTCTCCATTTTTTGGTATCGTCTTCTATTTCTTTCTTTAAGGTTTTGTAATTTTCATTGTAGAGATCTTTAATGTCCTTGGTTTAGTTTATTCCAAGGTATTTGATTGTTTTTGTAGCTATTGTGAATGGGATTGATGTTAGCAGTTCTTCCTCATCCGTTGCATTGCCTGTGTATACAAAGACTCTTTATTTATGTGCATTGATTTTATATCCTGCTACTTTGCCAAACTCTTCTATGAGTTCCAATAATCTCTTAGTAGCGTTCTTTGGGTCCCCTAAATAAAGAATCATGTCGTTTGCAAAGAGGGATAGTTTGAGTTCTTCCTTCCCAATTTGTATTCCTTTAATTTCTTTTGTTTCCCTTGATTGGCGACAACTAACAGCACCAAAGTGGAAACCTGTTGAAGTGAAATGGACACTATGAGAAACAGTAACTTGATCAGCTCTTGTGCTGACTGTTGTTGTACAATGTAATACTTTATCCATTTTAGTATTTTTTTTTTATCCTAGTACTAGTGGTTGAACTCTGTAATTAACACACAATTATTCTTAGGCATTTAAATTTAACTGAAAAGTGATCCCTGTGAAATATAAGAGTGGGAATAAGAGAGGGAGGAGATGTACAATTTGGGACATGCTCAATCGGACTTGCCCCAAATGGTGGATTTAGAAACCTGCCAGGGGATTCCAATACAATCCCATCAAGGTGGCATGTACCAATGACATCTCACTAGTCCAAGTGATCAATTTCAGCTCACAATTGATCACACTGATAGGTCTAAGAGTCAAAGGGATGACACAAACAAGACTAGTGTCTGCTAATACTAACTGATAGAATCAAAAAGGGAGAGAATGATCCAACATGGGAAGTGGGATACACAGCAGACTCATAGAATGGCAGATGTCCTAAATAGCACTCTGGCCTCAGAATCAGCCCTTAAGGCATTCGGATTGGCTCAAGAAACCCATGAGAATATTTTAGGCATGGAAAGCTAAGACACTCTGAAAAACAAAAAAAAGAAGACCTAAATGAAAGCTCTCTGCGAGTGAGATCCCAATGGAAAGAACGGGGCCATCAAAGAAGGAGGTACCTTTCTCTGAAGGGAGGAGAGAACTTCCACTTTGTCTATGACCCTGTCGGAATAAGATCGAAGTCGGCGAACCCTAAAGGCTTCCATAGCCTCGGCAACTCATGACTAGACCCTAGGGAGATTCTTGACGCCATAAACAAGAGTGTCAAATTGTTAAATCAACTTCAGGAGTCACTGTGTACTTACGTCTCATGTGGGATCTGCCCTTAATGTGTTGTCCAATGTGAAATAATGCTATTACTAGTACTGAAACAGTATTTTTACACTTTGTGTTTCTGAGTGGGTGCAAACTGATGAAATCTTTACATAGTATATACTGAATTGATCTTCTGTATATAAAGATAATTGCAAATGATTAAAAAATCTTGGTGTTAAATTGGTAATTGCATAGAAATTTAATCAATTTAAAAAAATATATATCATGTAGGATCTCTGTCCTTAACATGCTATACATTGTGAATTAATACTATAACTGGTACTCCAACAGTATTTTTCACTTTGTGTTGCTATGTGAGGGCAAACTGTTGAAATCTTTACTAAATATATATTAAACTGACCTTCTGTATATAAAGAGAATTGAAAATGAATCTTGATGTGAATGGAAGGGGAGAGAGAGTGGGAAAGGGGAGGGCTGCGGGTGGGAGGGAAGTTATGGTGGGGAAGGCATTGTAATCTATAAGCTGTATTTTCGAAATTTATATTCTTTAAATAAAAGCGTTATAAAAAAAAGAAAGCAGCAAATAGTTGCAAAACAAAAAATAATATGTATGTGTATATTGTATGTATTCTAGTCAGAGTCTTTTTGAAAAATCAAATCAAGAGCACAAATATGCAATTATATATTTAGAGTCAGATAGATAAATAGATAGAGATCTAGAATGAAATTTGTCATAAGCAGTTCACATACGGAATTATGGAGACCTAGAATCTTGCCATCTGTCATTGTCCATCTGGCGACCCCGGAAGCTGATCGTGCCCTTTGAAGTCCTGAGAGCCACAGAGCTGATGTGAGAACCATGAGCACTGAAGGTAAGAGAAGATGGATATTCTACCTCAAATTCTCCCTTTCTCCACCCCTTTGTTCTACTGAGGCCCTCAGTGCTTTGTGGAATGCCTGTCCACCTTGTGGGAGTGGCCTCTGCCTTACTTAGTCCTCCAATTAGAATGCGAATCTCTTCTGCAAACATCTTCACAGATGCACTCGGGAGTAATGTTGAGTCAGATATGCAGGCATGCCACAACCTCAAATGGACACTTAAATAACATCACATTATGTACTTACTATACCATAAAGATATCATGGATTTTTGCAAAACAGATACGTTTTTCAAGAAACATGGAGAAATGTTCACATAGATAGGTAACCAATTGGACCATTGCCTAATACAAAGAGCTCAAACTTGACGTAAATCATTCAAAATAAAATACAATATATAAACAAGAAAAATACTTTTAAAGTATCTGCAAGACAGCAGTATTTAAATTATTTCAAATTGGAAAGGGTTCTATTTTTAAATATTTTTCAGATGATGCTTCAATTGTGACTTTTTTAAAGATTTACTTATTTATTTGGAAGTCAGAGTTGCACAGAGAGAAGAGAGGTAGAGAGAGAGAGGTCTTCCATCTGCTGGTTCACCCCCTAATTGGCTGTAATGGCGGGAGCTCCACCGATTGAAGCCAGGAGCCAGGAGCTTCTTTCTGGTCTCCCATGTGGGTGCAGGGGATCAAGGACTTGGGCTGTCTTCTACTGCTCTCCCAGGCCATAGCAGAGAGCTGGATGGGAAGTGGAGCAGCATGGACTCGAACCAGCGCCCACATGAGATTCCAGCACTGCAGGCATGCCTTTACCACAGCCTCAGGGTTTTTAAGCATTGAGGAAGAAAATTACATTGTAAGAGAAAGACTTTAAATTTGCTAGATTAAAATTTTAAAATTTTAAAATGCGAATAACAGTAAGCAAACATCCTGAAATAAAGTAAAACAGCAGAGAAAGAGGACATGGAGACAAGGCTGCAGTCCAGCCCCTAAATGAAAAAGTAGAAATTCTAGAAATGATTCACGAGGAACACTGCAACACCATGCCAGCTGATCTGATACAAATACAGTTCCCCCAGGACCAATGGGTAGGTAGCATGTTGAAAAATTTGTGAGCAAATAGAAGCAAACATTACATTATTTTATTGTGAAAAAAATTTGAAATCATGTATAGATTTTTTATAATAAAATGTTTCATGAAGCTTTTGAAGATCTCTCATGTATATGAAGTACCTTTATTTAACAAGTCATGTATTATATAATGTCATTAAAATTAGTAAAAATTTATTCGAAAATCAGAAAGAGGAGAGTGATAGAGATAGAGTCAGAGAAAGGGACAGAAAGACCACCTCTCTCATTTACTTGTTTACTTCCTAAATGCCCACAACAGCTGTGGCTGGACCATACTGAAGCCAGGACCATGGAGCTCAACTGGGCTCTTCCTCGTGGATGGCAAAGACCAAAGTACTTGAGTCAGGGTGCTCATTAGCAGGGAGCTGGAATTGGAAGCGGAGTCATGATTCAAACCCAGGTATTCTGATATGGGATGTGGGCATACCAGACCGCAGCCAAAGTACTGCACCATATACCTGGCCTGCAATGACATTTTGATTATAGAGGGACTGTTTATACAATTATAACCCAATAAGATTATATCAGGCGATGACATTGTAGCTTCCATAGTTTTTGTAAATCCACCATTCCTCAACAGGTCTCCAAGTCATTCAGCTAGGTACAACTGTGTAAGCCCTGGAATTTGCTAAAAACAAACCAATAAACAAACAAAAAACAAACCTTAGTTTCTCAGTCTATATAAGACTTACACTAGTTTGATAGATTTTTCTTAAAATGAACATCTGTAATGTGTAAATGATGTCATCATGGTGAATTATGTTAAATCATGACTTGAGTTATAAGGTCTGATGGATCAATCTAGTTGTACGTGTGGGTCCTAACGTACACGTGAAACACCAGGTGTAAAACCTTTTCAGTACTGTGTAGCCTCTCCGGTGTAGTTACTATGTTGTCCCTAACAGTGTAGTTCAGCCTCACACACTGTATTATTCTGTATCATCCAAGAGATTTCCATAGTTCTCACGATTCTACTAATTCCTAGAGTAGTTATTATAGAAATATTTTATTTCAACAACTATAAATTTCTGCCAGTAACTTAGGAATTGTTCCATTGTAGAAAAGAAAACCATCTTTAAATCAAATCAAATATGCATTGATCTTTGAAATGTCTGACCTTACTTAAACAAATGTTACCTTAACTGAACAACTGATTGCAAGGAGGACCAATTATGATAAAAATCACTAAGTCCAAAACAGAAGTTTTGTTTTTAGAAATGAACATGAGATGATTCCTTTGAATTTCAATGATGTGCATGCCATTAGCAAAATGAAAGGTCTTTACAACATAGGAGATTCAGAAATGTATGTGTGAGAATTGATTGGGTGGTAATGAGGTTTTTGCTCTTTAACTTCATTATTATTATTCATTGGGTAAAAGAATCTTATATCACAGAGCATGCTCTTTTTCAAATCTTGTGAACCATTTAAAATAAATAGATGCTTTTGTTTTTATGGAGAAACATAATAAATTTTTCTTGATTCAAATAGCTGCTTTAAATTGGGTAAGGTTCATTCAAGACCAAAATTAATCACTTTCCTGGATATCTTACCTTCTAACCTATCAGTGAATAAAATATTTCTTTCTAATAAGGAAGTTATTTGTTAATATAAATTATTTATTTATGGTTTATCTTTTCTATTATCAAAACAGGGGCAAAAATTCTGATTTTCCCTATAATATCATTTGCTGTAAGTAAACTTGAGCATGATCACACAAACACAAATTAAAAGAATATTTAAATGAAGATTAAAATTTCAAGTAGTGATTAAATGGTTAAGCATTTTTTTCCTTCAGTCCTAGTTTTAACAAACATACAAATACGATAAACTGAATACACATTTTAATATCTATTAAATATATTTTTAAAAGTAATTCCTTGCTCATGATAAATTACTTTATCGTAATAAACATTTTATTGTTAAAAATGTTTAAATGTATTTGGTAAGTATCTATCTATCTATCTATCTATCTCTGAGATCCCATCTGTTGGTTCACTCCCCAAATGCCCATGGTGGCCAAGCTGGGCCAAGCAGAAGTGGCAGGGTCTGGGGACTCAATCCATGTCTCATATGAGTGACAGGAATGCAACTGTTGAGCTGTCACCTGCCTTCTATGGTATGCACTAACAGGAAGCTTGAGCTGGAAGTGAGAGTTGGGAATCCAACCTGAGTACTCCAGTGTTAGACGCAGATATACTATGAAGACTGAGAAAGTGATGTTAGCAGACTTTCACAGGAACTGTCATGATATCCCTGTTCTTGGTTGATGTGAATGTTTTCTGAATATACTATGCATTATTGTTGAGGTCAGCTGTAATGAAGTACCATAGACTGTGTGGCTTCAACAAGAGGAAATTATTGACTCACGGCTCTGGAGGCTGGAAGTCAGCCACCACAGCGCTGGCAGGGATGGTTTCTTCCGAAGTCCCTCTCCCTGGACTGTAGATGGCTGTGTGCTCTCTGGGTTCACTTGGTTTTCCTCTGTGTCTGTCTGTGACTCAGTCTCCACCTCTCATATGACAGCAGTTGTATTGGATCCAGACCACCCTAATGACCTCATTTAACCTTAACTATCTCTTAAAATCCTTATGGTCAAATACAGTCACATGCTGAGCTGCTAAGGCTTAGAATTTCAAAATATGAATTTTGGGGAGATCAAACGCAGCTCCTGAAGACCTCAAGCAAGAAATGAGTTTTTGCCAAAAATATTTTACTACATCTCTATCATCACAGTAGGCAAAACTATGATGATGATGATGATGATGATGACGACGATGATGATTACGCAATTAGGGAAGGAAGAATATATCTCATAATCAATGCAAAGAACAAGGAAGCTGAGTTTGGAGAGTTGCAATAATATCAAGTCATTCCCACTAAAGAAGCTGAAGCTACTATTTTTAACATTCACATGAAAGAAACATATGGATAGCTCTGCTAACTAACACTGTAAGTACTAATATATTTATTGATCTATGTACCAGAATGTAAAAGTGTCCCCAGAAGACTAACGATAAAATGTCAGTTTGTATGTACTCTTGCATTCCAATGGGAGGTGCTAGACAGTTACGGTAGACAGGAAAGTGAAGAGGTCAAAACTCAAGTTTGCAATCTCTTAGCTCAATATTCACCTCACCCTCAAAGACTGAGTTTGAGACTTGGATCTCTTGAGAGAGAGGCTTGCATTTGTTTAGAAATGGATTTTTGTACTTCGTATTGCTTCTAGTCAATGATGAGGTTTTGACTTCCAGTATCTGCCACACAGGAGTCTAGTGACTGGCACCAATGTGTAACTATGTGTGCATTTCATTCACCATCAACTCACAAAAATAGCACGAGGCCAGCTGAAAGCAACTGTTTCCCACTCCCTTGATAACAGGACAGGTCTGTGTGTTTCTTGTGACAAAATCTCTGGGCCATATGCAAAAGAGAGAACCAACCTTGAGTTAGGCAATTGCAAACAACCTGGAACAAATGATAATCTTTTTGTCATGGGAAATGATACCTCCAAACTTTTGTGGAAAAATTCAGATTAAATCACAATAGGGAGAATGTTTTAGCAGTACCAGCTAAGCACTATCATATTTTATGATAGAAACTGAAAATGGATCTGAAAATTTTCTAAATACCACACACATACACCCCTTAGCTGTATGCATGTTATTTTATACACAGGCATATTATTGTATTTTAAAAATAAATTTTTCTTTTAAGATTATAATTAATTCAGTTTACACAATTCCTTTTGTCATTCTCATTTATAAAGCCTTGATATAGGTGGAATTTCTCTATTAGAATGAAAATTTTGTATCTTAAGTGAACAAATCCAAATATACAATACGTATTACAGAACAGTGTCTCAATGAGATTTAATTCCACCCAGTGTCAGCATAGGAGTCAAATACATCCCTTGGTTATGATTGTGTATTTAAGCTGGAAGCTTAATTATGAGTGATAGATGAGATTTTCCCCTGAAGCAAGTATGTTTATAAAAATATTGAAAGTGCTAAGGGAGGTAGAGAGTTATCCAAATTTTCATCTCTTTCAGAGGAGTAAGATAAATCTGCACTCAGGCCTAACTGATCTGGGTTGAATGCACAAATAATTCACCGTTGATAAAATTGATTGAGGATTAGGACCAGTACGAGTACATGAAATACTCTGGTAAGTAACATCTCTAGGCAATGAATAGTTCCTTTGATATTTGCTATTTTATAAACTCGACATAAAAACTACAATGAAGAAAGCAGGAACTAATGAACAGAGACAGTTATAAGCAATTATAAGCTACTTTAGAAAGTAGCTGAGGAGGTTAAAGGAGCTGAACTACATCTTGAATACTACATGTATGACAGAACTTTCTGCACCAGAGTTTCCGTAGTTTTTAAAACAGGAAGCATACTGGGAAAGTTTACTTCGGAGAACATTAAAAAGTGTCCTGTTTTCCATATCCTCAGATATTTTTCAGAAACAAAAATAACAACCAAAGCAATTAAGTCCATTTACCACACCTCAACATTGCTCACACTTTTGACATTGAGCGAGGGACAATGATGACCAGGTAAATGCTCTAATGAGCCTGGGAATACATTAGAAGGCAGTAAGTAAAGATGAAAGTAGACCAACAAAGCAGTCTTCCTGAAACACCGCATGCCACTGTCATATTTCCTACTTTATTGAAAAATTTGGGTGCCCTGATAAGCTTTGATAAAACTTCTCACATCATTTCGTGATGGCGGCAGCGGAACAGCAGTCGTGTGATCACGTGTTGACAGATTTCAGCAGTGCACAAAATAGCATCAACACGCGACGTGACTCTTGGTCTATGGCACCACACTGCAATGTAGCAGACAATATGAATCATTCACAATTTGAGTTCCCTTTATTCTGACAAGTTTTCCTAATATAAACCATCAAAAGTAGTTGAAAACTTGTTAGTCTTCCTGCCCTGGTTTTAATGGAACGGGTACATACCGTCAGCTGCTGCCTCTCCCTTTATTGAAAACCTGACAGAGCATTAAAAATGCGTCTGCCTTAAATGTTTGAGGCTAGCTATAAAACGTCAAGATGTGTGGTAATAAATGCAACAGTGATGATGTGCTGAGAGAAGAGGTATGCATAAAACTGTCAAAGGGCAGGAAAAAAAAAAAGGTAGTGCTGAATTGAAGTTAGAAAAATAATTCAGTTTAAAAGGCAAGAAACGGGAGGGAATGGAGACTGGATTTAGGCATCCGGAAATGTGCCTTCTGTCCTTGCCTAAGAACTGGTGTCTGGGTAATGGGAGCAACTTTGCACGGTCTCCCCAGACTTCGCTTCACACGTTTAGAAAACGAGGAGGATGATTGAATGATCTCCAAACTTCCCTCCCAAGCTGAAGTCTGATGATGTATTAGTGATTCACAATTGCTATAATGAAGGCAAGAATGCAATTTCTTGCTTAATTCTCTTTAGGTATGAATAAAATGACTTTCCTTTTCATCTTGTGGAAATTTTAATTGAAATACAAATGGCCATAGCTCTTTTATATCCATTTCTTTGCAGTTTATTTTTCTAACTGTGGGCTTGATCATTATTTGTCAAGATCAATTTCTACAAATAAAGTCTTTAGCACCACCCAAATCACCAGCCGACATTTATCATGTACTCACTTGGCCAAGTAATCAATGAGTATGGAGTGCAGAGCAATTTCTTTCCTTAGACCTTAGCAATTTCTTTTCCTTAGTAATATTTATGGAGCTTCTATGATCAATGAAGAGCTGGCGCCTTAGCTCAACAGGCTAATCCTCTGCCTTGCGGCACCGGCACACCGGGTTCTAGTCCCGGTCGGGGCACCAGATTCTGTCCCGGTTGCCCCTCTTCCAGGCCAGCCCTCTGCTGTGGCCCGGGAGTGCAGTGGAGGATGGCCCAAGTGCTTGGGCCCTGCACCCCATGGGAGACCAGGAAAAAGCACCTAGCACCTGGCTCCTGCCATCGGATGAGCGCGGTGCGCCAGCCGCAGCGCGCCATCCGCGGCAGCCATTGGAGGGTGAACCAACGGCAAAGGAAGACCTTTCTCTCTGTCTCTCTCTCTCACTGTCCACTCTGCCTGTCAAAAAAAAAAAATAAATAAATAAAAATAAAAATAAAAAAGTTGTTAATAATATAAACGTAAACAAGACAAAGAAAAAATTTGTTCTAACAGATCCTACTCTGTAGTGGGGAATGATAAAAAATAGGTAAGCAAATTAGTAAATAGATAATAGAATGAGATGATTGTTTCACCTGGTGGGAAGTTTTCTGATGGAAGAAAAAAGAGCTGGATGTGGGACATGAAATTATTTGCATTTACTATAGTGCAGTTGACTACTTGTGATCAACAGCTCCAGGCCTGGATAAACAGATAGTGGTCACTATATGGATCACAGAGAGCACTTAATCCCATGCATGTGATCTCTGGGTTGCTTTTCCCGTACTAAACTATTTGTATCTAAAGTAGAAATATAAGATTTTGAGTTAAGCAAAAGAGTAATTATCTGGGAGGGGGGTAAGCATAACCTATTCATATAAAGGTCCTTAAAATTGGACTGGCTCTCCCCAGGGCAAAAACTCCTTGTGATTTTTTTCTTTTCTTTTTTGTTATTTTATTATAGCAAAATTCACATTGGATAATGGACACCCATGTTATGTATCACCCATATTCAACAATTACCAAAAGTGTAAATTTGAATTGATGTTGAACTATTACTACTGATTTGAGGTTTTATGTTAATGTAATTCTTACTTTTTTTTTAACTAGAAACCTTTTATTTAAGGTTTATGAACTTCATGCATTTCATATGTACAAATTCAGGAACAAGTAATTCTTCTCACTTTACACTCCCTTCCACCTGCACTCCCACTCTTCTTCCTCCTCCATCTCCTATTCCCATTCTTATTTTTTACAAAGATCTATTTTCTCTTGACTTTATACTCAGATTAACCCTATACTAATTAAAGAGTTCAACATACAATATGAAGAAAAACTGTTCCTCAATAGTAGAGACAAGGGCTGTTTAAAATCATTGTATCTCAAAGAGTCAATTTTACTTCTATAGATTACCTTTTAGATGCTCTATTGCCACAGAAAAGGGAGAACACATGGTATTTGCCTTTTGGGGACTGGCTTATTTCACTAAGTGTAATGGTTTCCAGTTGCATCCATTTTGTTGCAAATGACAGGTTCATGATGATCATGATGAAGTATGCGGTTTTGTTAGAGAAACCTACTTCACAGGAACTGTGGACAGTTTCTAGGATCTGAGACTATAACAAAATCCATCAGAGAGTTGAAACTATCAGTCATATAGCTTCAAGGAAGTGAATTCTGGCAATAACCTAGTAGAGCTTGAGGGTAGACACTCTCCCAGGCAGCCTCCAGATCAAAACCTAGGAGGTTTGGGACCCTGAATGTAGTCCTGTGACTGCCAAGTTGTATCTGGGTTCCTAATCCACATTGGTTCTGAGATAATGCATGTGTATTGTTTTAAGCTGCCAAATTTATAGAGTACCTTACCTGTGAGAGATGCATCCCAAAGCTACCAGTAGATGTCTACAACTGTAGATAGCACCAATCCCTATGAAAAACTTATACATTAAGAGTAGTAAGATGTCAATAGTAATAGCTATTGACAAACCAGTTATAAAGTTATAACAGTTATAAACAGTATCAAAGTTAGGTGAAGGTAGTCTGTCTGTCTCTCTCTCTCTCTCATTATTTCTCTCAGAATATCTGATTGTGCCATACATGGACACAAGCACTGAAATCCATCACAGTCAATCTGATAACCAGGGTCTCTACTAAGTAGCCAGTGGTGAATGGTATATTTGGCATAAATATACTTGACAAAGGGATGATTCCCATCCTGGGTGGTATGGAGTGAGAAGGCATATAATTTCATGGTACTATTCAGAATGGCAATTGAAAACCTTAACCTTGATTTTGGAACTTTCCATTTAATAAATGTGGTTCATAGTTGACTTGAGTTATAGAAACTTTAAATAGCAAAATTAGAGGTAAGGGGTGCCTTCTGTAGACATTTGTTAAGCAGCGGGTGAAAGCAAATATAATCTAAAAAATGTTAATCAACTAATTTTGTGAATCATTTTCTATGTGCAATGTCCTATGTTGAAGGTCATATGACACTCAGACATTTAAATCTAGATTTTTTGCCCTCAAGAAAATTATGGCTGCAAAAATAGGATTGTGCTAACATCTTGGTGTCCTCTGGTTTGTTCTAGAATATTCTATTAACCTTTATTAGGCATTCTCAATTAGTAGAAATAAGAAAGCCAGGGAGCAATCTTTATTTTCTAAATTATGACAATGATTGATCTAAGAAAAATACTGTCAAATAAGACGGTATTGGTTTGTATGTGAGTTGTCTTCTAGATCATATGAAAGCCTAGTATCCCAAATGGACATTTTTATGATAGCTTCAAATTTGATTGTATTTAGAACTTAAATCTGGAGATAAATATCTCTTAAAATCTCTTTAATGATTAATTAATAAGATTTTTTAAAATTTGTGAGAGAGAGAGAGACAGAGAGAGAGGGAGAAAGAGGCATGTCTTTAATCTGCTGGTTCACTCCCCATATGGCTGCACCAGTTGGAGCTGAGCTGATCTGAATCCAGGAGCCAGGACCTTCTTCTGAGTTTCCCACAGGGGGAAGGGGTCCAAACACTTGGGCCATCTTCCACTGATATTCTAGGCACACTAGCAGGGATCTTGATGGGAAGTGCAGCAACCAGGATCCAAACCCCCACCCATATGGGATGCCAGCTTCAGAGGCAGAGGCTTAACTTGCTACACTACAACACCAGCACCAAATCTCCTTTAACTTAAAAATAGCTCATTATTTATTGTGATGAGAAAGAAACCTTGTGGCCAGTGTTTGGCATAGAAGGTTAAGCAGCCACCCCTGACACTAGCATCCTGTGTGGGCACTGGCTGGAGCTCCAGCTGCCCCACTTCTGTTCCACATCCTGCTAGTGAGCATTGGAAAGCAACAGAAGACAGTCTATGTACTTGGGCCTCTACCTCGATGTGGGAGACTCAGACGGAGTTCCTGGCTCCTGGCTTCTGCCTGGCCCAGCCCAGACCGTTGTGGCCATGTAGGAAGTGAATCAGCAGTTGGAAGATCTCTCTATCTCTCCCACTCTCTCTGTAATCCTGCCTTTCAAATAAATAAAATGTAGAAAAAGCTTTATTATCTCCTGAATTTGAGTAGAATTCATCCTAAATTGAGAGAATAAAAAGAGTGTAAATTCAAGACTAATGTATATAAAGTCATATTAGTAGGAATGTCCTTTGGAGTTAATCAAGAAAGTGTTGAGGAAAAACGATTTCCAAATTCAATTGAAAAGCATAGAATATTTAATAAGTGCTTTCTTATCATGATCTACATTTGTGCTTCTTCACTGCTACAAGATTTTTAATATTGACTTTCATTCAAATTTGTCTACATGCTGTAAAAATCAATTAAGTCCTACAGGTCATTCTTGTGCTGTGGAACGTATCAATTTAAATTCCAGAGGAAGCCTTGAAGATCTATATTGGAAGGATTTTAGATCTTGTGTTTTGAAGAAAGAATTGCAGATGACATTTCCTTATATTTTATTAACCTCAAAATATATGATCCTTGTAGGAGAAACATGCTTTTGGCCTTTTCTTAAATTCATGCGCTACCTAGACAATATTGAAATTAGTATGAATGAACTGTTTACAAATTAAGCAAGTTAATATTAAATATAGCAAGGAGGAAATTTATCAATGTTTTATTATTATTGTTATGGTAAATTATCAGCAAGAGGTGGAAATTCTGAAGTGTGATGTGGAACTATAGAATCGTATAGCACTAAGTGCAATGTCTCAGAATAACTGAGCTGAGAGGGAATATGGCAGAGAATAATGATTTAAATCTTTCATTTTTCTTTCAACTCTTATCTTATGTGTTCTTTAAAAACATACACAAAGCAAACAATCACACAGTTTTCAGAGGATATCTCACTTTAGTGAAAAATATGCTTTAATCTTAAACTCACCGAGAAAACTCACTCTTCCTCCAACTTCTGTGCTTGATTTGCATTAAAATTTCACAACAAAGAAGAAACATGAGAAATACTTTCTAGAAAGCAACGGTTGCTTTGAAGTCACACATAACTTTCTTTTGTGTATCTAGCCAATGTTAAAGCAAAAAAGTAGTCTTACCAATTGTTAAGTTTAAAGTGTCAGTCCAAAGAAGGCGCAGATGTGATCGGTCAAGGCAGAAAAGATATTTATTTTTAGAAAGGACAGCATGGTAAAGTAGGACATTAACATACCCCGCCAGTGGGCAGGGAGTTTGAAGCAAGACTTCAGTCTGCCTGGGCAGCGGACAGGAGTCCTTTTATTTTTTTTTTTATTTTATTTATTTATTTATTTATTTTTATTCTTTTTTTTTTTTATAAAGCTTAAATTGGTAGAGGGAGGGGTGGATTGTGATCAAGTATGTGGGCAGGCAGACATGCCAAAAAAATTTTTCAATAACTATTGATCACGAAAAGGAGGAGCAACAAGTGCCAAAAAGCAGCAAGCATTATCCATAGTCACTGATCATACTAAGCAAGAACAGATGGGTAAAGCTACCCGCTTACAATATCTCACTCCAGGGGTGTGGAATGCCCCTGGCACATTTGTGTAGATGTGGTTGCTGAGGTAGTGCACCTCATCAAGCCGGGGGCCTGGCAGACTCTGACAAAGTAAAACATGCATTTCGAGAGAAAACTTTTGGTGTTGTGCAAAAGGGGTCTTATGGAGAAGGAAAGCCAGGGAAGGGCAAAGATGGTCCCAATGGCTGCTTGTTGCAGAGAAGGGTATAGCTGGGGAAGTGGTTTCCCTCTTCCCCAGTTCTGGGACCAAGGTTGTTGGGTCAGTGGCTGGTACTGGACATCCCTCAGTCACAGGATGTTGATGACATGGGTTTGAGTAAGGTTCTGCACCAATAAGTGAACAAAGCACTTTAGTAACTGAAGGACGCATGGCTGTAGAGACAGGAGAAGAAAAGCAGTTGAGAGGGGAGTGAGAAGGGGAACAAGCCAAACAGACCAGGAGGATTTTTGAAAACAGCTTCCCCAAGGATCAGACCTCCATGAAGTCTTGGGTGTCCTCTCTGTCACCTTGTGTGCAGCACCATGGACAAGGTCAAGTTGGTTCACATAAAAATAGCATTCTTCCTGCAGGAATAAACACCAATATACCCACTCTTTTTTTTTCCACCATCTGTCACTCTTTCTACAAGGACCTGTAGGGCTGCATTTCTTCCATGAATGAAATTTGTTTAAGAAGTATGTAGTTTTCACAGTAACATTCGCAGAGAATTTTTTTTTATTATTTACTTAATTAACTTATTTACTGTCACCTTTTAAAATCGAAAAGCAGAGACACAGCCAGAGACACAGATCTGCTGTGTGCCGGTTCATTTCTCAGATGCCTGTACCAGGCCAGGACTGGGCCACACTGAAGCCAGGAGCCCAGAATTCCACCTGGGTCTCCCACACAAGTGGTAGGAACTCACATAATTGAGGCACCACTGCTGTTCCCCTCAGGATGCATATTAACAAGAAGTTGGATCATAACTGGGGAGCTGGGACTCAAACAAGGTTGCGAGAGTCCCAAGTGGTGACCTAACCGCTGAACCAAATGCCCACATTTTGGAAGGATTTTTGACTTAACAACTCCAAGGGTTGCAGTCTATGTTGTAAAGAGAGTGATGGTTTGCCGGTGGGAAGGTGGTTATGGGGGGAAGAACCGCTATAATCCAAAAGTTGTACTTTCGAAATTTATATTTATTAAATAAAAGTTTCTATTTAAAAAAAAACACGTACTCTTGAAGGATTTCATCCCCAAGCTGTTCTCCTGTACTAGCAGTGTCTAGTCCCTGCTGAGGTATCACACAATATGATAGATAAACACGGAGAACTGATGCTTTCCTTTTTAGCTAATCATCATTTGAAGATCTCTTTCTTTCTTTTTCTGAATATGCAAGGAACGTGTTCTTTCAGGTGCCACTTGCATTTCATCATCTTAAGAAATTTTTATACTTTGCTTCCTTTATCTTTATTATGTGAAAACTTCTCCATGGGTCCCTGAAGTGTTTTGGTAGTAAATCAATAAAGCACTTTATTTGAATCAAGAATTGTATTACAGTGTTGTCAAAAATGAATTGTTATTGCAAGTAGGGGCTCAGAGAAAATAATTAAGATGTGGAAATCTCTTAAGAAAATTTTGCAAACCAATTGTAGATGTAATCTCTTTATGCAAATGATGGACTTATGCTCTATAGCACAAGTCATCCAATTAGATTACTAGGCACTTGACAAATGTGACTATTATACTCATGAAAGCGTAGTGTTTCCTTTCTCTGAAGTTGTTTTTGTGATGACATGTTAGATTTGTTTAATAAACTTTGGTATGGATTATTTAAACAAGAAATATAAAAAAATGAATGATTCATCAGAGACAATTAAATCACAGGAGAGTGGTTCATTAGAGAGCACACATCTCCAAAGCTTTGTGTTCTGTGAGGTCAAAACTAGTTATAGTGGTCAAGAAAAACTGCTTTGCCTTGGGTTGCATCTCCTTTCTTGTAATCATTGATTGACAAATTTATTTACTATAACGTATCTCTTCTTTGCCTCACGCAAACTTTTATTTTTCTTTTCCTAAAGATTTATTTTATTTATTTGACAGAGTTAGAGAGAGAGGTAGAGAGAGAGAGAGAGAGAGAGAGAGAGATCTTCCATCCAATGGTTCATTCCCCAAATGTCTGCAACGGCTGGAGTTGAGGTGATCGGAAGTCAGGAGTCAGGAGCTTCTTCTGGGTCTCCCGCATGGGTGCAGGGGTCCAAGGAGTTGGGCCATCCTCTGGCTTTCTCAGGCCATAGCAGAGAGCTGGATCCCAAGTAGAGCAGCTGGGACTCAAACTGGCACCCACATAGGATGCTGGAGCTGCAGGCTGGGGCTTTAATCTGCTGCACCACAGTGCCAGCCCCAGCAAACTTTTCTTAATTCAACCTTTCTAAATCAGAACTATGAACATTTCCATTTGATTTCATTGTTGTAATTTTAATATTTTATCAAACTGCAGTTGTTTCTAGTTTTTTTGGGGGAGGTTAGTTCCTGTGTTTTATAAAATTTGGCATTTTACAACATTTATTAATATAAAGAGAACCAATTTCATGTATTTCATTGGTACAGTTCTAAGATGATAACCACACTTCCCTCCCTCCCCTCTGCCTTCCTCAATCCCCCTCCTTTCTTCCTTTGTGTTTTTTTCTTAATTTTTGCATATACCTAATTTCAATCCCACCTATAATCACAGCTCAAGTCATCACTAACTATAATATCCAGCAAGTAAAAAGTAGGAAGGCCACAGCTCCACAGGAGTATAAACGAGGGATAAAAACAATAATCATATAAAAAAGTCCATCTCATTCCTACACATTTTGTTATATTCCTATTAACAGTAACTTACTACAGAAAACATGATATTTGTCTTTTTATGACTATTTTATTTCACTAAGCATAATGGTTTCCAGTTGCATCCATTTTGTAGCAAAAGACAGATTTTAATTTTTTTATGGCTCTATGGTGTTCTACAGTGTATATATACCACATTTTCTTTATCCAATTATCAGCTGATGTACATCTGGTTTGATTCTATATCTTAGCTATTGTGAATCGAGCTACAATAAACATGGGGATACAGATAGTTCTTTCATATGCTGACTTCATTTAGTTTGGGTAAATTCCCAGGAGTGAATGACTGGGTTATATGGTGGATCTATTTTCATATTTCTGAGGAATCTCCATACTGTCTTCCACGATGGTTGTGCTAGTTTACATTCAGCTTTCTAAGAACCTACTTTGGTCCTCCTCCATCCTCCCCATTAGTGGCACCCTATCCTTTTAATTCATTTTCATGAAGAAATTCATCATGAATTTCTTGACATGTGTCAAATATAGAAATCCACAGAATGGCTGTGTATTCAAAGATGAATTTTTAACTAAAAATGATTCAAAATGAGCCAGACACAGAAAGACAAATACTGTGTGTCCTCTGTCATATGCAAATACTAAAATAAGTCAATTTGAAGTAATTACTAGAGGTTGGGAGAGGTAAGAGAACATAGAGGGATAATGGGTACCAAATAACAGTTACATAGAAATATAATTTCCTAGTGTTACCATAGTGGTGTTACCATAGTTCACAAAAAAAACTACATATATTATCTGAGCAAGTAGAAGACAGGAGTTCCAAGGCTCCAATCACAAACCAAAGACAAAAAGGGAACATATTGATAACCATGATCTGATCAGCACACATTGTATGTATGTACTTAAATGTCACTGCACCCCATAAATATGCATAGTAATTATTCATAAAAAATTGGTATTGGGGTCGATGTAGTGTAGTGTAGTGGATAAAGCCACTATACGTGATGCTGGCATCCCACATGGGCACTGTTTCGTGTATTGGCTGCTCTGCTTCCCATTCAGATCCTTTTGAGTGGGTTTGGAAAAGCATCGTAAGATGGTTCAAGTATTCGGAACCCTACCACCTGTGTGGGAGATCCAGAGGTAGCTCGTGGCTCCTACTCCTGGCTTCGTTGTGGCCAACTAGGGAGTGAACCAATGTTATCCTCTCCCTTTCTCTCTGTAACTCTTTCAAATAAATAAATAAAGTCTTTAAAATTTATTATTAATAACATATCAAAATGTTTTTTAAAAGTAAATTAAAAAAAATTTCAGGGGCTGGTGCTATGGTATATTAGGTTAAGTCTCTGTGGTGCGGGCATCCCATATGGGCAGCAGTTATGTCTTGGGTGTTCCTCTTTCAATCTAGTTCTCTTCTTATGGCCTGGGAAAACAGTGGAAGATGGCCCAATGCTTGAACCTCTGCAACTATGTGGGAGACCCGGAAGAAGCTCCAGGCATCTAGCTCCTGGCTTCAGATTGGCTCAGCTCTGGCCATTGTGGCCATTTGGGGAGTGAACCAGCACATGGAAGACCTCTCTCTCCAACTCTCCCTCTCTCTGTTTGTAAATGAACAAAATCTTTAAAAAAAATTTCAAAGCTTGTTGTGTGGACAAGGGATGGTTGCCAATTAGATGAAAATAAACTGAAAATATGAGAAAGATGTGTGCAGTTAGGGGAAGGTGATTTGCTTTGGACATTAGAAGAAAGCATTAAGAGTAAGTGCTGCCTAATTGAAAGAATATTAAAGACAAGAGAAGTTATTGAAATGTGCTCTGGATGACCAGTAAGTGAAGTGAATTCCCAGAAACCCATCTTAGAAGGAGTCTTTACTAATTATCATCAGGAAGAGAGTGTAGAATTAAGCAGAGGCTCCACCATGGAGGACTTTCTTTGGGTACATACAAATGTAATAGGGCACAGCCTTTGCATTTCAATGACTGGTACATTTAAATTGTTAAAGGAAATAAAGCATTCTATGGTGCTTGTGAAAGGTGGTATGGCAGATTTTTATTCTAGGATGGCATGATGAATGGTATAAGGACCATGTAAACAGGGTCATTCAGTAGAGGTGAGATTGGACTAAGTGCAGACTCCAACCGTGACAAGTGTGGATTTATAATCAAGGAGCAGGATGGGGTAGTGTGGGTGGAAATTGCTAAAAGGAAACATCAAGGATATGGGTTTCGTACTAAAACTTAATGATAGGATGATTAATTGAGGTAGGACAGAATGGAGATACAAAGAGTGCTCAGACACAAGGGATTTTGCAAGATTTTCTACAAACTGAAATCTGTCAAAATAGAGGGAAACCAATTCATACCCAAGTAAACAGATGACTCGGAGGAGCCTGAACAGTTGTGGTCAAAGGAGAAAGTGTAGATGGCCAATTGCAATGACAAAGTAAAGGAAGGAAAGTTCTTCATGGTTAGGGGTCACACAGGATAAAAGCCTGTTACTGAGGATTAGAGAAGGAGAGGTAGATAGCATTACCATTTTTAGGTGAATTTATTGTTTGTGACTTTAAATATATTTTGATGGTAAGGCAGACATACCTCTAATTCTAAACTTGGGACCTTCTCTAAGACAGAGCAATAAACAAAATTCTTTCCAGAAAGGAACATGCCTATTTTATATCTTTCTGACTTTAAAAATTAATTGCCTCTTAAAACATGGCATTGGATATGTCTCCTCACCAGAGTGGTAGAAGGGGATGATTTAAGGGTCACTTCAAATCACAAAGACCTTCACAAATTAAGTTAATTCTCTGTTGCAATAGCCTTTCTCCATAGAAAAAGACCGTTTTACAGATGGCAGTTAAAATTGAGATGTAGTTAAAATAAATAAGTTAATGTAAAAAAATTTAGGATTATTGAATTTATATTAAGTTAGTGGTCTGATGTCTCAATGTCTTCTTCCCTGTTAATGGTGAAATTTTTTGGAGTTACCCCTTTGTTAGGGTGTGCACCTCTTGTATCATCCTCATCACCGCTAATCACGTTATGATCATGGATGTGTTGGGTGCTGTGGCACACACCTGTAGTCTCAGTTACTTGGGAGGCTGAGGCTGAGGATCGCTTGAGTCCAGGAGTTTGGGGCTGTCATGTGCTGTGCCTATCTGGTGTCCGCACTAAGTTTGGCATTAATGTAGTAACCACCAAGTTACCTAAAGGGGGTGAACTGGCCCAGGTTGGAAATGGAGCAGGTCAAAACTCCCATGCTGATCATGAACGCTTTTATTGTTTTTGCAACACTAGTCACTAGCATTCCATGCATCCTGAAATATGTCTGATAACCCTCTCCCTGGAGTGATTGTAAAATTTCTTCTAAACAGTGGCAGTCCAGGCTTTCTCTCTTCTAGTCTATCCATGAAAACACATAGGGGGAAGGTAGAAATGGGACCAAAGAGGACAGAAACACTTTGATATTTCCTTTAGAACTTTAGCTGGAAAGGTGAAAGATAAAACAATATTTCCTTATTTATTTCTACACTTTATTTTCTTTTTGAGTATTCTTAGCTCTAATCATTCATTCATTTTGTTTTTTTATGGGAAAGTATTATCATATTTTATTAGTAATAATATAAACATTCAATACCAAAGAAATGAAAGTGATTTCAGAAACTCAGAAATTTTAAGTATCTGAGGTTTCCATTTTTTTGCACAGTTTTATGCCATACTAGTTTAAATGCATTTCTCTATAACTACATCAACATAGATCCTTTGGGATTATCTGAGCAGACTACAGAGGCAGAGGCTGGTGATACTGCTGCAGCCCTGTGGGAAGTTTTCTTTCACAGAGACTGAGTGGAAAAGTTCTGTGAGAGAAATCAGTGGAATAGACGATCAGTACAGAAAGAAAAGGAAACCTTCTCTTCTCCCACTTACTACCTGTCACTTTGTTTTAAAATGGATACAGTATTAAGAATATTTAGTTGTTGTGGTTTTTAAAAATTATGATCTAATGCTTCTCAATTTCTTCTTCTTATCTTAATGGTCATCCTTGCTGCCTGTGGTATAATATTAGAAGTCCCCTCAATGATTGGATAGGCTATTCCCAACTCTTCATTAATTAATTCATTTGTTGATGTTTCATATCTGACTGGCTTCTTTGACACGGGCAAAACAGGAACTAAAGTAGCTCTGGGTCAAATGTGCTGGGTGACTACCCCACCCTTTTGTTCTGATCTGCCAAGTGCAATTACCTTGTGTCATGCAGGCTCTTACCAGAGTCTGAGGAAGGACACAGTCCTGAGGCGAGCCTTCTGCATGCCCACTGAGCATTGGCGGGCTACTTGTGACCCCTCTCCAATGCACCCTCCACCAGCGGCATGGTGTCTCCCAGTTAATTTTCTTATATTGTTATGCATAAGCTTTGTTAGAATTTGCCCAAACACTAGGAAATACATAGCAAAAAGTATCTCTAGCAAAAAAAAAAAAATACAAAACAAAACAAATAACCCAAAAGATCAGTGAAATGGAGAGCTGTTTTTGAAAAAATAAACAAAATCAATATAATCATTAGCCCAAGTAACCCAAAAAGAAAAAAAAAAAGAGAGAGAAGACCCCCCCCCCAGAAATAAAGATAATCATCAGGAATTACTACAAAGAGTTGTATGCCAATAAATTGGGAAATCTAGAAGAAATGGATAGATTCTTAGACACATATATCCTACCAAAATTGAGCCATGGAGACAGAAAACTGAAACAGATAAATAACCAAGACATACATTGAATCAGTAACAAAGACCCTTCTAATAAAGAAACACCCAGGACTGGATTGCTTCACTACTGAATTCTACCAGATATTTAAAGAAGCATGAATTCCAATTCATCTCAAACTGTTCAAAACAATTGAAAAGAAGGGAATATTCCCAAACACATTCTATGAAGCCTACATCACTTTAATTCCTAAACCAAAAAAAGATACAGCAGGAAAGAAAAAAACTATAGACCAATATCCATGATGAACATAGATGCAAATATCCTCAACAAAATATTAGCTAATCCAAACCAACAACACATCAGAAGAATCATTCACACAGACCAAGTGGGATTTATCCTTGGTATGCAAGGATGGTTCAACATTTGCAAATCAATAAGTGTGATATGTTAACAAACTGAAAAACAAAAACCATAAAGCTGTCTCAATAGATGCAAAGAAAGCATTTGATAAAATACAACATCCTTTCATGATGAAAACCATAAGCAAGTTGGGTATAGGAGGAAAATTCATCAACACAATCAAGGCAATTTATGACAAACTCATGGCCAGCATCCTATTGAATGGAGAAAAGCTGGAAGCATTCCCCTTAAGATTCAGAACCAGGCAAGAACACCCACTCTTACCATTGCTATTCCTAATAGTCCTGGAAGTTTTAGCCAGAGACATTAGGCAAGAAAAAGAAATCAAAGGGGTACACATTGGAAGGAAGGAAATCAAACTACTCCCATTTGCAGATGACATGATCCTATATATAGGGGATTGCAAGGCTTAACTAAGAGACTATTGGAACTCATAGAAGAGTTTGGTAAAGTGTCAGGATATAAAGTCAGCGCAGAAAAATCAATAGCCTTTGTATACACAGAAAATGTCATCTCCAAGTAACAACTTTTAAGATCAGTCCCATTCATGATATCTTCAAAGAGACAAAATGGGTAAATTTAACCAAGAATATCAAAATCTCTCTGATGAAAATACAAAACACTAAAGACAGAAATAGAAGAAGCCATACACAAAAAAATGGAAAAAATCTTCCAAGTTCATGAATTGGAAGAATAAACATCATCAAAATGTCCATACTACCAGAAGCAGTTTAGATTCAAAATATGATCCCAATTAAAACACCAATGATATTCTTCCCAAATCTAAAAAAAGATGCTAAAATTCATATGGAAATACAGGAGGCAATGAATAGATAAATCTATTTATACAACAAAAACAAAGATGGAGGCATCATAATACCAGATTTCAAAACATACTATAGGACAGTTATAATTAAAACAGCCTGGTACTGGCACAAAAGCAAACTTGTAGACCAACAGAACAGAATAGAGACTCAAGAAATCACTCCCTGCATCTACAAACAGTGTATCTTTGACAAAGGAGCCAAAATCAATCCCTGGAGCAACGACAATCTCTTTAACAATTTGGTGCCGGTGCTGGTGCAGCAGCTCAATAGGCTAATCCTCCGCCTGTGGTGCTGGCACACCGGATTCTAGTCTTGGGGCTACAGATTCTGTCCCAATTGATCCTCTTCCAGTCCAGCTCTCTGCTATGGCCCGGGAAGGCAGTGGAGGATGGCCCAGGTCCTTGGGCTCTGTACCCACATGGGAGACCAGGAGAAGCACCTGGCTCCTGGCTTTGGATCAGCACAGTGCGCCGGCCGTAGCGGCCACTGGGGGATGAACCAGGAGAAAAAGGAAGACCTTTCTCTCTGTCTGTCTCTCTCTCTCTCTCACACACTGTCCACTCTGCCTGTCCAAAAAAATTGGTGTTGGGAAAACTGGATCTGTGTTGCAAAATTATGAAACTAGAACCCTGCCTTATACCTTACACAAAAATCCACTCAAAATGGAGCAAAGACCTAAATCTGCTACACAATACCATCAAATTTCTAGAGAACATTGGAGAAATTCTGCAAGATGTTGGCATAGGCAAAGATTCTTGGAAAGACCCTAGAAATTCAGGCAATGAAAGCCAAATACAAATGGGGTTACATCAATCTGAGAAGCTTCTGAACTGCAAAAGAAACACTAAACAAAGTGAAATAAACTGACAGAATGGAAGAAAATATTTGCAAACCATGTAACTGATAAAGCCTTAAAATCCATAATATATAAAGAGCTCAAGAAATTCAGCAACAACAAAATAAACAATGGAGGGCCAACACTGTGGCTTAGTATGTAAAGCTGCTATCTGTAGTGCCAGCATCCCATATGGGCACCAATTTGAGTGCTGGCTGCTCCATTTCTGATCCAGCTCTCTGCTGTGGCATGGGAAAACAGTAGAAGATGGCCCAAGTCCTTGGGCCCCTGAACCCAGGTGGGAGAGCTGGAAGAAGCTCCTGGCTTCTGGCTTCAAATTGACAGAGCTCTGGCCATTTTGGCCATCTGTGTAGTGAACCAGCTAATGGAAGACTTCTCTCTCTCTCTCTCTCTCTCTCTCTCTCTCTGTGTCTCTCTCTCTGCCTCACTGTAATTTTTGCATTTCAAATAAATAAATAAATATTAAAACAATAAAAAAAAGTTAGGAAATGGGCAAATGACTTGAACAGGCATTTTTTCAAGAGAGTATATTCAAATGACCAATAGATACTTGAGAAAATGCTCAGGATCACTAGCCATCAGGGAAATGCAAATCAAAACCACAATGAGGTTTCACCTCACTCCATTTAGAATGCCTCATATAAAATAATCAACAAACTACAAATGCCAGAGAGGATGTGGGGAAAAAGGTACCCTGGTCCACTGTTGGAGGGAATGTCAGCTGGTGCAGCCACTGTGGAAGACAGTATAGAGATACCTCAGAAATCTGATTATATAATTACGATATGATCCAGCCATCCCACTCCTGTGAAGTTACCCAAACAAAAATAAATCAGCAGATGAAAGAGTTATCTGTACTCTCATGTTCATTGCAACACAATTCTCAATATCAAAGATGGAATCAACCCAGATGTACATTAACTGTTGACTGGATAAAGAAATTATGGTATATACACCTATGGAGTACTACTCAGGTATAAAAAATAGTGAAATCCTATCTTTTGTAAAAAGATGGACACAACTGGAAACCATTATACTTTTTGAAATTAGTTAGTCCTCAAAAGACAAATATGTATTTTCCCTGATCTAAGGTAGCTAATAGAACAACTTAAATGCAATCTATTAGAGTGAAATGGACAGCCTTTGCCTCCTCCATGGAAGAACAGTGTTGTTTGTTTTCTTTTTTTTTTTTTTTTCTTCATACTATTTGTTGAACTCTTTTTACTAAGTGTAGGGTTAACTATTGGATTGTTAAGTAAACTGAAAATAAATCTTTGTAAAAATTAAGAATGGAGGCCAGTGCCACGGCTTACTAGCCTAACCCTCTGCCTGCAGCACCAGTACTCTGGGTTCTAGTCCCTGTTTGGGCACTGGTTCTGTCCTGGTTGCTCCTCTTCCAGCCCAGCTCTCTGCTGCGGCCCAGGAAGGCAGTGGAGGATGGCCCACGTGCTTGGGTCCTGCACCCTCATGGGAGACCAGGAGGAAGCACCTGGCTCCAAGCTTCGGATCAGCACAGTGCGCCAGCCATAGCAGCCATTTGGGGGGGTGAATCAATGGAAGGAAGACACGTTTCTCTGTCTCTCTCTCTCTCTTACTGTCTAACTCTGCCTGTCAAAAAAATCAAGAATGGGAATTTTAGAGAGAGAAGGGGGAGGGATGGAACTGAGTGGGAGGCAAGGTTGGGGAGAAGTATCACTATGTTCCTAAGTCTATATTTATGAAATAAATGAGGCTTGTATAACAAATAAAATTTAATAAAAGTAGTTCTAGCTAGAATCTAGCAAAAGAGGATGCCTTATAGGAAAGATATGTTGCATGATTTTGTTATTCTAGCTTTTTTCTTTCTTTTTTTTTTTTGACAGGAGAGTAGATAGAGAGAGAGAAACAGAGAGAAAGGTCTTCCTTTTCCGTTGGTTCACCCTTCTATGGCCTCTGTAGCCGGCACACTTGGGCCATCCTTGACTGCACTCTCAGGACACAACAGAGAGCTGGACAGGAAGAGGAGTGACTGGGACAGAATCCAGCGCCCCAACACCAGCACCAGAGGTGGAGGATTAGCCTATTGAGCCATGGCGCCGGCTGTAGCTTTTTCTTTCATGTTTTAAACTATAAAGTTTGAGTAGAAAGGGCTCTTTTATGCGGTCTAGGTTTAAGAATTTTGTATATGCTTACGTGGAAGACTCAAAAGGATAAATCATTTACTTGATTTATTTGTTTATGTAAGAAACATTCTTGAAAAATCCATTTTCCAAACAGATTATCAGTGAAAATGTTAAACATTTTTGTGAGCCTTGTGATCCTAGCACAATTTAGTTTGGGGAAATCACACAACCCTTTAAGTTCTAGAAAATGGATTACTGCAAAGAACTGTCTCTCCCCATATGTCTTAGATAAGGCTCATATTATGAACTTACTTTATGGTATATGACGAGACTCGTCACAGGTCCTTTAAATTCCTTTCTTCTTCTTCTTCTTCTTCTTCTTCTTCTTCTTCTTCTTCTTCTTCTTCTTCTTCTTCTTCTCCTTCTCCTTCTCCTTCTCCTTCTCCTTCTCCTTCTCCTTCTCCTTCCCCTTCCTCTTCCTCTTCCTACTTCTCTTCTTTCTCCTTCTTCTCCATCTTGTTTTGCCTCATAATGGTTACTCAAACTGTTTGCACCCACAGACAAATAGGAACAAAATGCTTACTAACTGAACTTTAGTTGGATATTTCCCTTCCATATGCCTCTAAACACTGACAATAACTCAGCCCGACCCAGTAACTTTTCTCAGAAATATGTTAGCCCCAGGGTAAAACATTTTCTGATCTAAGATCCTCCTTTCATTTCATTTGCCTATCTTCCTTAGAGAAAATCCCTCTTCTGTCTCCTTTGAAATATTTGTGGATCTCACAGTTAGATTTCTCTCACTATTGGCATAGTCCTATTCCCATACTTGCCATCATTGTTTTTTAATAAACTCCCTCCTTATTGCTGTCTAGAGTTTTTGTTCTTTGACATCTTTGGAAAGTTATTTAATGATAGCAATATATTCACTCAATGCTTTAAATATGGTAGATTAAATTTTGACAAGTAATAAATCTACAGTAAATTATTAACAAAATAATGAATATATAAATTATAGTGCTGAGTATTAATTTATTATCCTAAAGTTTATATCCTAAAGTTTATAGCTTTATAATTAAAAAAATTCTGAGATGTCCTAAATTAATTACAAGTTTCCATAGTTGTTGGGGGGGTGAGGCAGGAGTCTAGAGGAAAAGAGGAGTTAACAGGTCAAAAGTCAGTGTGGGAAACCAATAAAAGTATTCCACATTCCTGAATGTGTATTAAAAGCATAACTCAGAATCCCTGGCAGCTGACCCCGAAGCACCACTGCTTCCTACCTTCCTAAGTCCTCTAAGAATAAAAAGAAATGTGAGAACTCTAGAAATCTCTTGGGTGGTATAAAGCAATACAGTCCATGAAGCCTCATGTCCATGTAAAAACTTTCTAGACTACTAACCCCAGTGAATCCAGAAAACAAGGATTTCTCCTCATAAACTGTCTTCCTATGCCAAAATTTACTCCCTTTCTGTTACCCCACCCCTTTATCTGTATTTAATGTAAATTTGTTGCAAAGAAATTTTGCTTCCCTTTCCCAAATTTTCTTCTAAAAATGCTCTTGAATTTTAGGTCTAGCTGATATATTTCCAGCTGTTCTCCTAGGAACTGGTCCTTTTCTCAGTTGTATCTGTAATGGCTCAATAAACACTTCGATTGCAAAGATACCTTGGCCTTGGATTTGGTTTTAACAACCTGCTTTGTGATAGTGGAGCTAGATTCTTTAAACTCTTGGCCAATGGCAGAAGGTTATGTATGTCTCATGAAGAAATGGCACTACAAGTGATCTGCAAAGTGAAGGTAGTAGGAACACACTGCTCTTCCATGTTGAAGTTCTCCATATTTATTATCCTGACTCCAGGAACCAAGATAGACAAGATCCACCTGTGACTGCAGGCCATGTTCTCCCTACTGAAGGCTCCAGCATGCCCACATCCCAACAGGTGATAGTTTCCAAAAATTATCATCAGTCCAATCCCTGACAAGCTGCATGTTCCTGCAGCCATGCTCTCTTTGCTGAGATCTGAATCTTGCTCAGTGATGATCTCACCTAGCTCTTAGTTACCTTATTGTCTCTTGCCTCACTATAGAGGGAGTGGCTGCCTGTTTCCATCTACTCCTTCTAGATCCTGACAACTCCATTTTTACTATTTTTAGTATTTAGCTACTTTGTATTGGTTAGTGGTCTTTTGAGTTTTTCTTTTCAAGTAATCGGTGTAGTTTCTCTCTCCTAACTTTCATTACTGAATAACGAGTGAGAAATAAAATTTTCTACTTAGTGTTCTTGTCCTCAACTTCCCATAATAGTAGATTCAAGTCTTAACCTATCATAAATGAAACACAACCAGTTAATGTATTATATGCCCAATTATTCAGTCTAGATGTCTTGGAGTCATCCCCAACACATCCCTTTCTCTTTCCTTATATCAGTTCACCATCAGATTTTGTAAATTATACTTCCCAATACAGTCCAAATCTGTACACTTCTCCCCTATATCAATTCACCATCAGATTCTTTAAATTATACCTCCTAATACAGCCCAAATCTGTACACTTCTCCCAGTCTTGTCTCTAACCTGCCATTCTATATTATCCAAAATGCTCTCAAGTAGTTGTCCATCTGGTATTGTTCCTCATTCAGTTTACACCATAGGTAAACTTCTTTTTTCAGAATACCAATTGGATTATGCTAATTACCTAACAAATATTCTGATGATCTACCATTGCATTTTATTTTTTTTTAATTTTTTTTTATTTTTAGTGGGAGGTAAAATAGCAAGGTTTATTAAGGAAGGGACATCTGTAAGGATGGATGGGCACCTCTCCAGACAGAGCCTGAGAGACTGGGGGTGGGGTGTGATGTTACATGGTTGAGTAGAGAGTACACCTGACCAGGTCAGGCGGGCAGCCCAGCAGAGAGTCAGAGGGCTGACTGGTTGAGGCCGGGGTTTTTAAAGAAGTGGGTCTTTTTGTCTCCACATGCTTCCTCCTGGAAAGAAGACTTAATGGATGTAAATGTTAAGAAACTTCTCCCTGAGTTTTGCAAATGTTAGGAAGCTTCCTCCTATGGAAGGTCTGAAACAAAGGACTTTATGGATGCAAATGTTTGAGATGCAGATACCGGGCTGCACCGGGATATTGTGGAAGATTGTCAGGCAGAAGGGGTGAGACCTCCACCTGGCAGGTTATCAGGTAGAAGGGGGCAGGGCAGGGCAGGATGTGAATACCAGGCTGCCCCTGAAACACCATCAGGATGACCTTGGGATGCAGCATATGCCGGGCATAAATGTCTTCTCTTTAGGCCTGTTACACACACATAAGCTCATAACTGACTTCCTGCCTAACATCCCCCCCCCCTCAAGAGGTAATACCCAAAATTCTTCTTTGGGATTATGGATGGAGTTCTGTTTTCTGTAACTTCTTCAAAGCTGGCATGCGGGCGTCGAGGGGGATTTGGGTATTTCCTCTTGCTCTCTGTCATATGGTGTGCAACAGTGGCCTTGGAAAGACTGTGCTGCTCTGGTGCAGAGGGCTGCTCAGGTCATCCAATGGAATGGGCTGGAAGCCTTGTCTGACTACCATTTGGAGTTTGACAGCTTTTAGTCTGTTAGAGACAAAATGAACAAAGGCATTAAAAACACACGGTGCAAAGAGCAGCATCAAGATTACAGAAGTTATTGGGCCAAGGAGAGGGAATAGCCAGGATTTCCATGACCAGATGTCAGGCCAGAGATCCCAGCTCTGCTTGGCCTGGTCCTGGAGGTGTTTGGCTTTGTCCAGGAAAAGTACGAATTTGGATTTGTACCTGTCTAGTCTGATTGACCCAGAGACAACATCCTTTCTGGAACATGGCACAGATATCCCCCGGAGCAGCAGTTAGCATGTCCAATATTTCTTTCTTTCATAACCTTTTGCAACTTCAACACACCCTCTTCAACTTACTTGAAACATTCCATCATTTCCATTCCAGTCTAGAGTATACTATCCATCAGGATTCTTACAAGCCATGTCCTTTCCTTATTTAAAAAGCTATTTCCTTTTTAACCCTCCTTACCAACAACACTCCTTCTAAACCTTTCTTACCAAGCACACATTTCTATACTTGTGATGTTTTCCATAGAGCCTGGTTGGCTCTTTCTACCTTACTGGAAGACTGAGGTCTCCATGCAGAGTGAAGGTGCCTTACAAATCCCTTGTGTGATCTAGAGCTCTGGTTAAAGCAATTAGTTCTGCTAACTGAGCAAAATTTCCTGGGGTTAGAGCATGCTTCAATAACGTGCCATGCTGTAACTGTTGCATACCCTTAGAAGCAGGTCCTGTCTGACAAAACTGCTTCTGTCTGTGAACCAAACCTCATTTATGCTAGTCAGGGGGCTGTCTTAGGTCCCTTCTGATGGCATAGATCAAGTCTATAGTCTCAGTACAGGAGTGGAGGGGACCACTTTCCCCTGGAACTGGCATTAAAGCAGCTGGGTTTAGGGTAGAGCAATGCGTTATTTTTACTGAGGGTTTTCTAGGAGGACCTGATATTTTAGTATCCTACTATCTGTGAGCCACTACCATTGCATTTTAGATAGAATCAAGAGTTCACTCAATAGTGATTCTAGGCTACCATCAGGATCTGCCTATTGACTACCTCCTTCCTCATATTACATTTATACTGAATTGTCCTATTTCTCTATTTTTTTTCCACATGCAAAATCACTTTAGAACTTTAGAGTAAATCATAGTATTATCTTTCTGGGGCATAAAATGCCACTTGGATTCACCAGAGTTTCACAAAATGCACATAACTCATCTAAGTGACAACAGTGGGCAGCTCAATTATATGTTGGCAAAGACAATGACACAATGTCTATTGTCTGGCTCTCAGATTGTGAAATGTTTTTGATTGTAAAACTCCATATGGTGATAATGCACAATAGCATATTAAGACAATTGTGCTTTAAAAATGAACACCCAATATAATTATATGTTTGTATTATTATTTACATTGTGTGTGTCTAAGAGGAATGGGGTCCATTTGAGCCCTAGCATCCACTTAACTTTCAGGCATTTAAGACGTAGTCAATAAAAATATGCCAAATAAATCTATATGTTTAACATTTCTGGGTACCTAATGTTATGTTCAAGATAATGTTTTTAAAAGGAAGAGGAAGAGTGGCTGTTTTTATCCCAGTATGGCTGCCTCTGCCTCTGTGGCCGACCTTGAATAACAGAGGTAACTAAGCAGACCCTGTTGATCTGGGATTAGAGAACTGAGGAAAGAGAGTGTCAGTTTTAAGGGTGAGTATTTTGCCATAATGAGAAGTATACAGGCTTTGTGTACTCTGTCCAGTAGTGTATTTCACAGCCTCTATGCCTTTCCTTCAAGTACTAATTATACTTTTTCCTGGTACACTATCTAATGATATATGTCATATTGAGACTAATCTGAAAAATGATAAAGCCTGGCAAGATTATCTTCCCAGGCTGCTTTCAAATCTATTTGATTTTTTAAAACTGCTTTAACATGTTCCATTCCTCAATGAATGATTAGCCTAAGTGCTTTTATTATTGACTTTGTATCTGAAGTTTGACAGGGTGTCTCTAAAGTACTTCCTTGAAACTGCTTCAGTTTATGAGGTCATGCCTTTTCTTTGCTGATAACACTCTATAACGTAAGTCAACCTGCTAATAATTTACATATTACCACTCTCATTAATACCATTAAAAAATGTTAGAAAGTTCTAGGTATATCTACTAGAACATGATCTCTTCAAAAGTATAGAGATTTATGTCTTCTAAGTTGCCAAATATTGTAAGTGCTAAGAAAATATTTTTAAATGAATAAATAAATCAATATTTTTGCCAGTCATGTAGATCTACATTTATTTCAATGACCTTGGCACCTTTTAAGTATGTTCGTACTGTACTCCTTAATATTTCTCTAGTAGACTTGCTGCTATTTCCAGAGGTTAGATCACTTTCTGAGCTTCATTCATCCAATCTCTTGAAATTTCTCTGGTGTCCCAAATTCTTAGAGCCTGTTAGTGTCAACAATACAAGCTTTCTTTACCCAACTTTGATCTTTGGAAAAGTGCTGGTCTTATTCAAAAAGTTTCTTTTATCCAGTCCATATGAAAGCAGTACTTCCACAGAAATGGAACTTCCTATTTTCTATTTATTTACTCCTCAGTAGATATTCATGACTTCTCTGTGGTCAAGTTTGTGGATTGGCTCTAGAGGTCAGTATCCATAATGAGAGATTGTACAAAGAGGCTTCAAAAAGTTCAGGGGAAATCTATACTTTAAAAAATTATGCATGGATTTCAAATTACTTCTTGCAACAAAATGCACTTACCTTTTAAGTCCATTGTTCTATGAACTTTCTGAAGCCCCCTGGTATAATTAATAAATTGGACATGATTAGAAGCCCTGTGCTCAAGAAAAAGTGGGAGTACCCTCAAAACTACTGGACAGACCACATAAATTGGCAAGTTAGCAGCAATGTGCTTTCTTTGGTATTTAATGTACCTAATAAAAACATAAAGTGGGAAAATTACTTCTACTATTAAATTAATATGCCAAATAATGCGCCACAATAGCATTATAAAGCTAAAGCTTCCTAATCGAATGCTCATACAGCATATCTTTGAGGTTTAATGTCACAGTCTGTAGACAATACAGGGAGGAAAAGGGCTCCCAATGACGAATTATATACTGCAATTATGCTCCTCTTTGAAAAGCCAAGGCATATGTTTCAGAAAGACTACATGTAATTTTGATTCAAGACTCTGACTAGAATAATTTTCTAGCAGAGGAACAAGAAAGTGTTAGGGGCCAGCACTCTGGCATGGTGGGTAACGCAGCTGCCTGCAGTGCCAGCATCCCATATGGATTCCAGTTCAAGGCCCAGCTATTCCACTTCCAATCCAGCTCCCTGCTGATGTGCTTGGTAAAGCCAAGGAAGTCTGCCCAAATATTTGGGCCCCTGCACCCACGTGGGGACCTGGAAGAAGCTTCTGTCTCCTGGCATCTGCTTGGCCCAGCCCTGGGCGTTGAGGCCATTTGGGGAATGAATGAGCACATGGGAGATCTATCTCTCTGCGCCTCTCTCTCTCTCTCTCTCTCTCTCTCTGTAACTCTGACTTTCAAAAAAATAAGTAAAAATTTAAAAAGAAAAAGAAAAGAAAAAGAACATGTTAGTGAGGTGATGCTTTTCTTTCGTAGGTGGCTGAACAGGGCTACATGAGTTATTTGCAGATCAAGAAGCAGTAGTAAGCAAGCTAAAAACGCCACGTGAAGAAACACAAAACTTCATGTACGATTTTGGGACTGGATATCACTGCTGCACACATGGACGCTGCACATAAATATGGATCATTATGAATGTCACTTTCTATTTAAAGAGGTATAAGTGGTAGACTGATTCTGCCATAGCTTCCTTCCCCCGTCTTGGAGCAGGGTAGACACGGTGACATAACTAACCAGTAGTTCTGTCAGTAGATATCACACTCACATGTGGTGAATGCCACTCCTCTGCCAGGCTAACCGACACCATCCTGAGGGAAAACCAAGAAGAGCTCCTTTTCTTATCAGAGGATCTTTTCATTTGAAACCTCCCTTCAGATAATGGGAATTACAGTGTAATATTTTTGGCATATTTTGGAGAACCTTTTGTGTTTACTAAGTGCTATGGTTATGGGACTAGTTTTGCATAGACCCAAGGAGAGCATTCAAAATGTTCATGGAAAATGGAATAAAAAGACACTGGACATTTTGCATAAATTTTTTGAAGACCCCCTCATTCCTGTGCTAGCCATTGTTACAAAACTGTTTAAATACAATAATACCAATAATAATAATAATTTTATATTTCTTCTAAGCAGGCACTAAGCACTGTTTTTTTTTTTTTAATTATTTATTTGAAAGGCACAGTTATACAGAGAGAGAGGGAGAGAGAGAGGTCTTCCATCTGATGGTTCACTCCCCAATTGGCCGTAATAGCTGGAGCTGCACTGATCCGAAGCCATTAGCCAGGAGCTTCTTCTGGGTCTCCCACGTGGGTGCAGGGACCCAAGGACCTGAGCCATCTTCTTCTGCTTTCCTTTGCCACAGCAGAGAGCTGGATGGGAAGTAGAACAGCCGGGTCTCAAACTGGTGCCCACAAGGGATGCCGGCGCTTCAGGCCAGGGTGTTAACCCGCTGTGCTACAGTGCCAGCCCCTAAGCACTGTGGTTTTAAGTTATCATTTATAATTTAAATTATAAATAGGTTCAGTGTTCAATGAATTTAACTTTAAAGCCTAAAGGCGCTGTGCTTGTTCCAGGGAAAGTCAGTTTGGAGAACAATTTCCTGGGATTTCAGGCAACCCCCCAGCTGGGAGTTGAATAAGAAATTGAAGGTGAAAATGATGGTCTCTTTTGAGATTGTTAATTTTGGAGTGAAATTAAATTTTGGACTTACCGGAATTTTTAGTAAAGCAGAGAGGAAGTAATAACACTTTAATGTTAGATATTTAAATATTTGTGTCTTTTTGACGTATATTTCTTCCATTATTGACTGCCAAATTTCAAGTAAACTATTATCACTCTTTTCAACAAAATATGAACTTAGGATGGGGAATTTTCTTGGGAGCAATTTTAGTTTATTCTGTTCTATTTGTCTGTGGGGTAGTATGAACTTGGAATTAATTTTGTGTAATATTTTGACTTAATCTAATATTTTCTTGAGGCAAAAGCTAAACCCACATCCAGAGGTCTCTGGATGATACTCAAACAGGCTGCACTTGGTCTAGGGCAACTGAATTATGAAGTGGGAGCAGAACCAGCCTGAGAGAATAACGGTCCTCACCACCCAGGGGCACAGCTTTTAATTATTAAGGGTTAATTGTTAGGACCCCAGGTGCAGAGAAGAAAATCTGAGAAATCATTTATTCCAGTCCCTGAGGAAGAACAGTATTGTGAAATCAACATCAACTTAAGCTTCCCTCCACCTCCCAACTCTTTGCCTTGCTAATAGTCTAAAGCAATTTGAGAACAGTTTTGATCCTCAGGATCACTGGCATTGAGCATGGAGACCCAGGCACTGATGTTTTAAGCATTGATGGTTTTGGTATGTCATGCTGCTGTTTTCATAAATTTTTGTAGATCTCAACTTAGTATATCATTAGTTTTCTCTCAATTTTTTTTTTTTTGCCAATCAATGTTATGTCAGTTGTGTGAATAAACTGGCATCAATGTTTATCAATGTTTTTAAATACAAAATTTTGGCCCAATTTTAATATCAAAAGATAGAACATTAGGCTGGCGCTGTGGCTCAACAGGCTAATCCTCCGCCTTGCAGCGCCGGCACACCAGGTTCTAGTCCCGGTCGGGGCGCCGGATTCTGTCCCTGTTGCCCCTCATTCAGGACAGCTCTCTGCTGTGGCCCGGGAGTGCAGTGGAGGATGGCCCAAGTGCTTGGGCCCTGCACCCCATGGGAGACCAGGAGAAGCATCTGGCACCTGGCTCCTGCCATCGGATAAGCGCAGTGTGCCAGCCACAGCGCGCCGACCGCAGCGGCCATTGGAGGGTGAACCAACGGCAAAAAGGAAGACCTTTCTCTCTGTCTCCCTCTCTCACTGTCCACTCTGCCTGTCAAAAAAAAAAAAGATAGAACATTAAAACTCAAAATATTCTCAAATTGTACATCTCCTCCCTCTCTTATTCCCACTCTTATATTTCACAGGGATCACTTTTCAGTTAGAATTTAAACACCTAAGAATAATTGTGTGTTAATTACAGAGTTCAACCACTAGTACTAGGATAAAAAAAAAATACTACCATGGATAAAGTATTACATTGTACAACAACAGTCAGCACAAGAATTGATCAAGTCACTGTTTCTCATAGTGTCCATTTCACTTCAGCAGGTTTCCTTTTTGGTGCTTGGTTAGTTGTCACCGATCAAGGGAAACAAATGATATTTGTCTCTTTGGGACTGGCTTAATTCACTCAGCATGATGTTTTCCAGATTCCTCCATTTTGTTGCAAATGACCGGATTTCATTGTTTTTGACTGCTGTATAGTATTCTGTAGAGTACATGTCCCATAATTTCCTAATCCAGTCTACTGTTGATGGGCATTTGGGTTGGTTCCAAGTCTTAGCTATTGTGAATTGAGCCACAATAAACATTACTGTGCAGACGGCTTTTTTGTTTGCCAATTTAATTTCCTTTGGGTAAATTCCAAGGAGTGGGATGGCTGGGTTGTATGGTAGGGTTATATTCAGGTTTCTGAGGAATCTCCAGACTGACTTCCATAGTGGCTTTACCAGTTTGCATTCCCATCAACAGTGGGTTAGGCTCCCTTTCTCGCTACATCCTCTCCAGCATCTATTGTTGTTAGATTTCTGAATGTGAGCCATTCTCACCGGGGTGAGGTGAAACCTCATTGTGGTTTTGATTTGCATTTCCCTGATTGCTAGGGATCTTGAACATTTTTTCATGTGTCTGTTGGCCATTTGGATTTCCTCTTTTGAAAAATGTCTATTGAGGTCCTTGGCCCATCTCTGAAGTGGGTTGTTTGTTTTGATGTTGTGGAGTTTCTTGATCTCTTTGTAGATTCTGGTTATCAACCCTTTATCTGTTGCATAGTTTGCAAATATTTTTTCCCATTCTGTCGGTTTCCTATTCACTTTCCTGACTGTTTCTTTTGCAGTACAGAAACTTCTCAATTTGATGCAGTCCCAGTAGTTAATTTTGGTTTTCAGTGCCTGTGCTTCTGGGGTCTTTTCTAATAAGTCTTTGCCAGAACCTATGTCTTGCAGGGTTTCTCCTATGCTCTCTAATAATTTGATGGTGTCGGGTCGTAGGTTTAAATTTTTAATCCATGTTGAATGAATTTTTGTGTAAGGTGAAAGGTAGGGATCTTGCTTCATGATTCTGCACGTGGATATCCAGTTTTCCCAGCACCATTTATTAAACAGACTGTCCTTACTCCAGGGACTGGTTTTGGATCGTTGATCAAATATAAGTTGGCTATAGATGTTTGGATTGATTTCTGGTGTTTCTATTCTGTTTCATTGGTCTATCCATCTGTTTCTGTGCCAGCACCATGCTGTTTTGATAACAACTGCCCTGTAGTATGTCCTGAAATCTGGTATTGTGATGCCTCCGGCTTTGTTTTTGTTGTACAAGATTGCTTTAGCTATTCGAGGTCTCCTGTGTCTCCATATGAATTTCAGCATCATTTTTTCCAGATCTGAGAAGAATGTTCTCGGTATCTTGATTGGTATTGCATTGAATCTGTAAATTACTTTTGGTAGAATGGACATTTTGATGATATTGATTCTTCCAATCCATGAGCATGGACGATTTTTCCATTTTTTGGTATCTTCTATTTCTTTCTTTAAGGTTTTGTAATTTTCATTGTAGAGATCTTTAATGTCCTTGGTTTAGTTTATTCCAAGGTATTTGATTGTTTTTGTAGCTATTGTGAATGGGATTGATTTTAGCAGTTCTTCCTCATCCGTTGCATTGCCTGTGTATACAAAGGCTGTTGATTTTTGTGCATTGATTTTATATCCTGCTACTTTGCCAAACTCTTCTATGAGTTCCAATAGTCTCTTAGTAGAGTTCTTTGGGTCCCCTAAATAAAGAATCATGTCGTCTGCAAAGAGGGATAGTTTGAGTTCTTCCTTCCCAATTTGTATCCCTTTAATTTCTTTTTCTTGCCTAATAGCTCTGGCTAAGACTTCCAGCACTATATTGAATAGCAGTGGTGAGAGTGGGCATCCCTGTCTAGTACCAGATCTCAGTGGAAATGCTTCCAACTTTTCCCCATTCAATAGGATATTGGCCATGGGTTTTTCATAAATTGCTTTGATTGTATTGAGGAATGTGCCTTCTATACCCAGTTTTCTTAGGGTTTTCATCATGAAAGGGTGTTGAATTTTATCGAATGCTTTCTCTGCGTCTAGTGAGATAATCATATGGTTTTTCTTCTGCTGTCTGTTAATGTGGTGTATCACGTTGATTGTTTTGCGAATATTGAACCATCCCTGCATACCAGGGATGAATCCCACTTGGTCTGGGTGGATGATCTTTCTTATGTGTTGTTGCAGTAGGAATTAAGGTGATGCTGGCTTCATAGAAAGAATTTGGGAGAATTCCCTCTTTTTCGATTGTTCTGAATAGTTTGAGAAGAATTGGGGTTAGTTCTTCTTTAAATGTCTGGTAGAATTCAGCAGTGAATCCATCTGGTCCTGGGCTTTTCTTTGTTGGGAGGGCCTTTATTACTGATTCAATTTCTGACTCACTTTTGGGTCTGTTTAGGTTTTCTATGTCTTCCTGGTTCAATTTAGGTAGGTTGCATGTGTCCAGGAATCTATCCATTTCTGATAGGTTTCCCTGTTTACTGGCATACAAGTCCTTGTAGTAATTTCTGATGATTCTTTTGATTTCTGTGGTGTCTGTTGTTACATTTCCTTTTTCATCTCTGATTTTACTGATTTGGGTCTTTTCTCTTCTTTTTTTGGTTAGTTGGGCCAATGGGGTGTCAATTTTGTTTATTTTTTCAAAAAACCAGCTCCTCGTTTGGCTGATTTTTTCTAATGTTTTTTTGGATTCAATCCTGTTGATTTCTTCTCTGATTTTGATTATTTATCTTTTTCTACTTTGACTATGACCCTGTCGGAATAAGATCGAAGTCAGTGAACCCTAAAGGCTTCCATAGCCTCGGCAACTCATGACTAGACCCTAGGGAGATTCTTGACGCCATAAACAAGAGTGTCAAATTGTTAAATCAACATCAGGAGTCACTGTGTACTTACGTCTCATGAGGGATCTGTCCTTAATGTGTTATCCAATGTGAAGTAATGCTATTACTAGTACTGAAACAGTATTTTTACACTTTGTGTTTCTGTGTGGGTGCAAACTGATGAAATCTTTACATAGTATATACTGAATCGATCTTCTGTATATAAAGATAATTGCAAATGATTAAAAAATCTTGGTGTTAAATTGGAAATTGCATAGATAATTAATCAATTCTTTAAAAAAAAATCATGTAGGATCTCTGTCCTTAATGTGCTGTACATTGTGAATTAATACTATAACTAGTACTCCAACAGTATTTTCACTTTGTGTCTCTATGTGAGGGCAAACTGTTGAAATCTTTACGTAATATGTACTAAACTGATCTTCTGTGTATAAAGAGAATTGAAAATGAATCTTGATGTGAACAGAAGGGGAGAGGGAGCGGGAAAGGGGAGGGTAGTGTGAGGGAGGGAAGTTGTGGGGGGGGGAGCCATTGTAATCCATAAGCTGTACTTTGGAAATTTATATTCTTTAAATAAAAGCTTTATATAAAAAAAAACTCAAAATATTTAACTCTGGTGTACTTGTTGGAGCAACTTACGCCTTCAGCAATAGTGTATCACTTGAAATGCTTTAAAGATTCCATTTATGGGATGCTGCAAGAAAATACGATAGGATAATTTACCAAAAATGAATAAAACTTACTTACTCTTAGAATAGAATTTAGAAATGCAAACATCTAGGTTTTACCAGGGCAATATCTAGATGCATATTTTTACTTATTTATATTCTAAAAATATTTATTATTAAGTATTATATTATTGATAAGAAAAACATAGAATAAATTTTAAAATACCATTTACTACAAAAGGAAAATAAGTGGACTTGGGGAATCTGGGTGATTTATACTGAAAATGATAAATCATTATAAAACAATTATTCCTGTTGTGCTTGTTTGGCTGTATGTTAATTTTATGCTTAGGTGTGAAAAACATTTAGTTTGTTCCAATTACTTCTCCCTTGTTGGATATTTAATTTTGCTCACCAATTAAACCCATATTATTGGATATTAAAGTTGTGCTAAATTCTTTTCAGCTAACTTACTGGGTAATTGAAATGTATGTTAATGGTTTAATTGAAGCTAAAAATTATAAATTAATTACAATATAATGAAATATAGCATAAAATATATGTATAACTGTATCTTAACTGAAGAATGTAATCTTCTTTAAATTTTGAATTTTGCATTTTAAGAACATGTTGTATGTCAGAGTCATCAATAATAAATACTGATTTTTGCAGTAAAAGTTGTTGTCATCAAATTAATTCGTTTATACTAAAAATGCTAATTTTCTCCAGCATCTAATACTTGCAATTCTCTCCATTTTTTAAAAAAGATTTATATATTTATTTGAAGAGCAGAATTACAGAGAGAGTGAGCATGAGACAGAGGGAGAGAGAGCTCTTCTATCGGCTGCTTCACTCCCCAAATGGTTACAATGGCTGCAGCTGGGCCCTTCCAAAGCCAGGAGCCAGGAGCTTCCTCCAGGTCTCCCATGTGGGTGCAGGGGCCCAAGTATTTTAATCCTCTGCTACTTTCCCAGGCATGTTAGCAGGGAGCTAGATCAGAAGTGGAGCAGACTGGACTTGAACTGGTGCCTATATGGCATGACAGCACAGCAGGCAGAGGCTTAACCAGCTAAGCCTCAGCACTGACCTTCTCCCTTACTTTGATATAGTTCTAAAATATCGTCCTTACTCTTCAACATCTTTATTATATGTCCAACTCATTTTTTTTCTTCTGCCGTATCCACTACTTGTATTTTTCTTGCTCTTAATTTCCCCCTTTTAGCTCTTGTACCTGCTGTTTCCTTCCTTCTTTCTTATCTTCCACTCTTTCATTTTTACTCTTTTTTCTATCTCCCATCTCTGACTCTTTCTTTTCCTCCTAATTTTGTTCTTTCAAAAAAATTTTAGGGTCCAACATTATGGCATGACAGGTAAAACTGCTGCCTGCGATGCCAGCATACCATATGGGTGCAGTTTCCTGTGCTATCTGCTCCACTTCCCATCAAGCTCCTACTAATGGCCTCGAAAAAGCAGTAGAAAATAGTACAAGTACTTAGGCCCCTGCTGTCCATGTGGGAGACCCGGAGGAATCTATCATCTCCTGGCTTTGACCTAATCCAGCTCTGGTTATTGTAGCCATCTGGAGAATGAACCAGCAGGTAGAAAATCAATCCCTCTCTCTTCTATCTCTCTCTCTCACTCTGACAACTTTCAAGAGGGAGAAGAGAAAGAGATAGAGAGAATCCTTAACTGCTCGTTCATCCCCCAGATGGCCACAATGACCAGTGCTGGGCCAGGCCAAAGCCAGGAGCAATGAGCTTCATCGGGGTCAGCCATATGGGTGACAAGGGCCCAGCTACTTCTACCATATTACATTGCTTCCCCAGGAGCATTATTAGTAGGGAGCTAGGTCAGAAACAGAGCACCCAAGACAGGAACCAGTGCCCATATGGGATGTTGGGGTTTCAGGTGGCCCCATACCAGCCCCTCTTTTTAGAAAATTTTAAAATCTTTTTAAAACCATTACTGAAGTTGTTGTCCAACTTGAAAGTTGGAAAAAGTATGAGTTAATCATTTCCTTTTTAAAAAAGATTTATTTATTTATTTGAAAGAGTTATACAGACATAGAAGGAGAGGCAGAGAGAGAAAGGGCTTCCATCCGTTGGTTCGCTCCCTAGTTGGCCACAATGGCCCGAGTTGCATCAATCTGAAGCCAGGAGCCAGGAGCTTCTTCCAGGTCTACCACATGGGTGCAGGGGCCCAAGGACTTGGGCCATCTTCTACTGTTTTCCCAGGTCATAGAAGAGAGCTGGATCAGAAGTAGAATAGTAGGGACTTGAACCAGAGCCCATATAGGATACTGGCACTGCAGACGGCAGCTTTACCCACTACACCACAGCACCGGCCCCTAATCATTTCCTTTTAGTTAATCTATTCAGTGTATTTTTTTATAACCACTATTTATTTTTCCTTTTAACTTATCAATTTTTAAAAGACTATTGATTTATAATGTTACGTGGAAAACATTAATTTATTTTACCTGCAATAGTGAGGAAATTGCAGAAAATCTGAAGTGATCCTTTAAAAGCATGATCTCTGGGTTGAATGGAATGTAAATCATTCAACCGGACTCTGAAGCTCAAAGTTGTCTCATTGCTTCCCATCGCATTTAGAGGGAAATCGAAATTTCTGCATGTGACTTGCATAAGCTAGGGCCGGGTGATCACTCTGGAAGCACCTCTCACAACTGTGCCTCCTACTTCCCGCCAGTTTCAAAGGCCTCCTTGCTTTCCTGAAATCTATTGTGAGGTGCCATCAGCTGTCATGCATTTGCTGTTCCTTCAACTTGGTATCTTTTTGGTTCACTTTTCTCTTCGTTTACATCCCTGAAATATTACACAGAAAGGCTGTCATTTTTTCTGGGTGCTCTGTAGCAAATGGTGGTGAGGAATGATCAATAAGGAGACTCTCATGAGTAGTGTGGCAGCCTAATATCAATATATGCAAATACTGAGTATAAATTGGCACAGCCACTTTGGAGGCCTAATGTTGAATATCTGTGTGTTGTATGATGAGGCATTGTACTTTAGGTACTAGTGACAGATATATACAAGCTTTGTTCATAACAGCTTCCAAACTAATAACAGCCCATAATTCCATCAACAGAAAGAGAACGAAATCTTGGTTCATTATCTAATGAACTTCTCAAAAGGAGGGAAAAATGAAATATAATTTTATAAAACCATGTGAGTAAATTTCATAACCATAATGTCTTCATAAAAGAGGCTTGGTTAGAAGTCTCTGTGTTGTAGCCGGCGCCATGGCTCAACAGGCTAATCCTCCGCCTTGCAGCGCCGGCACACTGGGTTCTAGTCCCGGTCAGAGCACCGGATTCTGTCCCGGTTGCCCCTCTTCCAGGCCAGCTCTCTGCTGTGGCCAGGGAGTGCAGAGGAGGATGGCCCAAGTGCTTGGGCCCTGCACCCCATGGGAGACCAGGAGAAGCACCTGGCACCTGGCTCCTGCCATCAGATCAGCGTGGTGCGCTGGCCGCAGCGGCCATTGGAGGGTGAACCAATGGCAAAAGGAAGACCTTTCTCTGTCTCTCTCACTGTCCACTCTGCCTGTCAAAGAAAAACACAAACAACAACAACAAATAAAAGGAGTCTCTGTGTTGTATGATTCTAGTTCCATGAATCTCAAAAATAAGCGGAACATTATTTATAATTTTAGGATACAAATCACACTGGAGCCCTATTGACTGGGTGGGGCATGAGCAAGGCTGCTGAGATGCCACGAATGTTCTGTATCTTGATGTGATGGGGAGTTACACAGGTCTTTGCATGTGCAGAAATTCATTAAGTTGTGAACTTAAGATTTGTATACTTTGGGGCAGAAGTGACATTTTAAAAAGTGAATTTTAAGAAGATAATTTTGGCTTGAATCAATGTTATTTTGATTGGAGACGATACAGTTCAGGATCTGTTTTGGAGATAGGATCCACAGGATTTTACTGAAAAGGCAGTCAGTAAGACAAAGAGGACCATTGAAAAGGATAGCTTTGGTTTTAGAATGAACAATATAATGATGCCTTGGATTTTGTGTTTCTGTGTGAGTGCAAACTGTTGAAATCTTTACTTAGTATATACTAGGTTGATCTTCTGTATATAAAGATAATTGAAAATGAATCTTTATGTGAATGGGATGGGAGAGGGAGTGGGAGATGGGATGGTTGCGGGTGGGAGGGAGGTTATGGGGGAAAAGTTGCTATAATTCAAAAGTTGTATTTTGCGGTTTGTAGTCTTTGCTACTACAATTGTAATGCAACACATAGTTTTGTGGAATCAGTGGGTTTTTTTTAAGATTTATTTGAAAGGGAGAGAGAGAGAGAGCGAGCGAGCGCTGGAGAGAGAGAAAGAGAGATCTTCCATCTGCTGGTTCATTCCCCAAATGGCTGCAATGGCCAGAGCTGGGTCGATCTGAAGCTTGGAGCCAGAGACTTTCTCAGGGTCTCCCACAGGGTGTAGGAGCCCAAGCACTTGGGCTATCTTCCACTGCTTTTCCAGGAGCACTAGCAGGGAGCTGGATTAGAAGTGGAACATCCAGGACTTGAACTGGTGCCCATATGGGATGCCTACTACACTACAGTACTGACCCCAAGTGTTTGCATTTTTTTTGTCAGCATATATTTTGGATAGATCCCTAGACATAAAATAGAGTCAAGAGGTAATGCCTAAGAAATTCTCCAGACATTGCTGAATACTCTTCCACTAGGGTTGTTCCATTTTGCATTCACAAAAGCAAAATTTTAACATGCATTTCTTTACAGACTTTCTAAGAGAGAAGATTGTCAATCTTTTGAAATCTTGCCTAACAGTTTAGAAATGCCATCTCAGTATCATTTTTATTTGTACTTATCTTTTTGTAAACTAGGTTGCGTATACAGAAAAGATAATGTATGTTCTCTGAAAACTAAGCAATGAGTTTTTTTAAACTTTAAAATGTTTTATAGATTTACATAAGCATTAGTTTGCCTAAAAAGCTATTTTAATTGTTATTTCTGTTATTTATGAGAGACAGAGAGCAAGAGAGAGGAGAGAAGAGAGAGACGGAGAGAGAATGAAGAAGTTTCCCTTTATTGGTTCATTTTTCAAATGTGCCTAATGAAAGTGGGGGCTGGGAACTCATTCTAAGTCTCCTACGTGGGTGATAGAGACCCAAGTACTCAAGCAACTACCTGCTGCATCCCAGGGTACACCCTAGTGAAATCCTGAACTAAGTAGTGGAGTTAGTAATTGAACCCAGGCACCACGGCATGGGATTTGGGCATACCAAACAGCATGTTAACTGCTAGGTGAAATGTCTGCTTTAGAAAACTGTTTTTATTGCTTATAGTTTATTTGGAAATTGGATATTGAAAACATTAGAATACATAAAATGCTATTGAAATAACATTAATTAAGTACATTTTAATCTAGCCAATTTTGGTGTATCAGAAAAACATTTTTTAGAATGCATTTTACCTCAAGACTGTAAGTGGAGAAATTTATAAAAATGGTTGTAGAGAGTCAATTAAATATTGTCATATCTTGGAAAAGATATTGTAATATGGCCTGAATTCTCTTTAATTCAGCATATATAATATGTTCATTATCTAGTAAGAAGGGGCTACTTTAAAATCTAGCATATGAGAAAGCAAACACATACACACACACACACACACACACACACACAGATTCTTGCTTTCTCCAGTAGAGGATGACAAGGTGAAGGTAAATGGAATGTTTAATATACTAAATAGACCTCAGAGTTAAGAAGGCAGGGCTAGAAGGGAGAAGATGAAAGATTAAAAGCTCTCTCTTCTAAGAGGAATAATTGCTTTCTTACTTCTTTGTATGTCTGAATGACTTCTTGTTTTGTCATGCCAACCACTTTGGAAATAGCCTCTCTTCTTCCTTGTTCTGTATTTGCTAAACTGGACTAGCACTCACTCAGGAGGTTTTGACAAAGCCTGAAGTAGTCAGAGTGAGGTCAAATGGAAATCAGAACGGAATTGGCAATGTAGGAAAATTCCATTCGCTTGATAAGAAATAGTCTGATTAATTTCAGAGCAGTAGACCTCAGAAAATGGGTCTGATCTTGGGAAAAGGAGGTAAAGCATATGGCTTGGTCTACTTTAATTGATTAATGTGTGAAACTTTTTATTTGAAAAATGTATTAGAGAGAGACAGAGACAGAGAGAGAGAGGGAGAGAGAGAGAGAGAGAGAGAGAGAGATAGAGATACAGAGTAACCAACTGCTGGGATGCTCAAATGGCTGCAGTGACCAGGGTGCAGGCTAGAGCCAGGAGCTGGAAACAGTCTAGGCCTCCCACATGGGAGGCAGGGACCCAAATATTTGAGCCATCACCTTGGCCCCGCTGAGGTGTTCATTCACAGAAATCTGAGATCAGAAGCAAAGCCAGGGATTGAACCCACATACTCCAATGTGGTATGCGGGCTAGACTAAATGCTTACCCCTGCCCTATTTTATTTTATAAAAATCGGCAGGACAAAATCTTTGAGAGTTACAGGGTGACGAGATACCAGGGCTTCTATTGCAAAGGTTAGAGAAGGATCCAGCATACAGAAAACAAGGAATGGGAGTGTCCTTCCTGCTCAAGCAACGTCCATCTTCCTCCACTGCGTGTTTAAAACCCTGACCCAGGCTGATTTCTTACAGCTTTCAGTGAGTGATGACCTAGTCCCTCATCATGCAGTGTTGGAAGACAAGTCTTCCTTCAACATCCTCTGAGAACCAAGTTCTGATGAGCAAACTGTTTCAGATTGTCTGTTCCTTTTCCTTTGCTTCCGTCTTGCCTAAATGTCATACTCTTGATTATACACTGGGACCAAAGGACTACCTGGTGCAACTCTCTTGAGGACTTGAAAATGTGTCAAGTTGCTACCTTAGAGCTTGAGTTTATCAATCATCATTTTTCAACGGAAACAGAGTCCCTTAAAGGTGTCTGTTGCATGTCAGATTATACTCCAGCCTCTTAGAAGATAGAAAGACAAGGGCCCTGTGTGGAAGAAGATAATAACCTACTCGAACAGGCACTAGTACACAGTGGTTAGATGTGTGAATTCTGGAGCTACATCCTTAAATCTGGATGACTTTGGGCAACTCATTTAAGCTTCCTACATTATATTACTTTAAAATTGTTGGTATTAACTGACCCAAGGATTGTAGTGTGCTTACAGTATCACCTGGTGCATAGTAGGTGCTGCACATTTCTTATGAGTAGAGTTATGCCAAGCAGATCTCACCTTCGATTTACTCCTGTAATAAATGTGCATGCTCTGAATTTGCTAACATACCCAGTTCATTCCTATAGCCAGGTACAGAAAATCCTCCTGACAGTTACACTCAGAGTCCAGTGACACATGATTTCCTATTTTCTTTGGTGGATAAAAAAGGATTCAGTTGGTTGAGCACTTCTAGTTCTGCAATCTTTCATCAGTAATTAATAGTGGAATTCCAGAATTGATGATTTATTATCTGGAGGTCTTATTTATACGTATAATGTGGAAGGTGATCTTTGAAATCCATCATATCTGTAAAACATCATTATTAATGAGTAGCCTACACACAAAATGTATGCTTTATTGCTAAGCAGCATTAGGAGAAATTAGAAGTATTTTCAAGTACAGCCAAGAACACTGTACCTACTGGAAATCTTGCAGTCTGTTACAAATAATCTCGGTCTTGGAGGACACTTCAAATCTAGAGTTTATAGTCTGCTGAGCTTAGAGTTAATCACAGAGTATTTAAGATTAAGTGCTATATTTACAGAATTATCAATTCTCTTTAGAAAACACTCCCCAATTGAGTTTGCCATACCCGTCAATCACTTCCAGGTAGCTGGGTATCTTTTTCTAAATGGGAAGGGAAAGCGTTTCAGATCTATTGGATCTCTGTAGTACATCTCCATATAGAGTGAGGCAAAATTTCAGATATCGATAGCAAAAGGAAAAGGACCAGTTGTATATTTACTAACATATTAGAAAATAGGCTATCATCAAAACTACTGCTTATAGATGAGTATATATTTATTACTTATATATAAGTACAGGCTTGACATGGATGGAGGGATGGATACAATGATGGAAAATGTGTGTGTATATGTTTGTGCATGTGTATATGTATGTGTGTATGTATATATGTGTGTGTATACAATTCATGCTTTTCTTAGAATTCCAGAGTTACTTAAAATAATTGCTGATTTCTGATTCACAATTATTTTAGATTATAAGTTGTCATTCTAATCTTGAGTGAGATCAGGATTTATAGAGTAAATATTGAATTTATAGAATGAATGTATCAAGTTCTAACATTGTATAGTTTATAAAATAAGTAACTCAAAATTATTTTAAGTAGTTTCTAGCATGCTGAAATTAATTAAAACAAATAGCGTTTGGTATTGATAATTGAGAATCTTCTACAATAAGTAAAGTCTGGAATGTCTGTTAAGGGTTGTTTCAAATCTGTTAAATGAGGAGTTTCCATTAGTGGTTGGATGGTTTAAGGATATGAACTCCTAACAGACGCTGCCTGAGTTAAACTGCTTTTGCCATTTATTAACTTCGTGACCTTAACGTTCCGTTTCCTCATCTGTCAGGTACATCTAAGAGATAGAGGACAGTGCCTGGCACAACTAATAAGACCGTGATTGTACTAAGAAACCAGTGATCCCTTCAAACCCAAGCATTCCATTAAACAGTAATTCTATCTGTCTAAAGAAAGGTGGGGAATGCTTCTGTAGCCATACTGGAGAAAATGATCTCTCAGTGAAATAAACACTTCAATTCTTTATCACATGCATTTATAACATAAAAGAATAGCTTACAGAAATTGGCTCGGAACTTGCAACAGTTCAAGGTGATTTGTGAATGGTGAATATAGCAATAATAGAAGCAATTGCTCCAATTTAAAATTCCAGCCCTGCCATAAAAGATGAAGGACCCATGTAAAAGTAACTTATGTCTTATGTACTAGGGCACCCCATGGAACCTGCACATTATCTTCTAATTCCATTTTCCATGAATGTTTTGAAGTACTTCTTGCTATTAATAAGGCTTTGCACTGACTCAAACTCTGAGTCAGCAGTATGCTGAGTTTCCAAGTATTAGTTTAATCTGAATTCTTATAGAGGAGAGTGAATTGAAGAGACCTGAAAAGGACAAGTCTTAAGCCTGAGCATCAGTTCAAGTATAGATTCAGGGAAAATACTGAGAGAAGGAAGCCTTCGCTGACTCACTGGCCTCTTTCTCTCTGCTGCTCTCGAGAGAGTTAGACAGTACACTTTATAAATTGCTGGGGAATGGAGATAAACTTGATGATTTTAATGGAACTGGCTCTTTTTCCCTAGAGTAATTCAGTTAAAGTTGCCCTATGTGAAACATCAATGAAACAATCTCTCTGTCCTTTTAGGTTCATTCTGTATAGAGAATTAAATGGGATAAAATTACATTTCAGATCTTTTCTACATGACCAAACTTTTCTGGCCAATATTTTAACATTGGAAAGAATTGTGTAAGTAAAGATTGTTCATTTAGACAGTGCTCTCATTTCAACAATAGCTCATTTCTGGTATTTAATTACATGGTGTTCCAAATGATATCATATCACTCCTGTAGACTAGCAAAGCTTCCCCATCACTGTTTTGAATATTTTATCTAATTAGAGAACAGAATTTTTATGTTGTGAATATAATTGAATGATTTAGGATCTAATTTCTATTTTACTATTTTGATGAGAAAGATGGGAGAATGATTGGAAAGAAATATTTGAATAAACACTTAAAATAAGTTCAATGCTCAAATGTGTTTTTTATTAATATGAAACAGATTTTATCAGAAAATCATTGTATGTTTTGTAATTCTATAGTCTGTAAGGGCTGTCTTAATAAAATATAATCGCTAAAAACTGACACCAGCATAGTAAAACTAGTGGTAAAATTAATATGACCGATTCCAGCAATTTATCTAAAATCACTTAGGACCCAGAAATGGACCCACAAAAATACAACCATGGGATTTCTGGTAAAGGTGTAAAAGAAATAGACAAAATAATGGACCCAGTTCCACACTTCACACTTTTCCAAAAACTAAATCAAAACTTTATCACTTTTAGGAGATAACATAGGAGAAAATATTTTAGAAGTAGGCCTTGGTCAAGTATTCTTAAATATGAGACCAATAACATGATCTACAGAACAATAGAATCAATAATTTGGACCTTATCAAAACTAAAAACCATTTGCTCTGAGAAAGACCTTAACAGAAGGCAAGTGTTTTGTATAGAATTAAGATATTGCTTGGGATGCCAGCATCCTACATTGGAGTGTCTGGGTTCAAAGCCCAGCTCTGTGCCCCATTCCAGTTTCCTTCCAATGCCTCTGCCTGCGAGGCAGCAGGTGATGGCTGAAGTATTGGGCTCCTGCCACCCACATGGCAGAACTGAAATGTGTTACCAGCTACTGGCTTTGGGCTGACCCTGCCCCATTTGTGGCAGGCATTTTGTGAGTAAGCCAGTCTGCTTCTGTCTGCCTTTCAAATTAAAAATTTAAAAAGACCCTATTCGGAAGATCCTATTCACAAGCATTAGAATGAGAGAAAATAATTGTAAAGTAAATATCTGACAAAGACTCAGAATATACAAGTGACTCTCAAAACTCAAAAGTAACATACACAAACACACACACACACCCTCTGCACCACAAAACCACCAATCTAATTAGCAAATGTGCAAAGGATACAAACATTTCATTATAAAGGATATAGAGGTGTCAGATAGCACAGAAAAAAGTGTTTAACACTATTAACTACTAACAAAACAAGAATTAAACCAAAATGAGAAATCCATATGAATTTATTTGAGGAGCTGAAATAAAATATAGTGACGCTATCAAATATGTGGAGAAACTTAATTATTACTGGTGAGACTGTGAAATCTGTAAAAGCATTTGGCAGTTGCTTAAAAAAAGAGAAGCTAAACCTACTTACCATTATGGAGGAATTGTGTCCACATAAACATGTATATATAATTGTTCAGGGCAACTTTATAATAAATAGCTAGAAACTGGAAACAATCAAAATATTCCTCATTGAGTGAACAATGACACAAACTAGAATAATCCACACCGTTGAATATCACTTAGCAATAGAAAAGAATTATTTATACACACAACAATATGGACAGATTTCCATATTTCATACCATTATAATGTGTGAAAAGAATCATATTATTCACTTACAGTAATCTATATGTCTGAAAAAATGATTTAGAAATATGCACACAGATTGTGTCAAAGTTAATTTCTTGGTTGTAATGTTATATTGTACTTGTATGAGATATAGCTATCCTGGGAAACCCAGTGAAGACTACATAGGTATTAGTATTTTTTGTACTCTTTGCAACTGCCTGTTTGTATGGCTATTTAAAAACAAAAATTTGAAATCACCCTCCAAATATAGCCAGTGATAAACTGCATTTTCTGTGTTCTCATTTTTGTATGTAAATATGATACATACAATTGCAGCATAAACAAATTGCTTCAAGAAACAAACAGAAAGGAAAAGCCAATATGGTAGAAATGGAGAAGTGGAAGTCATTGGGTTTCTTGGCAACATCCTTGGATTACAAAGTGATATAAACTTAGGTTGATTCATATCTAATAAGTTGCTAAGTAAATTAGTAAATGACCCATTCCACTCCACACCTTTAGGAAAAGTTACAGTATTGGTCCCTCTCTTGGGTCCCAATTTTCTGTTTTAGTGAGTTTTATACTACTGCAATGAAATATCTGGGGCAATGTACTTTATAAAGACAAAATGATTATTTAGTTGCAAGTTTTAGAAGTTCAAAGTCTAAACTCTGGGAAGCACAGTTGTTTGGCTTCCAACAATGGCAGCAGTGACAGTGATGGGAGTACATTTTGAGGCAAACTGGTCTTGTCTGGGAGCAGAGTAGACAGAGAACATTCTAGAAAGCCTGGGTTCCTACCATTCCCCTTGAAGGCATGCCCACCATGACCTAGGCACCTCCCACAGAGTCTCTCCTCTTAAAGGTCTACAGCACCACACAATACCACCACCATGGGGACCAAGCCTTTCCCCACGGACGGCTGGGGGATACTCCTTATCCAAACCATACCACTTGAGTTTAATTTCTTGAGTTAAACTTCCAAACATTCTTAGGTCAATTATATAGTTAATTTATTAGTGCTCCTACAAATTGTCTTAAGACTGTAAATCTAAACAATTGTACTTCACGGAAAGAATTTGTAACAGTGGAAAACTTTTAAAGTGTGCAAGCCAGTGAGTTCTGACAAGATAGCAAATCTTGCAGGTGTGAGCAAGACTGGAAGTGTCTCAGGAGTCTCTCCCTGACTTGCATGGTTCATCTTCTCCCTATGTCTCCCCGTGGTTCTCTTCTACATCTTCCTGTCTTCTGCTCTTGCCTTCTTACAGGAACACCAGTCATCATGGCTTAGGACATACCATAATGACCTCATTTTACCTTAACTACATCTTTAAAGGTCTCAGCTGCAAAAATACTTACATTCCAGTGTACTGGAAGAGAGGACTTCAACACATTAATTTTGGGGAGACATAATCCATTCATCCCATAACATACATGCGTGTATATGATAATAAGCATGGTATTATTAATATCCCCTACAACTACTTGTATGGATTTTTCAGGTTGGTGAAAAGATCTGTTCTCTTGGTTTAATTTGGACACTCTAAAAATCCTCTGTCCTGGCAGAAAACTTAAAACTCATTATAATAAATATTTCTTAATATTTACTATGTTTCAATATTCAGATATATGATATCCAGTCTTAAATGATGGTTTACACTGTTTCCAAAATAATCAGACACCAAAAAAAAAAAAGGAAAATTGGCCGTAAACAGAAACTTGTTGTGCATACATGACTGCACAGAGGGCCTGGGCTTACACTGAAAAAGGCTCCAAATGATACTGATTGACTGTCCAGCCACACTAAGACCAAGGGAGAACAGAGAACGGTGGCCACCTATGATAATATAACACCATTTTCCATTTGTCCCAAGAAATTCTTTACCAGGAAGGTAAGAGTGTAAACCAAGTAATAACTTTACTGTTTACTTCAGGAAATTGCTGTAAACCAATTTGTCTGGGCAAACAGTTTGCTCCTCTGGGTAAATGACTCACCTGTCAGGAAAATAGAATGCTCACTGGTGCAAACATCTCACATATTATGTAAGAGTTTACTCATTCAAACACTCACCCTACAATGCCCACCAATTCTAAGGTATCTTTTTTATTTTTTAAAATATTTACTTAATTATTAATTTACATGGCAGAGAGACGGAGTGACAGTAGAGAGCTCCCACGTGCTGGTCCTGCCCCTAAATGCCCCCAGGAGCCCAGGTAGGACTGAAGTCCAAGCTGGGAGCCAGGACCTCAGCCCAGGGCTCCTACATACGTGGCAGGGAACTACTCATCTGTGCCTCCTAGGATCTACATTACCAGGAAAATGTGATCAAGTGCCAGCGCCAGGCATCAAATCCAGGCATTCTGGAAAAAATGCAAGGCTAAAAGCCTGCTCCATTAGCTGTTATTTCGGTTGAGTATCCTACCTGATCTTTCTCTCTGAGGTGTAACCTGGACTCCAGTAAGTTTGTATTCTCCCTTACAGTGGAAACTCCAAAAAATTGATTATTGCTTGATTAATTGCTTATTATATTTTGGAGGGGATATGGTGGTTGATGTACTTAATGCTGAACTATAAATGACATATTAAAGGCATCGATGCTAATCTGTTTCCTATATGTCATATAATTCTGAGAATTTTTTAAATTTCCATTTCTTCAATATTAAATTTTATGTTTCAAATAAATTTAAATAAAAAACCCCACAGAATATGGAGGGGAAAGCATTTGACTCAGCTGTTAAGACCCCTGCGTGCCACGCCAGTGTCTGAATTTGAGTCCTGACTCTGTTCTCACTGTGGGAGGCAGCAGGTGATGGCTCTTGTAGTTGGGTACCTGCCACGCACATGGGAGACCACCACTGAGTTTCTGATTGCTGCCTGGTCAGACGTGCCTGTTGTGAGTATTTGAGGAGTGAACCAGCACATGGGAACTCTAGCCTCTCTCTCTCTTGTTCTTCCCTTACAATAAATATGATAAAAATGTATGACAAACAAGCATCACACAATTAAGTAATGGTAATAATATGTTATAATAATGAATAACAGTTATTGAGATAGAGAAGAGATAACTAACTTCCAGAGGTTAGCAGTTGGAGGAGAGAAGGTGTGTATAACTATAAAAGCTACATATGGGAACCCTGTTGTGAAAACGTAGTTATATATCATACATGCGGCCATGATACAAAGCTGTACATGTGATAATGCTGTGTGGAGTTACATACACATAAGTATGTGTATGTGTGAAGGTAAATATGAGGAATGGAACTTGTATGTATGTGTATGTGTATGTGTGAAGGTAAATATGAGGAATGGAACTTGTATGTATGTGTATGTGTATGTGTGAAGGTAAATATGAGGAATGGAACTTGTATGTATGTGTATGTGTATGTGTGAAGGTAAATATGAGGAATGGAACTTGAATAAGCCACATGGACTGTTCCAGTGTTGATTTATTGGTTTTGATATGGCCCTATAGCTATGGCTCATACTAACAATGAGGGAGGCTGGGTGAAGGGTTCACTGGACTTCCCTGTACATGTCTCTGCTACTTTCTGTGGCTGTGTAGTTTTTTAAAAAGTTAAAAAAGCAAAATCCCTGAATATGCATCTTGATGATTCAACACTTAATCATTATATTCTTTGTTTTACCCAACAATCCTACGTAATGCTGAAATTTGATGCAGTAACGAAATTCCTTGCACTATGCTTGCAAGCAACAATATCCCTCTCCTTTGTTACTTCCTGTCAAAGTTTACCTCTCATTTTAAAGACCAAAGATGTCAGAGTCTCACTTGACAGGCTCCATAACAGTAAAGCTAGGCAGTAGTTCTGATCCAGAGAGGAAAGCAGAACTTTTTCTGAGTGTGAGAAGTCTGTTGTGAGTGGGGGCATCTCATATAACACTTGTTAAAAAGATAGTACTCTGAGGATAAGACAGTATCTTCTTTTATTTCTTTGGATGCTGTTGTGTGAGAATGTGATACAAATGAGATGCAACAATAATCTTAAAACCACGCACATGAAGCCTGCAAACAAGAAGCCAGCCTGCAAGGGAAGATAGTGTGGAAGGGCACGGGAATTTTGATGACACTGAGGCATTGAATCAACCTTGGAAGTATCTATCTTTGGAGTTCTTGCTATTTGCAATAAATGTTAGTGTTATTATTTTATTGTCAGCAGATCATTTCATTATTTGCATCCAGTAGTATCTGTGAGTCAACAATTATGTGCTGTTATTGTATTAAAACATTTTATAATTAATAAAATATTCTATCAAGGAAATTAACATCATAGGCCTTCATAGAGATATTAGAATGCTTTTTGAAACCAATTCAGTACAATCATTTAAAAGCAGAGAATTTTGATAATTAACCAAATACAAAACACTGCCATTGCAGTAGATTTTCAAATGAGACTCATTTCATTAGACCTCTGTGTATACACTTAGACTTCAATTAAAGTTTAGTGATGGCTGATCATAAATTTTAAATAATAATGTCATTTTCTTGTTTAATCTTTTAAAACTTTCTTAAAACTCTCCAAATGTAAAATTTTACATATCAAATAGCTGTGAGATTTCCTTGTAATATGTTGAAATGAACATAAATGTCTAATTTCCACTGAATTTCCTATACAAATAATCAATAAAATACAAGGGCAAGGAATAATGTACAATAATGCTGAAAACTAAAGAGAAAATCTAAACATGTATCAAATATCTCAAACATTACTTTCATTTATCGTGATTCTTAGACAATCAATAGTGTTTTGTGAAGGAATATGTGATGGGCAGGTGGTTACTTTGCAGCCAAAAACATTTCTGAGAAGTACTGAAACATTACCATGTTTGTTTCATTTCCATGTGAACATTTCTCTTTTTCATGTTCTATGTTCCTTTTTAATATATTTGAGCATATGTGGAGCTCATAACTTCATGGAAAGTAGACAAAAAGAAATTTCCCTTATATTGTATCCTTAAAATTGAAGAACTATTGTGAGATATTTTTGAAAGTGATGGCAGGGATTGAATTCCATCTTAATAACTCCCTGTCTTTATTTACGGCAGGTTTCCTGGGAAGGTCCATCCCTATTCACTGTCAGTATCATTGTCCATCATTCTGTATACTTTCATTAATTATATGGCAAATATTTGGACAAAATTTCATTAGAAAATACTTTAGCCTTACAGTTTTTGACAACGAAGTGAAATATAATTGTGTACATGGGTGTGTCACTTATTTGGGAACTATATAATCACAATGAGTTTTTGAATGTTTTTCTTTAAAAAGAAGAAAAAAATTAACTGGATTCTACTGTTTAGGACACTTTAAGCTTAATAAGATAACATTGTCTAGGAATACCCCAGAATAATCTGACTGTTGTTTTTTCTTAACAATTAGCCAAAGGATTTTGAAATATAAATTTTTAAATTTTACAAATGAACATGTAAACCATATAGGATTGTTGATTGTGTTTTCTGAGTGAAAATTTAGTTTAGAGATTTGACTTCTCTGTCATATTTTTAAGTCAAAGTTGGACAACAGAGATCTCACATGAGGAAATAATGTATTCATATTTGTTCTCATGAGTGAACACATCAGAGAAACATTATAGGGTACATATGTTTCCAGACAACAGAGCACTCAAATAATATTTAAAGAGATCATTGTAAGGCAAAATCAACCAATTGAGAGACAAATCCAAATAAGTAGTTGCATAAAAGAGCTTATAGTAATCACAGGTAGCTAAATAGACTTAAAACTCAGAATATTTCTCAAAACATATTTATTGCAGAAATATTTCTTGTGCTAATATTTTTGATATGCATTTGTGTTTTTTGCTCCTAATATTGTGATTTCTGTGCTGCTTGCACCACACTTTCTGGCAACTACTTGACCACCTTGGCCTCTGACAAAGGAAGAACAAGGGGAGCGCATGAGAAGAACAGGCTACTGAGGATTTATTTTGACAGGCAGACAATGTAGTACAAAGGGTTAGGCTTCCACTTGGCATTCTGGCATCCATCCTGAGCGCCAATTCAACCCCAGCTATACCATTTCTGATCCTAGATATCTGCTAATTTTCCTGGGAAACAGTGCATGATGGCTTGAGCGTTTGAGTTCCACCCAAGCTCGTCAGAGACATGAATGGAGTTGCTGGCTCCTGGTTTGGATTGGCCCAGCCCTGTCCTTGGCAGCCAGTGGAGAGTGAACTGGCAGATAGATCTTTCTCTTTCTCTATGTCTTTCTCTCTTTCTTTCTATCACTCTGCCTTTCAAATAAATACTCTTTTTAAAGTTTGTGATTATGTATTTTAAAATAAAGCTTTGGGATGTCTGCTACAGATAATATTTTTATTTTGTATTATTTTTAAAATTTTGTCACACACGCATATACTTTTTCTTGAAAACAGAGATATTACTATCATAGTGTGAAGGATTCATGACAATGATCATAATATGGAGAAATAAGGGTGAACTGTCATTTACATGGTATGATTAGGTGAAACAGTATTTATAATTAAATACCCAATTATATGACACCCATGATTGTTATGCTCTCTATTAACTTCTACAAATAAGAAAAACATGAAATTTGTCTATCTGGATTTGTCTGATTCATTTCACATTATGATCTCTAATTCCATTCACTTTGTTGCAAATGTCAGGATTTTATTCTTTTTCATGGCTGAGTGATAATTCCATTGTGTATATATGCTGCATTTTCTTTATGCAATAGTCAGTTGATGGACATGTAGGTTGATTCTATACCTCTACTATTGTGAATTGAGCGAAGATAAGCATTGGTGTGCAGATGGATGTTTCATACACTAATTTCATTTTCTTTAGATATATTATGAGGAACTGGCTAGCTGAGTCATATGATATATGTATTTTCAGCTTCCTGAGGAATTTCCATACTGTTTTCCAGAAAGGTTGTGCCATTTTGCATTCCCATCAACTGTATTATGAAAACAGTATTTTTTTTTTATTTTAGGATAATAGCCATTGCTTTTTGTTTTTTAATACACTTTGTAAAAAATATTTATTTATTTGCTTGAAAGTTAGAGTTACAGAGAGAGTGGGAGAGACACCCAGAAAGAGATCTTGCATCCACTGGTTCACTCCCCAAGTGGCTGCAATGCCCAGGGCTGGGCCAGGCTGAATTCAAGAGCCAGGAGCTTCTCTGGGTCTTCCACATGGGTGGAGGGGCCCAAACAAGTAGGCCATTTTCTGTTGATTTCCCAGGCACATTTGCAAGGAACTGGATTGGAAGTGGAGCAGCTGGGAATGTAAATGGTATTAATGTGGAATGCCTGGGTTGCAGCTGGTGGCTTAACCTGCTATGCCACAACACTGGCTCCCTAATAGCCATTCGAACTAGAATAAGCTGATACCTCATTGTGATTTTTCTTTGTATTTCCCTGATGGCTAGTGATTCTGAGTATGTTTTCATGTGTATCTTGGTCATTTGTATTTCATCTTTTGAATATTTCCTGTTCACATCCTTTGCCCATTTCTTAACTGAAATTTTTGTTTTCTTGTTGAGTTTCTTGAGCTCCTTATATTTTCTGGGTATTAATACTTGATAAGTTGCATAGTTTACAAATATTCTCTTCCATTCTGTTGATTGCCTCTTCATTGGTTGTTTCCTTTGCTATGCAGAGATTGGTGTAATATAATTTGTTTAATTTTGCTTTAATTGCCTGTGCTTCTGAGGTCTTGGGGTCTTATCCAGGAAGTCTTTGCTTACATTGACATCTTACAGCATTTGCCATATGTTTTTCTCTAGTAATTTGATGATTTCAGGTCTTAAGTTTAAATCCTTGATCTTGTGAATTGCCTTAGTATAGATTATATGGTAGAGGTCTTGGTTCAAACTTCTGTATGTGGAAATCCAATTTCCCAACACTATTTGTTGAAGAGACTGTCCTTTCTCCCTTAAATGATTTTAACTAAATTATCAAAGATTTGTGATTGTAGATATAGGAGTTAATTTTTATTACGTTCCATTTGTCTACATTTCTATTTTTTGTGACAGTCTTAGACTGTTTTGATTATAATAGCCCTGAAGTATATCTTGAAATCTGCTATTGTGATGTCTTTCTGTTTTTATTATTTAACATAGATTTTTGACTATTCAAGGTCTTTTGTGTTTCCATATATACTTCTGGATATTTTTTATAGATCTGTGTAGAATGTCCTTGGAATTTTGATCAAGATTGCATTGACTCTGTGAATTCTTTGGGTGATATGGACATTTTACTGATGTTAATTCTTCTAATCCAGAACATGAAGGATTACTTCATTTTTTTGTTTCTTCTTCAATTTCTTTCATTACTGTTTTATAATTTTAATTGTAGAGCTCTTTCACATCCTTCATTAAATTTATGCCAAGGTATTTAAATTTTTGTAGCTTTTGTGAATGGGATATATCTCATGTTATATCTTAGTCAGGAAATTGAGGTTATATAAGAATGCTATTAATCAATCCAGATCTCCCACAGGTATCAGGGACACAAGTACTTGAACCATAACCTGCTACCTTCCAGAGAGCATAATAGCAGGACACTGAATTTGAGAATAGAGCCAGGAGAATTCAATCCAAGAATCTCAACAAGTGGCCTAACCTGCTTCACCAAAACTCACTACTAATAAATTATTTACATGAAAGGAAATATACCTAAAATATTTGTTCTTTTCCCCTGAAATTTGTTTGTTTGAAAGGTATGTATGTATGATTGTGTCTATCTATATCTATATCTGCATCTATCTATATCTATATCTATATCTATATCTATATCTATATCTATATCTATACCTATATCTATAGAGGGTGAGGCAGAGAGATAAAAAGATCTTTCATGTGCTGGTTCACTCCCCAAATGGCCACAACGGCTATGACTGGAAGTCAAGATGCAGGAAGTCCGTGTGGGTGCCAGGAGTCCAAGCACTTGGGCCACCTTTTGTGCTTTCCCAGGTGGATCAGCAGGGAATTGGAATAGAAGAGGGGCAACCGAGACTTGAACCAGTGTTCTAACATGGTATGCTGGTGTCTCAAGCTGTAGCTTAATCTTATGTGCCACAATGATAGTCCCTAAACATATTTGTTTTGTTTTCAGAATCGATTTGAAATCATTTTCTTTCGTATATTTATGCTGTATACATAGTCTTTGGAATTAGGTTTTACAATAGGATTTCAGGAGGGTTTTAACAATGTGCTTATATGGCTTCCAAAATTTGTTAAAATTTTATTTTACATCTAACAGAAATATTTTAGATGATATAATCTAAATAATATAATCCCATAATGTGGGATGAGGATTTAACTATCTTCTACCATCCCTTCTTTATATGCACAACTTTACCTCCTTCTGTTTTTCAGGAGTAGATGAACACCACAACCTTTGGGCTAAATAACTAATTTTTTAGTCTTTCTAATTTTTTTAAACTTTTATTTAGTAAATATAAATTTCCAAAGTACAGCTTATGGATTACAATGGCTCCCCCCCCCCCATAACTTCCCTCCTACCCGCAACCCTCCCTACTCCTGCTCCCTTTCCCCTTGCTTCACATCAAGATTCATTTTCAATTATCTTTACATACATAATACTATATAATAGTATATAAATAACTATTTTTAAAAACTGGATTTTTTTGCAGTTGAGACATACACATCATGATTACTTTCCCTTTATGCTATTTTTTCTTTTAACTTTTATTTAATAAATATAAATTTCCAAAGTATAGTTTATGGATTACACTGGCTTTATTCCCCAATTACATCCCTCCCACTTGCACCCCTCCCATATCCCCCTCCCTCTCCCATTCCATTCACATCAAGATTCATTTTCAATTATCTTTATATAGAGCAGATCAACTTAGTATGTATTAAGTAAAGATTTCATCAGTTTACACCCACACAGAAACAAAAAGTGTAAAATACTGCTTCAGTACTAGTTATAGCATTACTTCAATTGGACAACATATTAAGGACAGATCCCACACGAGAAGTAAGTACATAGTGACTCCTGTTGTTGACTTAACAATTTGACACTCTTGTTTATGGCATCAGTAATCTCCCTAGGCTCTAGTCATAAGTTGCCAAGGCTATGAAAGCCTTTTGAGTTTGCCGATTTCGATCTTATTCTGACAGGGACATAGTCAAAGTGGAAGTTCTCTCCTCCCTTCAGAGAAAGGTACCTCCTTCTTTGATGGCCCCATTCGTTCCACTGGGATCTCACTCACAGAGATCTTTCATTTAGGTTTTTTTTTCCCCATAGCTTTCTTGGCTTTCCATGCCTACAATACTCTCATGGGCTCTTGAGCCAGATCCGAATGCCTTAAGGGCTGGTTCTGGGGCCAGAGTGCTGTTTAGAACATCTGCCATTCTACGAGTCTGCTGTATCTACCGCTTCCCCTGTTGGATCGTTCTCTCCCTTTTTGATTCTATCAGTTAGTATTAGCAGACACTAGTCTTGTTTGTGTGATCCCTTTGACTCTTAGACCTATCAGTGTGATCAATTGTGAACTGAAATTGATCACTTGGACTAGTGAGATGGCATTAGTACATGCAACCTTGATGGGATTGTATTGGAATCCCCTGGCAGGTTTCTAACTCCATCATTTGGGGCAAGTCCAATTGAGCATGTCCCAAATTGTACATCTCCTCCCTTTCTTACTCTCACTCTTATATTTAACAGGGATCACTTTTTAGCTAAATTTCAACACCTAAGAATAAATGTGTGTTTTTTTATTTATTTTATTTTTTATAACACTTTTATTTAAAGAATATAAATTTCCAAAGTACAGCTTATAGATTACAATGGCTTCCCCCCCCATAATTTCCCTCCCACCCGCAACCCTCCCCTTTCCCACTCCCTCTCCCCTTGCATTCACTTCAAGATTCATTTTCAATTCTCTTTATATACAGAAGATCAGTTTACTATATATTAAGTAAAGATTTCAACAGTTTGCCCTCACATAGCAACACAAAGTGAAAAATACTGTTGGAGTACTAGTTATAGTATTAATTCACAATGTATAGCACATTAAGGACAGAGATCCTACATGATATATTTTTAATTGATTAATTTTCTATGCAATTTCCAATTTAACACCAAGATTTTTTTTCATTTTTAATTATCTATATACAGAAGATTGATTCAGTATATACTAAGTAAAGATTTCATCAGTTTGCACCCACACAGAAACATAAAGTGTAAAATACTGTTTCAGTGCTAGTTATAGCATTACTTCACATTGGACAACACATTAAGGACAGATCCCACACGAGAAGTAAGTACATAGTGACTCCTGAAGTTGACTTAACAATTTGACACCCTTGTTTATGGCGTCAAGAATCTCCCTAGGGTCTAGTCATGAGTTGCCGAGGCTATGGAAGCCTTTAGGGTTCGCCGACTTCAATCTTATTCCGACAGGGTCATAGTCAAAGTGGAGGTTCTCTCCTCCCTTCAGAGAAAGGTACCTCCTTCTTTGATGGCCCCATTCGTTCCACTGGGATCTCACTCGCAGAGATCTTTCATTTAGGTCTTCTTTTTTTTCCAGAGGTCTTGGCTTTCCATGCCTAGAATATTCTCATGGGCTTTTGAGCCAGATCTGAATGCCTTAAGGGCTGGTTCTGGGGCCAGAGTGCTGTTTAGAACATCTGCCATTCTATGAGTCTGCTGTTTATCTCACTTCCCATGTTGGATCATTCTCTCCCTTTTTGATTCTATCAGTTAGTATTAGCAGACACTAGTCTTGTTTGTGTGATCCCTTTGACTCTTAGACCTATCAGTGTGATCAATTGTGAACTGAAATTGATCACTTGGACTAGTGAGATGGCATTAGTACATGCAACCTTGATGGGATTGTATTGGAATCCCCTGGCAGGTTTCTAACTCCATCATTTGGGGCAAGTCCAATTGAGCATGTCCCAAATTGTACATCTCCTCCCTTTCTTACTCTCACTCTTATATTTAACAGGGATCACTTTTTAGCTAAATTTCAACACCTAAGAATAAATGTGTGTTAATTACAGAGTTCAACCAATAGTACTAGAATAAAAAAATACTAAAAGGGATAAAGTATTAAATTGTACATCAACAGTCAGGACAAGGGCTGATCAAGCCCTGTTTCTCATAGCGTCCATTTCACTTCAACAGATTTCCTCTTTGGTGCTCAGTTAGTTGTCGCCGATTAGGGAGAACATATGATATTTGTCGCTTTGGGACTGGCTTATTTCACTCAGCATGATGTTTTCCAGATTCCTCCATCTTGTTGCAAATGACAGGATTTCATTTTTTTGACTGCCATATAGTATTCTATAGAGTACATGTCCCATATTTTCTTTATACAGTCTACTGTTGATGGGCATTTGTGTTGGTTCCAGGTCTTAGCTATTGTGAATTGAGCTGCAATGAACGTTAATGTGCAGACCGCTTTTTTGTTTGCCAATTTAATTTCCTTTGGGTAAATTCCAAGGAGTGGGATGGCTGGGTTGTATGGTAGGGTTATATTCAGGTTTCTGAAGAATCTCCAGACTGACTTCCATAGTGGTTTTACCAGTTTGCATTCCCATCAACAGTGGGTTAGGCTCCCTTTCTCGCTACATCCTCTCCAGCATCTATTGTTGTTAGATTTCTGAATGTGACCCATTCTCACCGGGGTGAGGTGAAACCTCATTGTGGTTTTGATTTGCATTTCCCTGATTGCTAGGGATCTTGAACATTTTTTCATGTGTCTGCTGGCCATTAGGATTTCCTCTTTGGAAAAATGTCTGGTTTTTTTGAGGTCCTAGGCGCATCTCGTAAGTGGGTTGCTTTTTTTGATGTTTGGAGTTTCTTGATTTCTTTGTAGATTCTGGTTATCAACCCTTTATCTGTTGCATAGTTTGCAAATATTTTTTCCCATTCTGTCGGTTGCCTCTTCATGTTCCTGACTGTTTCTTTTGAAGTAAAGAATCTTCTCAATTTGATGCAATCCCAAATGTTAATTTTGGCTTTGACTGCCTGTGCTTCCAGGGTCTTTTCCAAGAAGTTTTGCCGGTACCTATATCTTGCAGGGTTTCCCCAATGTTCTCTAATAATTTGATGGTGTCGGGTCGTAGATTTAAGTCTTTAATCCATGTTGAGTGGATTTTTGTGTAAGGTGATAGGTAGGGGTCTTGCTTCATGCTTCTGCATGTGGAAATCCAATTTTCCCAGTACCATTTATTGAATAGACTGTCCTTACTCCAGGTATTGGTTTTAGATCCTTGATCAAATATAAGTTAATTTCACTTTTGAAAAACTTCGTTTTTCATCTGCTTAGCTTTCTGTTCATCCTACTCAGTATTTACTCCTAACTTCAGGGGAAGCCCTAGGAAGGACCAGGATGCATTCACAGACTTCAGACCTCTTCCTTGTATAACTTTCTTGGAGTGGATGATGCTCTTAGAACACTCTGTGCTCTGCCATGGCTCCATGCAGCTCCAGTCCTACCACAGTCACACACGGTCATCTTGAAAAATCCCTGATGGAAATCTTTGACCTGCTCTGTGTCTGTTGCTTTTTGAATTCATATTTCCTCCTCTTTACTGCTTTACTCTCCCATTTTGGTGCAGCACATTCACCATTAGCTTTCTGAAGAATATTGCTGAGTTATAAGTTGGTTAGTTTCTATTTGGCCTTATCTCTTCTGGCTTTGAACTATTAAGTCAGTCACCGTTAATCCAGTGACTTGCCCCATTGCTTGTCTTTTGGTACTGCTTTTTTCACTCATGGTGTCCTGGGAGTTCATGTCTGGTTTATCCATTTATTGTCAGTTAGAAGAGTTTGGTAGACAATGTCTAAAATGGCCTCTGAATTTCTCTGACTTGCAGTTTTCATGCCCTTATAGAACCCCCACTCCTAATTCATCTCCAGTGTGAATTGGACATAGTGACTTACTCTGGATGAGGTTTATGACACATGCAGTGGGATTTTTACCTCAGTGGTGAGGTTTAAAAAGACTGTGATTTGGGGCTTCCTGCCTCTCTTGCTCTCTCAATTCTTGCTGAGTTGCTAGCTCTGAATGAAGTCAACTTTTGCATTGTGAGCTGCTCTACCAGGGCATACTCAGCAGGGAGTGAGGGAAGGCCCTTGACCAATACCCCTTGAGGAACATAGGGATTCCCTCAATAAGCTGGGAAACGCTGAATTCCGCCACACAGAAGTGGCAGCTCCTTCTCTCCTTCAAGGGAAGTCTCTGCTTTCCACTGCACCTTGTGGGAAAACTCTCAGGCAGGGTCACCCAGCTAAGTCACAGCCAATTTCCTGATCCTAGAAAGTGTGAGATAATAAATATTTGTTCTTTTCAGCTGCTAAATTAGGGTTTTTTTCTTTTTTCACAGCCATGGATAACTTATATAGAAAGATTTCAAGAGGAAATGAAGGTTATACTGCATGTTTGATTTTCTGTGTTTGAGCAGAAAATTGAAGCTTCTTTATATGAAGTCATGATATAAATTATGATAATTTTAAGATGATACTATCTCCAAACCTTGTGGGCAGCATGTGAGAAGGGGCAAAACTGGAAGATAGCAGTTGCTGCAGTCATTCATTGAGAAATGATGGAAGCCTGAGTTAAGTCAGTATCAGAGAAGAAAGAAAACTTGAGAACTACGAAGGAAGAATCACTGAGGCCATGTAATTACTGAGTAGAGATGATGATGGAATCCTAAGTAGACTTGTCCTGGCTTTACATCTTCAAGGAATGTATGAGTCGCAGTCCTGTTAATAAGAACAAAGAGTAGAGAAGAAGGAGCAAATTTGAAGATAAAGATGTGTTTAGCATTGGTCATTCAGAATGGAAATACCCTGGTCCATTGGCATGCAAATAATAGTAATGCTGATGATAGCGTGCCTCAAGTGCTGATTTATCAACATTTGTATATTTTTATCAATATTTGTATATTTCTACATGGTTTTATATGTTATTTCCTTGATAATATTATCTGGTAGTTGCTATTAATATTTTCAATTAACAAGGAGTAATCTGAGGATTTAGAAGTTCAAAGAGCTTGACTAAATGACAACCAGTGATTTCAGGGTGATAATTTGCATATAAGAGGTATATTTCTTAAGTACAATCTTCTTACCTCCATTCTACGTTGCTTTTGCATTACCCGCTGATAAAAGGGAATAACTGGTCATTGTCATCAGAAACCCTGAGTTTCTTTTGCTGGTCCTAAACATTTTTGTAAGCAGATAACTGTGTTTCTAATTATATGACTGGGCTTACAGCCTAGCGGATAATTAGAAGCATTTAAAATTTTCTGGTGAATTATTATATTTTTGAATCAATTACATGTGAGACATGTTGTTGATAGATATGGAAAAAGACAGGCCAGGTTTTTAGTGCTAAATCTAATCATTGTGGTACAAGCCTTTTGGGGATGTTTCTTGCATTCATTTAAGTTGATTATAATACTGACTGTTTAAACCCAGGATCTTGAGGAACAAGTGACCACATAGCATAAAAGTATTTCAAATGCAGTTTAACTTGATTAAACTACTGAAAAATTGTGAACCAAATGGTGTTATGTAAGTATCATTTAATTGTGTTTATTTTATTTTGTTCCACATTTTTACAAATAATATCTGTGAATTGCTGCTAGAACTAACAAAAAGCTTATATACTCTGCAATAACATTTTGGCAGAACATGAAAATTACAAGGTCAACTAGAAAGGCAAAGAGAGAGAGAATAAGAGAGCAAGAGGGAGCAAGAGAGATCTCAAAATTGTCTTAGGCCTACTAGAAGATTTTTACTATTGAACTAAGTAAGTGAAATTTCATGATGATTGCTGGTGCCTAAAGAAAGTATTCTAAGACATTTACCCAATCAAAGTTATACAAGCATGGACGCAAATTGCCAAAGCTAAGGATATTAATAAAGACTTCTACACAAGCTTTGAGTTAAATTTCTTCAATGTTTTCAGTGAAATCTTTGGAATGTTTGTATTCCGTCTTCTGTTCCTTTCACATGCACCTCCTGAACTTGCTTCTATGTTAGTACCTTATTAAGTTAGTTGAGGGCTTCTTTTTCCTCCAGCTTTTGACAATGAAAACTTCAAAACGAACAGAAAAAAATAGCACAATAATAGCATAATAGATATATGATACTTGAGATTCCTAATTGTTAAGATTTGCCATATCTGCTCATGTGTGTTTCAATTCATCCGTGATCTTCTGGCTTCTTTAGGGGTAAAGAGTTCTTTAGGGGTCTTTGCTAATGCCAATGATGGTTTGGTGCAATGGCTAAGAGCAAAAGCTTTTGAGCATACCTTTGAATCCTGACCCTACCACTTACTAGCTGTGTGAATTTGATTTAGCTCCACACTTCTGAAGGGCACAATTTCATGATGTGTAACGTAGGGATGAAATACTTCTCTCCAAGACAGGAGTATTGTTAGGTAAAATGAGACAGTGTATGAAAAGGGCTTCAGCTAATGCCTGGTACCAAAAGTATGCTTAGAAGGAAGGTGAAATTTCCTTATCATCCATCCTCTCCTTACCGCTCCACTGCCATTCTTGTTGTTTAGTTTTTATACCATAACGAAGAATATGAAATCAAATTAAGACTGAGAATGGGATTTGAAAATCTGAAGAAGACTTCAGAGAATGTACAATTCTGTTAGCACATATTTACTTAGTTCAGTTTAGAACTAATCTCAGATGAAAAAAACAATACAACTAGCAGCAAGACTTGACTGTATTATCCTTTGCTAACATCGAACACATCTGAGTTTTCTTCCCCACCTGCCCCAAGCTAATTTTGCATTATTTAGGAAGGCTTCCCATGCTAGGCGGGGTTTAGGAATTTGTAAATAACTCATATTGAATGAGTTTATAGCCACTGATCAGTGTTTGTCACTTAGAAACCTATCATCATATGGCTATTTTCAAAGAGAACTTAAGAATAATCAGAAGACAGCTGGTGCTCTTTGAAAGCTCTTAGAGAGGCAAATGGTATTTCTTTGGAAAAGGATCACTAACATCGTGTTTAAGAGAAAGAGCACCTATCTCAAAGTTGAGTCAGTGCTGCTGAGTCAGCACTGTTGGCTTTGCTGCAACTTAGAGTAGAGACAAGATTAACTGATCAGGCTTCAAGATGGATCCCTGTTTATCTAGAGAGAGAGGGAGGAAATGGAACCAACATTTATAGAAACTTCCTTAAGCCTGACACCAACTTAGTGCCCTGTATGTGCATGCATGTAGCTGAGTATCTGTTAAGGCAGCTAGGTAGCTACTAGCCTCTGCATGTAAGAAGGGCTGAGAAAAGTGAGAATTTTTAAAGAAAATAAATGTATGTGCATTGGAATAAAGAAACAAGTCCTGTTTGTCTGTCTCTTAATGCCTCTTGTCTGTCTGTCTAAATGCAAGGTGTGCTTGCCTGTAACTTACCAAAAGGAAGTGACACAGCTGGCCTAACAAGATTTTAATCACTGGACTGAAGGAGTCATTTTCTCCTTCAATAGATAAGAACCTTGAGAACCTGTCTGTCCAGAGGAGTTTGTTTAAAGCAATGCCACATCCAGAAATCCCTCACCTACACTTTCCCAGAAAAGGGAGGAAGAAAGAAGTGGGGAACCCATATTCATGTCCATAAACATGCCAGTCTGAATGCACACTGTGCTCTCAGTCCCTATTTAGATGCTCACATGGTCTAATAGGTGTACAAGTTTCTGTTTCTTTACCTTTCCAACAAAACATTGCTGGATTTACCTCTCATCTTGTTAATCAGCCTCATATTTCCTAACCAACAGACCAAGCTCCTGGGGTCAAATCAGCTACCATATATCTACTTTTATTTCATCCCCAATATGGCCCAAAATGATATTGGTTGGCATTTTAATATATATCAGTGAGGGCACTGAGGATTGGAGCCACTACACCTTTCGCTCAATGACAGAGCTAGCGGTTGATACAGCTGTAATTTAAAGTCAAGCTTATCTGTTTCTGTAACTGGTACTCCTTCTAATGATAATAGTGGTTTTCAAAGCGTGGTCCTTGAATTAGCATGCTCAATATCACTTACAAGAAATGAAGATATTCAGGCCCCGACCCATTAGAATCTCTGGGGATGGAGCCTGACAATCTGCACGTTAACAGATCCTCAAGAGGATTTTCATGTACCTTAAAAAATGAGACTCCTGCAATATGTTCTCTGTCTCTTGAAATTTAGAGAATTTGAGAAGAAAATAGATGTTCAGTGTGGGCAGTTCCAATGTTGCCATTACTGTTCTGATGCCACTGACTCTCTCGGAACTGCTGATTCTAATGTTCATTGGATAAAGATCCTTCAGAGATTTGCTTCAGAAACTATTTGATACAGGGCTCTTTGATTTGCCTGATGTAAAGTCCATAGTATTTGCTTCTTGCATTTTATTAACTTTCAATAAGATTTTCTTGTGATTCACTACAACTAACATCTTTCAATTTGAAGTGCCAATGCCAGCTTGATGGACTATCAATACTTGAAGAGAAAAACGCAATTGGAAGCTCTATGCCAGGCTAGGCAATTGGGAAATTGTAAAAAAATGTACTGGCTGGGAATCTATGTCTAAACAAGACGCATGCCTTGAGATTTTTTTAAGTTCTCAGTGGCCCTAGAATCTTTGAAAAAGCAGTAAGTTAATATTTTGTCTTTTTATTATAGACTAATGCCATACTATAAGTTAGAGTTAGGCATAAAATCATGATTTACCACAAATCAATTAAAAATAAATGTGGTAAGCAGATGTGATGTTATTACTAGAGGAAACAGAAGCAAAAATTAGATGACTGTACTTAAACAAATGAACAGATGCATGGAAGAAAACAAAACTAGCAAAACAAACAAACATTTGGAATAAGAATTTTGAAATTGAAAAATGAAGTAAAAAAGAACTATAGTTCTAAATTGAAATATTTGGTGTGGTAAGTGTTGTCCATTCGTATTTGGCAAATATCATTTTTACACATTTGAGCTCAGTGTGATGACCCTTAGGTTCCCAGCTCTGAGAGTCTCCCAGAGTTAGATCTTATTCATGCTTGTGTGTGGATGGAATATTGCTGCCCATCCAAGGTTTCTGGCTGTTTAGACTTCAAGATGTCTTGTGAATGAAGCCCAGCCTGGATTGTGGCCACTGTGGTCATGTTTGTGGTTCCCACAATCCCACAGTCTTTGGATGCCAGAATAAATTTGGCAGTAGCAAATGGGTTCCAGCCAGTCCCAAGTTTGAGCCGCGTTTGGACCCATTTTCTGAATAGCTGGTTGATTCAGAACTTCCTTTTTATTTCTATTGCACTATATAAGTAAATATAGAAGTAAATTTAAAATTATAAATATACATATTAAAAAGGCAGTTCTGTTTGAGGTTTTTCACAAGTAGGACTATAGAATTAAATGTTTAAGCTCATCTTCAACCTTGTTTAAGGGTAATTAAAAAACATTGTGAAGTATAGAATTAAATGTAGCTGTTTCAGTGCAAAAAACTTTTTGAATCCATGCATATGGGTTCCTTAAAAGTTCCTGGAAGGGGTTGGCACTGTGGCATAGTGGATAAAGCTGCAGCCTGAGGTGCCAGCATCCTATATGGGCGCCAGTGTGAGTCTAGGCTGCTCCGCCTCTGATCTGGCTCTCTGCTATGGTGTGGGAAAGTGGTAGAAGATGACCCAAGTCTGTGGGCCCTTGCACTGGTGTGGGAGACCAGGAAGACACACCTGGCTCCTGGCTTCTGACTGGTGCAGCTCTGGCCATTTGCAGACATCTGGGTAGTGAACCAGTGGATGGAAGACTTCTCTCTCTATCTACCTCTGCCTCTGCCTCTCTGTAAATCTGCCTTTCAAATAAATAACTAATTTTTAAAAAAAGTTTCGTTGAAGGGCAGGAGAAGGTGATATTGTGGCCAAGTGGATTAAGCGGTAACTTGTGATGTTGGCGTCCTGTATTGGACTTCCAGTTCAAGTCATGCTGACTTTACTTCCAGTCTAGCTTCCTTTTATCATCTAGCAGCAGATGATGGCCTATGTCCTTAAGTCCTTGCTGCCCAAATGAAGACCGTGATGGAGTTCTGGGCTCCTATTTTTGGCCTGGCTCAGCCTCAGCTGTTGTGTGCTTATGGGGAGTAATCCAGCAAATGGAAAAGTCTCTCTCATCTTCTCTCTGTTGTTATACTTTTCAAATAAATAAGTAGATAAATAAATCTTGAAGGGAAATAAAAAGTTCATGAAAAATGAATATTATTAAAAATGCACGGGTTTTCTTTCTTTGTTTTTAAATATTTATTTAATCAAGAGGAAAGAGAGATAGAGATCTTCAATTCATTAGGTCACCACAAAAATGGCTGCAATGTTGGGATCTGGTAACCCAGTCCAGGTGTCCCATGTGGGTGGCATGGACCCAATCATTTGAGCCATTTCCTCTTGTCTCCCTCCCAGGGTATACTTCAGCAGAAAGCTGGGAGTGGGGTAATTACTGAATCTCAGGTACTGAAATATAGGGTAGAAGTATCCCAATCAATGAGTTAATTGCTAGGCCAAAGACTTACCAGCTCTCCAGGGATTTAAGAAATTTTGAAACATTATACCATTTTTCATGGATTTTATGAAATACCGTAGTGCACTAATGCTTGAGAATGACTTGGATATACTCTTTGAAGAATATATTTATTTATTTGAAAGTTGGAGTTAAGACACACACACACACACACACACACACACACACATACACATACAGAGAGAGAGAGAGAGAGACAGAGAGACAGAGAGACAGAGACAGAGAGAGACAGAGAGGTCTTCTATCTGCTGACTTATTCCCCAAGTGGTCAAAATGGCTGGGAAGAACCTAGCAGAACAGGATCCAGGAAGCTTCTGCTGGGAAGAACCTAGCAGAACAGGATCCAGAAGCTTCATCCCGTTTCCTTACATGAGTGAAAGGGGCCCAGGAACTTGAGCAAACTTCTACTGCTTTTCCAGGACATTAACAGGGAGCTGGATTGGAAGTGGAGCAGCTTGGAGACATATTGGCAGCCATGTGAGATGCTGGCCACACTGCAACAACACCAGCCCTAAGTTACTGTTTTTTTTTAAACTTTTATTTAATAAATATAAATTTCCAAAGTGCAACTTTTGGATTATAGTGGCCTTTTCGCCACATAACCTCCTGCCCACTGGCAACCATCCCACCTCCCATTCCCTCTCCCATCCCATTCACATCAAGATTCATTTTCAATTATCTTTATATACATACAGAAGATCAATTTAGTGTATACTAAGTAAAGATTTCAAAGAGTTTACACCCACACAGAAACACAAAGTATAAAGTACTGTTTGAGTGCTACTTATACCATTAATTCGCATAGTACAACACATTAAGGACAGAGATCTTACATGGGGAGCAAGTGCACAGTGATTCCTCTTATTGATTTAACAATTGACACTCTTCTTCATGGCATTAGTAATCACCCTAGGCTCTTGTCATTGGTTGCCAAGTCTATGGAAACCTTTTGAGCTTACCAATTCTGATCTTATCTACAAAAGGCCCTAGTCAAAGTGGAAATTCTCCCCTCCCTTCAGAGAAAGGTACCTCCTTCTTTGATGGCCCTGTTCTTTCCACTGGGATCTCACTTGCAGAGATCTTTCATTTAGGTCTTTTTCTTTTTCCCCCACAGTGTCTTGGCTTTCCATGCCTAAAATACTCTCATGGTCTTTTTAACCAGATACGAATGCCTAAAGAGCTGATTCTGAGGCCAGAGTGCTATTTAGGACATCTGCCATTCTATGAGTCTTCTGTGTCTCCCGCTTCCCATGTTGGATAGTTCTCTCCCTTTTTGATTCTATCAGTTAGTACTAGCAGACACTAGTCTTGTTTATGTGATCCCTTTGACTCTTAGACCTATCAGTGTGATCAATTGTGAACTGAAACTGATTACTTGGACTAGTGAGATGGCATTGGTACATGCCACCTTGATGGGATTGAATTGGAATCCCCTGGCACATTTCTAATTCTACCGTTTGGGGTAAGTCCAAGTGTACATGTGCCGAACTGTACATCTCCTCTCTCTCTTATTCCCACTCCTATATTTGTTTGTTTGTTTTTTGACAGGCAGAGTGGACAGTGAGAGAGAGCGAGACAGAGCGAAAGGTCCTCCTTTACTGTTGTTTCACCCCCTAAATGGCCACTCTGGTTGGTGCACTTCGGCCAGTGTACCGCACTGATCTGAAGCCAGGAGCCAGGTACTTATCCTGGTCTCCCATGCAGGTGCAGGGCCCAAGAACTTGGGCCATCCTCCACTACACTCCCAGGCCACAGCAGAGAGCTGGACTGGAAGAGGGGCAACCGGGACAGAATCCGGCGCCCTGACTGGGACTAGAACCTGGTGAGCTGGCACCACAGGCGGAGGATTAGCCTATTGAGCCGTGGTGCCGGCCACCCACTCTTATATTTAACAGGGATCATTTTTTGGTAAAATTTAAAGGACTGAGAATAATTGTGTGTTAATTAAAGAGTTCAACCAATAGTATTAAGTAGAAAAAAAATACTAAAAGGAATAAAGTAGTAAGTTGTACATCGACAGTCAGGACAAGGGCTGATCAAGTCATTGTTTCTTGTAGTGTCCATTTCACTTCAACAGGTTTCCTTTTATGTGCTCAGTTTGTTGCCACTTATCAGGCAGGACATGATATTTGTCCCTTTGGGACTGGCTTATTTCATTCAGCATGATGTTTTCCAGATTGCTCCGTTTTGTTGCCAATGACTGGATTTCATTGTTTTTTACTGCTGTATAGTATTCTATAGAGTATATATCCCATAATTTCTTTATCCAGTCTTCTGTTGATGGGCATTTGGGTTGATTCCAGATCTTAGCTATTGTAAATTGAGCTGCAATAAACATTAAGGTGTAGACAGCTCTTTTATTTGACAATTTAATTTCTTTTGAGTATATTCCAAGGAGTGGGATGGTTGGGTTGTACGGTAGGGTTATACTCAAGTTTCTGAGGAATCTCCAAACTGACTTCCATAGTGGCTTTACCAGTTTGCATTCCCACCAACAGTGGGTTAGTGTCCCTTTTGTTCTCGCTGTTGTGGCTTTTCTCGTTATACTTGACTATAGATAAGTGGACTGTCTCCTTTTGGTGAATCTCTAGAGGCTTGTGATGGGTGTGGTCAGAGAGCTCCGTTCAGTTCTTCAGGGTTAAGGGTGTGCCAAGTGTGACACACCCAGGTTTGGCATGGTCAATCTCTCTCTCTCTCTCTCTATTCAGAAGGGAAGTAATTCTGCACAGCTGAGCTCTTCTCCTCGATGGCAATCAGTGCCTGAGTGCTAGCCCCAGTGGGTATAATATTCATCTGCTCTGTCCCAAGGACCACACAAAGGATCTGTGTCATCCTCAGTGTAAGCTGATTCCCCTGAAGTGTCTCTCACTGGGTATCCAAAGCTGCCTGAATTTGTGGCATCTCCCTCCAAGACTAAGCATGTCTAAGCCACACTGTGAGTTCTCCCACACACCCTCAGTTTTTTTTTTCCACAGTCCCGGTTCAAAAGCTCCACACAGTCACTATGTCTTAGTCTCCTGTTATTTCTCCCCACCAGAGTCAGGTTTTTCTGCTTGGTTGAGGGTGGGCTTAGCCCCAAGCTGGCACAGCTGTTATGTATGTCCAAAATCGTGCCTGCTGTATTGTCTAGCTCTCCTTTGTAAGTTGAGTGGAGAGAGAGAATTGTGTCCGTACTGGTCCCTTTTATTTATTTTTTCTTCTAGTTAGACTGGTGTACTTTCCCCCCATGATTCTTTAAGCCTCATTTCCTCTAGGCTCTTGCTGATGCTTTTCTGATAGAATCTCAGGCTACTGCGGTTTCGCCTCACCTCCCTTTCCAGCACTGGTGTGTAGACTCGGCAGCTGGGGTCCCAAGCCATGAGCGCCTGTGCCCTACATGTAGGTCCACCCTGTCCCTCTAATTCTGGAAGTTTCCTCTGCAGTTTTTTTTCCTAACTCTTCCCTGAGATGACAGTATCTCCACTTTTATTTAAGTATCTTTTCCTGGACTATCAGTGAGCTCCCTCCCTATTCCACCATCTTGGAGCCCTCCTAGGATACTATTTTAAAATTTACTCTTATGTCATAGCATCTCTGCAATATTGAATTCTCATATCTGTATTATTGTCCTCTAGCAAGATGACATATTTTGTTGAGAATTGCTGCACTGTACTGTACTACATGTGACTATTATACAGTGGTATAATATAGCAGAGGAATTCCTGGGTTTGTAGTAAAAAGATCCAATTTTCTGAACTGGCTGAATCATTGACTCTGCTACATTGGAAACGATGTTTAATATTTCCTCTACTCAGCTTCCTGGTTGTAAAGTGGTATGATTACTTTTAGTTTACATGGTATATGTGTTATTAATGAGAAACATTATTAATATATTCACATAATTCACATAATAGTTTTTTTTATTTAAAGAATATAAATTTCCAAAATACAGCTTATGGATTACAATGGCTCCCCCCCCCCCCACAACTTCCCTCCCTCCCACTACCCTCCCCTCTCCCGCTCCCTCTCCCCTTCTGTTCACATCAAGATTCATTTTCAAATCTCTTTATACACAGAAGATCAATTTAGTACATATTACGTAAAGATTTCAACAGTTTGCCCTCACATAGAGACACAAAATGAAAATACTGTTGGAGTACTAGTTATAGTATTAATTCACAATGTACAGCACATTAAGGACAAAGATCCTACATGATTTTTTTAAAGAATTGATTAATTATCTATGCAATTTCCAGTTTAACACCAAGATTTTTTAATCATTTGCAATTATCTTTATACACAGAAGATCGATTCAATATATACTATGTAAAGATTTCATCAGTTTGCACCCACACAGAAACACAAAGTGTAAAAATACTGTTTCAGTACTAGTAATAGCATTATTTCACATTGGATAACACGTTAAGGACAGATAATAGTTTTGAGCACCTACTGCATGTCTGCTGTGGTACTAGAGACTAGGAATGCTGCAATGAATAAAACATAGTCCTTTTTCTTAAGAAATTATACGATGTTCCAATATTGTGTAATTACTAATGGGGAGAGCTGAGAACATAACCCATCTTAGTGCATCCAATAATGAGAATGAATCACAGGCAATCTCCCAGAGGGATGTTCTGCTGTTAGCATGACACAATTAACGTGAGAAGGAAAATTCTACAATGGAAGAGCATGGTGCCTGGACCATGCTGTGCAGAGGGTGTAGCAGGTACAACTACCTGGAGGCAAGAAAGAAAAACTGAGGACTAATGGTCCTTCATGTAATTTGATGTCCTAACTGAGGGAAATGTGGTGTCTTCAGATTGATGGATTCATAAACCACAAGAAAATAAGTTATGGCTTATGCAGCACAACCTGTGGAGTCAGTGGTGAGCATAATTAGCTTCACATTTAGTAAGAATAATTGGATGCATGACTTAAGATGAGTAGGCATTCCACTTGGGTTGTGGTTGTGATAATTGAGGCAAGAGATTATGAGGGCCTAAGACAAGCCAGTGGTGGTAGAATCAGCAGGAAGCAGAGAGACCTGAGGCATTAGGGATATAGCCTCAGTGGGATTTGGAAACCAATAGACTTTGACTGGAAAAACGTTAATGTTAATTCCCTAGACTTTGTTAGCTTGGGGTTATAAGTTGTTTTTAAAAATACCTATGTGTCTTTACCTGCTATGCCACAGCATCAGCCTCGGCAACTCATGACTAGAGCCTATGGAGATTACTGACGCCATAAACAAGAGTGTCAAATTGTTAAATCAACATCAGGAGTCACTGTGTACCTACGTCTCATGAGGGATCTGTCCTTAATGTGTTATCCAATGTGAAATAATGCTGTTACTAGTACTGAAACAGTATTTTTACACTTTGTGTTTCTGTGTGGGTGCAAATTGATGAAATCTTTACATAGTATATATTGAATCGATCTTCTGTGTATAAAGATAATTGCAAATGATTAAAAAATCTTGGTGTTAAACTGGAAATTGCATAGATAATTAATCAATTCTTTAAAAAAATCATGTAGGATCTCTGTCCTTAATGTGCTGTACATTGTGAATTAATACTATAACTAGTACTCCAACAGTATTTTCATTTTGTGTCTCTATGTGAGGGCAAACTGTTGAAATCTTTACGTAATATGTACTAAACTGATCTTCTGTGTATAAGGAGATTTGAAAATGAATCTTGATGTGAACAGAAGGGGAGAGGGAGCGGGAAAGGGGAGGGTAGCGGAAGGGAGGGAAGTTGTGTGGGGGGGAGCCATTGTGATCCATAAGCTGTTCTTTGGAAACTTATATTCTTTAAATAAAAGCTTTATAAAAAAAAAAAAAGAAAAAACTGTGAACCCCAGAATAATGTACCCTAAAAGCTCTCATTTATAAATAAATGTGAAATAAAAACCTTCAAAAAAAATAAAAATACCTATGTAATTACCAATTGAGTACTCCCAGGTCAAACTGGAAGTTTATCTTCCTCAATGGGTCCCTCACCCGTTAGGTGTTTGCCAGGAGCATGTCTGAAAGTCCCTCAGCTCTCCCCCTCTATGACGACCTCTTGCAGCTGCCTGGCCTTGCAGGTGATCCAAACACCTTGGGCTCACAGCTTCTGTGCTGAGTTGGCTGTGGCGACCCCCATTCTGGCCCCACAGAAAACACCTCGCTCCACCACTAGAACCTCCGCTGTTGCAGCAGAGGCATGCGGTAGCATCTGTTTTGCGTATGGTAATTTCTACAAAGCACAGCTTTTAAGAATATGTTACAGAAGTTTCAGGGATCCAGACAACCAGATTTGAGAGAAAAAAACAGTAGATAAATCGATTTTCAATTATGTGTGCACTCCATCTCATTCTAGAAGGATTTGTCCTGCTCAGTTTTCCACTGTCCTTCATGGGGTGAAACGTATCTGAACACAAACAGTGAAATTCTCCAGGCCTCTACAATTTGGAAATCTCCCTTCAGCACCAGACAGAAAAGGAAACTTACTGTTTGCTCCAAACGAAGGCTCATACCCTGAGTCTTTCTGGAGCCTGAATGAGTGTGAACACATTCTCTCAGGAGAAACTCCGTCTCTATTCACAATTTATGATCTGGTGCTCTGGCCTCAGCCAAACATCATATCCTCAGAGCTTCCTAAGCATGTCTGTGTATTTCTCAGCATCTAGATTATTTGATTTCTAGCAGTACCATGGAGAGAGCATCTGCAGTCTTATCCCACGGGCTGATAGGACATAGTCTAGTTTACTTTTTCTCTCATTTCATCAAGGATTTCATAATCTTGAGGTGAAAACTCACTAGGGTAACCTTGTTGCTTACTTAAAAGTGCTATTATTAACTTTGAAACAAAATATAACTACAATTGGTAGTAAAGTCAGAATGATTTGGTTCAGTTCAGTGAATGCTACAGGGAAAGGTTGCTCCTCACCTACAGTATGATAACATCTTATATTTGTATTGCAGATTTTATAAGGTATCAAAAATTACAACATCTGAAACATAATCTGTTTATGACAGCTTGTCTCACTGAGTCACCAAAATCCAGAGCAGACACGATTTACACTAGAAGTTATCTGATAATAAATTCTCAGTAAAGTGAAGTGAGAAGGAAACTATGCTCTATAATACCTTTATCAGACTCATTCTATGTTTTGGTTCTTCCTTTAGAGACTGAACATCACTCTCTTCAAGAAGTTAAAAGATTGTTTACCTTGTGCATCAATTCATTCAAAATTAATGCCAAGAGTGTTTATTGAATGTCCACCTACATGTAGTGTGGCTCTAAATTCTATTACATAATCACATGAAAGCCACTTCTAGCTTCTAGAAACTGGTATTTAAGCTAAATAATGCTAATACTGATAGATAGAATTACTTATTTAGGGGAATCAGAAGAAATAATAATATATTATTTGTCAGCTAAGGATAGTTAACATTTGGAAATAACTCATAGGAAATTTCAGAGTGGGTAATAAAAACATTTTATTAAAATTATACAGACAATAATTTTAATGTTAATATTTTGAGAGTTTTTGCTGTCGATTCAGATACAGAATCTGAATATCAGCTGGAATAAACCAGGAGACATGTAAGGTTTTTAGCGTTTATTCAGTGAGAAAAATACACAGGAGAGTGAGGGATTATCAGGGGAGAAGGAAGTCCAGAAGTATAAGCTGGTTCCAGAGCAGGCAGAGGGCAGGCCGGAGGCCACGTGGAGCAAGGTGTGTAATTAGGAGCAGGCACAGGTAGCTTCACGTGGGCAGGGAATAGAGGCAGAGCAGTGGCCCAAAGGCCGCATTCCTGAAGGTGCAGGTCAACAAGGCGAGGGGCCCACCATGCTCCAAGCCTTTTATTTACTTCCAAAAGGGAGTGATTATGCAGTCTGATTGGCAGATGGGCGTACAGGCAAGGTTGAGTAGGGGCATGAGATCACACAGAGCCATGGGGGAGGGCGTGGTCTTCCAGCTCACGAGTCTAATTAATTTAATCTTATCAGCCTGCCTGTATCATTATAATTAAAAGCAAAATTAAAATATTTTGCTTTAGGTTCCAAAGTTAAAATTCTCTCCATAGAGTCAGAGTATTGGGGATTTGGAAGCACTTCTCTTCTCTGTAGCATCAAACAGTCCCACAACTCCCCACCCTGGGGCCCATGTCCTGCCCTTTCTTTTTAGGGTCCTTTCTTTTCTCATCCTTTATAATACTCAGCCCACTTAGAGTGTCCTCTGTTGCCTTGGGAGCCTCACTTCCTCCTTTGGGGCTCTTTGCCCCTTTCTCAGTCACTAGGGTCCCTTCATTCCTTTGGGGATTGGAAGTGGCCAGTAGGGGGAAGCTTGGCAATGGCTCTCACCATGCTATGGATTCAGAGCTCAGTACACCAGGGCTGATCCAAGTTTTCTCAATGCTCAGAAAATCCCTACTCTGATGTTGCCTTGGTGATGTAACACAATGGTCTGCTGTGGTTGGCCCCAAAGTAGATGACAGAGAGGTAAAACAAAGACTGTTCTACATTTTCTGCCATGCAGTCATTACCTCACCCTTTCCTGATAATAGGCAAAGAAGAACTTATTTGAAAACTGGGTGCCATGCAGTCTGAGTTTTTATTTTCCTTGCTCACCCAGCTAGAAGGCATTAGGCTTTATAAAGTGACCATTTCCTCCTGGGAACCTGTTTACAATTGCTCACCTTTTAATTTTATCTTCTCTGAGATATACTGTTTTCACTCAAAGCCTCTGGCCTTCTTCCTTGAGTATGTCCTATCAACCACAGCTTGCTCATTGATATGTTGAGACACAAACAGTCACATATCCACACATGCTTGAGAGTACCTGGACCTCACAAAGGGGTTCCTAGTTCCCTCACCTTCTACCACCCCGATATCTACCTTATATTTTCTTTTGCACAAGCTATAGTTATGGCAAAGTTGTGAGGAGGCACAGATGACCTTCTTTGTCAATTTGTAGAACAGGCAGAAAGCTGTCCTGGTGTGACGCCTTAGCATTCCTGCTTTGGGCTTCAGGCTACAATATCTACTGGCAAGAATTCTAACTGTACTGATATCATTATGGATAGTTGTGCAGTTGTCAGCTCAAACTCTGTTGTGAGACCCAATGTCTTTCTTACAGCTTATGTTCCTACATCTGTACATCATAGATCTTTTTTTTAGCTTTGCACACATAACCCAAAACAGATGTATTTGTTGGCATACCCTCTGTACATTTTTTGGTTAAAATCATTTCTTTTTCTGTTTTAGTCAAAACTCTTAATGCTGTAAATGACAGAATCCCAATCAAAATTAAATTTAGAGAGTCCAATAACTGAAATATCCAATGTTAGGACTGGCTTCAAGATTCAAACAATGTCATTAGAACTCATTTTGTCTTCTTTCGTTTCTTGGCTTGCATTCACTGCTTTGGTTCCAAGTGGTAACAAGATGATTGCATGGTCCCCGGTTCTTGTATGATCTTAGGCCTCATAAGAAAGGAAAGAGGATCTTTCTGAGAAATTAGAGCAAGATCTCTCGCTGGCTCACAAGCTGATTTTGCTTTTTGTGTCTATTTCTTAACCATCATCATGTCCAGATGAATGTACCATTCTATATTTCTAGATCTATGTCACTTAGAATTGGGAAATGGATCCAAATCTGGCAGAAATAAAATGGAGAAAAAAATTTGGACATTGTTATAAAAAAAATACTGGGTAGCAAAAATATCATCTGTTTGGAATGGTCGCCCTAAGCTTGATATGTTACAGTATCCAGGAAACAAATGGATTGAAAAAGCAAAAGGATGGATCCAAATATAAAAAGACTGCACCATAAGAAAGATTTATTTTAACAAGTATTTGAAAAGGAGATGCCTTGACATAATATATATTCTAGATGTTATGATTTTGAGAAAAAAAAAAACATGTAGTAAGAAGTTATTGGATATACAATTCACAATATAATAAATTATCTCATTTAAGTATATTGTGTATAATAAAAAAACTTCTTTTTTCTTTTTGACAGGCAGAGTTAGACAGGGAGAGAGGGACAGAGAGAAAGGTTTTTGTTTTTCAATTGGTTCACCCCCCAAATGGCTGCCATGGCTGGCGTGCTGCGCTGATCCAAAGCCAGGAGCCAGGATCCTCCTCCTGGTCTCCCATGTGGGTGCAGGGCCCAAGCACTTGGGCCATCCTCCACTGCCCTCTTGGGCCGCAGCAGAGAGCTGGACTGGAAGAGGAGCAACCAGGACAGAATCCGGCGCCCCAAAAGGGACTAGAACCCAGGGTACCAGCACCGCAGGTGGAGGATTAGCTTAGTGAGCCACAGCGCCAGCCAATAAAAAGAAAATGTAAGTAAATAAAAGTAAGAAACTGTTGAATATGATACAGAAATTATAATTATTTCAATAATTATCTACCTTTAAATTGTCAGAGTTTTATGATGTGTTGACATAGGTAGGATTTTAAGATACTATTGTCTTTTAAATACAGTATATGTATTCATTAAAAACATACCATTTGCTACATTGCTACAAACAATAGCTGAAAATAACATGTTTTCTAAATTTCATTTTATTTGAAACAGTTATTGCAATAGTTCCTGGGGAAGCAGGTAAAATATCAATAATAAAACATATTTTATCTACTAATAAAATCTGGATTATGTGAATCAATTTTGACAAACAAAATTCTCTCAAAGTTTAGCAATTCTGACAGACAAAAGAGAGCATTTTCCCTCCACAACATATTTTTACTATATGCTAGCAGGCGGGCAATGGTTTCAGTCATTGTCCATCTTGTAACCATGAGTATACAAAGTAGGAAGAAAGTTATTCCACAAGGATATCAGGAAATTCTGGATTTTAATTGTCTTTCTTCATGGGAAGACACCAAATCTTCATAATTAAAGAACGAAAGTTTGAATTATGAAAGGTGCTATGGCTTGTATATTATGGAATGAACTGTATCCTGCTCTAATTTATATTTTAAAGTCCCAATGAGCTACACTTAAGAATGTCACTGTATTTGCAGATAAAGTCTATAAAGTGATTAGGTTAAAATGAAATCTTTAGGGTATGGTCTAATCCTAGATGATTGTTGCTCCTCCAGGGAGACAAAATGTGGATACCTGGACGGACTCGAGTAATACGTACAAAGAGAAGACCATGTGAAGATATAAGAAGAAGATAGTCATCTGCTAGCCAAGGAGAGGCCTCATGAGAACAAAACCTCTTGACTTTTGGTCTTCTGCAGTCTCCATAGTGAGAAAGTATGTTTCTGGTTGTTTAAACTGTGCAGGCTGTGATATGTTGTTATAGAAGACTGAGGGAAACGAATCCAGGTTTAAGAATACTAGAATTCCTATTATGATAACAAATATTGCCCAGGTCTAGTAGCTCATCACCATTCATTGAACAAGCATTGTGACAGAGCTTTTAACAAATGAAAAAATTCTGTGTGATGAAACAGTAGAGCAAGTTTCAAGTAGAGTATGGAAAACCTTGTTGGAGTTTGAATTTAATTCAAGCTAAAAAAAATACTGAAGGTGGGCAGGCATTTGGCATAGCAGTTAAGACACTTGCATCCCACCTAAGAGTACCTGGGTTCAATATCGCTCTCTGGCACCTGACTTCAGCTTCCTGGTAGTGAAGATCCGGGAGGCAGTGGAGTTGGGTTCCTGCCAACAGCATGGGAGATCTTCATAGACTTCCTGGTTCTCAGCTTTCTCCCCGCTTTCCCCCTCAACTGCTGCTACAGTCATCTGGAGAGTAAACCAGTGAACAAAAGATTCATATTCTCTCCCCCCCCCCCCATCTATCTGTCTATTGCTTTGCTTTACAAATAAAAACTTTAGAAATGCTTTTAAAAGTAATTTACTGAAGAGACTGGCAAATCGTGCATGAGTTTTTGAGAAGGTGGCTCTGTTAGTTGTGATGGATCAGCGTCAAGGGTGGAATGCAGTCTATTATAAAGTGATGCTTCTCTGTACAAGAAGTACTTGGAATGGAAAGAAGTGGGGAAAGTAATTAATATGCAAGCACTGCACCACCAGTGTGGATGGAAGATGTGACTTGTAAGGGATAACAGGAGTCCAGGACAATGATCAGGTTCTACTCTGAGGAACTTACAGGTAGAAATATTTTAGTGATCCCAACAAACCTGGAATAGGAACAAGTGTCACAGAAAGTTAAAGATAATTAGCATTTAATCGTTGGTACAGTTGTCACATGTTTGAAAGTGAAAAGCCAGAAAGAATAAAAAATATGTTTAAAGTAACATTAATGAGGAAATTATTGAAATAATTAGCAAGTGGTGTACCATGTTAAATGATGGAGTGCTGTGGGGATGGCCAAATAAGTTGTGGCCTTGAAAGATGACCATCAATTGGAGCAACACAAAAGTCATAAGTGACAGATAGGAAATATTTTTTATTTTTTGGAGAAAAATCTAGATTGTCAAGAATTCAGGGTGATCGAAGGAGAAACAAATGGAAGCATCAAGATATAAATTAGCATGGTTAATTAAAAGTCTTCTATTTTTAATCTGCCTCTACTCATCTCTTTACTATTTTCTCTCTCTCCTTCTATGGAAAAAAAGAGTTCAGTAGTGTGACTGCATAGAGCCCAAGTGGATGAGTGACATTTCATTAGTGTGTCCTTTGCTTTCTTGTTTTAAGATTTGTTTAACACATTTGAAAGGTAGAGTTACAGAGAGAGAGAGAGAGAGAGTTAGGGAGAGAGATAGAAAGAGAGAAATCCTCCATCTGCTGGCTTAATCAGAGCTTTGCCATGCTGAAGCCAGGAACCAGGAGCTTCCTCTGGATCTCCCACATTAGTGCAGGGGCCCGAGGGCTTGGGCCGTCTTATACTGATTTCTCAAGGTGCATTACCAGGGAGCTGGATTGGAAGTGGAACAACTGGAATTTGAACTGGCATGCATATGGGATGTCACAGGCAACAGCTTAACCCATTATACCAAAAATACTGGCCTCCTTTGCATTCCTATACATGATTATAGATACTATTCAGTCTTTGTCTACTTTTTTCAGTGTCGGAGTCTCCCTCTGATCTTTTTTGTTTGTTTGTTTGCTGCTGATTTCTCTCTGTTGTTTTTGCGTTTTTATGCTTCTTTGCTTTTGATGTGATTTTTCATTATATGTTGGATATTTTCAATGTTAAAAGCTTTAGGGAGTTTTGCTTCTCTTGTCTTCTTTTAAGGGCATTAGACACAGTGGTTGTAGATATTTAAATTACTAAGGGGATCCTTTGATACCGTTAGACTTGGCTTTTTTTCTTCATAGATAACAATGGATTTTTGTTCTTAGTTCTGGGGTGTGCCCACTAGTGTAGGAAGCATTTCTTACTCCTGATGTGTGATAATTCCAGAGTCTCCCTGAGAGGCCCAGGGTCCCAGGGAATTAGTTCTTTATACTGCGGCATAGTGAGAACCTCAGTGTTTCCTTGTACTGCATGACCTTTGTTATCTCATATCAGCCTTGATCAACCAGCAGCGCTATTCCGTGTTGCTCACAAAATCTTACTCTACTGATGAGCTCTTGCCAAATGACATCTAGGAACTCCACAGACAGATTTTGAGGTCCACTTATCTGTTATATTGTTGCTGTCGGGATAACTACCTACCAGGATTTAACAGCCTAAAATTACAGCTGTTCATTAGCTCAAAGTTCTGAAGCTCACAAGATGAGACACTCAGTGGCTAGGTCTTCTCCTCAGCCTCTTGGAAGGTGAAAATCAAGACTCAGAAACAGCTGCACTCCCTCTGAAAGCTCTGGGAAGGGTATCTGCAAGCTCAGTTGAGTTATTTAATGATTCCTGTTTCTTGTGACTGTGAGACCTTGTTCCCGTCCTTGCCATCAGCCCAGGGCCTCTCTCAGCACTCGGAGATGGCCTGCATTCCAGGTCACGGGGCCACAGTGGGTGACTCACTGGCATGAAGAAACATAAAATAAAATGTAATAAAATCAATATGAATTGTATTCACTCTACTACAAACTCAAGTTTCCTTATAACCCCTGGCGTGTGGTGATGCTGGTAGTGGTATAAATCTTGGCACAGTTCACAGTCGCTCAGGTATTTAGCTCCTAACTGCTTCACTAACCTTCTCATCAGCGACTTTCCCTCTGTCTTGCTCCATAAAAGGCCAGCTGATCTTACTGCTCCATGAACAAACTAAACATGCTTCCACCATAGGAACTTGCCATTTGCTACTGACTCGGTTGTGAAATTCTTCCCCTGAATTTCATGATTTTCTCCCTTGGATTATGAAGGTAGCTGTTCACCTGCCACTTCCTCATTGAGGACCACCATGGCCATCCTATCTATAGTAGCAGTTCATTCACTCTGTCTTATTTTTCTCCCAGCACTCAAGCTTTGGGCAGTATATTCTATAGTACATCAGCTTCCTTGTTGTATTCCTCTCTCACAATCATGTAAGATTGAGGAGGGCAGGGACCTTGCCTGCCTTGCTTGGTGTTTTATCCCCAGCAACTTCAACATGAACTTATTGATGTTAGGTAGTTAACAAATAAGTACATGAACGCCTATTATGGAGGCTTTATCATATCAATTATGTGACCATTAGAGCCTCAGATCATTTACTTTTTTTTTGTTTTTTGACAGGCAGACTTAGTGAGAGAGAGACAGAGAGAGAGAGTTATAGACAGTGAGAGAGAGACAGAGAGAAAGGTCCTCCTTCCATTGGTTCACTCCCCTAATAGCCACCACAGCTGGTGCTGCGCCGATCCAAAGCCAGGAGCCAGGTGCTTCCTCCTGGTCTCCCATGCGGGTGCAGGGCTCAAGCAACTGGGCCATCCTTCACTGCCTTCTCGGGCCACAGCAGAGAGCTGGACTGGAAGAGGAGCAACCGGGACTAATACCTGGCTCCCCAACCGGGACTAGAACTCTGGGTGCCGGCGCCACAGGTGGAGGATTAGCTTAGTGAGCCAGATCATTTACTTTCTGATAAACTGAGATTATTTTCTATGTCAAAGAACAAGTGATCAGGCCTGATTTTTAAATACAGAGGCTTTCAACAAAGAATTTGCAAATGCTAAAATATGGTGACTCTTTTTGGAAAGAGTACACAAAAACTGTTGTATTATATTTAACTTAAGAGATAGATGATTAGTATCATAAGTTTGCGACAATGATGGTACCAAGGTTTTTAAGACCTGTGTCATGAGATTTCTAAAGAGTTTCCTAGCAAATATTCAGTAATAGGGAATAACTGTTCATCAACACATCATTTAATTTTTTCTTTATTAACAAACTTTAAAATGATTATTACTATAAAACACAGAGATTTTGTTCTTTGCATAACAAAATCTCAACTTCCACAATTCATTATAAGTTACATAACAGATAGGATCACCATAGATCAAATTATCTCTTAAAAAGAGTTTTCTATTTATAAGTTTGGGTCTAAAGTGGTAAGGTAAGACAAATAAAAATCTTTATTATTTTCTCATTTTCTTAGACCTTGTTGCACTTTTTATTTTGCCAGATGAAACACTTGACAGAATTTATTGCACTTGCTAATTAGATTAGTAATTACCAATTAAGTTAAATTTCAAAGTACGAATGAAATTTTAGATCTTAATTTGTTACACTATTCCTAATTAGAATAGCAGTTTTTACTTAATGTATTATGTGTAAATTATGACAATTCAGCCCAATATTAAAGCCTGCATATATTTAACTTATATTTAACACATTAGCTAGCAAGAAGTCATGTGACATCAAGTTTGTGTGAAATATATGGAAAATTTTGGAATAAACTAGAGTTAATTCATTTTAAATTTATCCAATTCATCCAGATTTAAATTATGAGTTTCAAATTTCTCAAACATGCTTTTGAAGACAAAATAAGTTCTGTGATAAGAATAAAAATAAGCAAATTATAAAATATAGCATATTAAAAGTATCAAACTGTATATTTTGAGATTAAATCTTTGATCTGGCAGCATCAGATTTTCTTATCTTTTGGTGGCATAGAACCAGTGGTATGTTGGCTTTGTCAGACACAGATAAATGAAATTTCAACTTTTACCAAATATTTATTTATTTGGAAGTCAGAATTACAGAGAAAGAGATCTTCCATCTGCTGGGACACTCCCCAGGTGTTGGGGCTGGATACCTAAGCCAGGAGCGAGGAGCTTCATTGGTACTTGGGCTATTATCTGCTGCTTTCTCCAGGCCATTAACAGGGAGCTGGATTGCAAATAGAGCAGCAGAGATATGAACCAGCAACCATGTGGAATGCTGGCATCTGAAATTTTGATTTCTAAAATTCTGGTTGAGTTTCCACATCTGTACCTAAAAATTGCTCAATAATCTACTTTTGTGGCTGATTTTTTAAAAAAAATATTTTGTGAACAATCCCACTGTTGGATGTTTTCTATCAGAGATATATCAAAGGAAACATAAAGTGAACATACATCTATTGAACAGAGAATATTCTGCCAAATGAATATAAGTTCCTTCATTTCCTGATTTGTTTGAAGAGTGTACAGTTCTTTTAAAAGTTTATTTCTTTTTTTTTAATTTTAATTTTTCATTAAACAGAGTCTTTGTAATTTGTAGATACAAATCTAAGAACATATAGATATCCCCTTCCTTCCTCCCTCCCTCTCTGATTTCCTTCCCATCCTTGTTCCTTTTCCCTTTCTTTTTTTAATTTCTAGATAACATATTTTAAAAGTGCATTTTAGTAAAAAGGTTTAATACTCCATCAAGTAAATTTAACCATTAAAAAGCAAATGGATCCTGGTTTAGTGGGAATATAGGCAATAACAATAAACAGTGATTGAATGGAAAAATGACCATTTCACCCATATACGGCAAGTTTTAGACTAATTACATATAATTAAAACTATGCTAGTATCTTGGGACAGGTTAAGCTGCTGTGTGCAGCTCTAGCATCCTATATTGGCAACAGTTTGAGTCCCTGGCTGCTCCACTTCCAATCCAGTTCCCTGCCAATGTGCCTGGGAAAACAGCAGAGGATAGCCCAAGTGCTTGGGTTTCTGCACCCACATGGGAGACCTGGAAGAAGCTCCTGGCTCCTGGTTTTGGCCTGCCCAGGCCTGGTCACTATGGCCATTTGGGGAGTGAACCAGCAGATGGAAGATCTCTCTCTCTCTCTCTCTTCCTGTCTTTCAGTAATTCTGACTTATAACTAACTAACTAAATAAATCTTTTTTTTAAAATCACCTAGAGTAGTATAACATTCTTTTCTTTTTATTTATTTATTTATTTTATTTATTTGACAGGTAGAGTTATAGACAGTGAGAGAGAGAGAGAGAGAGAGAGAGAGAGAGAGAACATTCCTCCCTCTGCTGGTTCACTCCCCAAATGGCCACCACAGCCGGAGCTTTTCCGATCTGAAGCCAAGAGCCAGGTGCCTCCTCCCAGTCTCCCACGTGTGTGCAGCAGCCCAAGAACCTGGGCATCCTCCACTGCCCTCCCGGGCCACAGCAGAGAGCTGGACTGGAAGAGGAGCAACCGGGACCAGAACTGGCACCCACCTGAGATGCTGGCACCGCAGACAGAGGATCAACCAATTGAGTCACGGCGCCATCCCCAGTATAGCATTCTTAATCATTGGTTTGACAGAAGTTTAAATTTTAGCTCTGACATATAAGGGAGATCATGCAGTTTGTTTTTCTGGGTAGGGCCTATTTCACTCCACTTGATTTCCTCCAGTTGTGTTATTTGTGTCCTTTATCTGGAAATAGTAGACTTTCATTCTTTTTATATGCATTTTCCATTCATCTGATGATGGACGCCTTAGTTGATTCCAAATTTTCCCTCTTGTGAACAGTGCTGCTGTAAACATGGTGGTGCAGGTATTTCTTTGATACATTGTGTTCAAGTCTTCTGGATATTTACCCAGTAGCAGGACTGCTGGATCATATGGCAAGTCTATTTCTAGTTTGTTAAGACATCTCCACACTATTTTCCTTAGTGGCTGTTCTAATTTATATTATGAGCAGCAGTGTTAAGGGTTCCCTATTGTCTACATCTTTTCCCACTCTATTGGATATTGTTTTACTCCATTCATCATTTACTTTGTTGTGTAAACACTTCTCAGTTGGATATGGTCCCATTCCCTTGGTTTCACTTTTGTAGCTATGCTTTGGAGGTTCTATCCAAGAAGACATCCCTTCTACCAGTGTGATGGAGTGTTTCACCTATGCTTACTTCCAGCAACTTTATAGTTTCAGGTCTTAAATTTAGGTCCTTAACCCATATTGAGTTTGTTTTGTATATAGTGAGAGATATAGATCTAATTTCATTCTTCTACATATATAATCCACTTTTGCAAGCACCATTTGTTGAAGAGATTATCCTTACTCCACTGTACAGTCTGAGCACTTTTGTCAAAAATCAGTTAGCTATAGATATGTAAATTAATTTCTGGACTCTCTATATTATGTTCCATTGAACTATGTATCAGTTTTTATGCCAGTACCAAACTGTATGCTTTGAAATCAGGTATTGTGATACCTCCAGCTTGTTTTTTCTTACTCAGGATTGCATTGGTTATTCAGGATCTTTTGTGATACTCTATGAATTTTAGGATTTTGTTTCTAACTCTAGAATGAATGCCATTGGTATTGTGATAGAGCTTGCATTGAATCTGTATATTGCTTTAGCTAGTGTAGACATTTTAATGGTGTTGTGTATTCCAGTCCATTAATAATGAACATCTTTCTATTTTTTTGGGTCCTTGATGATTTATTTCAGCAATGTTTGATAAATTTCATTGTAGAGATCTTTCACTTTCTTGGTTAAATTTATTCCTAAATATTTGATTGTTTTTGTGGCTACTGTGCATGGGACTTCTTTCTTGATTCCTTTCTTCATCATTAACATACACAAACAGCTACTGTTTGTGTGTTTATTTTGTAACCGGAAATTTACTGCATTGGTTTATCAATTCTAACAGTTTTTGGTGGAGTGTTAGGTTTTTCCATGTGCAATGTCATGCCATCTGCAAATATGGATAATTTAACTCCCTTTTTTCAAATTTTGATGTCCTTTCTTTCTTTCTCCTCCCTAATTGCCTTTGGTAAAATTTCCAGTACTGTATTTAATAAGAGTGGTGAAATTGGACATCCTTGTCTTGTTTCAGATCTGAGGGGTAATTCTTTCAGTTTTTCCTCATTCAGTATGATTTTGGCTGTTGATTTGTCATATCTAGCCTTTAGAATTTTGTGGAATATTCTTTCTAAATCTAATTTGCTGTGGGTTTTTATCATTAAGAGGTTTTGAGTCTTACCAAATGCTTTCTCTGCATCTATTGAGATGACCTTATGGGTTTTGTTCTAAATTCTATTGATGTCATTTATGATATTTATTGATTTGCAAGTGTTGAACCATCCTTGCATTTCTGAAATAAATTTCACTTGCTGATGATGTATGATCTTTTTTATGTGGTTTTGGATTCAATTTGTTAGTACTTTGTTGGGAATCTTCGCATCTATGTTCATCAAGGATATAGGTCTGTATTATTTTCATGTTATGTCTTTAGTTTTTGTATCAAAGAAATGCTGGCCTCATAAAAAGAGTTTGGCAGAAATCCATTCTATTCAATATTTTGGAAAAGTCTGAAGAGTATTGGAGATACCTCCTCTTTGAATGTTTTGTAGAATTCAGTAGTAAAATCATCAAGTCCCAGACTTTTCTTTGATGGAAGAATTTTGATTACTGTTTCTATCTCATTGCTTGTTTTAGTTCATTTAGATTGTCTATTTATTATTGATTTAATCTCCATATTGTATGAATTCAGCAGTTTTCCATTTCTTCAAGGTTTTCCACTTCATTAGTGTATAGTTCTTCATAGTAGTTTCTTATGACCCTTTGTATTTCAGTGGCATCACTTCTGATGTCTCCTTTTTCTTCACTAATTTTATTTGAGATCTCTTTTTTTACTTTGTTAGTCTCACTAGTGGTTCATCTATTTTGTTTATCTTTTCCAAAAACCAATTTTTTGTCTTGTTGATTTTTTTTTTTTAGTTTCAATTTCACTGATTTCTACTACACTCCTGCTGATTTTGGGCTTGATTTGTTTTTGTTTTTCTAAGTCATCGAGGTGCACCGTAAGATCTTTAATTTGAGACACTTCTCTTCTTATAATGTAAGCACTTAGTACTATAAGCTTCCCTCTTGATACTGCTTTTGCTGCATCCCCCACAGGTTTTGATATGCTGTGTTTTAACTTTCATTTATTTCAAGAAAGTTTTTCAGTTGCTTTTTAATTTCTTCAATGACTCATTGATAATTTTGTAGCATGTTGTTTAATTTCCAAGTATTTATGAGTGTTGTATTGTGCTTGTTGTCTATTTCTAGTTTTATTCCTTTACAGGCTGAGAAGATATATGGCATGATTTCAATCTTTTCAAATTGCTGAGACTTGATTTGTGCTGAAGAGAAGTATGTGTATTCTATAGCTGTTGCTGAACTGTTCTGTAAATGTCTGTTAGATTCATTTGTTCAACATTATATTTCAACTCCAAGGTATCTTTATGGATTTTTGTCTACATGATCTGTCCATTAATGAAAGTAGGGTGTTGAAGTCACCCACTTTTATTGTATTGGAGTCTATTTCTCCCTTTAGGTCTAATAGCATTTTCTGTATATATCTGGGTGGTCTTGTGTTGGGTCATACGTATTTATGATTGCTATGTCTTCTTGTTGAATCAAACCTTTTATGAAAATATAATGACCTTCTTTATCTCTTTTTACAGTTTTCAACTTAAAGACTGTTTTATCTTATATTGGAATAGCTATACCTGCTGGCTTTTGGTTTCCATTTGCTTGTTATGTCTTTTTCCAACCCCTTACTTTCAGTCTGTGTGTTTGTTTGTGAAGTGAGTTCCTTGTAGGCAGCATATAATGCAATCATGATTTTTATTTAAAATTTTATTAATTTGAGTGGTAGAGTTACAAAGAGAGAGAGAGAGCAAGAGACAGAGAGAAAGGTCTTTCAACTACTGGTACACTCCCCAGATGACTGCAATTCCCAGAGCTGATCTGAAGCCAAAAGCCAGGAGTTTCTTCTGGGTCTCCCACATGGGTGCAGGAGCCCAAGCACCTGGGCCATCTTCTGCTGCCTTCCCAGGGCATAACAAAGAGCTAGATCAGAAGAGGAGCTGCCAGGACACGAACCAGCACCCATGTGGGATGCCGGCACTTCAGGCGGTGGCTTTACCCACAATGCCACAGTGCTGGCCCATTCAGCTTTTCAGTTTGAAGGATAGGCTGAAGGGCTACAGAATCCATGGAACAATCACTAGAACTCACTGATAACTGTTCTTGGCGCTGAGGGAGACAAGGGTGGATGTCCGCTACTCCTGCTGGCAAACCCGAGTGATGCTGGGGCTTGTGGTACCAGTTACTGCGGCTCTAGGACTATATGATATGGATGGACCCTTCTCTAGGTCCTGCAAGAAGTGTCCATCTGGTTTTGTGGCTTATAATACCGAGAATCATAGTCCTAAGAGTAGGGAAGTTGAACTGGACCCTGTTACTGTCCTATACGGTGAGTAAAATGTGTATAGGAGATTTTACTCTGGAAGGCATGAGTTCAGAGTGGTGGAATGTAGGTAGGTTCTTTCCTATGTCCACCAAGTGGATTCTAGTGACACTGAGAAATTTAGAATGAATGGTACAGTCCTGGTGTTGCAGGGTATAGTGAGATCATTACTCAGATCTCCCAGGGTGGGAGTGGATATTTTTTATGGGCAGATTTTGGCTTTAAGAAGCTAAGGTGAATACCCCTTGCTCATGTAGAGTTCATCAGCATAGCTCTGGTGCAACGTTTTGCTGCTGAGAATTGTGTTCTACATGAGCAGGGCATGGGAAGGAGGCAGGCAGCCTGCCTGCTCCAATCTTGGCAGTTGCTCAGAGCTCAGTCAGCTCTCCAGGCTGAAGTAAAGTCAGTGGGTGATTCTGGAATTCTCTCTCAGCTAAAACTGTGAGCATTGTGGTTCATGGCCATTTTGTTCCTGCCTTGATGTAAGATGGGGGCTCAGAGCTGGCAGCTGGCTGCGGCAGTGTCTCTGTCTTCTTTTCTTTTGTCCCATGGAGTCTTCATGGTTCATTTGTTTTTGTTTTGTTTTTCACTTCATCAAAAATTTCCATCGGTCCGACCCCTGAAAGCATACTTTCCTTTATTCTTTTCATATCCCAGAATAGCTTATGTTAGTGTGGCTATACCCTATACAGCCATGTTAGATCTCCTAAAGTTTGTTTATTTTATTTTATTTGAAAGGCAGAGAAAGAAAAGGGGGTGGAGAGAAAGGTATTCCATCCTTTGATTCACTCCCCAAATGCCTACAACTGGGGCTGGGCCAGTTCAGAGCCAGAAACTATATCCATGTGTCTCATGTGGGCAGGGTCGAAAGTACTTGAGCCATCACCTGCTGATCCCAAAGAGACCATTAGTAAGAAGCTGTATGGAAGCATTGGCAGAATTGGATCCAGGCACTCCCTTATTCCAAGCAGTGGCTTAGCCCACAGTGTACAATGCCTGCCCCAGAACAGTATGCATTCTTGTGTGAATTTTACTTGATTAGAGAAATATTAAACCCATGTAAATTATAATTCTTGAAATCTGTTGGTGTCATTTCTAAGTAATTGGAATCATTATCTGTGATTAAGACAGTTCTCTTATTTTTATAGTAAAGTGTTCATCTGAGGTTGAAAAAAGTTTTGAAATCGGAGAAGACCCCCTAAAATTTACACTGAAATGTGGCCCCTTAAAGTTCCCTAGAAATGCTATCCGGGGTGCCACATGTGCTACCGGAATTTGGGGTTCCATACGATTTCACCATGGGCTTATTACTAAATCCCCAATATTAATAAGCCCAAGAGGGTTCTTGCCTAATATTTAGAGAAGAAATCTGAATACTGGTACAGAAAAACTAGGCAGCATGGTATGTTTTAAGCTTTTATTTAGTGAGAAAGATGCATAAGAGAGTGAGAGCTTTATTTAAGAGAGAGAAGTGAATAGGGGTTCATACCAAGACCCAGGAACCAGCCATGTGGATGAGCATCTAGGCCAGGAAGTCTGGAGCACATGGCCCAAAGGCCGTGTGTCCTGGAGGTGCAGGGCTACAGCCAGCCCCCTCCTGGCAAGAATTCAGGGAAGAAAGGCGGGCCAGGCCACAATATGTCCCAGCTTTTAACCCACTTCCAAAGGGGAGTGGTTAATTAACCTGATTGGCTGGTGGGCACCCAGGTGTGGCCAGGTAGGGTAATGAGGCCACACAGGAGCGAAGGCATCAGGTAGGGGCATGAGGTAACACAGGGGCATGCTGAAGGCGTGGTCTTCCAGTTCACAAATCTAATCAATTTTAGCCTGTATGGCTGCCTACTTCAGTTTGACATCATTAACACTTTACTACAGTAAGTACATTAATTAACATTAATATCTTTTAGTCTGACTATATTCATAATATTTAAAGATTATTTTGGTCAAGCACAAGGGTTTATATCATTTACCATATTTATCTTGTCCTTGGCTAAACTGGAATATCAGTAGAAAGAAATATAATCTTAGCCAAATATAAACTTGTACAAATCCTGAAGATTCACTGCCTCATAAAATGATCATCACATATCTCACTCTAACTCTTTGATCTTAGTTATAATTCTAGTGTAGTAAAAGCTAATGTAAAGTTAAAAATTAGCAAATATTTGTATTTTTAAGATACTGATAATTAATAAAGTGTGTAACCTTATTTAGATAACTGTGTTATCTAAATCTCAAATTAGTTACATGTGTCTCATGTACTATAATTGAGTGATTGGTATTAGTAAATCTGCCTTTTTGAAAAAAAAATTGCATTTTGAAATTCATCTAAAAATATGAAGTACAAAATGTTGTGTTTGCAATCTACTCTCTCGTTATTACACTATACCCTGGGAAAGAAACAAGGTGGCCCTAATTCCCTTATAAACATGTTAAACAGAACTCGTGGCCAACTCTTCCTGTGAGAGAGTCTTTATTTATGGGATATTTTAGCTGGTTTCATCAGACTCTCTACAATAGTTCATGATAAAGAAATAAGAAGCTGGGTAATTATGGGCAGTTCTCCGGAAAATGCTCTGTAAGTTCTATAACAGTCTCACCATAAGGTGGGGATGTTTCATGCTCAGACAACTCTCTTCCATATGAGTTACACAGTGGCATGATTTATCCCCAATTTCTTCTTGTTGGCTTGTGCCTTATAATTACTTATTGTGTTAGTAAATCTATATGAGTTAGTAAATCTATATGAGATATTATGGGATTATATCTCTGAGCATGTGGGTGAGCTTTGACATTATCCAAGTATGTATCTACATGGCAGACTAGAGATTTTAGAAAACTCCGATGGTTGGCTGAAAAATGTAAGTCACAGTCACTAAAATTGGCCATTATTTAAGCATCGTGAAAGAGATAAGACTATGATATTGGGTACAAATATTCCTAAAACCTCACCACTATTTAAGAATCCGATAATGCAATCTAAACATCCTTTCTCTATTATACCTAAATATAAATCAATTCAAACTTACTATGGTCTGGCAAGATGAATGGCTATGTGAAAGCCATTAGCTGTCCTGAACAGAAGGTATAGCAATTGGAAAGAGAAACTCAAATTTTCACTCATTTATTTAATTTTATGAAAACATATCCCCCGCCTTAATCTCTTTGATATCACTATGATTTCCCCTCCTTTTTTCTCTCTCCATTAGCCACATGACTGCTTTATCTTTTTAAAAGATTAAATACTTCTATTATTTTAAAAATTTTATTAATATAGGGAGAACAAGTTTCAGAAGTTTAATTCTAAGACAATAATCATACTTCCCTCCTTCCTTCTTTCCCTCTCTCAATCCCCCCCGTCCTTCTTTTCTATCTTTCATTTTTGAAAAAACATAATTTTGGTCTATTCTATAATCACAGGCTTAATGCACCACTAACTATAATTTTCAACGAATAAAAATTAGGAAAACCATTTATGTGAAAGGTGAAATTATAGAGAGAAAGAGAGAAAGAAAGATCTTCCATCCCCTGGTTTACTCCCCAGATGCCACAATGGCCAGGGCTGGGCCTGGTTGAAACCAGAACCCTTGAGGCCAGCGCCGTGGCTCAATAGGCTAATCCTCCGCCTTGCGGCGCCGACACACCGGGTTCTAGTCCCGGTTGGGGCGCCGGATTCTGTCCCGGTTGCCCCTCTTCCAGGCCAGCTCTCTGCTGTGGCCCAGGAGTGCAGTGGAGGATGGCCCAGATGCTTGGGCCCTGCACCCCATGGGAGACCAGGAAAAGCACCTGGCTCCTGCCATTGGATGAGTGCGGTGTGCCGGCTGCAGCACGCCGGGCGCAGCGGCCATTGGAGGGTGAACCAACAGCAAAGGAAGACCTTTCTCTCTGTCTCTTTCTCTCTCACTGTCCACTCTGCCTGTCAAAAATAAAAAAAAAAAAAGAGAACAGAAACCAGAACCCTTGAACTCCATCTAGATCTTCCACCTTGGTGGCAGAGGCTGCTTGGGCAATCTTTCTTTGCTTTTATCAGGCCATTAGCAGGGCGCTGGATCAGGAGCGGAACATCTGGGACACAAATCAGTGTTTATATGGGATGCTGGTCTTGCAGGCAGCAGCTTTACTTGCTACAACACAATGCTGGCCCTGACTATTGAGCCTTAATCATGTTCATCTCCCACATAGTTCTCACTACGAATCACCAATATCACTTTTATGTCTGTATCTTTCTGGTTATGCTTATGCCTATTCAAGTAAAAGTGCATTACATACACAAACATTTACATTTCTCTATTTTTAAGCCCAAATGTGCCATTCCATTAAGTAAATTGCTTCTTTACTTTCACATTTGTCCTTTATTGATGTTACTGATAACATACTTTTTTTTTTTAAACTTTATTCATTTGAAAGGCAGAATTACAGAGAGGCAGAGGCAGAGGCAGAGAGAGAGGTCCTCCATCCTCTGGTTCACTCTCCAAATGTCCACAAGGGCTGGAGCTGTGCAGATCTGAAGCCATGAGCCAGGGGACTTCTTCCAGGTTTCCCTCGCAGATGCAGGGGCCTAAGGACTTGGGCCATCCTCCACTGCCTTCCCAGGCCACAGCAGAGAGCTGGATAGGATGTGGAGCCGCGGGGACTGGAACTGGTGCCTATATGGTATTCCTGTACTGCAGACGGCGGCTTCACCTGCTACAGAACAGAGCTGGCCCCACACACTTGTTTTTAAGCATCAATCTTTACAGGAATAAGTTGAGGAAAATGGTGAGGGCCTAATAGTTTCCTTTAAAGATCTCAATGAGAAAGTATTTCTGTTACTGCTCAATGGAATTAAGTTGTTTTTAAATTTCTGCTTTTATAATTGGTTTGTAATGGACATATTTGTAGGTATTATTTCACATATTTGCATCACTGTCAATATCTATAATCTAATTTAGTAAAATTTAAATTGCAGATCTAAATATTTTGCATGCTTTAAATTTTATAGGTATTTCTAAGAGGTTGTCCAGAAATTTCACTAATTTATACTTGTAACCATCATGTAAAGAATGACCTATTCCATGACATTTGAGAAGTTGTTTATATTTGTATTCATTTTATTTTCACAGGGTTGTGCAAAGTATTATGTTTATCATCATATGTCTATTTTTCTATAAATTTCATATTTATGTTCAATAATATGTTTTTCTTTCTTTATAACATTTTTATTTGTAAGAGTTTTTATGATAATGATATTTACTATTTTCCATAATCTGCTTTGCAAATATTTGGATATTTGAGGTGTTTTTTCTTAAGTATTTACTTGTTTTCTCTTTGGTTTTTTTTTTTTTTTTTTTGGAAGGAGGCAGACGGAGGGCAGGAGGGAGAGAAATGTCCTTGCTAGTTGGCAACTCCAGTGTCCACCGCCTTTGGAGCTGGGCCAAGCTGAACCCAAGTGGTGGGAAGTTAGTCCTGTTTCTTCCAAGTGGGTAGCAGGGACCCAGTTACTACCACAGCCATCAACTGCTGTTTCCCAGATTGTGCACCAACAGAAAAGTGGAATCATGAGAGGGTCCTGGAGCCTACCCAGGCATTCTGCCATATGGGACACAGCCATCCCATGCAGTCTTAACTGCTAGGACACATGCCTACCCCACTTGAGATTTAGTAGTCTCTTTATATGGTGTCTTTAACATGCGTATTTGATTGGTGTTTATGTAGTTAAACTTACTGTTTTTTATTGCTTTAGAATATCAGATTTAGGGAATCCTTTTTTTCCACTTTAAAATTGTACAATAACTGAATTTTCTCTGCCTCCAGTAGGAAAATGGGATGATGTGATCACTCTAGCCTTTGTGTGTGTGTGTTTCGTTACTATGAACGTTTAATAATATTTGAGATAGTAGCAGCTAAAGGAATGTGAGCCACCTTGAAATCTTAAGAAGACAAAAAAAAAAAAACAAACAAAAAACACAAATGCAGCAAAATGAGTACATTAACAAAAAAGTCCTATAAGAAAGTAAGATGAAGAAGGACCATTGATAGACAGGATTTGCTGTCCTTCTCTGACACAAACAGCAACAGAGGGAAGGGGCTTATGATAGTGGTGTTTTCCGTATCACTGAGTGACAGAAAGATTCAATCTCATTCCCTTCAATTTATTCTGATCTCTAAAACAGCTTTATATGTGATGTCTTACTTTATTTGCAACTTACCAATAATTCAGACTTAAATAAGCATAAATACGTCTTTAACATTCTAAATATATTTAGTCCCAGCTAATAAATCAAAGAAACAACTTTATTTTTAATGTTAAACTCCAATTTGTAACCTACCATTGAAACTTTATTTTTTTAAGGTTTTAATTAATGAATATAAATTTCCAAAGTACAGCTTATGGATTACAATGGCTTGCCCCCCCCATAACTTCCCTCCCACCCGCAACCCTCCCCTTTCTCGCTCCCTCTCCCTTTCCATTCACATCAAGATTCATTTTCAATTCTCTTTATATACAGAAGATCAGTTTAGTATATATTAAGTAAAGATTTCAACAGTTTGCACCCACATAGCAACACAAAGTGAAATTTTTAAAAGAATCATCACTGTCATGAATGAATTATTTTGAATTCCTGAATTTGTTTTTATATTCATTAAAAATCACCTGGAAATTAGTAGGAAAAAGTTAATATATAAGAATAAAATAATTCCATAATAAGTTGGTCATTCTCATTGAACTATTAAAGTGAAAATTTGTGTCTACGTTGCTACTGTCAAATACATTAGAAAAAAATTTTCTTTTTATAAATGCTATAATGCAGTCATACTTACATTAAAAATTCAAATTGAACTTAAAATTTACAGATAATTAGGGGGTTATCAATGTGTTGCCTGCTAAGTTCAATTCAGACAAATTAGGTGTTAACTGAGCACTTGATTATATTATCACTTCAAACTATGTTCTCTCCCAATTAGGATGGCTTAAAATGAGTCTTGTAGTTTGTTAACATTTAAAAAATTTATCGCTAGTTTATTAGTATAAAACATTTTTAAAGGTATAGGTGTTTTGCACAGTGGTTAGGAACTCTATTGTGACCCAACTTGTACATTGGAGGTCTGGATTCAAGTCCCACCTGGCTGACAAGCAGGGCTTCCATGCCTGCCACCTTCTCCCTGCACTTCCTCTGGGGCTGCTCAGATCCTAAATGGATGGTGGAGAGAGAAGGGAAACACAGAACACACAGATGAATGCAGTAAGCATGTACTCTTCACATCCGATCTGAATGACAGACAAAAGCAGAACTGACGAGCTGTGTCCCCATGCATGCTTCCCCAGTGTACCACATATCAATGTTCTTAAAGTTATGATGTTGACAGAAGAGTCATTAAAAATAGAAAGCAGAGGAAGTATGCAACACTCAGAGGCTGTCAGGGGCTGTGTTCTTTCCAAACATCCAACCACGTAGGCCCACATGAAACCTGCCTGTAGCTCAGACACTTTTATAAAGAGACCCATGCTCTCAAATTCACCTACCTCCTCCCTCCTACACTTGCAAAGGAATCCCTGGTACCCCATAGAATTCAGTTTAAATCAGACATGAAAAATCACTGTCTTACTTCAATGCACTCATTTTGTGGATGTTGAAATCTGCACTCAACTAGGTGAAATAATTTCCTGGATGTTATGTATCTCAGTCTCCCTGGCAGCTGTAATAAATGACTGTGGACTGTGTTACTCAACGTCAGCAATTTATTTCTCCTAGTTCTGTAGGGTGAGAGGCCCAAGATCTAGCACTGGTATTGACAAAGTGGCCCTGCGTGCCTGCTTCCTAGATCTTTGAGGGCTGTGTTCTGGCTGTGTTCTTACATGCCAAAGGCTGGAGAACCTCTCTGGGGTCTCTTTTATAAGAATAGTAACGCCTAATCATCTAACCACCTCTCAAAGGCCTCGCCTCCACATACTATCAATCTGGGCATTAAGTGTAAATATATGAGTTTTGGCGAACTCAAATAGTCTCTCTATAGCGTTATGCTTGGTACACACCAGAGACTAGCCTTGACCCCACATCTTCTGCATCTTTGTTCCTCTTTCCCAATATCAAAGTCACATCTTAGAAGCATATTCCCGTTCTTAGTTCACCTTCATTTAACTTAAACAATGGACATATTTAAGGTAGACAGATGTAAAGTTTCAAGAATCCTGCACAACATTTTCCACATTATGATTTTGTTTTAAAATAATAGTTATTGTCTAAGGCTTCTAGAATGCTGCTAATATCTATTTCTTGACCTGAATTGATACAGTTTGTGAAATTATCAGAGCATCGACCTTTGATTTTTGCTATTCTTCAAGTCTATTTTGTACATCCAAAGAAGAGTGACTATTTGTTAATATGCAAATTTCTATCATATAGACTTATGGGAAAACCACAAAACTGTAATTCATCTGCTCTGAAATACATTACCTACCTGTTCTGTCTCTTAAATGTGCAGCTCTAAAAGGAGGACTGGTGTTAGTTTCAATTGAATGAAATAAATCACATTAAGGACCTAGTATGGTTTCTGACATACTATATGATCAACATTGTATAATTCTCCCTAACAAATGAACTGTAATTTTAGAAAAAGCATAGCAAGAAGACAAGGAAGATTTCATTGTGGTGTAATTTGTAAGCCTAACAAAAGTAATATTCCTTTTTTTTTGTAATTGGGGAAATCTGGACCTGCAAAACTTTGCATAGAGTATCTCTATTAACTGTTACTTAATTCATGTCCTCTATATGTTATTACATTAATGACTAATGACCGACTTCTGTCTTATTCATTAAACTGCTCAAATATTGGGTGAAAAAATACATATCATGTTGGCTTCTTTGTGACAGGCTGGTAGGCTGGAGACTGAGAGTAGGATGCTGTGGTTCAAGTCAAGACTGGGGGGTCAGAATTGCCTCATCCTCAGGAGACCTCATCTTTTACACAATAAACCTTCAACTGATTGGATGAGGCTCACTCTGCTTGTGCAAGGCCATCTGCTCTTCTCAGTGTCTACTGATTTAAATGTTAATCACATCAAAAAATATCTTCACAACAGCTTCAGGTATTTGACCCAACATCTGGGCACCATGGTCTGCTCATGTTGAGACATTAAGCATCACACTGATTTTCAAATATCAGAAGCTGGAGTGAGAGCTAAGGAGCTATTGAGCAGAAAGCCTAGTGGTAGAAACTGAATGGGGAAGGGAAGGAATACAAAGGTGAACCAAGTGGATTACATACAAAAGGACAAGTAGAGCAACAGACCCTTGCAAACTCTCCAGGAGACTGAGAGCAGCAAGGGAATAATGTTGCCAGAATAGAATGAAGGGTGATCTGAGTCTCAGGATGCTGTCTTCTCATCCAGAAGTCTGGCCCAGAAGAGCAATAGCTGCAGTGGGAGGGAAAGTTACAAGGATGTGTAAAGCTCCACCTGGGGGCTCCTGTGACATTTGTCCTAGGCTCAGCTCCAAAGTATTTGCAAACTTAAGCTGAGATTCTACTTTAGAGTGAAACCCAATATACATTGGGATCTTTCTAAGTTTAAGGCATTGTCTTTAAAAATCCTTTTCCCCTAGATAGATATTATTTTATAAGCATGATAAAGGACTATTTGTTCGATTAAATGTGCAGAGTCCTTGGAAGCCTGATTTTAACTGCTTGAGACACTGTGCTATCCAGTTTTACCATCTGAAATTTTCATGAAAGAATATTTGCTTCAGCAAATCACAATTTTTTTTTATTGTTGTTGCAGGGTTTGGGCAGCTAAATTCACTCTGAGCGCTGTGGGCTTCCTTCTGCACACTGCATTAGAGAGACAGTTCTACACCCTGAGGGCTTTTGGAGTTCTTTGTTCAGCGAGGAATTCAATCACATTCCTGAAAGTGAATCTGTTTCTTTCAAGACTTAGTTTAAATGGCCATTGACAAATCAAGCTAGACACTAATTAGCTCTGCTATTGAAATTAATGTATTGTATATGTATTAATGTGACTATCATAGGAGACATGCTGTCACTCTAGATTCCAGAAGGGAATGTTACAGTCAACCTTTGGGCACAGGCAGAGGCTTCTAGGCTCCTTTACTGTCCTGAACTAGTCCCCTCCTTGGTGGTGGTGGTTTGGCCACCTTGGCCTCCAGCTTGACCTCAAGACATTTCCGCTGCTCTTGGGCCTTGGGAGAGCAAGTGTTTGCCTAGCTCTTTCAGGACTTGCATATCCTCATCCTTTGAGTCTTTTATTATCTTCTCAGATGCTGTCTGTGGCCATCCCCTCTACTGTAGGTCTTTTACCACTCATTGCTTATGGGTAGCCCACTGCTATCTCTCAGAGCACACGCTCTGTTTATATCAGGGCCCACCTTATGATCAGCTTATTTTGCTTATTCATTTTTTTACTTAGAGAGGGTCTATTTTCTCCACTAAGATGTTAGCTTTATTAGAATAAGGAATATGTCTGTTTCCCCCCACCCAGTTGACTAAATTGAACAAAATGCATGTTTGTTGATTGAGTAGTAGAACTATATACCTGGCAAACAAAATGTTATTAAAAATGAGGTTCATAGAATAAGTCTCATATGTAATACAATTTTAATTTCTACTTTAAGTGATGTTGATGATAAACATCAGGCTCCAAGGTCAATAGAGATAAATACTTGTACAAAATTTTTAAAATGAAAATGCTCCATATTTAGGGCCCCTTGCTCATATAAACGGTTTTTTTAAAAATAAGAACCTTAGAAGGGCAGTAAGATTTAGTGAGATTATTCCTTGGAGAATAGTGTGGATCTCCTTCCTCCCACTTCTTTCATCTCAAATATAGACAGGAGGCTCAGATAAGACAATCTGCACCTGGAAGATGCATAAAGTGGAGCTTCCTGGAAAGCTAAAGTCTCCCTGGCAGAAGATAACACGAGTTTTGGGAATGACTTGCATTCTCAGAAGTTTCCTTTGCTGTAGATGAACGTGTATGTCCAGGGGCTTAGAAATGAGTCACAAACAACTATTGAGGATTAGAGAAGAGATACCTGCTCCTAGAGCGAAGAGCTGACAGGAAGTCATTCTCTAATCAGGACTTCAGAAATCCCACAAGAAATGATGTCAGCTTCAGACATCCTTCCAGCCCACAGAGCATAAAGCCAATCATGCAAGTGAGATGATGGGGATGAGATAGGCATTGCCATCTCCATTTCCATGCTTTGCCCTCTTTTGCCACCCACTCCTCTCTCAAATATTTTCCCTGCCATGTTTTAACGGTGTTCCTTAACACTGGCTGGGAAGAGGTAGAGGAGAAAAGGAGAGAGCAGGGAGAGAATAGAAAGATGGTGATCTCACATGCTTCTCCAAAGGCAGGTAGTTCCCATGAAAAAAATCTCAGTGCAGGGGCTGTTAGGAAGTTCTCATTTTGAATGGAGCTTAAAGCCTTTGAGTGATAGTTGACTTGGCTTGCATATTGATTTCATCTCATGAATCAGGTATCGCAACATAGCAGCTGTAGGCAGTCCTGTAACTCCAACTATTCTCGTGGAATTTACGACTGGAATTTGTCTCCCTTTCATTCCATTCTCCTTGCAGCAGCTATGTTTTTAGAGGCTTAAATTAGATTATGACAATCCCCTGTCTGAAAACCTCCAATTGCCTTTTAATGCATATATAATAAAATTTAATCCTCTGGCCATATTGTAGGATCTACATGCTTTGGCTGTGGCCCAGTTGACCCACTGCATTCTCTACTACTCACTTCCCTGTGCTTCAACCATTTTGCCTTACTGTTATAATATGGCAGGCACATCGGCACATTTTACTCAAGAGTGCTGTTCCACCAGCCTAAAGTGTTCTGGGCCCAGACTCTTACATTTTATTACTCTTTCCTTAGACTCTCAAGTCTTAGCACAGATCTTCCCTCCACTGTGAGACCTTGTCTGACTCCATAATTTAGACTCTTTATTCTGCTCCCAGTGATTGATGCTGTTATTTATTTCATCAACTAGTTTTATTTTCTTCATATGTTTTGCTTATTTATTCATTTATTTTTAGTTTTCACTTTTTTTTTTACAGGCAGAGTGGACAGTGAGAGAGAGAGAGACAGAGAGAAAGGTCTTCCTTTTTGCCGTTGGTTCACCCTCCAATGGCCGCTGCGGCCGGCACGCAGCAGCCGGCACACCACACTCATCCAATGGCAGGAGCCAGGTGCTTCTCCTGGTCTCCCATGGGGTGCAGGGCCCAAGCACTTGGGCCATCCTCCACTGCACTCCCTGGCCACAGCAGAGAGCTGGCCTGGAAGAGGGGCAACCGGGACAGAATTCGGTTTCCCGACCAGGACTAGAACCCGGGGTGCCAGTGCCTCAAGGCAGAGGATTAGCCTAGTGAGCCACGGCACTGGCCAGTTTTCACTTTTGACAGAGCTACTATACCTCCTAGATACAATTCTAAGAATTTAATTTAATGATTTTTCCATCCTGCCCTCCCTCTCTCCTTTCCTCCCCTTCCCTCCCACTTCCCTCCCTCTCTTTCTTTCTCTTTCTTTTTTTCTTTCTTCCTTTCTTTTTCCTTTCTCTTTTTTTTAGTTTCTGAGATAATTCTTACATTTTGCTTATATAAAGGGAATAAATTCCACATATTTAATATATACAATTTTAACAGCATAATAATACTTCCCACCCTATCATCCCCCAATCTCCCTCCTTCTTTCTTTTCTTTTTCTTTTTTTAAAATTTTTATGAAAAATTTTCAATCTTCTTTTATATCATAAGCTTAGCCTTTCTATTAAATAAAGAATTCTACAAGAAGTAAGTAGAAAAAGCACTATTCCTCATGGCATAGACAAGGGCAATAAATAATAACCAAATTTAAAAATGTCAATTTTGCTGGAATACATTTTTTTGGTACTCTGTATATTAGTTCCCAAAAATAAGGGAAAATATGATATTTGTCTTTTTGGGACTGGTTTATTTCACTAAACATAATGGTATTCAGTCACATTGATTTTGTTGTGAAAAACAGTGTCAGGGACCATGCAGCATGTGGCCTTTTAGTGGAAAACTACTGAGGCAGGGCTAAAACAGTCCAGGCAAGAGTACTGATAATGCAACCTTGTGTGACCTTGTGCCTTAAGACCTTGTAACCTTTCCCCTACTTGCAGCTATAAGATAAGCTCCCCCTCCTTCCCCTGCCCCACATCCTGCCTTCATGATATATAAGTGTGTGGTTGAAAAATAAAAATCGCAGCTCGATCAGCCATCTTGTCTTGCTGCCATCTTTGTGTCTCCTGTCCTTTCATTCCCCATTTTAGGTACTTGGCCCCAGTTGACATCCCGTGGGACGGGACAAAACAGGACTTCATTCTTTTTATTGCTGAGTATTATTTGTCATGAATGTATTCTGCAGTTTCTCTATACAGTCAACAAATGATGGATAGCTGGTTTGATTACATAGCTTAGCTATCTCAACTATGGTGTCTTTCATTTCTTTCCTTAATGTTTTGTAATTTTCATTATAGAGACCTTTCAAATCCTTGGTTAAATTTATCCTGAGGTTTTAAAATTGTTTTATAGCTGTTGTGAATGTGATTGATCTTAGAAGTTATTTCTCAGCCACGGCATTATTTGTTTATAAAAAACTATTGATATTTGTATGTTGATTATATATCCTGCAACTTTGCCAAACTCTTTATGAGTTACCAATAATCTCTTAGTGAACTCTTTTGGTTCCCCTATGTGTAGAATCATATCATCTGCACAGGGACAAATTGACTTCCTCTTTCCCGTTTGTGTCCTTGTGATTTCTTTTTCTCGTCTAATTACTCTGGCTAAAACCTCCAGAACTATATTGAACAATATGGTGAGAGTGGGCATCCTTGTCTGGTTCCAGATCTTTGTGGAAATGCTTCTAGCTTTGTTGCTTTCAATATGATGCTGGCTGTGTGCTTGTCATATAAGGCCTTAATTGTGTTGAGGTGTGTTCCCTTTATACACAGTTTTCTTAAGATGTTTATCATGAAAAGATGTTGTATTTTATCAAATATTTTCTTCTATTGAGAATATCATAAAATATGGCTTTTATTATTCAATTTGAGATAATACACTTTTAATTTACATTGCCACTAAGGGCTTAATTCTCCACCAAATAATGAGTTCAGCAGATAAAAAAATGAAAAAAAATCCCAGTTTAGCAGGAATGTGCACAAGGACTTTAACTAATAGTTAAATGGAGAGATGACAATTTCACCCATATACAATACATTTTAAAGTAATCCTATATCATTAAAACTATATATAGTAGTACAAAATTCTTAGACATTGGTTTGATGATACAAAGCTTGACTACACTATATTTGCAGTAATTTTGATACACAGATGCATTTATTTTTGTTGATTTTTTTTTAAATTTTGGCTTTCACATATGAGGGAAAATATACAGTATTTGTCTTTCTATGTCTAGCTTATTTCACTCACTTACTTGTTTGCTTTTTGGTTTTGCTCTGTGTACTGCATCAGATTACAATTGTATGGGACTAATAAATTGGTTTTGTTTAGCAGTGAATCATCTGGAACATAGGATATAATCAATAAATTTTGATGAATGAAGAATTGAAACCAAATAATTTCTTTAGACAGTAAATTATTTTATAGCTTAATGTATTTGGTTTTAAAATGGTTTGATTTTGATTTTAAAGAAAAAACTATATTTGAAATTCATTAATTTTTATGTCACAGTTAAAGTTCATAGAATTTAAATTTTAATTTAAGGAATAATTCCATTTTTACTGGTGGGCTAGCTCTATGAGTCATTTATAGGATATACCAAAGATCTTGCTAAAATAGAAAAAATAAACATCACTGTATTTACACGGTGTCAAACATTTAAGTCTTTTTTGAACAAAACAGGTTTTGTGGTTGGCCATTAAGGTACTGCAGTTCATGAAATACTTTGATTATCTAAGGGTTATGACATATCATAGGCATCAGTAAGTAACTTTTCTGGATCCAATGAAAGATGACAACTTAAAAATGCAAGTATATTAACCTGTTGCTTTGATGCCTCTGAGCCCTTCAGAATTTCACTGGACATCATGGGGAATACAGTGGAATCACAGGTGCTGGTCTGTGTAGGGCCTTAGATCCTCTGAATCCATAAGGGCTGTCTTCCTACTCCTCACTTTCCAATAACTAAACTGGTACCATGGGACCTGGAGTGTAGGGAAGAGCGTGGAGAGGGGAGAGCTGTTGGAAAAGTGGACGACAGTTTCCTGTCTTCACCCTGAAGGTGCTTTGTTATCTTCCCAAAACACTCTCCGAATGGAGGGAGGTGCTTCTTCATAGCAGAATCATGTTTCCTCTGGATATCTTGACAGAGATTTTGGATTTTTGTCAAACACCACACATTCTGCAACATTCCAGAGCTGTAGTAGTTTAATGTGCAACTGCAAGGATGAGATGTGAGTGCTTCTCACAAGCATATAAGTGAATGCTAGTAGAGTTCTTTGACTTGCTGTTTTCAGTAAAATAAATAATGCTGCAATCATCAATTATTATACGATTATAAATGTCTTCTCAAAATATTTAAATAATGTGGCAGAGACTCTCATAAAATGTGACCTATTGCTCTTCATTGAACACTTCATCGTTTTTATAATACAAGCAAGCCTTGATCTCATTTCTTCATATATATACAGATGGCAAAAGAAAAACATCAGTTTCCAAGGTGTTTTAATATAAGATCCAAGATAATATGTTTCATTCCTATAAGTTGTTGTATTTGCATTTAGCATATCTCTGTATTACATTCCAGTTAAGTTTTCAGTGTATTCCCTTCTAATGTAATATATCCCAATGTGTTCCATTGTCTCAGCAAGTCAACTCTATATACAACAGGCTGTGAAGTCCTATAGAGGTGCATGTGGGTACAATCATTAAAAGGAGGATCAGAATTAGATGAAATCTTGGCCAGAAGCAAGATGGAAAAGTAACATGTTAATAAGCATGTTAATTGCTTATCTAACGTGTATTATAGCTCTACTAAAATTGTGGGAAAAAGATTTGGGTGTACTAAGAGAGACAACTTTGTCATAAGCCTTTTCCTCTGGGCCAGACTCCACTGCACATTTGGGGGTCTTTGAAGACTCAGTGTCACCTTGACACTATGAAGCCATGTGATACAGTCAGAGCATGTCACAGTGCTCTCAAGCATCCATTTGAGTCTATGTAGTGTGAGGCAACATACATCCCTCTGTCTCCTGAAGTGGGAGGAGGTAATTGCTGTGTCTGAGTGGGTAGGCAACGGATGTGGGGATCATTTGCTGTTAAGGCCTATAGAAAAAAAGATTTGCTTATTTAAAAATGAAAACCACAGCCAGAACTCAAGTTGTCTGTCGGAGCAAGTACTAAGATATTGGAAGAGGGAGGAGTGTTGGGGCTGAAGCTGGAGAACATTTTTCCTGATCCATTTAAGATTCATCCAGATTGTTAATCAGACTCAGACTTCAGCATTTGATGTGATGTCATGTCCAGGTGACAAAAAGCACTCAGAGGACCCCTAAGGATGGGAAAATTCTCATTCATTTCAATGTTATGCATGTGCTTCCAGTTTATGAAGTTGCCTAAGCTCCTATGTTCCATATATCATATGGATGCATTCAGTGGGATTGTGGAGAAGGAAAGGAAACCTTGAAGATGAAACATTATGAAAAATATTGATGAATTATGAAGAGTGCCTCTATACATTTTGGTTCACACTGTTTATAAGGTTGCAATGTTTTAAAAATTATCTATCTATCTATCTATCTATCTATCTTCTACTCTACACAGAGTATCCTCCATTAGTTCTGCACAGAGCCCAGTGTGGCAGATTTATATTGGTGAAAAAGAAAATGCAGAAATGTTGTCTTCATTATCTGAATGTCTCTCTGACAAATGTAAACAGATTTACAGGAGTGTTAAATTAAATTAGTAATCTTCCTTCATGCCAAAAAAAAATCTGTTGGGATTTTTAAAAATTTCTTGAAAGAAACTTTAAAGTTGTTGTATAACAATACTTCCAGTTAGCATTTTTATTTTTATTTTTATTTATTTATTTATTTTCAACTTTTATTTAATAAATATAAATTTCCAAAGTGCAACTTTTGGATTATAGCAGTTTTTCCCCCCATAACCTCCTTCCCATCTGCAACCACCCCATCTCCAACTTCCTCTCCCATCCCATTCTTCATCAAGATTAATTTTCTATTATCTTTATATACAGAAGATCAACTTAGTATATACTAAGTAAAGATTTCAACAGACTGCACCCACACAGACACACAAAGTATAGAGTACTGTTTGAGTAGTAATTTTACCATTAATTTGCATAGTACAACACATTAAGGATAGAGATCCTATATGGGGAGTAGGTACACAGTGACTCTGTTCTGGTCTGAACTGTAAGGGGCTTATTAGCCATGACTCCAATTTAATAAAACTATACAAACTGAAAAAAATTGACAATTCTTAAATTCATAATGTGAGATGATGGAGCAAACTGATGCTCCTAAAATGGAGATAATCAAATATATATTTAGACAATAAACACACAACTCAAATTAAAGAGATAAGAGAAAACTAAATAAGTGGACAGACATTCCATACTCATGGACAGGAAGGGTAAATGTATCAAGATATCAGTTCCTTGCAACTTGATTGATGGGCTAAATGCAAATTCAATTAAAATCTTGGCAAGGAATTTTGTGAATTTCAAGACAATGATGCTAGTGGAGAAGGAAAATACTCAGTACAGCCAACAGAGCATTGAAGGAGAACGAAGTTGGCAGACTGTCATTGCTCAAATTCAGGATTTCAGAGCTACAGTAGTCAAGACTGTGTGATATTTACAAAAGGAGAGACAAGTAGATCAATGGAATAGAATAGAGAAATGGAAATAGACCTGTTCAAATACAGTCAACTGCCATTTAACAAAAAAGCAACAACAAATAGTATTGGAAAAACTGGACATCTACATGAAACAAAAAACCTGGACACAGATATTAGACTCTTCACCAAGTTGACTCAGAATAGATCACAGACCTAATTCTTAAAGGCAAAACAATAAAATCCTTGATGATAACATAGTAGAAAATATATGTGGTTTAATGTATGTTGATTACTTTTTAGATAGAATACCAAAAGCATGCTTATTGTAGGGAGAGTTGTTAAGGCAGATTTTATTAAAATTAAAATCGTCTGTTTTTAAAAGGACATTTTTTCAGAGAATGAAAAACATAACCCAGACTGGAAGAAAATATTTTAAGGACATATCTGATAAAGGACCTTTATAAAAATGCACAAAAAATACCTAAGACTGAACAACTACAAAACAACTCAATTGGAAAATGAACCCAAGTCCTTCACAGATAACTCACCAAATAAGAAAGAGAAATAGCAAGTAAGCATACAAACACAGCTCACATAATTTGTCATGAGGAAAATACAAAGTAAAACAACCCTGAGATACCTCCACACACCTATTAAAATAGCCCAAATCCAGAACACTAACATCAAGTGTGGTCAAGGACACAGACCTACAGACATTCCCATTCATTGCTAGTGAGAAGACCAAATGATGAAGCCACTTTAGATGATAGTTTGATAGTTTCATACAAAATCTAATGTGCTCTTTCCATATTCTCCAGCCATTATGATCCAGGAAACCTTCCTAAAGAAGTTGAAAATATATCGTCACACAAAAACCTGCACATGGATGTGAATAGCAGCTTTGTTCACAACCTGTCAACATTTGGAAGCAATCAAGATGTCGTTCAGTTGGTGAATAGATCAGTAAACTGCAGTAATCCAGACAGAGTGTTCAGTGCTGAAGAAAAAAGAGCTATCAAGTCATGGAAAGACATGGAAGATGCAGAAATGTATACTATTAAGTGGACAAAGCCAATTTGAAAATGATATGTAATGGATATAACTTTGTGACATTCTGGAAAAGGCAAAAATATAGAGAAAATTAGAGCAAAAGTTGTTGCCAGTGACTGGGGAGGGTTGACTAGGCAGAATACAGAGAATTTTCACGGTGGACAGATGTCATCGTACATTTTTAGTCAAACCTATAGAACAATAGTGAAGCAATAGTGAGCTCTACTGTAAAGTATGGCTCTGGGTGATAATGTAGACTCGTCAATCATAATGGATGCACCCTTCTAGTCACAGGTGTTCATAATGAGGGACTCTGCTTGTGTGGGGACAGGGGTTACAATGGAAATGTGTATCTGAACCTAAAACTGTTCCAAAAAATTCTATCAAAGATAAAATTGATTTGAATGAAATTTATTTTAAGAAGTGAAAATTAGAAAGGCAATAAAGTTGAACATAATCTACTTACAGTAGTCTTATCCTTATCTGCGAGGGGCACATCTCAATATTCCCAATGGATGTCTGAAACCTCAGATACTACCAAGCATGTACATACACATGTGTGTATACAGTGTTTTCCCATACATACTTATTGATAGTAAATTTTAATTTATAAATTTATCAAGCAAGAGATTAATAGCTCTAAATAATAATAAAATAAAATGGTTTTGACTATATGGTATAAGTTAGGTAAATACAATCTCTGTGTGTATGTGTGTGTGTTTATCTTTCTCAAATTACCTTATTGTTACTGTACTCACCTTTTTCCCACAATGATGCGAGATGATACAACACCTATGTAAATGTAACAAGATAAAGTGAAGTAAAGACACAGGTATTGTAATGTAGCATCAGTTACCAAATACGGGTTACCTGAACACAGGCATGGTGAACAGCATGACATTTGATTCATCACTGAGGTCACGGAGATACCTACAAAGTAACTGACAGGTGGGTAGGATGCATGAGGGTACTTCAAAACGTTTGTGGAAAACTGAGTTTTTACAAAGATTTATTTATTTACTTGAGAGGCAAAATTACAGACAGAGAGAGGGAGAGACACAGAAAGAAGTCTTACATTCACTGGTTCGCTCCCCAAATGGCTGCAACAGCTGGATGGAGCTGGGCCAATCTGAAGCCAGGAGCCAGGAGCCACAAGCTTTGGCTAGAACTGAGTGGATCCAAAGCCAAGATCCAGGAGCTTCTTCTGGGTTTCCCACATGGGTATAGGGGTTCAGGCACATGGGCCATCTTTCACTGCTTTTTCAGGCCACCAGCAGGGAGGTGGATCACAAGTGGAGCAGCTGGGACTCGAACCAGTGCCCATATGGGATGCCACAGTCCTGGTCCTGAAATTGAATTTAAAAATAGGTTTTATTGATTCACTTCTTATTGAAATCAATTGCACAAGGAGGCTTCAAAAAGTTTATGGAAAATGAATTTTATGAAAAATTATGCATCAATTTCAAAATGTTTTGTCACCAAAATAAACATATCCTTTAATGCTCTGGAATTTTCTATTCAATGTTTGGCTCACAACTGACCATGATTAACTGGAACCATAGAAACAATATGATGGATTGGGGGGGTGGGATACTGATCAAAACTCTTGACTATCCCTTCTATTTGTTTGTTAAATTTTAACATTAGTTTGTCTCTAATATGTGTTGCAAAACAGGGAGTTAACTTGCTGTGTAAACTTATGATTTTTATGATTATAAGAGAACTTATTCATCAGTCCACTTGCCTGAACAATCAAGAAACAGTTGTTGCTTATTAAAAGATGCTTCCAGAAACTGTACTCTTTCAGGATGTTTGAAGGTAGCTGAGTAAGCTTAAGAGGTTGTTGGTAAATTCAGTCATTTAACAGCTCAGCATTTTGATTTTTCTGCCCATTTCTTGCTCTGGCAATTCCTTCCTGCATAGCACGCTGCAGTATTTGTGATTCTTCTCTGAGCACTGGAGAAAGATTTGTGCAGTCATGCTCATTTGAACATCTCCTACTCCTTCCAACCTGGATCGTTCCTGTGGAATTATCTGCTTAATTCACTATGGAAACTTGGAGGCTGGTACGCATATTTGAAATCCACAGACAAATGCATTAATACATTTATTCAATCGTTCAATTTCTTTGTTGATCAAGTCATGTGCTCTAGATGACTATAGAGTAACTTTGAATTTTGTCTGTAAGCATTTGATGCAGGTACTGAAAATGTAAATAAGCAAAAGAGCATTTTCCACAGGACAGGAGCAGTGGAAGCTAACAGGAGGATGAGTCCATGGATACGGAAGAGTTATCTGCATCTCATTTTGGCTGTAGCACAGCTAAGCTTATAATAGGTATGAGAGGAGGAGGCAAAGGAAAAGCTAATTCTCATAGGATTATGTTTTTTTCACAGTAACAGATTAATGATGGCTTCATTAAAATTATTTCAGATATATGAAATTTAAATTTTATATTTCTTCTATGTTATAATTTGACACAGGGCAATCTATTCCAAGCAAAGGTGCTTAATTTATTTTAAGTACCTTAAGGTTATTAATTTACATTAAGTCATCTCATTATCAAATATAGGTTAGTTTTTTAAAAAATATCTGAGAATAAGGAACAATGAAAAACAAGAACAGAGGGAAGAAACAAAAAGGATGAGAGAATAGAGGAACTGATACTTATGTTTGTTACAGTAGATGCTTGATAATTGTTATGAACAGTATCATCAATATTAACTGAACACAATCTCGAAATGATAGGATTTTCAATTTTGTAGATAAATTAGATTTACTGATAAGTCAAACATTTATTTCTCACCCACTGTGTGCCAAACCTGTAAAATACATTGGAAATAAAAGGGGAAATAGACATTGACAGGAATTACAGTAGAATAGGAAAGAGAGACCCATAGTAATGCTTCCTGGGAATCAGGTGATGTTCTTAGATTTTATGTAAATCAACTCACTCGTTTTCACACAGATGAGACAGATATGCATCTATAAGATAGATCTTAAATTTAACTTTCACAGATCAGGGAAGTATAACACTGAATACTGAGATTAATTTATCCAAAGTAATACAGTTAGTCTATTATCCAGGACAGGTGAGACCACACTGCTGTATCAAAGAAATAACCAAAACTGTCGAAACTTGAGAATGTGTTATCAGGTTTACAACTTCGGTCACATCCTAGTCCTATATGATTGGGGAAATGCTCCTTCACTCAAGAGTTTCTTCCACTTTTCAACTGCAACACTAAGGCCCCTGCAGCATTGGAAGAGCTAACGCTCAACAACATTGTGATCTTGCAATGTATGGTAACGCCCTGGAAAGGACAAACATGTCTTCCTCGTTATCTATCATCTGTGTCAGTCCTGGGATTCCTACTTAGAATGAAGAAACCTGGGAAATGCACTTGTTCTGGGTGCTCATAAGAGGAAACAGACTGGTAAATGCCTGACCAGTCTCTGCCATAGTTAGTGAGTGACATAGTCAGGATTTGAACCTATGTAGCCTACAGGGCCCACACACTTAACCACCAAGGGCCTCTTATGAAGAAGTATTTAAATTAAATGTTGTAAATAAATCTTAACTGAGAAAAGAATATCAGGGAGGAATTGAAGGGCACTTTGTAGCCAACAAGGCCTCATCAGATTCACATCACACAATCAAGTTTGGCATTTGTCTTTTTGAATGAACACGATGACATGTCAACACAGCAGTAAATTTTAATACAGTATTTCTTAGCAAAGAAAACTATATTCTTGATGTTTAACTGTCTGGTTGTGTCATTTTATTATTCTTCTAAAATTCTTAACTTAATAAAGGGGGATAAACTTCATGGTTTTCCTTTTGATTCAACTTAAAACAAACATAAAATCTATACAAGCATATCTGCAAAACCAATAAAATTCAAATTAACATTAATTTAACCTGACAGATGAGATTACCTTGCTGAAGCTAAATTATAATTCCCATGATGACTGATTCTGACTGCTGCATCATGGTGCCTTTGATTTTAGTGTGACTCAATGGTTGATTGCCCCTGGCAGATTCAAATTTTCTACCACTTTTTCCTGTTGGGATAAGTAGGAAACGTTTGTTCATGGAGCACTGGCTAGGATCATTTAGCCTTCACTTGGCTTTCATACAAAACGCTGAATTTACATTTTAAGTTGGGCCATGACCTCTAAAGTAGAATTGCCTACAGGCAACCCAACTGGAAATATAAATGCAACCGTGGGTTCCAATATGTAAGAAAGCTCCCAAGTGTGATAGACATCTTTTTAGGGCAGCACTTGCAGATTTCTAACAACGCTTTGGGTTTCATAAGGATGACCATGCAAGCAATTATTCAGGAATTGGGCTCTCTGAAGCCACACAATGGCTTCACTTGCTGTGTTAAGGAGATATTGGGGAACCGACAGTCTCCACAGGAGAGCAGGACCAGTGTCCCATTGCTTGATCCACAGAGTCCATATGTAATCTCTGCAGATCTGGATTCAATTCTTCATTTCCATGTCTTGGCGCTTTACTGCAAATGTTTTATCATCTTGGCTATTTGGCATGATGTATTTGCTTAAATACACGGAAAAAAGTGAAAAATGAGTTTGTTGAGTAAGCACTGTTAAATTCTTAATTTTTTTTTTGACAGGTAGAGTTAGACAGTGAGACAGACAGAGAGAAAGGTCTTCCTTCCATTGGTTCACTCTCCAAATGGCCACTACAGCCGGTTCGCTACACCGATCCAAAGCCAGGAGCCAGGTGCTTCTTCCTGGTCTCCCATGTGGGTGCAGGGTCCAAGCACTTGGGCCATCCTCCACTGCCTTCCCGGGTCACATCAGAGAGCTGGAGTGAAAAAGAAGCAACTGGGACAGAATTTGGTGCCCTAACTTGGACTAGAACCCAGGGTGCCGACGCCAAAGGCGGAGGATTAGCCTAGTGAGCTGCTGCGCTGGCCCTAAATTCTTAATTTAAGAGGCATGTTAAATCTTGAAATTTTGGTTGACACCTGGAGGAGTAGAAATCTCTACCCTAATAAAAGTACAAGTCTTTTATTTCAAAAGGTTTGTATTTTCTGAGAGCAAATTATGCATTTTTCAGTGAAATCTAACCAAAATAAAAATTTTAAAATAATCAGTTGTATCAGTTTTCTGTTTTCTTACCTCATTTTCTTTTCTACATATATATTTTTATTGAGATTTTTCTCCCCTGTTCTTTGTTTCCTACTCCTGTCCTAACTCCCTCTTTCTTCTTTAAATGGAGGTAATGGAGTTAATATTATTTTTGAGGTATTATGGTAAATTCTGAGAATTCACAGACCCATAAAAAGTGGTCTTGAATTTCCAAGGGATTTCTCTCTAGTAGGGCAGTATTTGGGCAGATAATTGATAAAGTACTGAGGTGATGGGCTATGTGCTGTAAACACCTAAGAGAATATAATTGAATTAGATGGGTTAAAAAAAGGGACATCTTGAGGTTATGAAGTTTACAGGAGGGTCCAGAGTGATATCCAAGGTGGCATTTTAGATTAAATCCTGAAATCACATAGACTACTAAGATGGTAGAGGCCTAGGAGAGAACGCATCATAGCATGCAGTACTCATGTATAAAAGGGGTTATCTTTTAAATGGATAGCCTGTTAGTTCTGCTGAGCCTTTTATGGATAGTATTGCATTCTCATGTCCATTAAAAACATCTGAAGTGTCTAGTGAAGAAAAAGTATCTACACTCTCTCCCCCAATATTCTAATTAGATCTGCAACAGGACAGGATTATCAGTATTTTTTCAATTAAAAATTGTATTTATTTATTTATTTATCTATGAGAGAGAGAGAGAATGAATAAGACTCCCATCTGCTGGTTCACTCCCTACCTACATGCAACAGCAGGAGCTGGGCTGAGGCTGAACCAGGAAACAGGAACACAATCCCAGGTCTGCCATGTGGGTGACAGGAACTGAATCTCTTGTCACCACCAGGGTCCACATCAGCAGGAAGCTGAAGTCAGGATCCAGGGCTGAGGCTGTGAATCAAATCCAAGTACTCTGATGTGGAATGTGCCTATCTGCACTGCTGAGCGAATCAGAGTTTTCAATAAACACTATGACTGTTTTTGAAACAGGTGGTTCTGGATTCTTAGCTTCGTTAACCCTAGACATTTGGCTTGAAAATATAACGATGAGTCTGCTGTAGTCTGCATGTAGGGGAATAATGTGATTCAATGGTTCTTCTTAAGAGAGTGAGAGGAATCGTAGGATCTGTAGAGGGTGGGGTCTGTGAGAACACATTTCTAGAGGCATAATCAGAAGAGAACAACCTCTGAGAATAAGAGACGTAGGTGCTTCATGGGATGATTTGGGTGGTGAAGAATTCTGAAAGCCACAGTAGTGTACTGGATGAAGAATGCCTAGGAACAACAATTTGTAATGGTCGACTTGAAATTTTCCTTTTGTCTTAATAAAGAATCTCCTTTGCTATACTAACACTTTAGTGGAGTCCATTGCATAAACATATTTTACTTCATGTGATACATGATTTTTTTTTTTAATTAAGACAGTTCTGTGGTAGAACTAATTATACCTGCATCAAAGAGCCAATTTCTAAAATTTTAGATATTTTTGTGGACTGGTTGTTAAACATAGCCATTATTTAACATTAACTTATGTAAGTTATAAGAAATAAATCACATTAAACAAATTTTGAAAACTTTGCTCTCCAATTATTTTGCTACATTCTACTATTATCTTTGGTTTTGATGTTATCAGTAGCTCTCTATCTGAACATTCATACACTGGGGTACTTCTGCACATCTTATCCCAGTTCTGTATTTCGTAACCTTTCATTACTATTTGACGGTCATAGTGGGAGAATTGTATCATAAAAACTGTCAAGCACTACAGAGAAAGATTTGCTTTTCTTGTCTTACTTTTGAGAGCTGGCTATTATAAACTTAGCAACATATCTCTGTCCTAGTGGGCTTCCTTTCCTCCATCTATCCCTCCTTCCTGTTCCTTCTGCCTTCTTTCTTCCCTCCATTCCTTCCTTGCTTCCTCCATCCTTCTCATTCCTTCCTTCCTGCCCACTCTGCATTCCTTACGCTTTTCTATGGCTGGGGCTGCTGAGAAGCACTTGCTGGTACGAACATCTGGTCTACTCTTGATGCCATGATTCAGTGAAACAGAATTTAGGGTGAGACAATTGGTACCTTAGCACTTTCTGTCCTCAGCCACCGCTGATTTGAGGAGATATACTTTAGTTAATTAAGTCAGGCTAATCACAGATGAAATTTTAGTTTCACATTCCAGGATCTTTGTTTGAAAGACCTAGGAAGCAGTGAATTATTTTTTCTTTGGAGGTGAATTTCCAGGGCAATAGCTTGAGGACTGCCAACACTAATTTAGGGAAAGAAGAGAGATGACTCGAAGACCAAGGCAACAGTGAAAAAGGAACAAAACGTGAGAGAGTTTTGTGGCCCTTAAAGTGTCCTTTAAGCCCTAGATTAAGCTGCCTCCACACTATGCATCCCCTTGAGGCTGCAAACTGCTTGTTTTCACAGGTATCTTTGCAGGGCTTTTCTGCATTAGTTATATAGAACCTGCTGTATGAAACGTATAGTGCTCTCTACACCTTGGGTACAAGAGTGTACAACAGAGATCATTCCATGTGACAATTTTTCTCCACAAACTGGCAAATTGAGACTCAAAGCAGAGCCTGTGGATTTAGGAAGGATGCACAGGGGGAAATTGGAACCTGAGCTCCTGCAATGGGCACCTGGAGGTGATCATGCTGTTCTCTATGCTGAATTCACTACCTGTGAGTACTAGATCATTCAAAAGTAATTACTTTTTATCCTACCTTTATGTAGTGTTAAATCTGTATTTCTTGCTCTTCTGTAGTTTCTCTGTATAATTAGTTAAAATATGAAGGGTCTTCAAAAAATTCATGGAAAATGCATGTTGTCAAAATACTAAGAATAGATATCAAAATATTTTCATTAAAATGAAGGTGCCTTTATATATTTTGATGAATTTTTTCAAGTGCCCTTGAAAATTTGTTGAGGTCAACTGGTATGTATACTTTCTGTTTTGTTTTTATCATCACATCACCTGATGAATTACTTTGAGATACTGAGTGTTCAGTAAATGCTGTTGACTCAGGAACAATATCTTATTGAATTGTGGGTAGAGATATTTCAATTTTAATATTTTCCAAATTTTCCATTATTTATTATATGACTCACTTGAAAATTATATATTACCCTAAAGTGCTTCAGTGAAAAAAATGGATAATAAATGGGGCAAATTAGATCAATAAGCTCTATAATAACTTATAAAGAAGGAGATTAGGGGAAATGATGAAAGATATATTTTCTGTTAAGAAGTTAATGCATTAAGTGGGACTTTAAAGTGGTTTAATTCTAGGGTGATCATACATTCTAGTTTGCCTCTCATGCTGGGAAAATAAATTAATAGCTCTCCAATTCTCAACAATATCCCAGTTTGAATAATAAATGACATTGACCATCAGTTATTCACATATTTCCCGAACCTGGAGGGCACATTGCATTACCTGAAGACAGTCGACTTTAAAATTTTGAAATATTTAAAATATGTAAAAATAGAAAATAAAATAATAGAAGTCTACCTACATATAATACAAATTTGACAGTTATTAACATTTGACATGTTTTCCTTAAAAGATGTGAAGCAAGCGGAGAGGGAGTGGGAAAGGGGAGGGTTGCGGGTGGGAGGGAAGTTATGGGGGGGAAGCCATTGTAATCTATAAGCTGTATTTTGGAAATTTATATTCTTTAAATAAAAGCGTTATAAAAAAAAAACTTCATTTCGAACAATCACAGAATTATTGAATTCCTTATTCTGATCTCATCATCATCACACCCTCCCCAGGAGTAACCACTAAAATGTTGGCAAATTCTCTACTTTTAGATGTATTTATTTTTATTTTCTGTGTGTTAGAGTTAAACTGTAGTATTTAGGTCAGAGTTTAACACTATTTATGTAAAAATTACTAAAACTAAAAGAACAGTATGTATTTTATGGTAACGTTTAAAAAATATGGATTTATGAACATATGTCAAGTACACTAACAGAATGTTTTGAGATTGGAACCAAGAATATATAAAGTTGCTTAAAAAATTTTTGGTTACAGAAAATTAAGAAATACATTTATTTTAGTCCATAAAGAAATGAAGTCCATATCTGGTTTGATGGACTGATAAGTTAGTGTTGAATATGGGCTATTGACATCTCAGTATGAAACTTCATAAGCCAAGCAGGTCAATTTTTCAGTTATATTTAAGAATACAGCTTAGTATGTTATCTTTTATAATATTTCAATCTTAGTTTCACAACAGCTATTGGAATTGAGGGAACTATGGGATTTGCATCTGTTATTTCAAATCCCAAATGAAAGTAGAAAAATTAAATTGAGTGGGCATTGACATAGGCAGCACATTAAAATTTAAATTTAGGATTTACCTATGCAAATAAAAGATAATGTTGATATACAATTAAGTTTCAGGAAGGGGCAAAAGTATTTTAGAAAACATTAAGGCGTTTAGGCGTTAAGAGTAGAGAACATGCGTTTAACACTCTGAACAATGTAGGAAAAACATGGAAAGCAACAATAAGCTTTTGGAGTAGAAAAGATTAAAATGGAATATAATGATATAAACCTAAGTAAATTGCTGATTGCTGGTATATATTGAAAAGTTTCTGATTTCAAGCAGTTTGCTAAAATTATTGAAATGTTAGCATATTATGTATTTAACTTCCTCAATCATCAAATGTTTGGTCTCTTACTAACCAAAACCAACTGCCCTAGTATGCTCTAATTACATGAATGTTTACACAATTGTCCTTGAGCCCTAAAGCAAATTTTGTATTCATTTCACTCAATGGTAACTAATAATAGAGAACAACTTAGGAAATAAACTTGGAGACTCTACTGGAAAATGTCAAGTGACATATCTTAAATATTTACATATATATTTACATGAAATATCATTGGCAGATCCTCACCACCTTTCTTCATCAATCAAACACCAGTTGGAGTTAACTGGAAAGACAGAGATACATTCCCCAAATTTCATCCAAAGATTTAACAATGTCACACTCTGCTTCTAAAAGTTACAGTGAATTTGACACTTCATCTTTTTACTTAGACTTTCAGTGACTCAAGATAATAGAAAGGGAATAATGGACTGGATAGGATAATTTGAGAAGAAATTGTGTTTGCAGCCACACTATCAAATAAATCACCCTCTGAGGGAGAAAACAATAGAGAAGATATTGGCTACAGGGATTGGATAAAGATAAGCATTATAATGAGACAACCAAGGCTAGGGTAGATAACAGCTTGTCCATAAGGGGTAATGTTACCAATTAATGCTAATAGAAACATATAGGATTTTACAATTCTGCTGCTAGCTCTGCCACGGATTTTGTTAAGTTGGTGTGCCTATCATTTATTAAACATCTAGAATGAAAAAAAGTGAGAGGAAATTGAATCAAAGCTTCTTTATTGAAGGTAAGGGAGATTTTACTAAGAATCATGTTTTCCAAAGGCCTGTTTGAAGAAAAATAAGGTAATGTGTCCCTTTATTATGCAGATGCTTCTCAGTGGTAGACCTAGGGAAGTTTTGATTTTGTTACTCTGACAGGTGAATATTGCAAGTGAGTGGATCTGGAGGAAGCCACCGCCACTTATAATACTCTGCGGTAAATGCAATGTAGAGGAATCACAGGGTGTTCTGAGAATTCATTCCTTAAGGATCAAGAAATGCTTGCCCATGAGAAATAACTAAATGATGAACTGATAGGCGGGTGTTAAGCTATAACAGTGGGTGTGGGGAGTCAAAGTTCCTGATAAAATTAGGATAAATTAGGAAAGATATTCTTAAATAACATAAAGAAGCTTGCTGTGGAATTCTAAGAATGGCAGGGGAGAAGAGTGATGATAAACATAGCTAACAAATTTGGCAGTGGTAATGAACTTTGTTCTAAGAACTGTTAAGGGGGTTTTGAGGGCCAAGCACAGTATTTGGGTGTTAGAGCAACTGCCTGAGTCATTGTGCAGCTAGGCATGGTTGGAGAGGGAGAGAGCTTTTGGCAGATGTAATGAGTCTAAAGGTAGTACCTGTAGGAGAAGTAGAAAATATTTGACAGATTTCAGAGACTGTACTGCTAGAACCTAGTGATTAATTAGATAAAGTCGATGGTGAGATAGTAAGAATTAATGGTAACTTTCAGATTTAGTATTCTGCTGGTAAGTGGGAAAAGAGTATTGTTTGAATGAGGCTGGAGTTGTTGGAGCTGAGTTTAAGAGAGAAGATAAATTCTGAGTACAATGCACATTTGCTACAGGATTTTCATGGTTGTGTGCAAGGATCTGCTGTTAATTAAAGTTTCTTGGGCTCAGTATTTTTTTCTTTATATTAACTAATTTATTTTTATTTGTTTAAAAAGTGGAGAGACAGAGGGAGAGCGACAGAAATATTCAAGCAGCAATCCCCCATCTTCTAGTTTATTCCCCAAATGCTTCCAACTGCCAGACATGGGCCAGGGTAAAGCCAGTACCCTGGAACTCAATCCAAGTCTTAATCACGGTGGCAGGAACCCAAGTACTTAGTCATCACCTGCTTCTTGGTATAGTGTGCTTTAGCAGGAAGTTAGAATTGAGAATAGAGCTAAGACTCTAACCAGGCTCTCCCATATAGAATACATGAAGTCCAAGCTGCATTTTACTGCACCAAATACCAATGCCTGGGGTTAGGTTTTGGAGAGTCATGAACATTTGGATGCAAACTGGAATTAAAAACGTGAGTGAGCTTTCTTAGTGTATACAAAGAAAAGCAATGACGGCTCAACCTAGTATTTCCCTTTGGAGAAAGGTTTAACAAAAAATGTGAAAAGCCAGGATGTGGAGTGAAAAGAAGATAGGAAGTTCAGGAAGAATTAGAACACATAGAGAAGTTTGCTGGTACTGAGTGGCGCTTCCACAGATGGCATGAGACAGGATAGAGAGGGAGAAGTTAGGTCAATATGAGGTGAAGCAGTTGCATGGGCAAGTCAGTTATGATATGAACAGGAGGCAGGTGGAGATCATGTAATCTCATGTTATGAAAGGAGTTATCCAGTGATTCTGTGGCAGATGGACTTGATGTGCTCGTCATCTCCAAATAACCTGTTTTGAGCAACTACATAAAATTTTAATAAATACTAGATCTGTAATTCCTATGTGACAGAAGCAATGTCATATCTACATTGAGGAGGGTTTTCATGTTCACTAGGTAAAGTCTAAAGAGTTTGTTCCATTTTGATATGATACAGTATGAAAGAGAAACCAACAGGCATCTGATTTCAGAGATTTGGCCAGTCCAACGCATTTCTAAATATAAATTTTTTTTGAAAAGTTATGACTACCAAAGTTTTCATAAATTTTCCCTTATATACCCATTATGATATGAAGCAAGTATTGGGATTTTTGCTTTATTTTCTTAGCACTTTTGCTAAACTTTTATAAAGTATATGATTTTTTAAAGATTTGTTTATTTATTTGAAAGTCAGAGTTACACAGAGAGAGGAGATGCAGAGAGAGAGAGAGAGAGCTCTTCCATCCAATGGTTCAACTCCCAATTGGCCGCAATGGCTGGAGCTGCGCCCAATCTGAAGCCAGGAGCCAGGAGCTGCTTCTGGGTCTCCCAAGCAGGTACAGGGGCCCAAGGACTTGGGCCATCTTCCACTGCTTTCCCAGGCCATAGCAAAGAGCTGGATCGAAAGAGAAGCAGCCAGGACTAGAACCGGCACCCATATGGTATGCTGGTGCCTCAGGCCAGGGCATTAACCCACTGCATCACAGCACTGGCCCCAAGTATATGAATTTTTATATCATCATTTTTCAATGACATATATTAGTTACAATGTAATAATAATCATCACCCAATAATTTTGTTCTACTATTTTTTCGGGGGGAACCTGAGGAGCAATAATCTGTTAGGAAATCTATGGAGCTTAAGTGAAGTCTTAGTTCCTAAAAGATGTTATGTTTAAGGTGACACCCACTTCCCTATATAAAAAAAGACAAAAAGCAAACTTCTCCAAATAGCTTTAAAATTAGAATTCACAGTTTGATTTTACATTTCTACCTTATCTTTTGAAATGTTCTGTGTGATTGACAAGTAGTTGCATTATAGACTGAATCAAAGGACCTATTATTTCTCTTATCTAGGAATTAGACCTGAAGTTTTTGTTTCTTATAAGTACATAATAGATAGATGAATACACAGGTATTTTCAGAGTAGTTGGCATAGCAATAAGTACTAGAATTAGCCTTTAGAATAGAGTATATTTTTATTTCTTTCAATATATTAGAATTAAGAAAAACTCTGTAATTCTCCTGACAGTAAGCACTAATGGAGTAGGCAAAGATAATAATACATATACACTGACACCAAACAAAATTACTATGCTTTGTTTAGCAGTTAGAGCCCTCATTTTGGCTAATCAAATTATAAAAATTGCAATGGCTTATTTTTTCTTATATATCAATTGATTCTTGTTGCGCAGGTTTTCTTCAGGTTGGGCTACACCTAAGATGCAGGTGCAGCACCTGTGGCTGCTGCAATCGGGAGGAATTCCGCCATCGAGGAACTGCCTTGGTCAGGAAGGATCACTCATTATTCTGTGTGTGGTTCAAAGACAAAATCAGCTTTAATAGCTGCAATCTAACTACAGAAAAGACTAGGGAAAGCAGAGGGATATATGAGACACTTAATGAGCATTAATTGCTTATGCCACACTGTAACTGGAGGATTAGTTGAAGAACCAACACTCTTCATAGCCTGGCAACAGGAACATCAAAGGAACAGGGATCATAAGGAAAGGAACACAGTTCTTGGAGAGTATGTACTTCTGCTTTTTGTCTTCTGTCTCTTCCATATTTGGATTGTTCAGTCAAGGTGGTGGGTTACTCTATTTTTCACTGCACTTTTCTTTTTAAAAAAATATAATGAAAGTGGGTCTTTTCACCACTTATTTATTTATTTAAAAATTTTATTTAATGTATACAAATTTCATGTATTTCATCTATACAGATTCATGAATGTGATACTTTCTACTCTACCCTTGCTCCTGCCCAGACTCCCACCCTTTTTTTCCTCCCTCTCCTATTTCCATTCTTATTTTTTACAAATATCTATTTTCAGTAAACTTTATACAGATAAGATTAACCTTACACTAAGTAAAGAGTTCAACAACTAGTAAGAAAAAAAAAAAAAACACTATACCTCTACAGTAGAGACAAGGACTGTTAAAAATCATTGCATCACAAAGTGTCAATTTCACTCCTACAGATTACTTTTTAGGTATTCTATTAGTTGCCATAGATAAGGAAGAACATATAGTATTTGTCTTTTGGGGACTGGCTTATTTCACTAAGTATAATGCTTACCAGTTGTATCCATTTTGTTGCAAAAGAGAAGATTTCATTTATCTCATGGCTGAATATTATTCCATAGTATATATATACACCCTAATTTCTTTATCCAGTTATCAAAATTGAATATAATGTGCCATGATAAAGAACTTTTCTGATTATGTCTATTCAGAGTTCTTTGCACTTCCTGTGCCTAGTTGTCCATATCTTTGTTCAAACTAGGACAATTTCTAAGTTTTCTAAGTCATTCTTCTTTTCTACTCCTTCAGAAATGCCTAAGACATGTATATTTTGTCAATAAATCAAAGGAAATGAAGAATTAATAGAACAAATAAAAATACAGTGGGAAGTCTTAAAAAAGAAGAAAAGTAGTGAAAAAATATCCAACTCAGAAGACAAAGCACAGGAAATTATATAGGCAGACCAAAAACAATAAGAAGAAATTAGGAAACTAAAAGACACCATTGGTAATCTATGGGATACTATCAGTTGACCAAACATACTTCAGGAACTAGGAGTTCTTGAAGGCATGGATGGAGAGAAGGATTAGAAAACCTTTTTTAGTGAAATAATAACCAAAAACTTCCCTAATTTGGAGAAAGAAAGGAACATCCAAGTACAGAAAGCACGTAGAACTCCTAATAGACATGACCAGAAAAGATCTTCACTGCCACACATTGCATTCAAACTCAATCATAGTAAAACATAAAGAAAAAAATTCTAAAATGTGCAAAGGGAAACATCAGATTTATTTCAAAGATCTCCAATTAGATTCACAACACACTTCTCATCAGAAACCCTACAGTAGGAGAAAATGGCAAGATATAGTCCAAGTCTTAATAGAAAAGAATTGTCAACCCAGAATACTATACTCTGCAAAGCTCTCATTTATGAATGAAGATGAAATCAAGAACTTCCATAACAGAAATTGAAAGAATTTGTCACTACCTGTTCAGCCTTATAAAAGTTGTTTAAGGATGTGCTACACATAGAAGCATAGAAACATGTTAATCACTACAAAAGTAGGTAAAGGAAGAAAATTCCCCAGTAAAATTAACAAAAGAAATCAAAAGTAAACAATAGGAACGCTTATCAAAAAATTGCAGGGCAAAGTTGTAATTATCAATAGCCACCTTGAATGTAAATGGTCTCAACTCTCCAGTTAAAACATCCAGACTGGCTGAATGGATAAGAAAATAAGACACATTTGTTTGGTGCCACAAGAAACACATCTCACCAAAAAGATACACACAGACTGAAAGTGAAAGGACAGAAAAAAATACACCATGCTAACAGAATCCAATAAAGAGCTGATATAGCCTTCCTAATATCAGGAAAAATACACTTTAACACAATAACTGTTAAAAGAGACAAAGAAGGACACTACGCAATGATTAAGGAATCAATTCAACAGGAAGATGTGACAAAAATAAATGTACATGCACTGAATTACAGGGCACCTGGCTATTTAAAAGAAATGTTAATGGATATAAAGGGAGACATAGACTCAACTAGAATAGAAATTGGGGACTTCAATACCCCACTTTCAGCCATGGACAGATCAACCAGACGGAACATCAGCAAGAAAACAGCAAAGTTAATCTGCACTATAGACTAAATGGGCCTAACAGATATCAACAGAACTTTTTTTTCCTACAGTTGAAGAATGCACGTTCTTCTCATTAGTGCACAAAAATTTCTCTAGGATTGACCATAAAGTAAGTAAAGCAAATTCAAAAAAATCAAAATCGTACCATGCATCTTCCCAGGACCACAATGGAATGAAGGAAGAAAACAGCAACTTGGGAATCCCTAGAGCATATGCAAATACGTGGAGACTTAACAACATGCTCCTGAATGAACAGTGGGTCATAAAAGAAATCTAAATAGAAATGAAAAAAATTTCTAGGAACAAATCACAACACCAATACAATATATCAAAACTTAGGGGATAGAGCAAAAGCAGTGTTAAAAGGAAAGTTTATAGCAATTGGTGCCTACCTCAAGAAATTGGAAAAGCACCAGAAAAATGAGCTATCAATGCACTTCAAAGATCTAGAAAAACAACAGATAACCAACCCCAAAACTAGTAGGAGAAAAGAAATAATTAAAATTAGAGAAGAAATAAACAAAATTGAATCCCAAAAGACAATACAAAAGATCAGCAAAACGAAGAGCTGGTTTTTGAAAAAAATAAACAAATTTGACACACCATTGGCCCAACTAACCAAAAAAAAAGGGGAGCGAAGAGCAAAATCAATAAATGAGAAATGAAAAAGGAATTGTAACAGACAACATAGAAATAAAAGAACCATCAGAAATTATTACAAAGAGCTGTGTGTCAACAAACTGGGATACCTAGAAAATGGACAGATTCCTGGATACATACAACCTACCTAAATTGAGCCATGAAGACATAGAAAACCTAAACAAATAACCAAGACAGAAATAGAATCAGTAACAAAGACCCTCCTAACAAAGAGCTTCCCAGGACTGGACTGCTTCACTGCTGAATTCTACCAGACATGTAAAGAAAAATGAACTCCATTTCTTCTCAAATTATGAAAAACAATTGAAAAGGAGGGAATCCTCCCAAACCCCTTTTATGAAGCTTGTATCACTTTAATTCCTAAGTAAAAAACAGACACAACCAAGAAAGAGAGGTATAGACCAATATCCCTGATGAAAATAGATGCAAAAATCCTTAACAAATATTTGCCAATCAAATCCAACAACACATGAGAAAAATTATTCACCCAGATCACTTGGGATTTATCCCTGATATGAGGGATGGTTCAACATTCATACGTCAATCAATGTGATACATCACATTAACAAACTGAGGAACAAATACCATATGATTATCTCAATAGATGCAGAGAAAACATTTGATAAAATGCAATACCCTTTCAAGATGAAAACTCTAAGCATACTGGTACAGAAGGAACATTACTCAGCACAATCAAGGGAATTTATGGCATACCCCCTCCCAGTGTCCTATTGAATGGGGAAATGTTGGAATAATTCCCACTGAAATTCAGTACCAGGCGAGGATGCCCTCTCTCACCATTGCTATTCAATATAGTCCTGGATGTTTCATCCATAGTATGCACAGGCAATTCCAAGGCTGACAATGAACATCTAAGATCAATTCCATTCACAATAGCTACAAAAAAAATCAAATACCTTGGAATAAATTTAACCAAGGATGTCAAATATCTTCATGATGAGAATTACAAAACATTAAGGAAAGAAATGGAAGATACAAAAAAATGGAAAAATTTTCCATGTTCGTGTATTGGGAGAATTAAAGTCATCAACACATCTATTCTTTTGAAAGCAATTTACAGATTCAATGTGATGCCAATCACAATACCAAACATATTCTCCTCAGATACAGAAAAAAGATGCAGAAATTCATATAGAAACACAGGAGTCCTGGAATGGCTAAAGCAACAAAAACAAAGCTAGGGGATCACAATACCAGATATCACAACATACCACAAAGTAATTATAATCAAAACAGCCTGTTACTGGTACAAATACATATGGCTGGACCAACGGAAAGAAAATGACAGAAATCAATCAAAGCATCTATAATCAATTCATATTTGACCAAGGAATTAAAACCAGTCCCTGGAGCAAGGACAGTCTATTCAACAAATGGTGCTCAGAAAACTGGATCTTTCACACGCAGATGTATGAATCAAGACCTTACCTTACACCTTACACAAAAATTCACTAAAAATGGATTAAAGACATAGATCAAATTATTAGAGAACATTGGGGAAACCCTGCAAGAAATTGACACAGGAAAAGACTTCTTGGAAAAGACACCAGAGGCACAGGCAATCAAGACCAAAATTCAGCATGCAACTAGATCAAATTGATATGCTATGTACTGCAAAAGAAAAACTCAGGAAAGCAAAGAGGCAACTGAAAGAATGGGAGAAATTATTAGCAAACTATGCAACTGATAAAGGATTAATAACCAGAATATATAAAGAGATAAGAAAATCCACAACAACGAACAACCCAGTGAAGAAATGGGCAAAGGACTTAAACAGACATATTTTTTTTTAAAGAGAAAATACAAATAGGCAGCAGACACATGAAAAAATGTTCAGGATCATAGCCATCAGGGAAATGCAAATCAAAATCACAGTAGATTTCACCTTATCCCAATTAGAATGGTTTTCATACAGAAATCAACAAACAACAAATGCTGGTGAGGATGTAAGGAAAAAGGTACACTAATTAATTTTTGGTGGGAATGTAAACTGGTAAAGCCACTATGGAAGGCAGTATGGTGATATCTCAGAATCTGAAAATAGATCTACCATATGACCCAGCCATCCCACTCCTTCAAGCTGACTTTTTTTTTAAATGCAATTATCTTGGCACAAAACATTTGAATTACATAGTTTTTTCATAATATACTTTGTCCATGAACTTTTTATTCAAAGATTTATTTATTTATTCGAAAGTGAGAGTTACAGGGGGATGAGGGGAGACAGAGAGCAAGAGATCTTCCATCTGCTGATATACACCCCTAAGTGGCCACAATGACCATGGCTTAGCCAGGCTGAAGTCAAGAACCAGGAGCTTCATCTGGGTCTCCCATGTTGGTAGCATGGGCCCAAGAGTGTGGGCCATCTTCCACTGCTTTTCTCAGGCCATTAGGAGGGAGCTGGGTTAGAAGTGGGGCAACTGGGACAGGAATCTGTGCCCATTTCTGATGCCAAAGATGTAGAAAGCAGCTTTACCAATATGCCACAATGCTGGCCCCTGTCTGTGAACTTTTTGAAGGCCCCTCACAAAGCTCCTGTTTGTCCTGTGTCCTGATAGCATCAAGAGGCAACATCAAGTGGCTGACCTATACCAACCAGAAGAGTGTACATACATTTTATGATGTTCCCAAGATGATAAAATTGCCTAATGATGCATTGCACAGAATGTGTGCCGTCACTAAGTGATATGCAACTATGTTTGGTATAGGCTGAGACACTAGGGAGCAGCACCTGCAGGAGGGAAGTCAGAATCAGATTCACAAAACTGTGTGTGTGAGTGATACCCATACTTCCCATGTAGGGCAAGCTCATTTTTTCTTTTACCAGGTATTATGCTAGGCAAAAGGTATGCATGATCATAATTCTTGAGGTATTTTCTTTTTAAATGAGGAGACTAAGACTCAGAAAGTGAAGTGACTTACTCAAGTCCAAATTTAGAAGGAGATCCCTCACTTGTCAACCTGGCCAAAGAAATCCTTGGGGAAATGGGACTATCAGCTCATGCTCAAAGTTCTGTTTGTGTAGGGTAAGGAAGGCAGTGCTTGGCTGTTAACTGTTAGTCATGGGAAACAATGAGGAAAATATAAGCTCAACCAATCGGTGCTACTGCAATGAAAGACCTGAAATGATCGGAAAGGACATTAGGACCACTCATCCCTTTTTTTGTTTTAAGATTTATTTACTTATTTGAAAGTCAGAGTTACACAGAGAAAAGGAGAGGCAGAGAGAGAGAGGTCTTCCATCCTCTGATTCCCTCCCCAATTGGCTGCAGTGACCTGAGCTGCACTGATCCGAAGCCAGGAACCATGAGCCAGGAGCCAGGAATTTCTTCTGGGTCTCCCATGCAGATGCATGGGAGGACTTGGGCCATCTTCCACTGCTTTCTCAGCCATAGTAGAGAGCTGGATTGGAAGTGGAGCAGCCAGGTCTCAAACCAACGCCCATATGGGATGCCAGCATTGCAGGCACCGGCTTTACCATAAAGTCACAATGCTGGCCCTAACCACTCATCCTTAAACACAATCTCTGTTGCCACACAAAGCCTCCCATCTTCACTTGGCTCTGTGTTCTACTTTATTTTTATTGTTGTTGTTTTGCTTGGTTTTATTCTCACTCTTCTCTACTTGCCTTAAATTCTAGTTTCATCCAGTGACTACTGCACAGTGTAAATATTTTGGGTCCTGCCTCCAGCTGGAATCAAATAACACAGAGTTTGTTCAGGGCAAATTCAGATCTGCTGCTACTTGGCTCAGTGCTTGGGACCTAACAGTGTAGCAGGAGTGAGGGGAAAATAACAACCAATGAGAAAAAAATAGGAATCGTCCTGAGTAATAACTTTACATTTTGTCCCTCTGGCCTTACTGTCAGGATGGGCTCTCATCTATCTTAATCCTCTTTGACAGCACAAAATGTGCTTCTCTAGGCCATAGACTCCTTATATTGTCAAAAGATAATTTCATGCCTGAGGTTAGTATAGTGAACCACAGCAAAATTACTATGTCACTAGCTTCATATGCTTTATTTTTTTAAAAAAAAAGTAATTGTGATTTTTGATGCCACCAACATAAGCTTCCCGAATTTAAGCTTGCCTTTGGAAGCTTCGCTGGTTTCCGGCAAGACCTGCAGATGCGGTAGCAGTGGTTGTCTGCAGGTGAAGGGTGGAGAAGTAGCACGCTGCAGGCCACGGACAGATGTTGGCAATGCCTGGGTGATGTGGGTTGCAAGGCTCAGGAATCAGCCCAGTGACAATTTTTAAAAAGTAAGATCTCAGTCGTCCGAGTATTTGTCAGGAGACTTATGGGAAAACAAAAAGTAAAGTGAGCAATACTGGAATACTGGAATATTATTATATCTCTAAGGAGTACATGCCTGCAGCACTCTTCTGTCATCCCGGGATTCGTTTGTTCTACAACAAAGGATTCAAAGGACCACTGTTTGCGTTAACTTCTGCCAACAGCTGACATTTGTGAAACAATAAGCCTAATCACTCTGATTGCTTAATTTTAGGCCCAGGGAGATGTTAAATATTATTATAATAATCTTCCTTCCCTCTCTCCTTTGGCAGAAGTCTCTGCTTATATGATACCACAAGAGTTGTATTGGCAATGGCTAAAAAATGTGATGAGATTAAACTGCATCAAGCTGTAGCTAGCCTTTCAGTTTAACCAATGATTCTGCTTCGTGTGTATAAAGTAGAACAGTCTCAAGCAAACCATAAACAAATGATCCTAATTTCAGGGCTGGGATTGTTTTAATAAAAGTTCTAAGGAAAATGTTCATGCTAATGGTCACTTGTTCATCTTGGTAGCCCAAGCTATGGAGCCAAGTGATCAATTTAATTCATTAGAAAATGGCTCAGACTCAGAAATCTTATGTGATGGGAGAACTAAAACACTCAGCTAAGGGTGGGACTTCTGTGCCTCCTCCACGTCCTAGTGTCCCCTAGCATCAGTAATAAGAAAAAAAACTGAGAAATGTCCACCTTCATCTTACAGCTGATATCAAGGGCTGAATATACCTGGTATGTCCAGAAGAATTCTAGAAAGTGCTTTGTTTAGATTTAAGACTTATATTTTAGATGGACGGTTACTAAAGGATAAAAGAAATGTACGGTAGAGGACATTTGGCCTGTGTCCCACAAGGGAGTATCTGAATTTTATACCTGCCTCTGACTCAGACTCCAGCTTCTTTTGCTATTGAGACCTTGGGAAGCATCAATGATGGCTCAAATGATTGGGTTCTTGCTACTGACAAGGGAGACCTGGACTGTGTCCTTGGCTCCCAGCTTCAGCACCCATCCTAGCTTGGGGTAGTTGTGGGCATTTGAGGAATGAACCAGTGAGATCTCAATCTCTCTCTCTATTATCTGCCTATCTCTGTCTCTCAAATAAATTAAAATAAAAGCAAAAATAAACTTACAGCCTGGGTTTGTGGCTTGGCTCTGTTTCTGATTCCAGCTTCCAACCAATGTGCATCCTGGAAGGCCACAGGTGATGGCTGGTAGCCTTGGATCCCTGCCACCTACATGGGAGACCTTGACTGAGCTCCCGAGATCCAGCCTGGTCCAACTCCATCTGTGGCAGGCACTTATTTGAGTACAGAGACAGAAAAAGACTGTATCTGCCTTTTAAAGAAGAAAAAAATATATGGAAGTCTACTCTCATTATCCTTGTTTTTGTATGTAGCAATCTCTAGGCTATAGCATTTACTGTCATTGACAGAAAAGAAAAATGGAAGTGAAAAAAAAATATGGGGTATGTCTATTTCCAATATTGCTGTACTAGTATAATTTGTGCTTAATTGTAATGTGTATAAATGTAATTAAGGTATATGTGTGTTGGTTTAATTGAACTAAGGATGTGCTAATTTGCTTCAGTAAAAAGGTTAAATTTGTTACACCAACTGCAAGACTTTTGGGTTCTTCCCACAGGCCAAAGCAGCAATTCGGGGTGGGGGTACAGTACGCATGTGCTCCTCGCATCTTTCAAGTTTTGCTGGTGACCCACATCTTTGTAGTGATTCCAGACACTAGGTTTTGCTTTTGCTTCATTACCTGGCACAGAAGCACAGTTCCAGAAGTGTTCACCTGCCTTTTCCTTGAAAATAACTTTACTTTGTGGATTACGGAGTGAATGGGACAGTAGTGCCAGCTGAAAACATCTCAGACCAAACCCTACTTGCCATGGACCTCACAAATCCCTGCTTCCACTGCTGAATCCTCAGACTATCTTGTGTGGTCATTATTAGTTTAATACTGTGGTAGACCAAATAATGTTGCCCCCAGCAGTGACCCTTTCCTCCTGTTTTCTATACCTGTGAATATGTTAGGGATTTAAAGTTGCAGGTGGAGTGCAGAGTGCTAATCAACTGATCCTGACAAAGGAAAGTGATCCTGTGTTAACACTGGTTGGACTTAATGTCATCACAAAGGCCTTGTGAGTGGAAAAGGAAGGCAGAAGGTTGGTCTGTGTGGTGTGAGGAAGGGATGATTCCAACAGTGAATGCTGCCTTTAAAGAAGTACGGCAGGAACCAAGAAATGTGAGCCATTTGTTAGAAGTTCTCATTCAACAACATACAGTTTCTTAGTTGCAACCATTTCTTTTATGAAAGAAAGTTTAGAAGTCTTGGGATGTTGTTGCTTTTTTCCTTCCCAAGAGTACAAATCCTCCTCTTCATTCATGGAATCCAGGAAGTAGGAGGTGAGATACAGGCTCTAGTCTAGTCCTTTATTTTCATCACTTAAGTCAAGTCTTGCTCATTAGAAATAACTTTTTGTGGTTCTTATCTGGGAAGATCTCAGGAACCACCATTCTTGCTTGCATGTCACACAATTCTAATTATGACTCTGTTCTTCCTGTTTGATTTGCAGCACCCACCTTGCTTCAGCAGAAAAGTGTACTCTATGATGTCATCCCTGTATCCAATGATCCCCATGGGAACCCCATCAGTGGCCACCTCTTCCACATGCACCTGTGGCCAGCACTGCATGGCACCATGCTGCTTTTAAAGAATGTCATAATACCCGCCCAATGTGCCTCTTAGAGGCTTTCTGAGCAACATCTTAGGCTGCTTCTGCAGAAACAGGATTAAGAGCAGTTTGTGAGTGTTGTTTGTGATAAATCCACTCCAACAATTTTGTATCACTCGATCTTTGGACTATGCAAAGAATTTTGGGCACCTCAGTTTACTTTACACAGGATCTTCCTAAAAATTTTAACCAAGCAAGAGATAGAATCCTACTTCCTGAGTTTGTATATTAAATTTAGTCTATTGAGAGGAAGTTTGCCTCTCCAAGGTTTTTAATTCTTTGCATTTCTCATAGTCTTCTATCACAAAATCTATTCAATTTGACAAAGTTTTATTTAAATTTTTAATTCTATGTGCTGACAGATTAGTGAAATCAACTATTTCTTGTCTGCCATTGGTTATGTCTCATCCAGTATTAACTGGATCTTAATTCTCTTCTAACTCTATAGGGGCAGTAAAATAATCTAAAGTTCCTAATTACTTATCAGTTGTTATTACCTACTTTTTTCAAATTCATTTCTTGGTCAGTGTTTTCACTGCTTTTACTAGCTTTCTAGGTAGAGATTTATCAGACAGCATAGTTACCCAAAAGAATTTCGGTGGCTGTCAGAGAACCAAGTTGTCATAATACACGGCCAAGAACTATGGGGACATGAGATAACATCCAAACATCACACAATTATTCCTGTCAAAATCCTTGTGCTATGACTTTCAGTCAATGAGAAGAGAGCAAATGAAAAGTCAGAAGATCCAGAGAAATATTTCCCCACAGTGTTCATAAGAAGAACCATCCAGGAGCACTGCCCATGCTGCCTTCTAATTCCCACATCGGTACATTTGCTTAGTAGAACAAAAGACAACCATGGACACAAACCTGAAAATATCATAGGAAATGAAATATTTTAAAATTTGTTTATTTCTGAGAATTAACCCATATTATTTTACTTAGTAGTTATTGCAGCAACATAACCTATTTTATCTTGAATAAGAGTGATTCTTAGGTGTATATGTGTTTAAACACACACAAATAGACACAAAAATTTTCTACAGTGCATGCATTTCTTTGTATCCTGTTTTGTGTGTATGTGTATTTTTCTAGTAAGAAATATATTTACTATTCAAAAGTTGCTTAATGAGCACCTGCTATATCTTGGCAATTGTCTACATGTCAATGTTACACCAATAAACAAACAAACAAAAATGCCCTCTCTCAATGAAGTTTATTTACATGGACTATCATTTATGTTCTTGTACAAATATTTATCATCTTCTTTATAAAAAAAATCAGCCTAATCATTTTAAGTACACACTTCTGTAGTGCACGATATATATGCATTACTATAAACAGGTCTCTGGAACTTCTTCACCTTCAAAATTGAAACTCAAAACCCATTAATTGATGACTTCATGTTTCCTACTCCCCCAGCACTTAGCAAACATCATTCTACTTCTTGTCTCTATGAATTTTACCACTTTAGAAACATATCAGTGGAATCACACAGTATTGGTCTTTATGACTGGCTTATTCATGAATATCATTAACTTTCTAACTCCAGTATATAGTAAGACAGAGTACAGAGCTGAGAGTTTGGGGTGGGCTCTAACTGCAGTGCTGTTTATGTCTATCTTTCAACTTTCTCCATGCAAAGAGAAAGTGAAAGTAAAAAAGTTTTTAAAAAGTAAGGCTGATGGGGAAGCGAAAGATGACTGACTAATTAAGATTAGATCCTCCAAAAGCAAAATCTAAGAAGGAAGTTATTGTATCTGGAATTCATTCTGAAAATTCCCTTAAAAGAAATGTGTGAGATTATGATCAAAGCAGGAAAGGGCAGAGAAAGAAATTAGGCTAAAGTGTGTTTCAATGAATGATAACTTCTATAGGGTCTGCTGAGATGTTTTGAGGTGTGATCTCACCAGGATTTTTGCCCTCACCTCATCTAATCATCAGCTAGATGAGACTCAGACACCATCATTCTTATCAAAGAGGATTCATATCTCCACTGAAAGATAAGGAGAGATGTGAACTCAATGAGAATATATGAAACTAAGGAGAGGCTACTTATTTACTTTGTAGCAATGCTTAAATAATGTGGCATGCATAAGTGACAAACTTGAAGGGAATCTAAAATGTAAAGTATAATGATTTTGTGTAAATAACTTTAACAATGACTAGAATTAAATATTGCTTCTATGGGAACACACTAGGAGAAACAGATAACACAGTGGGTAGCAAAAGAATATTTGAGATTATCTCATTCATTCAACATAATCTAGTCATTTTATTGTTAAATCACAAACTTGATAATATGTGCTGGGAAGCAGTTATAATCACAGAGGAGACAGCACTGGCTGAAAGCCATTAAAATGAAATACAGTTAGCCCTACATTCATATTTTAGATACATTGGACAGTTTTACACTTTAAAATGACTAAGGCTGCTTTTTTAAAAAGATTTTATTTATTGATTTATTTGATAGGCACAGTTACAGATAGAGAGAGGGAAACACAGAGAGAAAGGTCTTCCATCTGCTGGTTCACTCCCCAAATGGCTGGAACTTATAACAATTATAAGATCAAGACAGAAAAAGACAAGAAACAGACAAATAAACAACAGCTATAACCTGAGGATACAAGAGAGCAACAAAGCAGAGATTCCGGATGTGGGTTGGTTAACATGTTGAAGAAGAGTTGGCACAGAGGAAGTTTGCCTTTTCCAACTCTTATCCTAATGGAAAGCCTCATTCAATATCATGTGGATAGTTAAATCTCTGACAGAAAATAATCAGTCTTTCTGGGCTAATATTACAAAATACAAGACTGTGGGATAAACGTAGGCTTTGGAACCAGAGAAGATACCCCCCCCAAAAAAAAAGAACAAAAAAAAAAAAGAAAGAAGGACTAGGACTATAAAATCTGTGTTTGGATTCTATCAAAATTGTGTCTGAGCCCCTTACTACATGTCATCTGGGCAGATCCAAAGCAACCCAGCTCATAAAAGAAGCAAACTGTATTGCGAGATGCTTATTACTTTGCAGTTGGAGTCCAATTAGTTGCCCTCTAAAATAATACAAATTCAAAATTCTTCAGAGCAATATAGCAAAATTCAAAGTCTCAATGAAAGGTTGTAAAAAAGGTTGTAAAAGCTGTGGAAAATCGAATGAAAAGTTATTTTGTTACAAAAAATAATGTGAAATCCATGCATAGTTGTTTTCATAAAATGCATCTCATGAACTTTGGGAAGACTCCTTCATATGACAAAATTTCAATGTCCAAATTTCACTAGAAAACCATTCACATGAAGCACAAGGAACATGTGGCCCAGTCTCCAAGAATAAAAAGACAATTAAGATGACTCAACCCTGTGATGAGTCAGATGTTAGAATTAGCGGATGAGAATTCTGAGGGAACTATTGAATTTGATCAGTCAGGAAACAGAAAGCATGCTGGGAATTAATTTAAAAAGCAACAACTTTTAGAAGAGTTGCAGGGATCAAAAAAATAATTCCTAAAACTGAAAATACAAGATAGAGGTTTCAAAATTCACTAGGCAAGCATACAAGATAAATAGAAATGACAAAGAGATCAACACCAATTACCCAATCTTAAGAAGAGAGAAAAACATTTTACAAAATGAAAAGAGCCTCAAAAGTTAAGGGATATCAATGCTGTAAAAAAGTGAAGACATAAGGGATGACCATTTCCTCAGTTTATGGAGAGACATACTATCACAGACTCAATACTCTCAGGGAGCCTTAACAGGACAAATATGACAACAACCACAATGGACACAGCCTAGTCAAACAACCAGAAACAGAAGATAGAAGGTAGCCTTGAAAGCAGCCAGTGGGAAAGACATTGCACAAGAGAAACAGCAATTCACATTTCAAATAAGTGTGAACTTCTCTTCAGGAACAAGTGGCATATGGCATGAAATGTCATCTTTAAAGAGAAGACAAACCCACCAACTGAGACTTTTATATCCAATGAAAACATCAAAAATGAAGACAAAATCAAGGCTAGTAATTGCAAGCATGAAAGTCCTGGATGGTTATGTTAATATGAGATGCGTATCAAGATAGTTTCTTTATTTGAGAGGCAGAAACTCACACACCTACATGCACACATACACACACACACACACACACACACACAGAGAGAGAGAGAGAGAGAGAGATTCCATAACCTGGTTCTCTCCCAAATGCCCACAATGGCTAGGACCAGGCTGCGCTAAGCTACAAGTCAGAAACTCAATCCACATCTGCCACTTTGGGTAGCAAGAACCCAAGTACATGAACCATTGTGGCTGTTTCCAAGAATTGCACTGCATTGGCAGGAAACTGGAATCAGAAGCCAGAGCTAGATATTGAACCCAGGTTCTTTGGTGTGAGACATAGGAATCTAAAAGACACTCAAAACATTTGGAACTGAAGTTATGCAATTCTACATGATTTATGAATCAAAAAGGAATCAACAGGATTTATAAAATGTTTCAAACTTCATGAAAATACAACATATGAAAATCTGTCCTCCTGCTTATTTCTTTCAGAAAAAAGCAATACTGGTTTATGTTGTAACTGGCACTTTTGGTCCCATATCCTGAGGTTGATAAATGATGACACAGACCCCTGCTACTCATTGGGCATTACTGTATTCCAGGGGGCTTGTAGAGTTTACCATTGTACCTGTCAGCAAAGGCAGAGAAAGGCATATTTATCTCATCTCTAAAGAGGTGAAACTTAGATTAAATAACTTCTACCAAGCCATACAGATGGTATATGATGAAGGCAAAATCTGAATGATAATTTTTCATGTGCTCCAAACCACTATTCTCCAAAAAGCTCATGCATAGGCATACTTAGCATAATGCATGCATGTTGACCCAAAATTGTTGTGTTGATAAAAGGTCAAATGTTTAAATGATCACATAGATTTTTGAAGTTAAGGGTGATTCTGATAACTCCTTGTGCTAGAGATTAGAACACAGACTGTACTTCCCAAAGAGGTGACTTTAATTCAGTCAATATTACTCAACGAGTAAAAAACATTGAAGAAGTAAGAAAAAGTGATGAATATAGATTTTTGAGTAGAGGAAATATAGTTAAACCATAGAGTATATATGCTAGTTTTAAAATATTGTAAGCTTTATAGAAACCACTTTAAAAATAATTTACTTTTTGTTAAATTATATTCTTTAATTTCAAAAAAGCTTGCTTTGTCATCTCATTAATTTTCAGCAAATAAAATTCAGGATATTTGGCCCATATTCACAGGAAAAAAGCTTCATGCATGCTGTTTCAGTGTTTCTGGTTACTGTTAAGAATGTCTACTTGATTGTAATTATACATTAGAAAACAAAGAGAGAGTTGATTTCATTTTGTTTGCTTTTAATTCCCTTATAATTGATAAGATGATGAGAATGAAAGTCAAAGCAAAATTTGATTCTAAATATGTGCAATGGGTCTGGCCAACTTTCAATAGATGGCAGAGACTTCACTCCAGAAAACTGAGCTGTCAGCTGTCCTTGTAGAAGTTTTATAAGGCTTTGAGATGACAGCCTTCCTGTGGAGTCTGTGTGCCTGCTACACACAATATGCTGATGAGCTTAGGACGGCAAAATTAAATATGCTTTCTCCCTCTCTGTTTTTTGGCTTTCTTATGTTTACTCTTGGAAACAATAACATATTTGTGAATCCCTATATACAAATGCCTGATCCTGATCCAACAAAGAACTGTTACAGAGAATTACATACATTCCAGAATATGCCATAGACACATCCTTCTGCAGTATTAGAAATGCCCTTAGGGAAACGATGAGGAACACTACCTCTTTGTGAAAGTTACACTGTTTTTAAAAAGGTGAATTTTTTATTCCATCATAAGGGCAAGTGTATGTCTCAGTGACACGCTGCAAACAAATGAACAATGCTTCTTCTAGGGCTGCTGAATTTGAAATCAGAAAAGACATGATGGGTAGCAGTCATTGTGCAGTTAAATAACTCTTACCAACTACTGGGTAGTACGATGTCCTTTAGGCAATCAATCAATGTTACAGCATATTTTTAATTTCTCGAGATATTTGTAGGGACTGATTGCTATTGTTCCATTAGGTAACACCATTGCATTACTTTAAGGCTGATGTCATTAGCCGCAGGCACATGCAAAATATAAAAACTAAATGTTTCAAGAAAGGTGACCTTCCATTTTAGAACACAGATAAATAGCAAATGAGCTTTATAACCTCCAACATTGATGTTTTGAGGTAATTTAATAACAAGACCCTTAACTAAACTACTGCAGTGTGAGTCTATATATCACACTCATAGACATTCACAGCCTGGAAGGGCAATTGGTTACAGTGACTTTTTCAAGCCTACCATATGAAATTCAATTAATCTAGCAGTGATTGAAAGATAGTTGGTTTTATTAGACATTTTCTAGGCATTTGCCATCATTAATAATACTTGTATATTCATAGTTGTAGCCTAGAGAGACAAGTGTTTGTTTCCAAGACAATGGTTCAGATGTTATATTTAGTTTTCATGAAGGTTGATCAAAGTCAACGCTGTGTGTGTGTGTGTGTGTGTGTGTGTGTGAGAGAGAGAGAGAGAGAGAGAGAGAGAGAGAGAGAGAGAGAAAGATGGAAAGAGAGATGATTTTATTGCTAAGATCTTTTTGACTTTGGGGAAAAATACGCTACCAATTACCCTGATGAATTTTCCCATTAGCTTGTTATCTACAAGAAGGCAGAAACTAGATATGTTGGTGATTTTAGTACATGTGATATTTTGCAAAACATTATATTCTTATGGACATTAATTTTGACTCCAAAGGAGTAGCAGTTGATGTTAAAACTGCTACAGAAGAAAGAAAAGAGAAGCATGGAACAAGACTCCTTCTCAGTTATTCTCTGCAGCAACTAACTCTCCAGTGACAGTTATAAAGGGGTGTGCCTTAGTCTTCAAGAACTCTCACTTTGGTGTCAGCTAAAGACAAGTGTGAGTCCTGACTGCTCTCAGCTTCTTTGCTGAGATTTGCTGATACGAGGCAAGGTAGTTACATGCTGGAAAGAGTATTTTTCTCACTGATAAATGGTTAAAACAAAAAATATTGAATGTGCTGGCTTGTGTTGATTATTATTATCATTGTGTATTGCTTCATTATGTCTGATCAACTTCATCATTAAAAATGTCTTTTTCTCTAAGTGCTTTGAAGAGTGCCCAGCCCTCTTCTTTAATATGTGACATAACACAAAGAATATTAGCAAACACACCTGCCACTGTTTGTTGACCATCCATTTATTAGCCATTCCTACTTTGTTTTTGCACACAGAATTCTGACTTTAGTCCACTTTGCAGGAATCAATATGTTCTCTGCAGGATATGACTAGTGGCTGATGCAGTCTGTTGCATTAATCCCTTACTTTTTACTTGGTTTAGGGTTGATTATGGGATTCTGCCCTGGCTTAAAAGAGGCATGAATAATACTGCTGACAGATTTGGAAGGAAAAGCTTGCTTTCTAACCAGAAAAGAGAAGGGCATAGCGAGCCCTCCACTCTCTCCCTGGTGAGCAGTAGATGGGAGGAAAAGGCTGGGCAGCCTCAGGTAACTAAGAGGGAAGTCAAGAGAATCATAAATGGCTGAAGGCCTCATGTGGTTAAACTGCTGGATTAACTTCTGAACTTCTTGTTGTTCGAGATTTATTGATATAACCATATGTTTAAACCAGTGATCGCAGGAATGCTGTTGTTTGAAGCCAAAAACATTTTAAGGCTGCTCTATTTCGATTATTCATCGATTTAACATATTTATTAAGCTATAAAATTGAAACAGCTATTTATTAAGTCTGGGGTGGGGGTTACTAAACAGATTAGACAGGATAGTGACTGAGTATCAGTAACCTATACTGAAATGTTATGGACTTGGAAACATGAAACCTGGAATTTAGCACAATTATTTATTTTGATCTTATTTGAAAGGCAGAGAGAAATAGATAGAAAACTTCTATCTGCTAGTTCACTCCCCAGATACCTATAACAGTAAGGGCTGGGTCAGGCCAGAGCAGGAGTTCAATCTGAGTCTCCCATGTGGGTGGCAGGATCCCAACTGCGTAAGCAATCATCTACTGCCTGCCCGGGTGTATATTAACAGGAAGCTGGAATCTGACTCAATATGGATATTGTCACATGGTTGTGGGCATGTCAAATGGAATATGAAGTGTGCATCAGACTCCCAATAGAAATTTATTTGGGATGTTGCCGACAGCAAGGTTTATGGCCTTTAAGACATTGCTTACTTTCTGAGAAGTTCTGAAAGCTGAGGACATGGTGATTCCTATGTCTAGTATTGCTTCAAAGACTGGTAATTAGTGTTACCATTATTGAAGCGCTCTCTCTAGTCTTAATAAATGATACTCGAATGAATGAATGAGACAACGATCTATTCTCATTGGTCCTATCAATGATGTATTTTTTTCCCAAAGGTTTAGTTTTCTAAAAAGAAAAAGAACAATATTTCTTTAGGAATCCATCACTTAAAAACCAGTTAGTAGAAATTTAAATAAGGTTGAAATGTTCATGAGTCTCAGACAGTTGGGAAGATGCCATCCCTGTGTCATTTATATTCTGTGGCTTTTCTCCTCTGTGTTATTTGGAATTACATATCTTTTTGTTTTAAAGATTTAGGCCAAAACATAATTTATGTCTATTCCTTTTCTTCTCTGAAAAGAGTAATTTGGATTAATCAAATAAAATTCCCTCATTTTAAATGGGCCTAGATGAAGTATAATTAATGTCCATAAGGAATTTTAGTGGCATAAAATTAAATATATATTATAAGGACTATGAGATCATCAATGTATATTTGTGTGACTTTCATTCATCTTCACCTTTATTTTAGTGGAATATACCCAAAAATGATATAGAGGAAAATTATACAGAGCAAAATAATTGGGACCTTCTTGAATACAACCTAAAAATAAAATATTTTCTCACATCACACACTTACTAACAGTGGGAATCATAGTTAATATTTATTAGGCTGCTATGTGCAAGACACTATTCTAAGCCTTTTGTGTGGGATTCAGAAACACAAAGAGGTCTATTAGCTGGTTTAAAGGTGCACAGTTGGTATATGGCAGACCTGGGGTTGGTTTGGGGTGTGAGGAGGCACTGTTCTGTGGACCCTTGGGCACTTCATTCTCATGTACATTACTTGGAGAAAGTGAGAGCTATGTTAGACAATCGGGAAGTGCTAATGGCTCAAATCTTAACTACTTGGAATTTCACATGAATAAAAATGCAATTAGGCTTTGAGTAAACATCCGTAGCTGCTTGTAGGAAGAGAGCTTTTCCTAGAGACCTGAACACAGGTTCTAATTTGGGGGAGGCAGGGCATGAAGGTGTGTGGTGCTGAGGTGGGCTCACAGCAGGAGTAAAGCAGTCTGGTGCAGGAGAAAGCTGTAGTATATATGAGTTCATGAAGCATATGGGTGACAATAATTTTAGGAAAGAAATTACATTTGTTGTTGATACTTTTTTCTTTGTTGTCTCTATGTGCGAATCCCTGGAAACTATGAACAGGTTTTTCTGCCATGGCAAAAGGCCTTTACAAATTTAATTAAGATTGTGGGTTTCAAAATAGGCAGGCTGTCCTGGATTATCCGAGTGGGGAGCCAATCCGATCACATAAACACAGAGGAGAAGAAAAGCTCCCCAGGCTGGTATCAAATGCAGAAGGCAGGAGCAAAGGAAGTGAAAGAAAAGAGGTGTGCCAAAGGGACACAAGCCTGAGAGGGCTCTGAGATACCAGGCGACCACAGTGGCTTCTGGGAGCTAAGGGGGGTGCCTAGCGAATAATGAGCAAAGCAGAGGAATGAGCAACAGCAGGGAACCAAGAACTGCCAACAACATGTGTGAGCTTGGAACAGATTCCTCCCAGCAGCCACCAGTACAGAGTGCGGTCCTTGTTCTTAGTCCAGTGAAATCCATGTCAGCTTTGTGACCTACTGATACAGTGAGATAATAATTGTGTGCTGTTTTTCAACCACCAAATCGGTGGCAATTTATTATAGCAGAAATAGGAAACCAATACAGGTGTGTGTTGAATATTACATGTGGCTGACGAGGGACACAGGGCAAATGCTGGGGTGGTTTCTTGTCAATTTTTTCTTCACTCTTCACTTTGAACTCTGCTGATAATGGAGGTATAAATATTGCAAGCACCCTTTTCTCATGAAACTCAGGAATCTGCTGTTAAAGAGTATACATTCTTACTTTTAAGGTCTAGATTTTTACCTAAAAAATGTCACCATTCCTTACAGTATTTTTAAAATGGTAAATTAAATAAAAATGCAAGGAGTTTTCCTTAACTGGGAAATTTTGTTCTTTTCAATATTGACAGGAAATAGTAGAACAAAGATTTTGTTACTCTGGGAGTTTGATCAGATTAGATACTTATGGATATAGATGTGGAGGAAAGAGAGAATACAGTTTTTCTCTTGCTGGTATGTTGGAATCGAAGAGGAAACAGTTAAGGCTGCTTTGCATTTATTAGTCGTGAGAAAGATATAGGCAGGTAACGTTGGCTGAGGTTTCTAAACTAAGAGATTTAAGCTTCTGGCCGAAGAAATAACTGAATGTGTTTTCCTTCTTGATTTATCCTTGTGCTACTTTTCATTTCCAGGCTTGACCATGGTCTACTGCCCTCATGTGGATCTGTTTGAGAGGATTTAAAACAACTGCCTAATGAAAACTTTGTTACCTCCATGGCTTCTCTTTTCACTGTTAGTCTGTTTAGCTTTGTGTTTTGAGTGTACACTGCTTAATTTTGGAATATTTACTTTTCAACACCAAACATATATCAAATTTATCTGAGAAGTATATTCTATCCTTAATCCATTTACATCAGAAATCTAGGAAAATGATCCGCAGATCTAAGCTTGAAATACAGCAATATTTTCTCTCAATGAATAATTTTAAATTAGATACCTTTGGGGGGCAGCTGTTGTTTGCTTTTGTACTCCGATAATTAAAATAAAGTTGAATAGAAATGTCTTTCTCTTTTAACTTGGGAGAACTGCATGGACTGTGATCAAGCTTCTGAAATAGCATTAAGAGGAACCCGGAATATAAAATACTATAGGCTTAACCATCAATGAAAATAGAATACTAGGAAATTTTAGGTTGAGCTGATTTCTAATGATTTAGATATGTTTATCTAATTTATTTTGAGAATAATTATATTTTAATTCATATGCCCCCTTTTACATTGATTTCAGAATGTAGACCCTTGACCATTGAAGTGTATAAAGGAAAAATGTTTAAATGAACATTTGTACAATTCATGATTCTGTTTGATTGTCCAAACTGTTCAGAATTCCCTCCCTTAACTGGAGCTTTTACTTTCTTGTCACGATTCTGTCTCAGAATAACAGAAATCAATCATTTTCCCCACACATAGACTAGCTATGATTTACAACTTCAGATTTTATAAAGTGTTATCTAATTGCTTTCTTAAAACCTGGTATTAAGTGAGAGGCATTGCCTTTCTAAAAACTTAAGTGTGATTCATTTCCATTCTAAAAACTTAGGGGAAATTTTTATGAAGGCAGTAAAACCCACTTATGTCTAAACCATCAAAAATTTATTTTTTAGGATATTTATTTCTAAGTTTTTTATTATAGGGGGAATATGTTGACTGAGTAGTGAGAAGCTGCGCTGATCTTACCCACAGAGAGAAAGCAGAAAGCAAAGGAAGGACCATACTCCCAGAGGACTGATGGAGAGTTTTCAGTGGATCAGTGATGGAACACAGCAGACTTCACGTGGCAGTGAGGAGAGAGGACAGACACACCGTGGCTGTTGTCTACTGTGCCCTTGCCTTATTATCGACCCAGGTGGCTCCTGCTAGAGTACACCATCTTGCCTTAGGAAAAGATAGGAAGATGCCACCGCTTCTGCCATCAGGAGCCCTAACTGTGGGAGAATTCCACAGTCACCACTAACTTCAATTCTAGCCAAGGGGACTGACTGGGATTGAGCAACTACTTTGTTCCAAAACCAAGCCTCATTGCCTCCCTCCACAGCCACTAAAGTGCCAAACTCAATTTTCTAAGCCAAAACATTTTCCAAGGTGGAAAGAAAACTCTCCATACCCTGCAACTATGGGAGTTCTAGGCATAAGCCCCAAATTGTCATCATTCACTTTGCGTGATCCATGGTGGTTTGTCTTGGTTTTGTGGGGCCAGCACCAGAAGCAGTGCATAAAATAATCAAAGAGTAGTAGATCTGAGGAAGTTTCATCTGTGCTTCCATGTATCCATTGCTAGGAACACTAGGCACAAGTCTCAGAATCAGCATTGCATGCCACGTAGGAAATAGGGGCAGTTCAATTTGTATCTTGCAAAGCTGGGGTCATTGATGTTGGTAGTACATTCTCTGGAATAACTCATAGTCACTTGAGTATTGGAGGACGTACATTGCTCTACTTTAGGTAAGTGTTCACCACCATCCGCAGTATGACTGGCTCTTATAATGGGGAGACCTAGAAAATGAACCACTGTATCCTGTAACACCAGGACTAGAACACACAGTACTAAGTCCCTCAGAAGCTCTGGGATCTATGTGGTGTGACCTTGGGAAAAATCTGCCTGTATTCAACATCTCCAAACCTGCAATAGCCAGTACAAAATCTCCTGTAAATGCTGTAGTCACCCTGTAGGATGGCTGAATTTTCCCCGTTAAAGCTCCTAGTTCTGGAGCTAGGGCTGTTGGTGCTATAAGCATCAGCACCAACCACACTCTCTCAGCATGCCCTGGGGAGGCCCCACCCAAATCACAAACCTAGATTCACAGGTACGGGTGCCACAAGCCCCACCATTACCCAGTATTAGCAGTGGGACAAAGGGTTAGTCCCTTGGGGTCCCTCCATACCAAGAACAAGATTCCAGCTATCACAAAGGCTAGTGTGACTGACACTCAGCTCTCTGGGGACAAAAGACACACTCCTAAGGAAGACCACATCTGCTTCAAGGTTGCATTTGTAACCCAACAAACTGCTGCACACTGCACCATGTGTCATTACAAATATGGCTGACACTGATTAGAGCAAAATCAATCATTCAGGAGTTATGATTCTGGGGTCGCCTAGAACCAAATGCAAAGCAATAAGCCAAGTAATACTCTGAATTCCATCTAAACAATAACTCTTTTACACTAAAAGGTACTCTGCAAAGAAAAATGGACTATTACACTGGATATACAGAGTCAACGTAGGGACTCCCTGTTTCATGAAGAAAGCAAGGGCAATGTGGTTCCTCAAAAGGAATACCAATGTTCCCCAGCAATAGATCCTGATATGAAGGAAATCTATGAAATGCCATACATAGTAATCAAGTTAATGATCATAAAGACACTAAAGATGATGCAAGAGAATGCAGACAGAAATGAGGAACACAATAGGCGACAAGAATGAGAAATTCACTAAGGCCATAGAAATTATTAAACATAACTTAACAGAAATTTTGGAAGTGAATATTTCAAACAATGAAATAAAAATAAAACTTAGGTTATAAATGCAGAACAGACCAGGTGGAGGGATGAATTTCTGATCTCAATGATAAGATTTTTTATAACTCAGTAAGACAAAAATAAAGAGAAAGGGATTAAAAATAATGAAGAAAATCTGTGTGAAATACAGATACCACTAAGTGATCACATATTCATATTAAAGGGAGGCCTGGAGGAAAAGAGAAGGAAAAAGGCAGTGGGAAATTACTAAGTGAAATAGTATTTGAAAACTTGCCAAGACTTGAAAGAGATGTGGATTTCAAGATAGAAGAAACTCAAAGGACCACAAGAAGACTCAACCAAAAACAAATATCCAAGGTGTATTGTAGTCAAATTGTCAAAATTTAAGGACATGGGAAGAATCCTAAAGATGGTAAGAGGGAAATGTCAAGTTATGTACAAAGGAAAATCATTTAGACTAACAGCAGACTTCGCCAGAGAAACCCTACTGGCTAGAAGAGAGTGAGATGTTATTCACGATCTTAAAAGAAAAAAAAAAAAACTTTAACAAGAATATTAAATTCAGTGAAGCTGTCTTTTAGAAGTCAAGGAGAAATAAAATATTTCCCAGATAAGCAAAAACTGAGACAATTCGTCACTACCAGACAAACTTTACAAGAAATTCTGAACTGGGTCCTGCATTCGAAGCAAATATCAAGAAAACAATGAATGCGCCAAATTCACTAACAGAACACAATAGGTTCCAGTTCACAAAGTGATAGGTGTCCATTGTTATCTACCTATACTAATTTTGAATGTAAATGAGTTAAATTCCCAGCAAAAAGATTTAAGTTGGCTAAATGAATAGAAAACTAAGGCCACACTATGCTTACAAGAAACTCACTTCACAAGTAAAGATACATGTGGAATGAAAGGGAAAGGTTGGAAAAAGATACACCAGTCAAATGGAAATGAAAATCAAGTGGAAGTAGTTATGTTCATATCAGATAAAACAGACTTTTAAAAAAAGTATAAAAAGAGACAAAGAAGGGCATTATATACATAATTGAATCAGCAAGATGATATAGCAGTTATAAATATACATTTACCCAACACAAGACCATCCAGATAAATACAACAAATACTCTTATACCTAAAGGGAGAGACAGCCTCAAATCCAATAATCCTGGGGGACTTCAACACCCCAGTGTCATCAATGGCCAGACATTCAGACAGAAAATCAGCAAAGATACATCAGAGTTGAACCACACCACTGAGTGAATGGACCTAACAGACATTTACAGAACATTCACACAGGAAGTGTAGAATAGACTCTTCTCATAGCACGTGAACACTTCTAGGATATTCTATGCACTAGAGCACAAATCAATTCTCAATAAATCTAAAAAGGTTGAAATCATATCATGTATATTCTCAGAGCACAAAGAAATACAACCAGAAAGCAACAATAGAAGAACAAAGAACAATAGACCATTTACTAATAAATGTTTACATTAAACAACATGCTTCTAAGTTACCAGTGGATCAATGAAGAAAATTATATTCAGAGAAAAATAAACAGCTAGATGTTTCTATTAACATCTCTATGTTTGTTAAACGACTCCATGGGGTTTTGTTGTTGTTCTGATAATTAACTCATTTTAATAGGTTAGTGATGTCTCATATGATGGAGCTTCTCCTAGTCTTTCCGTTTATTCAAATTTCTGATAGAAGAATTAACTGTGACAGTGGATGTAATACTCTGTCCAGACACCACCAGCTACAGCTTTCATGCAAGAACCAGAGTGCTGGATCCCCACAGCTCATCCCTTCAACTTGGTTTTGTCACAGAATAAGCAAGTTTACTTGGCATGCTAGCTAATTTCAGCTTTGTTCTCTGTTTTTTAGAGGAAGGCACCATATTATGTCCATTAATTATCAACGATCTCTACCCTATTCATGCATTAGGTATATTACTGCCACCATGGTCTGAATCCAGAGAGCTAAAATTTCTATATAAAATTCTTAAAGATTACAGCTACTGGATTGATATGAGTGACAAATTCATTCAGCTGAATTAAATTTTCTGGGAAAAAGGTGTTAGGAGAGGGCAAATGGTTTAACATATTTTTTATTTTTTCCATTTTTAATTTTTGAGAAAAAATATTTTAATTTACATTATAGCAAAGGCTTAATGCTCTACTAAATGAAATACACCAACAATTAAAAAGGAAAATGACCAGAGTTCATCAGGAATATAGGCATGAGCTATAAACAATAATCAAATAATAAGACATTAATTTCATTTTTTGCAGTAAATTTTCAAATAATCATAGATCATTAAAACTATAGTAGTATATCATTCTCAACAATTCGTTTGACAAAAGCTTAAAACAATGTTTGACGAAAGCACATTTGCAAAAATACTGTTACATAATTTTTTTTTCATTTTTATTTTCTCATTTAGCTTCCACATGTAAGGAAGAACTTGTAGTATTTGTCTCTGCGTCCAGGTTGTGTCACTCCCTGTGATAGCCTCTAGTTGCAGCTATTTTGATGCAAATGATAAAATTTCAATATTTTTATAGTGGAATAATGTTCCAGTGTGTGTGTGTGTGTGTGTGTGTGTGTGTGTATCTCACATTTTCTTTATCCCTTCATCTAATGATAGACACATTGGTTGAATCCATATTGTAGCTCTTGAGAATAGTGCTGCTATAAACACAGTGGTGCAGGTATCTCTTTGATACACTGTATTCATATCTTTGAGTATATACCAGTAGTGAGATTGCTGGATCATGTGGCAAGACTATTTCAAGATTTTAAAGAACTCTATTTAGGGGCTGGTGCCGTGGCATAGTAGGCTAAGCTTCTGCCTACAGTACTGGCATCCCACAGGTGACCATTTGAGTCCTGGCTGCTCCTCTTATCCAGCTCTCTGCTATGGCCTAGGAAAGCAGTGGAAGATTGCCCAAGTGCTTGGGACTCTGCACCTATGTGGGAGACTCAGAAGAAGCTCTTAGCTCCAGGTTTTGGATTGGCCATGCTCTGGCTGTTGTGGCCATTTGGGGAGTGAACCAGCAGATGGAAGACCTCTCTGTGTCTCCCTCTCCAATTTGTTAGCCATTTGCATTTCTTCTTTTGAGAGTTGTGTCTTGAGGTTCTTTGCCCATTTCTTAAGTGGGTTGGTTTTCTTATTGTTGAATTTTCAAGTTGCTTTTATATTCTCTTTATAAGTGTTTTTTTCAGATAAGTAGTTTGCATACATTTTGTCCCATTCTGTCATCGTCTCTTCATTCTATTGATTATATCTTATGTTGTGCAAAAGATTCTGAGTTTTATATAATCCCAGTTGTCTAGTTTTGCTTTTGTTGCCTGCACTTTGGTGGTCTTAACCACAAAGTCATCACCTACACCAATTTCTTGAATTGTTTTCCTTCTATTTTCTTCCAGCATCTTTGTAGTTTTAGGTCTTAAATTTAGATTTTTGAGCCATTTTGAGTTCATCTTTTGTATATGGTGAAGGGTAGTGATCTAATTTCACTCATACACACACACACACACACATCCGGGTTTGCCAACACCACTTATTGAAGAGATTATCTTTTCTCTAATGCATGGTCTGTGGACTTTTCTCAAAAATCAGTTGGCTGTATGTATTGTATTAATTTCGGGGCTCTGAACACTCTTCCCTTGATCTATATGTTGATTTTTCAGCCAATACCATGCTGTTTTAATTATTGAAGCTTTGCAGTATTGTTTGAAATCAGGTATTTTGATGCCTGAGGCTTGTTTTATGTTGTTGTTTGTTCATTTGTTTGTTTTTCCCTCAGGATAATTTTATTAATTCTTGGTCTTTTGTGATTCCATATGAATTTTAGGATTTTTTTCTAATTCAGTAAAGAATGTAAATGGTATTTTGACATCAGAATTGAATCATACCATTGAGCAAATTTTTCTAATGGGCATACACAGAATATTTCACCCAACATCTGTAGAATACATATTCTTTTTTCTCTATTTTTTTGACAGAGTTAGACAGTGAGAGAGAGAGACAGAGAGAAAGGTCTTCCTTCCGTTGGTTCATCCCCCAAGTGGCTGTTACGGCTGGTGCGTTGTGGTCGGTGTGCTGCGCCGATCCGAAGCCAGGAGCCAGCTGCTTCCTCCTGGTCTCTCATGTGGGTGCAGGGCCCAAGGACTTGGTCCATCCTCCACCGCCTTCCCAGGCCACAGCAGAGAGGTGGACAGGAAGAGGAGCAACCAGGACAGAATTTGGCGCCCCAACCGGGACTAGAACCCAGGGTGCCAGTGCCACAGGCGGAGGATTAGCCTAGTGAGTCATGGCGCCGGCCCAGAACACATATTCTTATCATCAGCACACACAATATATTCTAGGATAGACAATTTATTAGGCCACAAATCAAGTATCAGCAAATGTAAAAAGACTGAAATCACATCATGTATCTTCTCAGATGTTAGGAATAAAACTAGAAATCATCAAGAAGAACAAAATAACACTCATAAATATGTGGATATCAAACAACACACTTCTGAACAACCAATAAGTCATTAAAAATTAAAATGAAATAAAAAGCTTTATTGAAATAAGTGAAAATGAAAACAACAAATATTAAAACCTGCAGGATACAGCAAAAACAATATTAACAAGGAATTTTATAGCATTAAGTGCTTACATTAAAAAAGGTCTCAAATAAATGATATAATGATGCATCTCAAATACAAGAATAAACTAAAAGAAATTAGCAGGAGGTGAGGGCTAGTAATGATCAGAGTACAATTAAATGAAATTGAAACTAAAAAATACATAATGTCAAAAAAACAAAAACCTGGTTGTTTTGAGAAGATAAACAAAATAGACAAAACTTTAACTAGAGTAACAACAGAAATGAAGTAAAATTAAAGATGAGAAATGAAATATAACAGATAGCAGTAAAATATGAGGGATGATAAGAAACTACTATGAACAACTACAAGCCAGCAAATTGGAAAACTTCAAAGAAATGGATAAATTCCTGGATACATGTAACCTAACAATATTAAATCAAATAAGTAGACTAAATCTAAACAGACCCATAACAAGTAGTGAGATTGAATTTGTAGTTAAAATTCTCCCATCAAGGAAAAATCACAACCCAATGATTTTCCTACTGAATTCTATAAAAACACTTAAAGAAGAACTAAATCCGGCCAGCGCCGAGGCTCACTAGGCTAACCCTCTGCCTTGTGGCGCCGGCACACCGGGTTCTAGTGCTGGTCGGGGCACCGGATTCTGTCCTGGTTGCCCCTCTTCCAGGCCAGCTCTCTGCTGTGGCCAGGGAGTGCAGTGGAGGATGGCCCAAGTCCTTGGGCCCTGCACCCACATAGGAGACCAGGAGAAGAACCTGGCTCCTGCCATCGGATCAGCGAGGTGTGCCAGCCGCAGCGTGCTGGCCATGGCGGCCATTGGAGGGTGAACCAACAGCAAAGGAAGACCTTTCTCTCTGTCTCTCTCTCTTACTGTCCACTCTGCCTGTCAAAAAAAAAAAAAGAAGAAATAAATCCAATACTTTTGAAACTATTCCAAAATATTGATTAGGAAGAAGCTCTGTCAAACAGTTTATAAGATCATCATCTCTCTGAATCAAAACAGAACAAAGATACAACACAAAAGACAACTACCTATCTCTCACTGTGATTAATATAGATGTAAAAATTCTCAACAAAATACTAGAAAACAGAGTCCAACACTGCAACAAAAAGATCAAATACCATAATCAAACTGGATTTATTCCAAGACACAAGTATGGTACAAAATTTGCAAATCTATAAACATCATAAACCACATCAACAGAAAGATCACAAACCTGAATAGAAGAGGAAGAATTTGATATGATTCAGCATTTCTTTATGATAGAAACCATCTATAATTTAGGTAAAGAATGAACATGCCTCATAATTCTAAAGACCACAGAAAGATACCACAAAAATTAAAAAGGACATATTCCAAAGGGACTGACTGACAGATACTTTTGGTGGACAATGGATAGAACAGACCACATGCTCTGTGAGGCAGTGAGGAAAGAGAACAGACATGCCACTAGCCAGGCCATCAGCTGGCTACTATTACATCCACATAGCTGCCTTCTGGGTGGGAACCACCAATTTCAAGATAAAGTGGGAGGACACTACCGGGGTCCCTCCCACTGATGGTTTAACTAAGGGAAATTCCCACAATCCCAACTGGATTTGATCCCAGGAGTCTGGGTGACTACTTTGCTCTGTACAGGGAGGCCACGCTGCCTCCCTCCCATTCTCTTACCAAAATGCCAGGCTCAATTTGATGTGGTGGATCATAGCTGAACTCTGTCTTAACTCAGTTATTAGGCAGAAGTTCTGCTGATTCAGGAAGTCATCAAGGCCAGGGATTGGGCAGTTTGCAAAGTGGAGAGTAGAACTTCAGTAGTCTGTGACTGTGGGAGTTCTGGCATAGGCCATGGAGCTGAGGGGGTCACAGATTGTGGTTGGTTTCTGGTGCCTCTGCCTGGTCTGACATGGAGACAGATTTTTCAGAGGGGTGGTGGATGTAATCAATTGGCTCAGTGCTGAATGGTGCCTCCACCTCTGTGGGCTAGGTGCCCTGACACCATGAACTGACTCAGTGCTATGAGTCAGATGGTTTACACTGGCAAAGAGAAGAACTGAGACTAGCTGATAATACTATCTGACTCCAACATAGCCTTCCCTTAATGTCTCTAGCCAGATGTGGTCCCTCCTGCCCACGTTGGGTAATACCGTGAACTCTACCCTTCCACTCTTAAAACAGTGGCCAGAGCTCCCAGGCTCCACCTAACACATAGTGCCAGAACTCAAGTGTAAGTTTTAGGTAATCCAACAAGACCCAGATGCACATTTCTGGGAATAAAGCATTCAATCAAAAAATAACTTGGGGCCAGTGATGTAGAATAGCAGGTAAAGCTGAGACCTGCAGAGCAGGCATCCCATATGGTTGCTGCTTTGAATCCTGGTTGCTCCACTTCCCATTCAGATCTCTGCTATGGCCTGGGAAAGCATTGGGAGATGACCCAAGTCCTTGGGCCCCTGCACCCACATGGGAGACCTGGAAGAATCTCCTGGCTTGTGGCTTCAGATCAGCTTAGCTCCTGCCATTGAGGCCATTTGGGGAGTGAATCAACTGATGGAAGATTGAACTGTCTCTCTCTCTCTCTGTAATCCTTTAAATTAAAAAATAAATCTTCAAAAGCACCTCACCTGGTGCTGTGGCATAGTGGGTAAAGCACTACCTGCAGTGCCAGCATCCCATATAGGCTCCGGTTTGAGACTTGCCTGCTCCACTTCCAATCCAGCTCTCTGCTATGGCCTGGGAAAATAGTAGAAGATGGTCCAAGTCCTTGCACCCACATAGGAAGACTCAGAGGAAACTCCTGGCTCCTGGCTTTGGATGGGTGCAGCTCCAGCTGTTGAAGCCAATTGAGGAGTGAACCAAGAAGATGGAAGACCTCTCTCTCTCTCTCTCTCTCTCTCTCTCTCTCTCTCTCTGCCTCTCCTTCTCTCTCTGTGTAACTCTGATTTTCAAAGAAATAAATACATCTTAAAAAAATACACCTCATTCATTTAAAAAAACAAGCTATTCTCCAGAGGAGATAGTGTTAAGAGATCCCAGAGATGCACAAAAATCATGTAGAGACACAAGAAACATGAACAAAGAAGGCAATACAACTCCTCAAAAGCAACATAATAATATATTAATATTCAGCGTGAGAAGTGGAGACTGATAGAATATCTGGAAAAGAATTCTAAAAATGAGTTTGAAGTTACTTAAAAACACTAAGAAACACTTAAATGAAATAAGGAAATCAATATATTACATAGACAAGAAATTCTGTGAAGATTTAGAGATGCTGAAAAATCTGGAAATATTAGAAAGAAGTGGGAATCTTTAATAAGTCTTGTGAGGCAGAAGAAAGAATATCTAATCTACAATACAGGTCTTTTGAAACATCCCAGTTAGACAGGAAAAAAAGAAGAGAATTGAAAGACAAAAAGCAAAGTTTGGGATATATGAGATACCATCAAGTGGCCAAATATACAAGTCTTCAGAGTTCCTAAAGGTATGAAAAAAAATGAATGTCTTGGAAAAACTATTCAGTGAAATAGTAGAAGAAAATTTCCCCAATTTTGGGAAAGACACAAATATTCCAATACAAAAAGTGTGTAGAATCTGAAATATCCATGATGAGAAAAGATCCTCCCCATGGCACATGATAGTCAAACTATCAAAAATAAAAGATAAAGAGGATATCCTGATATTTGCAAGAAAGAAATGCCACATTGCCTATGAAGGAACTCCCATGTGATATCTCACCATAAATCCTATAGTCCAGGAAAGAATGGAAAAGCATGCTCCAAATTATGAAAGAAAGAAAGAAAGAAACAAACAAAAACCCTGCCAATGCAGAATGCTTTACATAGCAAAATGGTCATTCATAAATGAAGGTGAAATAGAGGTCTTCCAAGATAAGCAAACACTGAAATAAATTGTCACCACTCAGCAAGCCTTACAAGTGATGCTTAAGAATGTATTTCAAGCCAAAACAGAAAAAGACAATTAACAGCATGAACGAATTTGAAGGCAGAAAACCTCCCAGTAAAAGAACAAAGGAGACTGAAAATAAAAAAATATTTATGGAAAAATGACAGCACCAAGTCATTACTTATTAATATTTACCTAGAATATAAATGAATTAACTTCTCCAATTACAAAATACAGATTCATTGAATAGCTTAAAAACCAAGACCAAGGCCCTTGGAGCCAGCGCTGTGGTGTAGCACGTGTAGTCATCACAGTGCTGGCATTCTGTATGGGTACCAGTTCAAGTCCCAGCTGCTGCATATCTGCTCCACCTCTCTACTCTAGTTTGGGAAAGCAGAAGATGGCCCAAGTCTTTGGTCCCCAGCACCCACATGGGAGACCCAGAGGAAGCTCCTGGCTCCTGGCTTTGGATCAGCCAGCTTTGCAATTAATGGTTATTTGGGGAGTGAACTAGTGGATGGAAGACCTCCCCCCATCTTCCCTTCATGTCTCTGTAACCCTGACTTTCAAATGAAAATAAATAAATCTTAAAAAACAAATAAATAAGCAAACAAACAGCAAAAGAAGGCCCATCTATATCCTGCCTACAAGAAGCGCACTTCACTGTTAAGAATACAGACTAAAGTGAAAGAATGGAAGAAGGTATTCCATGCAAATGGAAATCAAAAGTGAGCAAGAGTTCCTAGCTCACAACAGACAAAACAAACAAAGGCAAAAACCACCAAAAGAGAGAAAGAAAGCCTTATGTTATGATAAAAGATCAATTCAACAAGAATATATAATGTGACCACATGAAGTGTAAATGCACCCAGTGTTAGGGTGCCCTAACAGCCATGGCCAGAAAAGATCATCATTTCTATACATTGTAGTCAAACTTAGTAAAGCATAAAGAAAAGATTCTAAACTGTGCATGAGAGAAATTCAAAATTACTTTCAGAGGATCTCCAATTAGACTCACAGCTGACTTCTCATCAAACAGAAATTGAAAGAATTTGTCAGGACTCATCCAAAAGATGCTAAAGGAGGTACTACACACAGAAACACAGAAACATGGATCATCACTGTGAAAGGATGTGAAGGAAGAAAATCTCTCAGTAAAAGTATGAAAGAAATCCAAAGTAAATAACAGGAATATTTATGGGAAAATGGCATGGCAAAGTCATTACTTATCAATAGTCACCTTGAATGTAAATGGCAACAACATACGGACTGACTGCCTGGATTAAAAAAACAAGACCCATCTATTTGCTACCTACAAGAAACACATCTCACCAACAGAGATACTTACAGACTGCATGTGAAAGGATAGAATAAGATACACCATGCTAACAGAAACCAAAAATAAGCTGCTATAGCCATCCTACTATCAGACAAAATAGACATTAACACAAAAACTATTGAAAGAAACAAAGAAGGGCACTATGCAACGATTAAAGAATCAATTCAACAGGAAGATGTGACAAAAATAAATGTATATGCACCCCATTGCAGGGCACCTGGCTATTTAAAAGAAATGTTAATGGATCTAAAGGGAGACATAGACTCCAATACAATAGTAATGGGGGATTTCAATACCCTACTCTCAGCAATAGAGAAATCAAACAGTAAATCAGTAAAGAAACAACTGAGTTAATCACACTATAGACCAAATGGACATAATGGATACCTACAGAACATTTCATTCTACAGTTACATAATATACAATATTGTCACCAGTGCATGGAACTGTCTCTAGGATACACCAAATAATAGGCCATAAAACATGTCTCAGATAATTCCAAAAAATCAAAATCATGCCATGCATCTTCTCTGATCATAATGGAATGAAACTGGAAAGTAGCATCTCAAGAATCTCTATTACAAATGAAAACACATGGAAATTGAACAACATCCAATCAAAGTTAAAAATTTCTGGAAATGAATGAAGATGAAAATACAACATATCAAAAATTTTTGATTATAGCAAAAGCAGTGTTAAGAGGGAAATTTATAGCAATTGGCTTATTTTTTTGACAGGCAGAGTGGACAGTGTGAGAGAGAGAGAGAACGAGAGAAAGGTCTTTCTTTGCCATTGGTTCACCCTCCAATGGCCGCTGCGGCCAGCGTGCTGCAGCCGGCGCACCACACTGATTCAATGGCAGAAGCCAGGTGCTTATCCTGGTCTCCCATGGAGTGCAGGGCCCAAAGACTTTTGGCCATCCTCCACTGCACTCCCTGGCCACAGCAGAGAGCTAGCCTGGAAGAGAGGCAACTGGGACAGAATCCGGTGCCCCGACCGTGACTAGAATCCGGTGTGCCAGCACCGCAAGGCAGAGGATTAGCCTGTTGAGCCACAGCGCCGGCCGCAGTTAGCTTCTACATCAAGAAGTTGGAAAGGCAGCAAACAATTGAGCTATCAGTAGATCTCAAGGATATAGAAAACAACAGCAAACTGAACCCAAAATTAGTAGGAGAAAAGAAATAATTTAAATTAGATTAAAATATAAAAAAACAAAATATCAGTGAAATGAAGAGCCAGTTTTTTGAAAAAATTTTTAAAAATGATAGAAAATCAGCCCAACTAACCAAAAAAAAAAAAAAAGGAAAATACCCTAATTAATAAAATTAGGGAGGAAAAAGGAAATATAACAACAAATACCATAGAAATAAAATCATCAGGAATTACTACAAAGAGCTATATGCAAACAAATTGGTAAATCTAGAAGAAATTGGCATACTCCTAGAAACATAGAACCTACCAAAATTGAGCCATGAAGACACAGGAAACCTAAATAACCTAATAACCAACACAGAAATTGAATCAATCATAAAGACTCTCCCAACAAAGAAAAGCCCAGGACCAGATGGCTTTACTGCTGAATTCTACCAGACATTTAAAGAAGAACTAATTCCAATTCTAATGAAGCTATTCAAAAATAATTGAAAGGGAAGGAATTCTATCAAACTCCTTCTATGAATCCAGCATCACCTTAATTTCTAAACCTGAAAAAGATGCAAAAAATAAAGAGAACTACAGAGCAATTTCCCTGATAAACATAGAGGCAAAATCCTCAACAAAATACTGGCCAATCGAATCCAATCAGAAAGATTATTCACCAGGACCAAATGGGATTTATCCCTGGTATGCAGGGATGGTTCAACATTTGCAAATCAATTAATATAATTCATCACATTAACAAACTGAAGATCAAAATCCATATGATTATTTCAATAGATGCAGAGAAGGCATTTTATAAAATACAACATCCTTTCATGATGAAAACTTTAAGCCAATTGGGTATAGAAGGAGCATTGTTATACACAATGAAAGCAATTTATTTCAAACCATGACCAGCATCTTATTGAATGGGGAAAATTTAGAAGCATTCCCATCAAGATCTGGAACCAAACAAGGATGTGCCCTCTCACTACTGCTATTCAACATTGTCCTTGAAGTTTTTGCCAGAGACATTATGCAAGAAAAAAAATCAAAGGGATATAAATTAGAGAGGAGGAAATAAAACAATCCCTAATTACCAATGACATGGTCTTTTATATAAGGGATGCAAAAGACTCACCAAGAGACTATTGGAACTCAGAAAAGAGTTTGGTAAAATGGCAGGATATAAAATTAACAACAAATAAGCAATAGCCTTTGTATACGAAGAAAATGCTATAGCTGAGAATGATCTAGGATCAATCCCATTCATAGGAGCTTCAAAAGTAATTAAATACTTTGGAATAGATTTAACCAAGGATCACAAAGATTTCAATGATGACAATTACAAAACATTAAAGAAAGAAACAGAAGACGACATATAAAAAATAAATGGAATACTCTTCCATATTCATGGACCGGAAGAATCAACATCATCAAAATGTCCACACTACAGAAAGCAATTTACAGATTCAATGTGATACCAATGAGAATACCATGCACATTCTCAGATATATAAACAATGATGCTGGAATTCATTTGGAATCAAGGAAACATCAAATATCTAAGGCATTCTTATACATCTAAAACAAAGCCAGATGCATGACAATACCAGATTTCAAGATATAGTACAGGGCAGTTATAATCAAAATAGTCTGGACTAGGACAAAAACAGATGGATAGACCAAAGGAACAGAATAGAAACTCCAGAAAATTCATCTACAACCAACTTATCTTTGATAAAGGAGCTAAAATCAACCCCTGGAGTAAGAATTAGCTCTTCAACAAATGGTGCTAGGAAAACTGGATCTCTGCATGCAGAAGTATGAAGCAAGACACACACCTTACACCTTACACAAATGGTCAAAGACCTAAAACTATGACCTGATACCTTCAAATTACTAGAGAACATTGGGGAAACCCACCAGACATTGGCATAGCTAAAGAGATCCTAAAAATGATCCAGAAGCATAGGTAGTCATAACCAAAACTGAAAAATAGGATTACTGCAAATTGAGAAGCTTCTGCACTGCAAAAGAAAAACTCAGCAAAGTTAAGAAACAACAGAAAGAATGGAAGAAATTATTTGCAAACTATGCAACTGAAAAGGGATTAAAAACCAGAATATATAAAGAGCTCAAGAAACTCAACAACAGCAAAACAAATAATCCAGTTAAGAAATAAACAAAGAATTTGAACAGGCATTTTTTCAAAAGAGGAAACCAAAATGGACAAAAGACACAATAAAAAAAAATGCTCAGCATCACTAGCCATCAGGAGAATGCAAATCAAAACCACAATGAGGTTTCATGTCACCCAAGTTAAAATGGCAATCATCCAAAAATCAACAAATAATGCTGGCAAAGATGTGGGGAAAACATTACCCTAATCCACTGTTGTTGCAAATATAACTGGTATAGCCACTGTGGAAGACAGTACCTCAGAAATCTGAATGTACACATACCCAATAACACAGCCATTTCATTCCAGAAAATTTACCCAAAAGAAATGAAATCAGCATATGAAAGAGTTATTTGTACTCCTGTGTTTACTGCAGCTCAATTCACAATACCTGATTCAATAAGACACAGATATGGAATCAACCCAGATGCCCATCACCTGAAGACTGGATTAAAAAATTATGGTATATATATATATATATATATATATATATATATATACCATGAAATAGTACACATGGTAAAAAAATGAAATCCTGTTCTCAACAAAATGGATGCAACTGCAAAAACATTATACTTACTTAGTGAAATAACCAGTGCCAAGAAAACAAATACCATATGTTCCCCCTGACCTGTGGTAACTAATAAAGAATCTAAAAGGTAATCTATAGCACTGAAATTGAGATTTTGAGATGTGATGACTTTGAACAGCCCCATCTTGACTATTGAGGAACAGATTTTTTCATACTGTTTATTGAACTCTTGTACTTAATGTAGGGTTAATCTTATGTGTATAAAGTTAACTGAAAATAGATTTGTGCAAAACATAAGAATGGGAGTAAAAGAAGGAGGAGGAAGAGGGTTGAGAGTGTGGGTGGGAGGGAGGCTAGGGTGGGAAGAATAAGTATGCTCCTAAATTTATATTTATGAAATGCAGAAAGTTTGTATGCCTTAACTAAAAGGTTTCTGGGAAAAAATGATGATTGATGAATTGAAAAAAGATTTTATTATGTTCATACAATAAAGTAACATTTTGAAAGAAAATTAATACGGTTTTGATGTCTTTCTTACAATAAGATCTTTCTTAGTTGTTTCAAGACATTAATTTACCTGTGAAAGTATATGGATTCTTAGAAAAGATATGAAGAGAAAGAAATAATGAGAATGAATCTTTGAAAGTATGAATAAGATGATTCAGAATGTTTGTAAAACCAGTCTCTATTAGGAAAAAGTAGTTTTCAAAGTTTATTTTCTGTCACATTTTTCTTATAATGGGAAAGATCACAAAGCTTTGTAAGATAATTAGAGATAGTACTCCTTCTCCAATGAAGATTTAAGTAGTGAACATTGGAAAGAAGTCAGCACTGGGTCCAGAGTTTTTTGCTGGAGGTGGAGGAGGATGTGAGAGGGGAAGGAGGAGGGCAGAAACATAGAGACCAGGGTTTTGGGCTAATTGTGAACCCTTGCTTCTCTGACATCAATCCAAACCAAAGCTTAATACCTCAAAACAGATTGTGGGAAGAGTTGATTTTAAAATATGAAAAGAAGCTGAAGAAAGCATTGAAGGTCAAAGCAACTTAATTAAAATGGGGTGGCAAAGCTGTGTGCTCAAAGTGAAACAGACGCATAGGACTCCATGTAACGAATTAAGTGCTGGGATGCCAACACAGTGAGGTTGGCTCAGATTCAGAGTTCAGTCTGTAGCCGGGTCAGGAGGTTGGACTAAGAATATGCTAAAGATACAAGAGTGATTTTAGACAGTCACATGGAAGCCATATTAGTAGGATGTGCTATTGAGAAAGACTGAGCAAGTACAAGATCAAGAGCAATGTCATCTTATGATACCTACTTAAATGCTCACAAGAAGAGCAGGCGGTCTGTAGGCGTTGTGGAGCACACGGTGGCCAGAAACAGCTGTTTGCATTCAATGACCTCTTTTCCCACTCAACACTATGCCCACATTCACTGGGACATTACCATGGGGGGGAGCAGGAATCTGGGGACAAACAGAAATACGGAAAGATCAATTATCTCAATGACCGATTCATCCCATTTTTTTAGTTGGTTTGACTAAGAGCCAACTCATTCTTAAGTTGTGAGCATATATTCCCTGCTAACTAGGGGATTGGGACTTTGAAGAATGATTACAGTAATTAAATATTTATACTATTTCTGATCACCTAAATTTTATGTATATTAAAGACAAAGAGAGAGAGTTGGCAGGCTCTTATCTTCTGATTCACTCTCCTAATGCCTGCAAAAGTTGCGGCTGACTCTGCAACTAGAAACCCAATCTATGTCTCCCATGTAGGTCTCAGGAACTCAATTTCTTAAGCTACCACCTGCTCCTTCTTGGGATTCACATTAGCAGGAAGTTGTTACAGGACATAGGCATTCTAAACAGCATCTTAATCCTAGGACAAACACCCAAATCAACCCCCCTCCAATTTTATTATTAGTAATTCTATTACATATTTATAACTAAATATATATACACAACTATTTACATAGCTATTGAAATAGGCTTGCTAAATAACTGGTTATGTAAATATAAACATTCAAAATTTAGATACACTAGCATTTACAGTGTAACTCCTATTATTTTAATTTTGTAGCACAGTTATTTTCTTCTTTCAAAAAGTAAGTTCAAAATTATGCATTTTAAATTTAAGTTTGGGGTGAACATTTGGTGTTGCAGTTAAGATGCCACTTGGAACACATGTATCCCCTATCAGAGTGACTGCGTTAGAGTCGTAGCTCTGCTCCTGATTCTAATTTCTTGCTAATACCAAGCCTAGGGGATAGTAGATGATTGCTCAAATTCTCGGGTTCCTACCTCCCAGCTAGGAGATACAGATGGAGTTCTGGGCTCCTATCTTTGGCTTGACCCAATCCTTGCTATTGCAGGCATTTGACGAGTGAACCAGGAGGTGGAAAATCTCTGTCTCCTTTTCACCCTCTGTCTTTCAATTAAATAAAACTAAGCTTTTTAACAGTTAACATTGCTAACATGTTAACACTAAAAAGGAATTTTCATCACAATATTTGATTTAATAGCATAGTAGAAAGATATAGTAATCAAAACAGCATGGTACTGTCCTAAAAATTGACACAAAGACTGACACAAAGATCAAGAGAACAGAATAGAGAGCCCAGAAATTAATCTGCCTTTATACAGTCCATGAATTTATGACAAGTTACCAAGAACATACACTGGAGAAAGGATAGTCCTTTCAGTAAATGATGCTGTCAAAACAGGATTTACAGATGTAGAAGAAGAAAATTAGATTACTACTTTATGCCATATGAAAAATCAATTCAAGATGAACACAAGGCCTGAATGTAAGCACCTAAAGTATGAAATTGCTATAAGAAAACATAGGAGAAATACTTCAAGACATTGGTTTAGGCAGTGATTTTTTTTTTTTGGAGGGGAGGACTAAAGGGGGTAAGAATCTAAATGCTCAGGAAACAGAATCAACATTAGACAAATAGGATTGTATCAAACTAGCGCCTTTCTGTCTAGCAAAGGAAACCATCGGTAGAGTGTAGAATCATCCAACAGAATGGGAAAGGATATTTTCAAGGTACTTATCTGATAAATAATGAAAATGCAGAACATATCAGAAATCCAAAAATCCTATACAACAAAGAAAGCAAACAAACCAGTCAAGAAATGAACAAAGCATCTGAATAAACAGTTCTCAAGAGGAGAAATACAAATTTCCAACAAATATACAAAAAAGTGCTCAATAACTCTGGCCATCAGGGAAATGCAAATCAAACCTAAAATACACTATCAACTTATCTTTGTTAGAGTGGCTATTATCAAAAAGAAAGTAACAAACACTATCAAGCATGTGGAGAAAGGGAAAATCATGCACTGTTCATGGAAATCTCAGTCGTAGAACAACTATGGAAAACCGTATGGAGGCACCAGTACTGTGGCATAGAGGGTAAAGCCAAGGCCTGCAGCACCAGCATCCCATATGGGTGCCAGTTTGAGTCCCCGCTACTCCACTTCCAATCCAGCTCCCTGCTAATGCACCTGGGAAAGTAGCGGAAGATGGCTCAAGTGCTTGGGTCCCTGCCCCAGTGTGGGAGACCCAGTTGAAGCTCCTAGTTCCTGGCTTTGGCTTGGTCCAGCCCTGACTGTTGTAGCCATTTGGGGAGTGACCCAGTGGATGGAGGATGTCACTCTCTCTCTCTCTCTCTCTCTCTCTCTCTCTCTCTCTCCTTCTCTGTAACTATGACTTTCAAATAAATAAAGAAATCTTAACAAAAAAAACCACAGGATGAAGATTTCTTAAAAACCTAGATAAATCTGCCATATGACCCATCAATCCCATTACCAGATTTATCCAAAAGATGTGAAATGATTTTATCAAATAAATTTCTGCTCCACCATGTTTATTGCAGCACTGTTTACAGTAGCCAAGAAATGCAACCAACCAAGATGTTCATCATCAGAAGAATGGATAAAAAATATCGTATATATGCACTGCAGTAATATTCAATCATGAAAACCTGTCATTTTGCAGCAAAAAGGATGAAACTGTAGGACATCCCTTTAAGTAACATAAAGCCAGACACAGAAAGATAAATACTGCATTCTTTCATTTTGTAAAATGGATCCTAAAAACAAACTGTAAACTGAACACAGAACAGTGGTTACTAGATGCTAGGAGGAGTACAGAGAATATAGGGAGTTTGGAAAATGATTATCAAATTAGAATTTGACTGAGATAATATGTGTATAGTATTCCACAGCATGGTGGGGAAACTAAATAATGACCTAGTAGATACTGAATGAGCAACCAAAGAAAGAAGCTCCAAGCCTACAATCGTAAAGTAATGTCAAAGAAGTGGAAACGTTGATTATCCTGATTCACTCAGTACAAATTCTATTCATATATTTTATTCATACATGTACAATTATTATTAATAAAATATGAAGGGGTATGCATTGTAGATCAGCAGGTTGAGCCATTTTCCAGGATGTCCACATCCCACATAAGAGTGTCTGGGATAAGTTCCACTTCTACTTCCTATCTGAGTTCCTATTAATGTGCCTGAGAAGCAGCGGATGATGGCCCAAATCTGCACTCACCAATCTAGATAAGAGTTCTGTGCAGAGTTCCTGGCTTCTGGCTTCTGCCAGGTCCACCTTTAGCACGTGCAGGCATTTGAGAAGTGATAGAAGAGCTCTCTCTCTCTTTCCCTCTCTGTCTCTCTCTTTCACTCTCTGTCTCTCTCTCTGTTTCACCTTCTCTCTCTCTCTCTCTCTCTCTCTCTCTCTCTCCTCCACCCTCCATCACTTAAATAAACAAATTTTGTTTCTAAAAATTGTTCTTCTATTTGCTGAATACTTAACTTATTGGAAGGCAAAGCATATGATTATAAAATAAAATGAAAGTATCTTATTAAAATTAAAAGAATAAGAAAGGAAGGAGGGTGGGAGTGTGTGTACCAGAGAGGGTACTGTGAGAAGTATCACTATGCTCCTAAATCTGTACATACGAAATACATCAAATTTATTCACCTTATATAAATAAAAAATTTAAAATAACTGGAGGATATTAATCATCATGTGCTCATTAGAGATTTTGGTAACTGATTTTTGGTTTTGGTTGGTAGAAATGAAGGTATAAATCTTTTTTTAATAATTAAAACCTACATGATGCTTCTATAATTTCCAAGTGAAAAATAAACACAAAGATAATTTGAGGAAAAAATTGTTTAAAAAAAATCCAGGGGCTGGCTCTCTGGCGCAGTGGGTTAACACCCTGGCCTGAAGTGCCGGCATCTCTTATGGACGCCAGTTCTAGTCTTGGCTATGCCACCTCTGATCCAGCTTTCTGCTATGGCCTGGGAAAGCAGTGGAAGATGGCCCAAGTGCTTGGGCCCCTGCACCCACGTGGGGGACCTGGAGGAAGCTCCTGGCTCCTGGCTTCGGATTGGCGCAGCTCTGGCCCTTGGGGCCAATTGAGGAGTGAACCATCGGATGGAGGACATTCCTCTCTCTCTCTCTCTCTCTCTCTCTCTCTCTGCATCTCCTCTCTCTGTGTAGCTCTGAGTTTCAAATAAATAAATAAATCTTAAAAAAATTCCAGAACCTTCCTCAAATTAAAACAACAAAAGGTAGACTTGTGTTGTGAAATACAACATAATTATAAAATCTACACTTTGGGAATGAATTCACACTTTAGAAGCCAGGTGTATATTTCATCTCAAATATAATCCTCTCCTGACTCCAAGAAATATTCACTAACATAGTATTTGTAAATTTTTAGCTTTTTAAAGTAATCCTCCTATTATTTACACCTTGCTATTTATGTTCTCTAAACAATGTGGTATTTTTTTTGTTTCCTGCATAATGAACTATTCCACATATAATATCTTTATTCAACTTTTTAACATCAAAATATTTTAATCTCTTATATTACTCTAAGCTATAGTTAGCCATTTTTATAGTTACATGTTATAACATCCTATGAGTCCATTACAAATATATTATTATGGATAGTACATGGGTTGTTCTCAGTACTTTGTTATTTCAAAGTATTCTGCTCTGATTGCTCTTGTACATATCTATCATCTACTTAAGGGATAAATTTATTTATTGCAAATAATATAGATGGAATTACTGAATCACATGTTATTTATATTTCCACTTTATTAAAAATATCAGTTTTCCATATAGATTAGACCAATATGATGATATTTAGTATTCCCTTGAAAACAAGAAGCATTTTCAGAGTTTATGGAAAATGCGTATTATTAAAATAACTATGCATGGATTTCAAAATATTTCCATCACAATAACCCTATCTCCAAACTCCAAGTTTTTATTCTTACGAATTTTTTGAGGCATCATCTATTTCCTTAGCTTGGAATTTAGGTTATTTTTCCTTTCCTTTTTTTCTTTTGTTACGCAGGGTGCTATAATTAAAGTACTGGTGCACTTTATATGTGATGGCTATATTATTATTTCTTTTCTTATAATCAATCAATTCTTAGATGTAGGATGATCAAGAGTTCTGTGATTTTTATGATTCTTGATGTAATTTTCTTGCTTAAATACCCCCTTATTTGAGGTATACTTAGTCTGCACATAACATGTATGCCTTTATCTCCTTGTGAAGCATTGTGTTACTATTGAAAGGCAATCAATCACATAACATCAAAGAATAGATTTTGCAGAATCAAATACACTATTTATATTCTTTCATATCCATATAGCTATTATAAATGGGAGTGTTTTCTAGTTTTTCAGATTAGTAGACATGCTTTTCCTACTCAAATCCATTTCTTCTGTTCCTTGGCATATCAGCCTGAAAACATATATTTTATAGTGTATGTGACTTCTGGAAAAAAGGCATTTGTGAAAACCCCAGACAATTCTGTTCTGAGGCACAAAGAATAAAATGTTTCTGTTTGGGGGCTGCAGTAAGGGAAAGCAATAGATGTAAACTGTTTACCTAGATCATCACAGATCTTATGGGTACGTTTTTCAGGCTGCCAATATTGAAATACACTTGGAAAAAAATAAAAGCACAAATAATTCTGAAAGAGTCCTACAATGTGTGTCAAATCTGCAATTCTTTTATGTTGCTTTAAAATGTGTTGGCTATTCTTAAACGTATTTTAAAACTTACTATGGCCACACATTTTCTATGGGATTCCTTGAGGTTTCATTTCAAAATATATTTCCTTTTGAATACATAGTTATTTTTAAAGAGTTAATCATGCAGAAAACTAAGCTGGAGATCAAGAGTAACTATTTATTTCCCTTGGGAGTTAACCTCCAAGGGAAAGTTAAATCTACTGAGACTGTACAAGACGGAACTGTGCTAATGCCAGTCATTATTATTTTGGATTGAATTGCCTACAACTAGGGCAGAGTTAACCAGAGCCCTCAATTTCTTCTTTTTTCCCTTCAGTAGTGGCCTGAGTGATTTGATTTCAAGTTGCCTGGGGTTTTAAGAAACACAATCCTCCCCCATTAAAACTGCATGGTGTTTATAACCACCACAGGGATGTTTTAAAAAACAATGAAAAAAAGTTGACTTATGAAAAATAAAGCTGGCTAATTACAGCAAATGGTCTTAATTTAAAAACCACAGGTGCCTCTTTCATGAGCTGTTGAGTTCTTGCCTACATTATGTTTATATGTCATAGGAAAGAGCCGCAATCTGTGCTGAGGCCAGCGCTAAATGGGAAACATTCGGTTCGACTCTATTTACAGTTCAGACCACATATGATGTCATACAAATTATGAAACCTATGAAAGCTTGTTTCAGTCTTGAGGAATATTCCATTAATTCATTATTTATGGAAGTTAAGTAAAATAATATCAATTATTACCCTGCCAATGAGCCCATTTGCTATATATTTTAAGAAGTGTAAAGGGATTTATTCTACAGTTCGTGTTATTTTACTCTGAGAAATCTGTGCTATGAGAAGCATTAAGATACATTTAGTGAAAATATTTTGTGCTAAAATAACTTTGGTTACAGTGGATTTCCATAAGCTTATAAATAAGATGTGCATGATTCTATATTCTGGAGACTAAAACCCTGAGGGTTATAGGTATGCTTTTCATACTTACATTTCATTTTCAGGTTTACTTCATTTAATTGGCTATTTCGGTGATATTCATTTCTTACAAATGTAACCATTCTATATAGGAGTCCCTGTAATCTCCATCAATGAGAATAATTCTCTCTTTGCTTAACTCTGGATATAAATTTTGAAAAATTTATTTCTCATGAATGTGATAAGCTTTCAAATCTCCTCACTCTAGGTGCTTATAGTTTATGTTAGTTCCTTGGGCTTCCTGTGTTTCTAAATCAAGAGGGCATCTAATGTTCTTCTTGTCCTTGTGTAGTCAGAACTTGGGGACTATAACTTGAAGTTTAGAGCAGACTCACAGAACGAAGATCAGGCAGGAAGAAATGAACTCTGATGACTCCCTTCTTGAAGTTAACCTGAGGTAGCAAAGAGAACCACTAGTCAGACACATCCAGTGTTTCCAATTGTTTTCTTATACAGATGCTTTTTTTAATTCTTAAAATTCACCAAGTAACATCATTTCATGAACCTTATTGAGTCTGTATAAAGATCAGAGTAAACTATGTGTTTCAGATATGTATAATTTCACCTTTGCGATTTATAAGGAAGAAATTATGCTTTTTTGACTTTATAATCTTTTACATTACTTTGTGATGATGTTTGGAAAGCAAGTTATGTCACTGAATGAGACCCATGGGGTCTTCGTTCATCAAATCAAGTGGCTAAGTCCTCCTTGTGGAGTGTCCCTTCCAAAATTCTTGTTGAAGTGTCATCCCTGTTGTAGTGCTGGTGAGAAATGGCATCACTTGGGGAAGCAATGTTGTCGTGAAGACTCCACCCTCCTGAGTGGATCAGAGGATTAGCAAGGGCTGGAGGGGACTAGCTTAGGACTGCCCCCCTCCTTTCATGTGAAGACACAGCGTTCACCCTTTTTGTCCCATGAGGACCCAGCAAGAAGGGCCTGATAGGACGCCAAAGGCTTTCACCTTGATCTTGGACTTTCCAGTCTTCAGAACTGTAAGAAGTAAATTTATGTGTGTATATTTTTTAGAAGTGATCCAAATTTGGGCACTGTGTTACAACACCACAAATGGACTAAGACCCACAGTTCCTAGTGGAACTTCAGGGATTTAGTTAATGGTAAAGTCATGTTGTTGTTTTGCATTGAATATCCAATTATGACATGCTTATCTGAAAATCCGTTTTGTTGCAAGATTTTCTTGCATCACTCCCCAATGATTACTACTTCTATGAGCTGTAGGAAGTGTTCCCATACACATACTTAATAGCAACTAGTATGACCCAGATTTTCTTGATGTTTTAAGGAGAATTCAACTTATTTCCATAAAAATATTTCCCTTCTCATCATTGTATTATATAGTTTTTTGCTATATAGTTTTTAAATTATTTTTAATTAATTAAATTATTTTAATGAATAAAATTTCATAAATACAACTTTAAGAATACAGTTTTTCTTTCCACCATACCCACCCTCCCATTCCTCCACTTCCTCCCTTACCCCTTCTCAGTACCATTTTCCATTAGGATTCATTTTCAATTAATTTTGTACACCGAAGATCAATTCTATACTAGGTAAAGATTTCAACAATTTGCACACACACACATACACACAAAAAAACTGAGAACAAGTATCACAGCTAACTCTCATGATACAACTCGTTGAGGACAGAGGTCATGAATGGGGATTTAGTGCACAGTGACTCCTGTTGCTAATTTAACAATTAACACTCTTATGTATGACATCAGTGACCATCTGAAGTTCTTGACATAGGCTGCCTTGCTATGGAAGCCTTTTGAATCCACAAACTCTGTCAGTATTTAGACACAACCATAAGCATAGTGGAAGTTCTCTACTCCCTTTAGAGATTTGATGGATACTTCTTTCCGTTGGTATCTCACTCACAGAGGTCCTTCATGTAGAATATTTTTTGCCACAGTGTCTTGGCATTTCATGTCTGAAATACTCTGTCATAGGCTTTTCAGCCAGACCAGAGCAGCCTTAAGGGCTGATTTTGAGGTCAGAGTGTTACTTAAAGTAATTATCTTTCTATGAGTCCTCTGTGTGGACTGCTTCCCATGTTGGAACATTCTCTCCTTTTTAACTGTCTGTTATAATTACCTGACACTTGATCCTATGTATAGGATTACTCTACCACTTCATCCTATCTATATGTCCAATTTAATACTTAATATTTTTTTAAGATTTATTTATTTGAAAGTCAGAGTTACACAGAGAGAGGAGAGGCAGAGAGAGAGAGAGAGAGAGGTCTTCCATCTGATGGTTCACTCCCCAGATGGCCGCAATGCTGGAACTGTGCCAACCTGAAGCCAGGAGCCAGAAGCTACTTTCAGGTCTCCCATGTGGGTGCAGGGGCCCAAGAGCCTGGGCCATCTTCTACTGCCTTCCCAGGCCATAGCAGAGAGCTGGATCAGAAAAGGAGAAGCCTGGACTAGAACCAGCGCCTATATGGGATGCTGGTGCTTCAGGCCAGGGCCTTAACCCACTGCACCACAGCATAGGCCCCAATTTAATACTTAATATGATCACTTTAACACTTAAGATGATATTTTTATCATCCAGCTTAATGGGATTTGAGTTCCCATGACAAGTTTTTATACTGTACTCTTAGAAGTTAGACTTAGGAATGTATGCTGAACTATACATCTTTACTGTTACAAATTTCCTGCTCCCTCTCTTATTCCCACTCTTATTTCTTACTGAGATCCATTCTCAATTGACTTTATACTCATATAATTAACTGTATTTTAAGTAATGAGTTAAACAAATAGTATGAAGAGAAAAAAATAAAAAAAAAAAAAAACTGTTCCTTGACAGTCAAGGCAAGAGCAGTTCAGGTCATCCCTCTCAGAGTGTCAATTTCACTTCTGTAGGTTTTGTTTTAGGTGGTCTATTAGTTCTCACAGATAAGGGAAAACATGCGGTATTTGTCCTTTTGGGACTGGCTTATTTCACTGAGTATGATGTTTTTAAATGGGCAATCCAGATTAATTTACAAAGATAAATAGGAAACTCCCCTTTTAATTATTACTGAATTGTTTCCTAACAACAGCATATCAAGTTTATTTAGCACCTAGTATATTGCACATGATATACACATTCAAAGATATTTGTAAGCTTTATAACATAAATATTATTCTCATTTTGATATGATAAAACTGACAGTCAAGGAGGTTATATAATTTTTCCAAAATGGCTAAAACATGAACACAATTTTGTCTGACTCTTACTTCTGCAATTTTTCTGTAAGCACAATGATCATCTTTCATTGACATTGGCTCAAGTAGTCAGCTGATATGTGTAGACTGAGCCTAGAGCAAGGCTCCAGAGAATCTATTTAGGAATAATTTAATAGTCATTAATGTGTTCTATGCTAATGCTACAAGAGTATTCAATTGGCTTGAAGTTCTTCTTTTCTTAGGATATTGTTGACAACAATAAAGCTTAAATGCTTTGTTCATCAAGAACAAAGCTTTCTAACCGTATCTATATAACATGCATTGATGTTATTTTATTCTTCTTTAAAGAGAGAGTCAGTAGAAAATTGAACTGAATAAACATTATAGTTAATGCTTAAAGTACATGTGTAAAGTACATGTAATTGAAACAGCAGTTAATGTGTAAGTTGCCAAAGAATTATAGAAATTTAGAAATTGAAGGGTCATCATAAATTAGCCACTCAAGATTGAAGTCCAAAGGCTTGGTCATCATCTAGAACTAGAACACGAGTCTTCATCGCATAAACAGTAGTCATGTCAACATTGCTTAAGAGGTCTTAATGAATTGAAATTTAAACTGAATGTAAAGCTAATTTGTTCCTTTAGTAATCAAATATCTTTCATATGTTGGATATTTTAGGAACTGCAAACTGAATGATGAAAAAATAGACAAGTTTTGGATGGACATTTGATGTAAGATTAGGACACTGTTTAGGATGCCTGAATCCATTTCACAATGTCTGGGCTCAAGTCATGGCTCTGTTCTTGATTTCAGCTTCTTGCTCAAGTACATCTGGGAAGGGAGCAGGTGATGTCTCAACTTACTGGGTTTCTGTCATGCATGTGCATATAGGAGACCTAGATTGAGTTTCTGGCTCCTCGATTTAGCCTGACCCATTATTTGCTATTGAAAACATTTTTCTGGAGAGCCAGAAGATGGACAATTTCTCTGTGTCTTTCAGTATGTTTATTTCTCTGGTTTCTATGTTTCTCCCCCCGCCCCCTTTCTATCTCCATCTCTGTCTCTCCATCTCCCTCTCTCTTCATTTCAAATAAATAAATAAATAAATAGATAGATAAAATATAATTAAAAGTACCACTTAAAAATAAAGTGCATGGGACATATTCCTCCATGGAAGAAAAAACAGTTCACAAACCAGGGAAGAAATACATAAGCATATACTCTGGATTTTGCTAAATTCCATGATGAACAAAGTGCCTGAACACTGAGGGAGTGTTTGAATGTGTTGGATGTCCATGTGTGTGTGAAGATGTATGTGAAATACTTTTGGGAAGACTTTCTTAGCAACTGTGACAAGTAGGATGAAATCTCTAAAAAGCTAGAATTTTAACTTAAGAGATAATAATCCCAATATTGGACAATGTAGTTTCTTGGTCTTTCTGAAAATACAAAGGTTCTGAGTTCTAAAAATGTGAAGAAAGTTGAGTAATCAGAATTGAGGCCAATGTGACCAAAAGACAGTTAATAGAGACCTTAACATTTTTCTACTTAGTGGGGCCTTAATATTAAATCTGTTCACAAGTAGTGGTCGTGGGATTATCTTGAGGCTTGCAAGCACACACATTTTATTTTATTTATTTTATTTTATTTTATTTTGGTTTATTGAAAATTTATTTGGGACAACTTCAGAAAGGCAAATAGAGACTTCAAGGATCTTTTGTATTCACAAGCCCCTTAGTTTCTATATGGGAGAACTGTAGGCAGAGGTCAGCTCTTTATCAAATCAGATTGTGTAACATTTTTTAGCTAGTTAAATTTATCCTAAGTGTAGTGTTAAGTGATGTAATATGTTCATATTTCCCCAGAATCAGTTTGACTGCTGTATAGAGCAATGGAAAACAATCTTTTTATTAGGTGGTTAATTTTTATTATGCATCCACTCATTTATTCAACCTGGAGTTTCTACCATGAACCAAACACTCTTCTAGGCACTGAGGAAATAGTGAGTTCAATAAAATTTCAACTCTCAGGCATACAAAAATAAGTTCAAAATCAGATGATGGCAAGTGCTTCAAAACATAAAGCATAGGAAAGAGATCAAAAGTGAGTTTGTATTGATACATCTTACTAATTTATACCAGTGATTGACAAGACTTCTGATTCTATTTCATTCAATGCACGGATTAGCAGGCAGTAAGGGAGGACGGAGTATGGATGTTTATGAGAGCAGCATTCCAGACAGTTACCATAAGGTCAACTTCAGTAAAGCAGGGGAAATTTTTTATGTATTTTGGACATTTTACCAGAAAATGCAACAGAAGGGCCTGAACGTTGGTTTTTTAAACTTGGCATTGTTGATTAAAATTATACAGATGGCACGGTGGCACCAGCACCCCACTGGGGCACCGTTTCCAGTCCCAGCGGCTTCACTTGGGGTCCAGCTTGCTGCTGATGGCCAGGAAAGGCAGCGGAGGATGATCCAAGTGCTTGGGCCCCTGCACGCACATAGGAGACCTCATGGAAGCTCCTGGCTCCTGGTTTTAGATCAGCTCAGTTATAGGAGTTGTGGCTAGATGGGGAATAAACCAGCAGATGAAAGATCTCGTTCTCTTTCTAACTCTGCTCTTCAATTAAATCTTAAAAAATAAGAAACTTGTATAACTTAAATAAAATTTAATATACATATATATACACATATATTTCAAATCCTTATTCTCTATAATCAGGCTTTGAAAAAGACACTGTCATTCAGAAAACTGAAGAAGTAGAGGCCCACAGTGTGGTGAATCCTGGGGGCCTGCTGGATGAATATTGTGTCATACTCTTTCCATGGGCATAAGGACTGTTCCTCCTGTAGGGCACAGTTTTGCATCAACTGCAGTTCTCTGTCCATCTCCATGTGCTTGGCCCCATCTTCTGCGAGTTCCTCCCTTCTCTTTGAGTATTTTCATCTTAATCTGAAAAAGATACTGAAGAATATGCCAACTTGTCAAGGCTGACAGATACCATGCCCATAAATACTCGTGGTCTCAAAATTCCCCTTCAAAGATAGAACGTCATCAATAATTCAATTTTACCATACTGGGTGATAAATATCATTCTGGCTTTAATATGAAAGCATCAATTTTGAATAATTTGATATTCTCATCTATTTTTATTATAGAAAAAATGTTTCTCTATAAATATTTGAGATTAAATCTACTAGGCCTAATGGACACAAAAAGGAAGACACATTCTTGTCCCAAAGAAATTTCATGGAGATGAAAATAAGAATATCAGGAGTTATAACACTGCCTAGTGAGTATTATAATAGTAATTGCTTTCCATGTCCTCTGGAGCAGCATGTAGTAGCAAGACAGCAGTGTAGATCAGAGATCATTTACTATGTGTGACAGTGTTTTTGTGAAGTACAAACATTGAAGTGTAATTAGCTAGAGAAAGAGGGTTATACCAGGGGAAAATGTAAACAGAGAGTCCTGACAAATGTGTATGGACTTTAGTAGTTATGAAATAGCCCAAGTACTGGGAAGTGAGAGAGGGGGTAGGAGGGTTTGGTTGGCATAAGTGTGTTAAGCAATTTAAATTTTACTTTGAGAGACTAGGGGAGATGATATGTTACAAAATGGATCAGTTATGAGTTTGTACATATGACAGGTATGAACAAACAGTAGATATGAAAGGAAGGAGGAAGTGGTGTTATCTGAGGCTAAAGAAAATGGTGGAGCTTGAAATTTGAGATGCTGAATTTGGGCCATGTGTGGTAGAGCAAATATAGCAGTGTAGAGAGACCTGCAGAATAGACTTGAAGGAACTTGACAGTGAATGTGAAGACAAGGCGTTCTGGGGACATACTCAGTTCTCTTATTTCACAGAGAATATTTCAGGGGAGGAGGTGATTATATGTGCAGCAAAATTAACTATGCTCAGGCTGCATGGTCTATGGTCCATTTATTTGTGGATATTTTAAATATTTCAATGTTGATTAAATTATTATAATTTTATTATGATATTGTTAACAATTTGACAATATTTAATTAGTTTAATGCTTGATCATTTTGATATTGGTTTAATATCAACATCTAGGACTCAAAAGATAGGACAATCACTTTTTAAAAGTGCTGTGAGCCCAGGGCACAGTTAACAGAAAAAAAAAGTCAAACTGCTGGAAGAGTGGGAATGGGAAATGGCAGAGAGATAACAAGAAAAAAGAGAAAGCGTTGTCCTGGAAATTAAGAGAAGAGGTGTTATTAATGGAGAAGGTTAGGGCAGATACTAAAGTCTACGAAAAGTCACCCAAGGGAAAGGTTCAGTGACCCTGGCCACTACGAAATAATTGATGAAGGATTCATTCCATAATAATGTATTTAAATCGGTTCCAGAGCATTGAAATGGATATGGGAGGCAAGGACCTGGAGATGTTAAATGTGAACTAACACCACTTATTAAACCTGATAGTGAAAGAAAGGGTGATTCTAGGATTGTCTGTTTTCCTTCTTTTTTAAAAAATATTTATTTATTTATTTGAAAGTCAGAGTTACACACAGAGAGAGGAGAGACAGAGAGAGAGAGAGAGAGAGAGAGAGAGAGAAAGAGAGGTCTTCCATCCTCTGGTTCACTCCCCAGTTAGCTGCAATGGCCAGAGCTGTGCCTATCTGAAGCCAGGAGCCAGGAGCTTCTCCTGGGTCTCCCACATAGGTGCAGGGGCCCAAGGACTTGGGCCATTCCTCACTGCTTTCCCTTGCCATAGCAGAGAGCTGGATTGGAAGTGGAGCAGCTGGGTCTCAAATCAACACCCATATGAGACGCCGGCACTTTGGGCCTGGGCTTTAATCCGCTATACCACAATGTTGGCCCCTGTCTGTTTTCTTGTTGTCTAAAGAGACTTGAATGTTCTGAATAGTATCTACTGGGAGGTGGCCAGGTTTTGTGGAGAAAGATAATGAATTGAGAAAGGATGCTTGCCTGAGCAAGGCCCTAAGTTGCTGTCATCGATTGAAAGTGGGAGAAATTAGTATCAGGTAAAGAAGTAAAAGATGATTCATCTTTGAAAGCAAAGGAGACAGATGTTTATAAAATTTGGACTTAGGAATTATTTCTGAGCTTTAAGTGGTAGAACTGGTTTTATAACTTTCAATTTGTCTAAGTATTTTTGCTTTGCTTTGGATGTGCAAAGATTTGCATCACAGAATTAAGCAACCATCTGTATTCTCTGGAAAAAAAAATCCACAATCAGAAATAGCAGAAACAAAGCAGTCTTGATCAGATATGTTAAATTGATTACCCTGTTTCAGAATATGATTGGAAACTAATTACTTTGAGGAATTATATTATGACTTCCTATAGTACACTGAAATTGTCACTTTTAGCCTAAGGTTCTATATTTTAAGTCTTGTCAGATTGATCTTCTTGAGGATACAACTTTTCAGTTATGATTTATGAAAAGCAATTATTTGATCTGCTTCTGATTACTCATCCCTAAGTATTAAGTAAATTATGACACTTCAGTATGAAATAGAAATTTTACTTTTACTGTATATTAATGTATATATCCAGCCAACAAATTGTAACTTGATTTTAAAACATTCTTAGATGCAACATTCCTTAGTAGTTCAGAAAGCAATAATGACACTATTAGTCATGACAGTGCACACCACTGCAATGCGTATTCATCACAGGGATCATAACTAATTACACGAGGAGGAAAGTGATGTGACAAAAAAATTGCATGGACTTGAACTGGCACTCTGATATTGGATGCCAGCATCTTAAGAGGTGTTTTAAATAGCTATACTTAATTATACAGCAGTTAAAAAGATCATGCATCAATATGAGGTCTAATTCATCCCAAGAATGCAAGGATGGTTCAACATATGCAAATCAATAGATGTTACACACCACATTATAAACTGAAGGACAAAAACTATATAAACATTTCAACAGATGCAGAAAAACATTTGAAAAAATTAAACATCTATTCATTTACAAAACTGAATCACTTAAATGTAGAAGGAATGTATATCAACATAATAAAGACCATTTATGACAAACTCATAGGAAATATCCTGGTTTTCCTCTAAGATTTGAAATAGAACACTCATTTATACCATTTCTATACTACATAGAACTAAAATGACTTCAAAAAAATGCAAAGAAAAGACAAATGTAATTGCATAAAACTTAAAGGTTTCTGCTCAGCAAAGGAAATAATCAACAAAGTGAAGAAATAGTCTACAGAGTGGGAAAAGATATTTTACAAACTCTGTGTGATAAGGGATTAATATTCAAAATATTAGAACTCAACTGAATAGCAAGAAATCAATGAACCCTATTAAAATGAGCAAATGATCTTAATATAAATTTATCCAAATAATATAATAAAATGCTGACAGATATATGATTATCATCAGTAACCAACAGGGAAATTAAAACCACAATGAGATAATTACCTCACACCAGGAATCTTGTAGAATGTCCAAGCTCCCACTGTAAACTCATCATTTCCTCTTTGTAATTAACATATATAATATTGCAAAGTATTTTTAATAACTGTTTTATTCAATAAATTATAACTTATTACTGGTTAAATATCTCTATCGGAACTATTTGGGGCCAAACATTTTGAATTTTCTCAGATTTTGGAGTATTTGCATATTAAGATATCTTAGGGATAGAACCCAATTCTCAGAATGAAATGCCCTAATGTTTCATTATGAACACCTAATACACATGGCTGGAAGGTGATTTTATACACTATTTTTAGTGTACCTATATGGTGACTACAACTCATCACATAAGGGCTGCTGTGGGGTTTTCCACGTGCGCTGTCATGATGGTGTTCAAAAAATTTCAGATTTTGGAACACTTTGGAGTTTCTGATTAGGATTGCTCACCTGTACTACCATTATTTATTTTGACACTCAAGTTGCCCCTTATTTGGCTTTTGGAAGTCCCTTTAATTGCGGCTTCTGTGTCCTTCTGATGTGCTTTTTCATTGGAGTGATTGCTTACTCTGTAGCATAAATTTCAGGCTTATCTGGAATCAGCAATTTTCCCAATAATTATTGATTAATTTTAGAGTACTAAGAACTTTGAAGGATATGAAGAAACAAAGATTTGGGCTCTAAATTTACTCATTACCACTGGGATGTCACTGCCAGCCATCTCAACTACCAAAGGAAACTAAGGATTATTCTTAGGTATGTACATGTATATTGATAATAATGACTGTGGAATCAATGTGACTTAGTTGTTTTAGAAAAAATACTTTAAGAAGAAGCAATTCCAAGAAACATTAAATAATTTCAGTTTGTTTCCAGAAATTCCTAAAAAATACATGAAAATACACATGGACTGTGGTACTAATAACTCAAATGTTTAGTTAATAATACAGGACCCCTGCTTCCAGATTCTCATTATCTTAAACTATTGTTGCATAAAAATGTCTCTACCTCAGTCAGATCCTGACTTTGAAAAGTATCATTTTATTCACCTCAGTCCAGACCACAATTTCCCATAACTATCTTGTGTCCTTATTTTCCCATTGGGTATGCCTCTGAGAGTATAGATTAAGGGGGTGGTAGTGTGCTGATACAGTTTAACTGCTGCTTGAGATACCTACATTCCATAGTGGAGCACTGGTTCCAATCCCAGCCACTTGATTTCTGTTCCAATTCCTTGCCAGTGTACCCAGGAAGCAGTTTATAACGGCTAAAGTACTTGAGCTCCTGCTAATCACATGGGACACCTGGATGGAGTTACTGCCTCCAGGTGTCAGCCTTGTCCAGTCCTGGCTTGCTGTGGTCATTTGGGGTTTAAAAGTATAGAGAGAAAGAAGAAATATAACTCTGTTTCTTTCTTTCTGTCACTCTGCCTTTCAATTAGATAAATGAATGAATCTTTAAAAAATGTGTTAAGGACATAATGTGTACTTTCCCATACTACACAAGTTAAAGTAAAATGATTTTGTTTGTAGGTATTATGGTGTTTCTCACATACATATACACATACACATACATGTATCTCTATCATGTGTCCTTACATATCTTCATTTGCACCCATATTTAAGTTTTTCTTGAGTGTTTCATCACAATTAATAATAAACATTCCTCAGTAATTAGAATTGTTGAAAATGAAGTTTCAGAGGTTTACATACTTTAAGAACTAGGAAATGCAAGGCATGGTTAGATTATCACTACCAGTGGATATCAAAACAATAGCACATATTACACTGTTTTTAATTTTCATGTTGATTAAACAGGTTTTCAAACATCACATTAAATGTCTATAGATAAAAATAAATATATATAACATATAAATTTAGACACATATTGTATAAAGTATATATAACTGTGTAATTATAAATTTTTATTCAATGCACTGCAGTGTATTTACATATTATTTCTACTCTGTTCACCTATGACAAAAAGGTTTCTTTTCAGCAGATAAGGAAATTAAGGTATTGGACACTAAAAATCTTATAGCTAAGAAATTATGTAATCATCTGATTAGTGAGATGGTCTAAATCAAAGCTATTCTTTTAAATAATGATAAAATTTAATATAAAACAATGTTGAAAACCTTATTCAACTTTTATTAACCTCTTATTATATGGAAGGACATACAGAATTTATCCTGTTTTGGGGCCAGTGCTGTAGCTCAGAGGGTTAAAGCTATGGCCTGCAGTGCCAGCGTCCCATATGTGCACTGGTTTGAGTCCCAGCTGCTCCATTTCTGATCCAGCTCCCTGCTAATGCACCTGGAAAGGCAGCAGAAGATGCCCCAGATGCTTAGGTCCATGCTCCCACGTGGAAAACCCTGAAGAAGCTCCAAGCTCCTGGCTTTGGCCTGGCCCAGCCCTGGCAGTTGCAGCCATTTGGGAAGTAAACCAGCAGATGGAAGATTCTTTCTCTCCCTTTCTCTCTTTCTCTCTCTGTAACTCTGTCTTTCAAGTAAATAAATACATCTTTAAAAAATTTATCCTATTTTGTTTAGATGCCTAGAAATAAGAATTAACATGAGGTCAAAATATTGTAATATTTAAATTTAATGCTTTGTTGATATATGATGGGTACTTAAAAATTTACAAGAAAACAATATTTAAAGACAATTTTATTTTGAAGTAAATTTTTTTCATAATAGAGATTTTTTCATAATATACATTTTTGTGACTTTTTGAAGATCCCTGAATGCATACATTTCTAAATTTATCTTTTAATTCCATTTCCATGAACTTCTTGGGGTGTCCTCATGTTTATACAAATAGTATTTTAAAATTTTTCTGTAATGTAGGTATTGAACATGCAAGATATGATGGATAGCCAAGGTTCAAGACTCAATGCTCACTGTATGTTTTGCATTCTTATGTTATGGGATAAGAAAATGATGAAATATGAGAAACCAATAAAACTGTATATAATATAAATGTTTAATGTTATTTGTAAACCCTACATTTAATTTGATGCAACTATTTCAAAATAATGAGAAAATGCAGGATAAAACTGAGTTTTGACCAAGATTTGACCATAACTTCTCAAAGAGATCAATTTCTGACTCTTTTTAGAAGAAGAGGGAAAAATATCATGGGAGATCAACACAAGGGGATTTCAGCAAGTTCATGGAAAAATGAAATTGAAGGATAAATTTACTTTGATGCAAATAACTTTTGAAATTAGTTTATAGAGTTTTTCATAATTTGCTTTTTGCATAATTTTTGAAGACCCACCTCATAGTATATTTTCTCATCTTGTAAGTCAGGATATAAAATACTATCAACTATTAAAATATATTCCTTGTCTATGATTTTTCAGCATTTATGGTAAGTTTAATTTCCAAAAGATATTATTTATTACCATGGAATCATTTCATGCACTATCTTTGAGCAAAGTTTTCATGGGTAAATTTAATCAGAGCACAGTAGCTCTTTCTCTTAGGCTATATTTGGAGCTCCTACTCATTTAAAGCATATAATTTGTATGAAAGATTGCAGTTATGAAGCAGCCTCCTGTTATAAGCAAATAATAATGATAAAAAATATCACCTCTGCTTTGGTACCTTCTTAAAGTTACCAGCAGTATTTCATGTAGATGAAAAGTATACAATGACATTTAAATCTTTGTGTATATTATGCCTCTTGTTGTGTTTTTGATTTGGTAGTGTAAATCTTCAAATAATTTTATTTTTATATGATACATATTATAATTATAGGGAATAAATTTTGCAGAATAAATTGAGCTCTGGGAAAATTTACATTACTGCAAACACCTTCTTCCGTGGGAGAACATAGATTCATACTCTCATAACCATATAGCAAAATTCCAAATTTCAATCACTCTCAATTTCTTAATATATAATCTTTTCTGACAATAATAATACTTGCCTTTTGTGCCAAGCTCATGCAGTACTGTCTGCTGTTTTTGTTTAAATTCAAGCTTTGAGAATAGTGCCATCAATGGTTATATCTCCAACATGCTCTACCCTGTTATTTTTCAAAGGTGTCCAGATGAAAGAAATTTTGGTTCCCCACAGGTCTCCACACGATGCAGAGGTCAAGTTCACCATTCGATCTAACCTTCTCTTTGGCAATACTTGTTATGTAGGCTATGAGAATAGATTTGCTTCTCTATGGAATGCTTGGGGTTTGCCATGGAATAAAAATAAATAATAAATTATCTTCAATAGAAGCTGTGCTTGTGTACAGAATAAGACAAGAGTTGTCCTTATGTGTTTTTTTTTTTCCCTTCAAGGCCTTTTTACCTGACTCCTGCTTCTGCTTTTTGAAGTTGCCTGTGAAAGTTTAATAAGCAGTTTGTCGACTCCTTAAGGAATTCAAGCCGTTCTGTGTTCTGTGGAAATATAGAACTGGTTCTCACTTGATGTCAGAAGTGCTACCTCTATTAATAAGTTGACAACTGTTCCAAAATACATCTTTTTGGAGAACATTGTTGAATTGAAGGAATAGATCAGAATAGAAACATAAACAAAGCAAAAAGTAGAACATTAGCCATTTTTAAATTATTTTGCTTTTTTCCCTAGTGGCAAAAGGACAGTAGGCAGCAAGTTTGTTTCTTTTATACAATCTTCACTCGATTTTTTGAAAAATTTATAAAGTTTATTTCTCGGATATGTTTTGTGTTTACTGAAGGATCGAATGGTAAACACAGAGATGTCCTATATAATCTCTCCCAGATCTCATACCTGTTAAAGGTTATTACTAACAGCTTCTACTGGTGTAGAACATTTGTTACAACTGATGAATCAATATTGATATAATTAACTAAAGACAGTTATTTACATTAGGGCTTACTCTTTGTGTTTCATAGTTCAAAATTCTTGATAAAAGTGTAGTGTTATGCACTCACTAATGCAATATAATACAGAGTATTTTAATTGCCCTTACAGTGTTGTGTGCTTCACTGTTAGTCTGTTCCTCTCTTCCTTCCCCAATTCCTGGCAACTATTGATCTTTGTTCTGTCTCCATGGGTTTTGCCTTTTCCAGTGTCATAAACTCACATTTAGAATCATATTATAGGCCGGTGCCACAGCTCAATAGGTTAATCCTTCGCCTGTGGCGCCAGCACACCGGGTTCTAGTCCCGGTCGGGGTGCCGGATTCTGTCCCAGTTGCCCCTCTTCCAGGCCAGCTCTCTGCTATGGCCCGGGAGTGCAGTGGAGGATGGCCCAAGTGCTTGGGCCCTGCACCCCATGGGACACCAGGGGAAGCACCTTGCTCTTGGCTTGGGATCAGCGTGGTGTGCCGGCTGCAGTGCGTTGGCCACGGCGGCCATTGGAGGGTGAATCAATGGTAAACAGAGACCTTCCTCTCTGTCTCTCTCTCTCTCTCACTGTCCACTCTGCCTTTAAAAATAAAAAGAATCATATTATATAGGCTTTTCAGATTTTTTTTCTACCAGCCTGTTGTGGCTTGATAACTTTTCTTTGCATCACACAATGATACTACACACAGCAGCTTCTCCATTCACCCACTGAAGGACATCCTGTTTATATCCTGTTTTTGGCAATTATGAATAAAACTAATATAAAAAATGTGTGCTCAAGTTTTTTGTGGATGCACATTTTTAATTCATTAGGTAAATATCCAACAGCCTGATTGCTGGGTTAAATAGTACAACTATGTTTAGGTTGAAAAATTACAAAACATCTTCCAACATGACTATACCATTTTGCATTCCCACAAGCAGTGAATGAGAACTCTTGTTGGTTAATATCTTGCCATTGTTTGATGTAGTCAATGTTTTAGATTTTAGCCATTCTAATAGGTGTATAGTGGCAACTCATTTTACGTGGCACTTTCATAATGACATACCATGTTGAACATCTTGTCAAAGGTTCAGCGTGTATCTGTCTTCATTAGTGAGCTGATTATTCAGATACTCTGGCCACATCTTAACACTTCTTTCTGTTGCTGAATTTTGAGAGTTCTTATACATTTTTGACACAAGTATTTTATCAGATATGTGTTTTGAAAATATTTCCTCCTTATTTGTAATTTATATTTTCCTTACTATTTTTAAAATTTTTTTGTTTGAGGATAAGGAGACAGGGAAAGAGAGAAAATAGAGAGAAAGGGAAAAAGAAAAGAGAGAGAGAAAGAAAGCACTCATCCACTGGTTCTCTCCTCAAATGCCCACAGCGGCTGATTTGGGGCCAGTGCTGGAGTTGGGAGTCGGGAACTGGGGCTACAATCACCCTCTCCACACCAGCAGGAACACAATCACTTGAGCCATCACCTTGACATCCTACGGTCTGCATTGGGAGGAAGCTGGAGTCAGGTATCAGAGCTGAGAATCCAGCCTACCCACTGCAGCTTGGGACACGTATCAACAGCTCAGGTAAATATCTGCTCTCTGAGTTTTCATTCTGTTAGCACTATTCTACTCAGGAATAAAGTTTTACATTTCAGTGAAATCCAGCCTACCAATTATTTCCTTGATGCATTGGGTTTCTGGTGTTGTATCTAAAAACTGCCAAATCCAAAGTCACCTAGATTTTCTCTTATGTCATCTTCTAGAAGTTGTTGCATTTTCTACAATAGACAACTATGTCATGTACAAATTAGGATAGTTTAACTTCTCCCTTTCCAATTTATATGCCTTTTATTTCTTCCTCATTTAATTGTGTTAGGGTTTCTAGTATGATGTTCAATAGGAAATGTGAAAAAGATACCCTATTCTTGTTTCTGATCTTGCAGGAAAGCATCGAGTTTCTCACCATTAAGTATGGCGTTAGCTGTGTGCTGTTTGCAGATACTTTTTGTCTCATTGTGGAAGTTCTCCTCTATACCTTTTGGACACTGTAGGGCAGAATATTTCCTTTATTTTCCCAGCTTCTATAGGCCTCCTGAATTTCTTGGATCATGGCTCTTTCCTCATCTTTAACATGAAAAGTGTATTGCTCCGAATGTGGCTTCCACTGTTACATCTTTTTCTGACCTTCATGCTCTTGCCTGCCTCTCAGTAAGGAACTTGTGACTACGTTGGGCCCAGCCAGATAGTCTCTATTAATCTCCCATCTCATCTTCAAAACCCCTTTTGACATATTCACAGATTCTAGACAGTAGAATCTATTCATCTTTAGGAAGCCTTTACTCTGCCTATCACAGTTACTTTCTTTGCGTCTATCTTTGCCATTTAAATCTTTCATATTCCTTTAGATTCAACTGAAACATCACTCTTCAAGTGAAATTTTTCCTGAACCTTGTAAGGGGATTTATTTTCTTCTTCCATTAACCTCTGTGTACCTTTCTCTGTGGCTTTATTATCTATGTTTGTTTGCACTCCCTAAAAATCTCTTATTTCTCCTACATGCCTTCAGTCCTATTTTATTCAATTATTTTCTCTCTTTATCATTGCAATAAGATTTTGAAATACTAATTCATTCAACCAATTTTTATTATGCCTTTATGATATGTTAAGTCCTGTGATAAACTCTAATATCTGAGTCAAACTCTTTTCTTTATGCAACTTTCAATTCACAAAAATGTATGGGATAAATTTAATGAAAATTAGGTGACATTGCATAGTGGACCTGAGTTGAATAGATGGGGGGCAGGATACTGGTGGGGGTGGTGATAGTAGAGGTAAGGAGAGACTAGATACTCACAATAACTTTTTTTTATTTGAGTGTCAGAGAGAGAGAGAGAGAGAGAGAGAGAGGACATGAGGACAAGTACAAGGACTTTAAAGTGGAATCTGAAGCTTTGGGGATGTTTCAAGCAGAAAGAACAGGATATACAAAGGCTTTAAGGCAGGAAAAATCTTCAAGAAATTGAAATAAAGTCAGAGTGACAGACTATGGAGATAAAAGGGAAAATGACATGGGGTAGAGCCTTAGTAAAAACAGGCAAGTGCCGATTTTACTTGCTCAAACATGATTGTGGGTGTTTGTGATATTGAAGGTAAGACTGACAGTTAAACCAGAGGACTTTGAGTAAAGAGCTTGCCTTCCAAAAGGTGGAAGGAGTAAAGTCAGTCACATGAAGGAGCTGGAAGAGGGAATTTTGTCACTGATTTTGCATGTGCAGCATCCATTCCTCCCTGGGTCTCCAGCCTCCTAGCCCATTCTGCCTATTCTAGATGTGCCCCAAGTCCTCAGTCATGAAACCCAATTCTTGAAAAATAAATTTCTCAGTGTTACTAGTTTTTCCATTGCTTTTCTAATAAAGGTGATGTAGCTGATATGAGATCAAGTATTGTGCAATACAGAGCAAGATCTTGATTTTCATTAATTTAGACTGCGGCTCCCAAGCTATCCTGTGCAGCAGGGTCTATCTTATATTTTTCTGTTAATAATAAGCATGACTGACCAACTCTTCAGGTGGCCCTGTGGCCCCTGACTCTCAGTGCTCTTGCTCTTGCAAAGTATCTTCCACCTAAAAATGGGTGGGGCCTTTGCCTTGTCTCTAACTGAGTGAATCCATTGTGATGGGACGCGTCTGTTTACGTGCACATGATTATATGCAGGAGGCTGCAAAGCCTCCCTGCCAGCCGTGCTCTCTCCCTAGTTGGCTGTGAAGAAGCAAATGACGATATGGGGAAATTTACATCCTTTAGTTCACTAAGAACTACAAGTGTCCTTTAGGACTTAAAGGTTGCTCAGACACTCATGTGAGAGAGGAAGCTGCAAAGCAATAAAACCTCATAGTCTCACTCCAGCAAGGAAATAACATGAGACAGGGAACTGATTTTTACCCACTTAAGCCCCCAGAAGAGAACCCAGTCTTGGTCTGGAACTTGCAACACAGCAGAGGAACTCCCCGGCCTCAAGGCTGCCAGAAATTGTAAGACCATAAGTGTGTGTGTGGTTTTTTTTTTTTTTGAAAGAGTTAGACAATCAGAGAGAGAAAGAGAGAGAGAAAGGTCTTCCTTCCGTTGGTTCACCCTCCAAATGGCTGCTACGGCAGGAGCTACCCTGATCCAAAGCCAGGAGCCAGGTGCTTCCTCCTGGACTCCCATGCAGGTGCAGGGACCTAAGGACTTGGGCCATCCTCCACTGCCTTCCCAGGTCACAGCAGAAAACTGGACTGGAAGAGGAACAACCGGGACTAAAACTCAGAGCCCATATGGGATGCTGGCACCACAGGAGGAGGATTAACCAAGTGAGCCATGGCACCGTTGCCCCAAATGTGTGGTTTTAAACAGCTGAGTTTTGATGATATTGTTATAAAGATGCAAATACTAATAAAATGGCATTTTATTACAAAATCTGTAAAAAAGATTATGCAACCACAACAAAGTTGCTTCATTTGACATCATTATAGCTATCTATTTTTCTACATTTTTAACTTTAATTTCTTGGACTGTAAATACTAGATTCTTTTTCTGGCCTCTGTGTGATGTATCCCCTTCACTACCTGTCAGAAATAACAAGAGAAAAAGGATGAGGGGCAAGAGCAGGAACAGGACGAGGGTTAGCTGCTTCCCTTCCTGTACAGGTCACTATTATGCCATTAGTTACTTTGTTGAGCTCATCAAGGACAGTTTTCACAAAGAGGCTGCAATGTGCTGAAGGTCAGAAAGGTATTTTAGTCGTGTTTGTTTCTTGAATTATCAGAAACATGACAGGTGTTTGCTCAATACATATAAATTAAAAGGGTCATTTTTAATTCAATGGAAAATATCACATGAAGATTATTTACTTACACTTAATGCAGGGAACTAAAAATTTCACATCGAGAAATGGAATTTTACCAAAAAGAATGTGGACATTTGCTCTCATTTTTATTGCCATGGTAACAGTGCACTTTTCAGAGCGTGCTTCTAATATTCACCAGTTTACAGCTTTGCTGTCTTTAAAAATAGGAAGAAAACATGATGTTCACCTGGAAAGAAAATAAAATAAAGAAAGACAGCATTAACTATAATTTAAAGTAATATATGGCATCATGTTCCTGGGTGTTACCGCATCAAAAATAGTAAAAGATACTTCAACTAATAGCTTTAGCCTCAAAATACTTGGGGAAATGCATGAACTCTCCTAGGCATTAAACACTCTACATGATGATTTTGAGGGTTTGTGATTCTATTTGCTCAGGAAACCATGGTAACTTAGGTAGTAGATTTTTCTGCCAGTAGCACACATCGCAGGTCATCTGTGGCTCTGCAGTCTCTTCCTGTTCACATCCTGCTGTGCTGTGTGGGACCACCCACGACACCCATTCTCTTCCGAAGGTCACCTCCACCAAAATCGGGGTATGCATCTTCACGTGCTTGCTGCATCTACTTTGTGTGTGCTGTCTTTGAAAGAGCACTTTTTATTTTAGCATTATATGTGACATCAGGAACAAATAAATTTAATTGACATAAGAGAATGATCTGACATGCTAATTTACAAGGAGAAAATAAAAGCATAAATTTCCCCAAGGATAGTGAAGAAAGGGAGTGAGTGCTTAGTGTATGTAAGTATGTATAAGGTACTTCAAAGGGTCCATGGAAAGTGGAATTAAAAGATAAGTTTATTTTGCTACAAGAAAGTTTTGAAAACCATGCATAATATATATTTTAAATGAACTTTCTGAAAACCACTTATTCATATATATGTGTACATGTGCAAGTGTCTGTACACATAAATCTAAATCATACTATAAATATATAAGTGCATAGCAGTACCCAAACACAAACTAATATATATTCAAATTCACTGGATGAGACTGCAAATTAAATATAATCCATATAAACCATTGAATATTTTTCTCAAAGAGAAAATTTTGCTTTATATTTGTGAAGACAAAAAAAAAGAATAGTTATTAAATATAATGAAGAGTATCTCCTTTCAATAACTTTGTTCCAGATTCATCATCCAGGCAAGGTTGGAAGAGTGATCAGCATATGTAAAAACAAAAGATTATGATCCCAAGAATACTGCATTTAATCTGGTACAGGTTTTATAATCCTTTCATATATAAGGTGTGATGATGACTATTATCTTTTACAATTAGTTTTTGTAAGGATTAACTGAGAAAGCATTCATATAATGGTTAAAGAATGATATTCTTTCAAATGTGTGATTAAGAAATAAAGAGATTTAGGGTTACTTTAAAGTAAATCATAATCTCCAATATCCCCATGGTTTTAGTGTAATGCTAATTTCAATATAAATGAAAAAGAGAGTTGTCTTTAAATTGTGATTTCAAAGTTGCTAAGATGTTTATCTATACCTCAATGCTTACCCCACAATAGCAATGCTAATGTATGAAATTTTCTTGTTAGTTAGTCTCTTGGTTTTGAGACCTTGGAGGCCTTAATAAACAGATAATTCCTTATATTCGTGTCATGTCTTGAGGTTTACAATGTGTTTTGCATTTATTATTTAATTTTATCTTTATTCACACCTATGATTTAGGCATTGTTGAAGATAATTATTGTAAGGTTGTAAGCCTAATTCATGTCTGAACTGAGACAGGAACCCAGCAATTTTTAACTGTGATGAGCGTAAGCAATGATCCTTTCTCATCCCATGGCTGAGAAAATGACACCTAGAGAGATTTCCTCCCAAGTTAAGTTAGCTTCTATCATCCAAGATTATTCCAAGATGCATGGACACAATGGAGGTTATGATGGGAAATTTTATCTAGGAGATTCCGCAGTGTGAGGGAAAGGTCTAGAGAGAAGAAGTGTGGACAGGAGTGCTGACCACTGTGGTTGGTCCTGGGTTACCCCAGGACTCCAGGGGGCTGGGATGGAACTGAAGGAGAAGCAGAAGTACAAGAAGCATCACTGAGAAACATGCGGGACATGGTCTTAATTCAAACATATGATTCTCTGTTCTCTGACTTGAACTTTACTAATTCCATGAATAACTCAATCGTTCCTTCAGTTAACAGTTGTCATATATCAGGCAATGCTCTGGTACTGTAGATGCATCAGGGAAGAGTCCTCATCCTGTGACCACCAAGTTGCAGTGGGAAGCAATAAAATGCCGGTGTATTTTCCATAGCCTGTGCTTTCCCCCTATATTCCCACATCTATTGGGTTCCTCTCTTATTCTTGCTGGATAATGCTCACTGGTCTTTAATATTCTGCTTCATTTTCAAGTTGTTAAGGCAATCTTTCTAAACCTTGCAGTCTGGATAATGTGTACAAATTTCATATGTCTGCACAGGCCTTTCATATCAGACTTGATATATTTCTTCACCTTTGCCAGATTTTAAAATTTTGACTGGTTTATTATCAAGGATACAGATCAACAGTCAGGTAATACTCTTGCACGCAAGAGCTTCTGTCCCTGTGGAGTTAGGGTGAACCATTCTTCCACTACGGGCACGTGTTCACCAACCTTGTACTTAAGGGGTTATTATGCAGGCTTTATAATGTGGGTATTATCAATTACTAACACAATCTTCAGATCCTCTCCACTACCGAGGGATGGAGGCAGGGCTGAAGATTCAAAGTTCCTTATCAAGGCTTGGTCTTTCACACCATGCACCTCAGCAACTATACTCTTGGGCAGGTGTTCCAGAGAAATTTATAATCAGGGACTATGTGTTCACATGCCAAATCCATCCACTTACGCATCTGTATAATACTTGTTGACTTGTTGAATTAAAAGTAAACTCCCTTTGCAATACAACCCACAGCCATTCTTGCTTATCCAATGCATTTATTTATTGCTTTAGTGTTGGAATTTTTTTAAAACAGTTTAGCCAAATTTTTCAGTCTGTTGGTCTTCATTGAAAAAATGTCTAGCCATCTGACAGATTTCTCTGTGAACTTTAAACCATGTACATGTGTTGTCCATTTTGTAAAGACTCTTGAAATGGGCAAAGGAATATATAAAACAATTACATGAAGAGGAAACCCAAGAAAGCATGGTAATCACAGTTAATATAACTAGTATTGAATAACTGTTCTATACCTTTAAACTACCTTTACAGTAACAGTGATAAATTGTGAATAAAATATATACATACAAGCACACAGAGGTAATGATTGACATTCTTTTTTTTTTTTTTTTGACAGGCAGAGTGGACAGTGAAAGAGAGAGACAAAGAGAAAGGTCTTCCTTTGCCATTGGTTCACCCTCCAATGGCCGCCACGGCTGGCGTGCCACGCTGATCCGAAGCCAGGTGCTTCTCCTGGTCTCCCATGTGGGTGCAGGGGCCCAAGGACTTGGGCCATCCTCCTCTGCACTCCCTGGCCACAGCAGAGAGCTGGCCTGGAAGAGGGGCAACCGGGACAGAATCCGGCGCCCCAACCGGGACTAGAACCCGGTGTGCCGGCGCCACAGGCGGAGGATTAGCCTATTGAGCCCGGTGCCGGCCTGACATTCTTATTATCATTTTCACACTTGATCTTAGCCAAAAGGCTGAGAAGTGATACTATCATTTTCAAAAAATTTGAGCAGTCCGTTAACCCAAAGACAATAATAAAGGAACAAATTCCAAAGTCATTAGGGAGGGACAATTACCTACAGAGCTGGAGTAGATCTGATATAGCCAGCAAAATTGGGGATAGCAACTTGAATAATGAGCTGGTAGGCAGACAGAGTGATTGATAGATTTCTGTAAACCCATGGGGCTCCTAAAGCATTTCTTCATTCTCTGTCTGGCATCACAGCCACTGGCATGGTTCTTTTAATTGGCCACTGAAATATGTTAGAATATATGATGAATGAACAGAGATTTGTCTTCCTTTTCTGTCAGTTTCATAAAAATAAGCAAAAATCTCCTGTTAAGAATACACATTAAGTAGTCATATCATATTTCATAAATAGCTCCATCTGCTAATTATAATTGTTATCTATTTCCCTTTCTCAAAAGGCAAGTGAGTTGTATTTTATTTTGGGGATGAATAGCCATGCAAGTAGCTGCTCACAGCCTCTCTTAGCCTATGCATCACCCTTCTGTTCATAATTCTTGCTTGAAAATCCATAGCCATGGCCTCTTACTAACAACATTCACACTTCAGAAGTACTAAGTGCAAGGCAGGTGAGTGAACACAGCTGGGCTGACTGGTGCTGGATGCCCTCCAGCAACATGCTTACCTTGCCTGTATTTATTCCCTTGGGAAATGAAGAAATACCTCCCAGTACTGTTGTGAAGCAAGGCTGCACAGCCAGTGCCCTCCCAGCCCATGAGGATAGCTTTTTATGTAGCTGTGTCCTCACATTATTTATTTACTCTTTTTATAGAAGCAAGCAGAGAGGAAAACAAAGTATATGTTTGAATCCTAATTTTACACATGAAGAAACATAGTTACTAGCCAAGTTCACTTAGCTGGAAAGGCCTAGAGACAATAATCTTTGCATTATAAGCTTGGAAAATCTAACTCCTACAATTCATAAAATTTTCTATTAATACAAGTGAATAGATAAAAAGGAAATAATGCTTACTACTTGTCAGGTTGGGTGTCAAGGATTTAATTTCCATTATTTTGTGCAAGGCTTCCACAGTCCTGAAAGGTGGCTACCAACTATTTTAAGAGTTAGTGTATGGCCGGCGCCATGGCTCACTAGGCTAATCTCTGCCTGTGGCACAGGTACCCCGGGTTCTAGTCCTGGTTGGGGCACCGAATTTTGTCCTGGTTGCTCCTCTTTCAGTCCAACTTTCTGCTGTGGCCCGGGAGTGCAGTGGAGCATGGCCCAAGTGCTTGGGTTCCTGCACCCGCATGGGAGACCAGGAAGAATCACCTGGCTCCCGGCTTCGCACTGTGCCAATTGTAGCGGCCATTTGAGGGGTGAACCAACGGAAGGAAGACCTTTCTCTCTGTCTCTCTCTCTCACTGTCTAACTCTGCCTGTCAAAAAAAAAAAAAAAGAAAGAGTTAATGTGTACTCATGATGGTCGAATAACTTGTCATAGCTCAAAGAGTCAGGAGGAAGTGAATTCTATGTGAAAATCAAGGGAGTTATGACTTTAAATGTCTATTAATCTTTCTACCTGCTCCTACAGCCTTGTATGTTTGGAGCAATCTTTCTAGAGGATAATTTATGCCAATTTTCTTCTTTTAGATTAAGCTTGATCTGAGGAAATCAAGACATTTCTTCGAGGCAAAGACTGAAACGTGACTTCTCAAGCATTTAGCCTTACATGAGTTCATCAATGTTTTCTTTAACCACTGACTACTTGCTGTCTTAGAACCATACTTATGTCTTTCAATAGCTTTTCTTTATCTCTAAAATTTCCTGTTATTTTTAAGTCTGAATGTTCTTGGATCAGACTTGCATGCTGGGTAAAAGGCCAGCCCCAGTATGAAATTTGGCAACCAGTGTCAGAAAATCGGGGTCCTCTCTCTCTGAAGTTGGGTTCTGTTGAGAAGAATTTTCTTAAAGGACTCTGCCAAGCATTAAGTGACAACCGTGTTCACAGCTGAATTATTCTAATAATAGTCTTCATAGAACCAGTTCAAGCTACTTAAGTATACCATACAAATAAATACAATTATTTAAAATATATAGAGAGAGGATAGTGCCATGGCACAGTGGGTTAAGTCACTGTCTGCATTGTCAGTATTTCATATGCGTGCTGGTTCAAATCCTGGCTACTCCACTTCTGATCCAGCTCTCTGCTAATGCACCTGTGAAATCAGCAAACGATGGCTCAAGTGCTTGGGTTTCTGTTCCTCTGTGGGAGACACAGATGAAGCTCCTGGCTCTTGGCTTTGGTCTGGCCAACCTTGGCCATTGCAGCCATTTGGGGAGTGAACCAGCAGATGGGAGATCTCTCTCTTTCTTCCTCTGTAATTCTGACTTTCAACTCTCTGTAATTATGACATTTAAATAAGTTAATAAATAAATCATATATGTGTGTGTGTGTGTGTGTGTGTCCTTTTATCAGAGAGACTGTATTTGTTAGACTAGTTTTTTTGGTTGTTCCTATATAAGTATTTATCTTGCTCTCCCTTTATGCTATATATTTGTTTTAATTTCCAACAGATATCCACATTTTTGGATTATTCATTAGAATCCTCTAGTTCTTCAGAATAGCAGCCAGGTGGTTATAAATGTGGCCCATTTCTCAGATGTGTGAAGTGTGATTATCACGATACTGATGATGTCAACACAGCTGACATCATTTTAACATCATAGTAGAAGTGAGCACTCTTAGTTCTGTCAACACGAGAGAAGTGTGAGAGAGTGCATCATTTATTGAAGGCCCAAATGGATAAAACCAAACCCACTAAATAGTAATCTTAGAGTATGCTGATAGGAAACATTCTGTAAACTTTCTGTAATTGTGATAAGACCTTGTGGAAACATACTAGTGATGAGTGGAAAGCAAGTTCTGGCTAGGGACAGTCTGCTGTTAAAAAGAGAAGCCCATTGGCATGGCTGGCTTTTCTTACATAGCATCACAAGGTGTGTCTCACCATTCCTGCTGCCCAAGCAACTCTTGATGATTCCTTACTCCTTTTTACCATTCCCTTTCCAGATACATAACTGATGCTCTGATAAACTCAACAAAATCAAGTCAGGAATCTCACTCAATATGGCTTAGAATTAATGATAAAATATAAGTCAAAACGTTGAGGATTTGGTAAATTCTGTCTTTATCTCAGCCTTCCAGAAATTTTAATGTGATGAATTTTTCAATAAGATATATATCAATGTCCCATTTCACAGCAAAAGTGGAGAATCAAGACTAAGTATTATTCTGTAGAAGAGTCTTGTTCGATAAGTCTTAACTAAATCAGTCTAGAGTTATAACTTTATTCATACATACCTAGTTTTGAAAAGATCTTTATATGAGTATCAGTGCCACAAATAATACTTTGTCTATGCTTTTCTCAACATATATTCAAGGTTATTCTGAGAAATAATAGGTTATTGATTAATTTGGGCAATCACTTTTAATTTTAACTATTATCTATTGTTCCTTTACTGGAATAGAGGTCTATTTATGTCACAACATTTTATTTATGCAGCTGATTTTAGGCTTAAGTTTAATTTCACAAACTTTTCAACATTATCTTTAAAATATATCTGAAGAAAGGAAAGGCAGGAAATAGTATTCTTATTTTTTAAGACAGGAGAAGGAGATTGGCATTAATATAAACAAATATGGTTATTGACATGGTGTTAAGGCAGAAAATAACTATATTTCAAAAAATTGTCAACTATGTTTAAAAATGCACCAAATTGCTTTTGCTAATTTTTTTATCTACTTACATATCTATTTATTTAAGAAACATAGAGACATACAGAAAGACACAGAGTGAGCTGCCATTCATTGGTTTACTCCTCAAATGTCTGCAGCAGATGAGGATGGGAGGGACCAAGGCTGACATTCAGGAATACAATCCAGGTCAGAAGCTGGGTGCCATGAACTCATTCCAGGTCCCTACGTGAGTGGCAAGTGCCCAACCATCTGAGCCATCATTTGCTGTCTTTCAAGGTGTGTATTTACAAGAGGAAACATGGAATTAGAGCCAGGACTTGAATTCAGTTACTCTGATATGGGATACAGGTGTCTTAACTAATGGGCCAGATGCCTTTTGAATGTCTTTTTAAAATGTATAAACACATGTACTTATTTGCTACAGTGCTAGCTGTGAGTCAGAGGGGTGAATTTTGGAGCTTTCCAGGAGAATGTTTTCTAAATGGATATGCAATATCTTTATTGCTATAATCAGCAATAATTATTTTTTTCCTCTGTAGCATTAATCTCCTTGAGTTTCTCTGTACTCTTAAGATAACACAGCATCCCTGTGGAGTGAGGATGTAGCCCTTGCGTCTTCTGTGGAGAGGATGTTAGCCGCAGACAAATAAAAGCCGCTGCTGTGTTTTTATCTGGCTTCTTGGAGATAGGCTCTCTAAGGTCAGGATAAGTTTTTATGCCCCATGCTCTTTATTAATTGCTTTAAATAATGACAGCAGGTCAAAACACAGGGGTCTTTCTAATTTATTTCCTAATTATTGTGTGTCTGTGTATGGATATATGTCTATACATAATGTCTCAGAGGAAAAAGGCAAATATTATAATGTACAATGAATTCATGAACAAAGAATGTGACAGCCAGAGTAGGATTTAAATATGGTCCATGTCTGTATTGGAGGCAGTCCAGTCTGACAATCTGAAGTGGGAAAAAAATCGTGAAATAATTTTGTTTATGAACTTAAAGAAATCTAAAATATAAAATTAATTTTATTTGCATAGAAATACCATTATTCATAAACTTAATGATTATTATGTCCTCTATACATGTCCTTTTAGAGACTTCCTTGTTTTTCTTTTTCTTTTTTTTTTCGCCTGCAAATATTTAGCAAATAAGATGCAGGTTTTCTCACCTAATGTATTTTAATGCTATCTTCATGCTGCTGTTAACTCTATTACATTTATAATTTTATTTTTATGCTTGAGCTGCCTGAAATCCCCAATTCTCAAAAATGGAGCCATGATTAAAGTGGAGTTCACTGGAGCATAAAAAGTGATGAATAAAGGAGAGTCATATAAAGAGCACAATCTGGACCAACATAATCAACAAGAGGGGAGTTGGTCACCGGGGAGAATCGGGAATGCAAAGCCCATGATCCACACGTATGCAAGTATTCCACATATGTGGCAGATCAAGAGTGGGAAATGCACATGCAAACATCTAAAAAAATACTGAAGTATATTTGACTGAAGAATCGTCTGCCACTATTCCCTAGTTCATTTTTAATTCTACAATCTTGCCCCACAGGGACAAAAGCATACAATAGATCTATTGAAGAATTCACCTGCCTGCTTTATTGTGATGACTCTACAATTTTCTCTTCAACTGAATCATGAACAAGCGAAACCACCCATTTTAGAGTCATGAACAAAAAAAGTTTGAGTTTACAAAGAGAAAAGATAGAAGAGATGAAATAATAATGAAGGATGTTTTGGACCAGCAGGTTAAGCCATGGCTTGTGACACTGGCACCTCACATCGTAGCATCGGTTGGAGTCCTGGTTATTCTGCTTCCAATCAGCTACCTGCTATTGATAGGCCAGGTAGACAGAAGCCAGTGGGCACCTTGGCACCATCTGGAGATGAGTCCTGGTGGACCTTGGAAAAGTGATACAACCAACTTCTGTAAAGGACTTCTGTGATTTGAGACTGACTTTAGCTTCTTGCTAATGCAGAGCCTGGGAGGCAACAGTGATGCTCAAGTTCCTGGGTTTCTGCTGCTCATTTGGGACACCTAAATTGAGTTCCTGCCTTTTGGCTTCTGCCCTAGCTGAGGGTGCTTGTGGGCATGTGAAGAATGAACCAACAGATGGAAACAATCAAAACTGTCACTTCTCAATGCCTCTCCCAGACCAATCACAAGAACTTTCTCCTCTAAAGCCTATAAAAACGCTAGTCATAAGTTATCATTGACTCTCTCCTTCAGGGACTCTCTCTGGACACTGCCAGGAGTTTTCTGATTTTTTTTTTATAAACTTCCTTCACATTGCTCATTCTTCCTTGTCCAGGCTCCTAATTTTTCATGGGCACAAGACCCAAACCACAACTCCTGAAACATTAATGTGCTTGAGAAGACAGCAAAAGATGGTCTAAGTCCTTGTGTCCCTGCCACCAATGTGAGAGTCCAGGGAGGAATTCTGGCTCCTGGCTTCTGGTTTCAGGCTGACCCATCTCCAGCCATTAGAGGCCATTTGGAGAGGGAATCAGCACATGTAATCTCTCTCTCTTTTAAGTAAATAATTCTCTACTTTAAAAAGAAAAAATAAGAAGGGCCGGCGCTATGGCTCACTTGGTTAATCCTCCGCCTTGTGACGCCAGCATCCCATATGGGCGCTGGGTTCTAGTCCCAGTTGCTCCTCTTCCAGTCCAGCTCTCTGCTGTGACCAGGGAGGGCAGTGGAGGATGGCCCAAGTGCTTAGGCCCTGCACCTGCATGGGAGACCAGGAGGAAGCACCTGGCTCCTGGCTTCGGATGGGTGCAGCACCAGCCATGACAGCCATGTGGGGAGTGAACCAATGGAAGGAATACCTTTCTGTCTCTCTCTCTCTCTCTCTCACTGTCTATAACTCTACCTGTCCAAAAAAACAAAAAGAAGAAGAAGAAGGAAATTGTGAGGGAGTTAAGAGGAAGGAACAAAAGAGAAGAAAACGGACAGAGATAGAAGGAGGCGGAAAAGGAGGGGCTTAAAAGTCTCTGACCTGATCTAGGATGTCAGCAGAGGGATCTTCACCTGTTGGAAACCAAAACCTGCTGGGATCCTAAGTGCTGAGTCACTGTTTGTGTTTCACATTGGGAGCTCTGTCAAAGAGGACCATAACCCTCGCAGGTGAATTCCCAGGTGCAAAGAAGCTATTCTAGTGCCCAGAGACCCTGCCTTTCATTTTGCCTGCTCTCAATTGACTCAACCCCTGGCAGACCATCTTTGAACAGTCTGGGTACTTGCATATTCGCCATGCATAGGGGTTACTGTGTTGTTCTAGTGTGGTGGGTGGTGTACAGTGGGTGTGATGTGTGTTCATGGTATGAATGGGGGTTAGGGGGCTGAAAAGAACAAGATGGAAGTTGTCATTGGCATGGGGGACATAGGATAGCAATGGATGTAGGATCCCTGTTTTATAGCCACTGATATTTTTATTATGATAAACTGAAGGAGGAGATTTTTTAATAACATGCAGCAAATAATTTCTCTGCAGTAAAATTGATTCATTTTGTTGCTAAAGATACAGAAGAGACCAAAAGGAGGAGCAGCATTTATAGTTTCATGTTTTATGACCAAAACAGCTGAGAAAACTATAAAGCCAACCACAGCATTAATAATAAATACCAGGCTCAAAGAGAAAGCAGAAAAAGCTATTGTCAAAAATCTTTCATCTAATGATATTTTAGGATGATGCATAATGTTAATTATGTATTAAAGGAAGAATAATTACTATGTTGTAGGTCCTTTGGAGATTTTTGTGTGACACTTGAATGAAACCATTGATGTACAAACTATGTATAAACTCTTGGCTTATGCACCATGCAAATATGAAAGAATCGTTCTTGATGACTTCTTATTCTATTTGACAATGAGTATCTCTTGTTACAGATAAGAGATTTTTATTTGGTTACCATTTATTTTGTGCTGTGGCCTGGAAAGGAGGGTTAGAGGAAGGGATGAGACGCTGTGTGAATCTGGGTCAGTGCACTTTAACATTAATGTTCATCCTACTTCATTCACAGTGAATATTTTGTGGACATTGATGTGCTTCTTGGCCTTAACTTCATGTTGAAGACACAGTAAAAATATTAATTCACTCTATTGTGGCCATTAAATCTACCATTCAGTGGAAAAGTGGGAAGAGTGTGATAATCTACCTTACAAAGTTAATGGAATCTATATTTTAGGTAAATTGCTAGCATGATGTTTTAAAATTCTTGTTGATATTAGTGCACTATGTCCATACCAGTATTGTCCCTAAAGAAAATTCACATAATTTTAGTCATTTCCACAGTAACATACCAACCATATATATTCAGTGATAAAGGAAATTTTTTATAGTTGAGTTGTACAGATATTAAGATTTTTAAGCTTGATTCTGTAATAAATTACTTCCATTTTATATTTTGATTAATTTCTTATCAGTTAATGATTTTTTGGTTGTTGAGGAAACATTAATGAGGCAATGTCAAGTGAAAAAATCACATTAAACACTGTATGAAAACAGGCAAAAATATTCTAGAAATGAATTTAATATAGAATGGATTAGGAAAACACTTCAAAGATAAAGGGTTCATACACATTTCTCTCATCTTCAAAATTAATTTTGAAAGTGAATATTTAAAAATTGGAGAAATTCCTTTGGCTTATTTCACCTGGCCATTATTGAAGCTGAGAGCACTCTTAGTGTCCACCTTTAAAAACTGACATCTCCTATTCTATGAGTCTGCTGTGTGTCTCACTTCCCATGTTGGACCGTTCTCTCTCTTTTTGATTCTATCAGTTAGTATTAGCAGACACTAGTCTTGTTTGTGTGATCCTTTTGACTCTTACACCTATCAGTGTGATTAACTGTGAACTGAAATTGATCACTTGGACTAGTGAGATGGCACTGGTACATGCCACCTTGATGGGATTGTATTGAGATCCCCTGGCACATTTCTAACTCCATCATTTGGGGCACGTCCGATTGAGCATGTCCCAAATTGTACATCTCCTCCCTCTCTTATTCCCACTCTTATATTTCACAGGGATCACTTTTCAGTTAAAATTTAAACACCTAAGAATAACTGTGTGTTAATTACAGAGTTCAACCACTAGTACTAGAATAAAAAAAAATACTAAAATGAATAAAGTATTGCATTGCACAACAACAGTCAGTCCTAAATAGCACTCTGGCCTCAGAATCAGCCCTTAAGGCATTCAGATCTGGCCCAAGAGCCCATGAGAATATTTTAGGCATGGAAAGCCAAGACACTCTGGAAAAAAAAAAGAAGAAGAAGACATAAATGAAAGATCTCTGCGAGTGAGATCCCAGTGGAAAGAACAGGGCCATCAAAGAAGGAGGTACCTTTCTCTGAAGGGAGGAGAGAACTTCCACTTTGACTATGACCCTGTCAGAATAAGATCGAAGTTGGCAAACCCTAAAGGCTTCCATAGCCTCGGCAACTCAAGACTAGAGCCTAGGGAGATTACTGATGCTATAAACAAGAGTGTCAAATAACATCAGGAGTCACCGTGTACTTACGTCTCATGAGGGATCTGTCCTTAATGTGTTGTCCAATGTGAAGTAATGGTATAACTAGTACTGAAACAGTATTTTTACACTCTGTGTTTCTGTGTGGGTGCAAACTGATGAAATCTTTACTTCATATATACAGAATCGATCTTCTGTATATAAAGATAATTGAAAATGAAAAAAAAAAACCCTTGGTGTTAAATTGGAAATTGCATAGAAAATTAATCAAATTTAACTAGTACTCCAACAGTATTTTTCACTTTGTGTTGCTATGTGTTGGCAAACTGTTGAAATCTTTACGTAATATATATTAAACTGATCTTCTGTATATAAAGAGAATTGAAAATGAATGTTGATGTGAATTCAAGGGGAGAGTGAGCGTGAAAGGGGAGGGTTGCGGGTGGGAGGGAAGTTATGGGTGGAAGCCATTGTAATTCATAAGCTGTACTTTGGAAATTTATATTCTTTAAATAAAAGCTTTTAAAAAAATAAAAAATTAAAAGCTGACATCTCATCCACTAGCTTCCTGAATTATTGAAGACTCCATTCTTCACAGAGGAGAATAACAGCATGGAAGAGCAATTGAACAATAGGGAACCTTCAACCCAAATTTAGTCATTATCAAAATAGGTGACAAAATAATCCCCAGCACCAAGAGCTACATTAGAACCATGCCCCAAGGGTCCTGAGTTCATAGTGAGTGCTGTTCAACCCATGCCTGTGTGGGGTGCTGGTGTTTCCTTCTGATGTACACTAAGAAAAATGGAGAAATGGAGAAGAACCTGGGATTTTTTATGGCAAATTGACAACCTCCTGTGCACAACCACGTGATCAGTAGACTCACCCCACTGGGGGATTTAGATCAGTTTTTCATGTAGTTCATTTTGTGGCTAAGACAGTCTGTGTGATAGGATCGCAGTAAGAGCATGTAATGCTTTAAAGTTGATTGTAAAGTATAACTCAGAAGGAAAGAAAAGTCACAGAACAAGTGTACATTTTTAAAACTTTTCTATTTCTACATCATTTGATGTCATCAGTTAAGCCTTTTTTTTTTTTTATTTTTGGAGAGGCAGAGTGGGCAGTGAGAGAGAGAGTGACAGAGAGAAAGGTCTTCCTTTTGCCATTGGTTCACCCTCCAATGGCTGCTGCAGCTGGCGAGCTGCGGCCAGAGCATCGCGCTGATCAGATGGCAGGAGCCAGGTGCTTCTCTTGGTCTCCCATGGGGTGCAGGGCCCAAGCACTTGGGCCATCTTCCACTGCACTCCCTGGCCACAGCAGAGAGCTGGCCTGGAAGAGGGGCAACCGGGACAGAATCAGGCTCCCCAACCAGGACTAGAACCCAGTGTGCCGGCGCTGCAAATCAGAGGAATAGCCAACTGAGCCTCGGCGCCAGCCAAGCCTGGTTTTTACTTTATATTTTAACAGTATCAGGTGCAAAAAGGCAGTGACATTTGTATAATTTATTTTCAGTCTTAACATACAGATGACAAAACATTTTTTCTAAACTAGTTTTTCAAGGAAAGAGAAAAATACTTTAAATGTTGCAGAAAAACAGTGTAAAAAGTAAAAACCTGAGATTTGTAAAAGAAAACATCTATTCAAAAGGGAATGGCAACAGGGGGAGGGTGACTGACCTCTGACCTGAAGACCTGGTCTGCCAGGGAAATTTATCAGGAAGCGTACAGGCAGCTGTGAAGCATAAGGACTGGGGGAGTGGGCGAGCAGGAGGTGTGTTGGACAGAAAGCTGGGGACCCTCTTTCCTTCCCATCAGCTGCATCTCGGGGGATGCTCCAGGAAAGGCTCCCGCCTTCTGGTGCCAGCCCAGGATGAGGGTGAATGGATGTGCAGGGGCCTGAGGAGAAGAGAGCAGGTTAACTAAAGCTCACCCACAAAGTCACTTTGTTAACCGACACCTTGGCCAGAGCGTTCAGTGATGCCACTGGTTCAGCTAAGCAATCACACGGCAGAGAATGAGACTGTGCCTCCACACTCACCTGTCTGACACTGTCGCAGGTAATCAAGACGTGATGCGCTTCCATGTCATAAGGAGAAGGCTGATTCTTGGTGGTGAGCCATTTTCTGGAACACGAAAGAGTAAAGAGACCCCTTTCCCTTTGCTGTTGTGCAGAAGCACAGGGCTCAAGTAAAGATTCGCATGCCTGGAAGTTCAGACTCCTGCCTCCACATCTGAGAGGCTAGGGTAGACCCTTGGCTCTGGCTCCTAACTCCAGCTTCCTGCTACTGCAGACCCTGGAATGCAGAGATGGCTCAAGGTACCGGCCACTCATCTAGGAAACCTGGTTCCCTGCTCCCAGGTTCAGAGTGGCCTAGTCCTTGGGACTGTTGGCTTTTGGGAAGTGAACCAGCAGATGTGGGTGTGCTTCTCTCTCTCTCTCTCTCTCTCCTTTCTTTCTCTCAAAAAGCAAATCAACAAATAGGGTTAACACAGTAAACTAATGAAGGCAACAGAAGTAACTCTGAAGATAGAAGTCCAAAAGAATCACTACTAATTTTATGTATATAATCTCTTATGCACAGAATTTAGTTTTGTTCCCAGAATTAATGGGAAAATTGAATACTGAAAGTAGTGTATCCTTCGTGGGTTCACATTATGACTAAAGAAGGCACAAAAGCATTTGAAACTTAAGCAGTAGTTGTGAACACAAGCTGAAGAAATAACTGCAAAGCAAAACAAAAAAAAAAATCCAAAGGAAGATTATTCAATTAAAGTCTAATGGAAGCAAATGCCTTATATTTCACCTATAAACATTAGTGCTTTTCACATTCTGTTAAACTAGTGCTTAGCTACAACTGAGAGCTTGTTTGGAGGTTCTAGCAGGGGAGCACAGCTACTCATATACCCTTGACGAAGACTGGTCCTCCTCTAGCGGGGAAGGTGGTCATCTTCAACCGAGCGCGCAGCTTCTGGAGGGGTGAGGGAGGAAGGGGACACCCACCTAGCCAGCCAGATCAGCCGAATCAACCCTGGCGACATGGGGTGACAGATGTCGCAGCCAGATCGCCCTCACGTCCAAGCTACAACTGAAAGTACACATTACCATAGCATTATGTTTGCTTAGAAGTGCTGGATGAATTTGTAATATGTAGAGAAGGTAGTGAAAATACCATTTTCCATCAGTACCGTAATGAGGTATTACAGAACAGACTAATGACAAAGCAAATCATCTCTGAGAACAAAGTCATCAAAAAGTATTCTTCATTGCAACTTGCAAATTCCCAGATGTGGCTATCATGACAATTATACTTATATACAGATGATTTGAACACAGCAGTGATGAAAAGACATTTTTTTCAGTTTCATTACTGGAAAACAGAACTTGCATAAAAAAGCAGAAAGATTATACAGTTTGAAAATGTGTGCAGTGTAGGACTTTGTGAGCATGAGGACATGCTGTGATATCAGAAAGCCTTCTGAAATTTTTATTTATACTGAAGAGATAGATTACACCAGAATGCAAAGTAATATACCACTTCTTACATGCAGAGATATTTGCTATGAGGGAAAAAAATGTGTCAGTAATATGACAACATCTAGTGGCTCCAGAAAGGCTAAAACATTAAAGTTGAGATTATTACTTCATGGTAAAACAGAAGTTTATCCTGAACAACTATTAATGCAGGCTGGGAATCAGTGGTTCTCTTCATTTGAATTAGTGAATAAATATTTGGTATTTCTTCTACAGGATATAAAACCAGTGTGTTCTTCACTTTTTAAAGATATAAATTGAAGAGCTAATTTTAATCTGCGTATAGTCAGCATTTAAAGTGTTTTTAATTTTTTTTTTTCCTAAAAGTAAAACACACACAGCTTCAATGTCAGCGAAAGTCAAAGAACAAAAACAAATGTCAGGAAGGGCTACCTTTACAAACTATTCAACATGTTTCCTCTTTTAAAGTTTTTTTTTTTTTTGGGGGGGGTGGAGAATGAAAAAGAGAGAGACAGAGAGAGAGAGAGTTTCCATCTGTACTTCTCAAATGCCCACAGCAGCCAGGGTTGGGGCAGGCCAAAACCAGGAGCTAGAAACTCCATCCAGATCTCCCACCTAAATACCTGAGCCATCACTACAGCCTCCCAGGTGCTGTTTTAGTAGCAAGCTAGAGTCATAAGCCAGAGCCAGATACCGAACCCAGGCACACCAATGCAGGATATGGGTTTGTTAATCATTAAGTCAAATGCTCAGTCCTTTAATGTGTTTTTCATTCAACAATTGTCACTTATGTAGAAGATGTTGATATTAAGTAACTATGAAAAGTTATCACTGCAAAACTTGAAAATTTTATGGAAATTTTTGAGTTTTCCAAGACTAAGATACACATAGGAAAATTTGTTGAATTATTTCCTTTAACCTATAATATCTTAAATATACTTATAATTTTACATTCGGATTGAAGACAAATTTTTGAAAACATGATTTACTTGTTTTTGGATCAAAGTTTACAACGAGCATTCTGAGATTAACAGAAAGCACTTCGGATTTCATCTTCCATTGTTTTCAACAAATTGTCTGAGACTGGATTCTGTACCCATGATATTCAGACAAAAAGTAAACACAGTTTAGCTACAAACTATCCCATGCAGGTACATTGTCATCAACCTTGCCTAGATTATGTACAACAACAAGCACGAGAAGGCCTATTTGTCACATTAAGCACTGTTAATATTAATGTGGATGGTATTCAACAAAGTGTTTGTGAAGGGATTTGACACATAAAATCACCATTTTCCTCATTATTTATTAATGTGTAGTCTGAATTTATGGAAGTGTAGAAGGGTAATCGTGATTCTTAAGATGACCACTTCGAACAGTCAATGAGCATGTATGGGTTGTATAATTATTTTGCCCTATGTGAAATTTGACCTTTTCTTTCACACATATACTTTAATCTTATATTGTATACCAATTAATTATTATATTTTACAGAGCCCTTTAACCATGACAGAAATTTAAAAACATTTAAACTAGTCATTCATTGAGAGTAGTGGGAAAAGTACTGCTCTATAGCGTTCTCTGACCATCTGTCCTAATTCTGCACTCTTTCCTTTTAACCCCATTCTCTTCTATTTCTGAAAATTCAGAGCCAGTGTCGGTTGTTGCAACCTTGGCCACTGTGAACTAAAATCCATCAGCAGCTTATACTCCCCTTTGATCACTTCTCCATTCTCCATTTTTTTTTTAGTGTATGTGCTGTCTAAGCGAGCACACACGTCTACATTCTCTTCACCTAGATTACATGGGCTTTGCCCACTCATTTTCTCTCAGACTGGATTCAAAGGTGGGGATGGTGGGCAAGAAGGTCTTGAAACACAGCTTTCATAACATATACCCTAAAATGTGTATTTTTGTGTGTTGAGAAAAGTTTTAGCCCTTAAAATTTTAGAAGTCACAGTTGCCAAGGATATCCATTCTCTGTTATGTTCCAGGGACGTGTATACGTGTGTGTGTGTGTGTGTGTGTGTGTGTGTGTGTGTGTTTAAATGCACTCATAACGTATACAGTTAAGAAGGAAAAGTACACATTAAACAAATGATCATAACCACATAATTTTTATTAAACAAAGGCTCACAAAGTATTTTTATAAAAGACAAGATGTTGGGGCTGGCTTTGTGTTGGAGCAGGTTAGGCTACCGCCTGCGATGCTAGCACCAGATATGAGTGCCACTTCAAGACCTGGCTGCTCCAGGTCCTTTCCAGCTCTCTTTAATGAGCCCAGGGAAGCTGAGGAAGACAGCCTGAATGCCTGGGCTTCTGTCACCCCTGTAGGAGACCTGAATGCATTCCAGGCTTCTGCTTTGGCAGGTCCCAGTCCTGGCTCTTCAGCCATTTGGGGAATAAAATAGAAGATGGAGGGTTTCCATCTCTTTGCCTCTCTCTCTCTCTCTCTCTCTCTCTCTCTGAAACACTCTCTTTACCCTTTCTACCTCTTTGCCTTTCAAATAAGTAAATAAATAAATTTTAAAGAATGAAAATGCAAGATGTGTATAAGTATGCACAAAAGGGCTAGGAATGGATAGTTTGCCCATTCTCTACCTCCTACCACCAAGATGTCCATATCCTAATGTTCAGAATATATGAAGGTTACCTTTCATGATAAAGAGGACTTTGTAGATATGATTATTTTGGACAACTTAAAATCCTCCAATAAACTGGTAAGTCTGATGCAATTGAAAGGATCCTCTTCAGAGGAGTTCGGAGTTACTAGTAGTACTCAGCACCGTGGGAGCAAGAGTTGGAGTAATGTGGGAGGAAAGAGTAAAAGCCACACAATGCCAGTGGCCTCTGAAAGGTGCAAGAGGGAAGGGAATAGATTGTTCCTAGATCCTCCAGCAGGAGTCAGCCCTTACGAAACTCAACTGTAACTTACAGCAACTGGCTGTGCACTTCTCCAAACTGTACCATCATAAATTTGGGCTATTTCAACCAGCTAAGCAGACAAGGAATCCAGGGAACTAGAATTTGTAGATGAGAGTTTTTCCATCAGAGAAGCTCTTTTATCTGAAGCCTTAAAACAGTACAACCTAGTCATCTAGAGAGGAGCTGAAGTTTTCATGTAGAAAGGATTCAGCAAATGCAGACTTTGGGGCAAGATAAAGCGTGGTGCGCATACTCATTTCCTGTTGCTTCTGTCACAGATCTCACATACTGGTTGTTTAAAACAGCTCCAAACTAGCCCCGAATCTATACCGCTTCCTATACCCTCCTTTTACCCTGCAACTTGGTAGTGTCCTGCCTCTCCTTAGCTATGCCTGCATGGTGACTTCATATTTTAAGATGTTGTGCAAATGCTATGTGCTATGCATAGAGTCGCATCCATGGCCTTTTGGCTCCTGGCTTGGATTCAAACAAGAGAAGCAGGATCCCACAATGATTTTGTTAGAACTGTATATACAAAAGCATCAGCATTCTGGACTGAAAGGGCTCATGACTATGAAAAGTATAACATAACTCTGGCACACCCAAATTCCTAAAAGCAGGAAGTGGGCTTAGACCTTCTCAAGGATCCAAGACATCAGGTTTTTTGATAGTAGCCAAGGAAGTAAGAATGGGATGTTTTTGAGGCTGTGGCCCTTGTAACTGCAGGGAACATAGCTTCTGCCAAAGCACTCGCAGTGAGGACACATCCTCCTGGAGACAGGGAGTGGCCACGCACCCTATGATGACAAAGAGCATTGAGTTCTCAGGGGAGCCTTGGATCCCATGGAGACACGAAGCTGCTTCCCCAGACTGTTTATCTGGTGCACCAAGCCATCAGGTGCCCCACCAATGTCTGGACAATCGTATTCTGAAGATTATGAATAGCGTTACAAGTACTCTTAGAGTTACATAAAAACACGCATGCACTGTAGAATGTCTGGTGTAATCCTTGTTAATTAGAGGCACACTGGAAACTTGCCAGCAGTGCTTTTCAGAGGAGGAGCTTCCATGTCCTGTCTCCTTTCACTTCCTACACCCCAACAAGTAACACAGCACAACGGACAGGGAAGCCAACTCCAGGGAGCCAGAGTAGAGGCTAATTGGTGTTTGAAACAAAAAAGATGCCATACGCTCATTACAGGGCGTTAAGTAACAAGAACTTTAAAAACGATTACACTGGGGCTGGTGCTGTGGCGGAGTAGGTTAATCCTCTGCCTATGGAGCTGGCATCTCATATGGGCACTGGTTTGAGTCCTGGCTGCTCTGCTTCCAATTCAGCTCTCTGTTGAGGCCTGGGAAAACAGAAGATGACCCAAGTGCTTGGGCCCCAGCACCGGCATGGAGACGTGGAAGAAGATCTTGGCTCTTGGCTTCAGATTGGCCCAGCTCCAGTCGTTGTGGTCATTTGGGGAGTGAACCAGGGGATGGAAGATCTTTCTGTCTCTCTATCTCACTGTCTGTAACTCTACCTCTCAAATAAATAAATAAAATATTTCAAAAAATGGTTATATACTTGTATCCAATAATTTAACTTCCTGAAAGGTATCCTAAAGTAATTACCAGAAAAAAGATAATATGCAAAAATGTAAGTGTCCCATAGTAGGAAAATGTTTAAACTATAGATCACTTACATAGTGGACTATTATTTATTTTAAAATATCTGAAATTTTAAAAGTTCTCACAGTATGGTATTAAATGGTAAACAAAAGAAGAAAGAAAAATTATACATGAGATATGAGCCTATCCATTTTTTAAAAACTATAACAGTATTGCAGTTTAAAGAACCAGAAAGGAATGCTTAGAGTGCTTATCTTTATCATGCCTATTTGTTTAAGAAAAGGGAGGTTCAGAAGTTTGTATAAAAATGAAATTAAAAAGAGAAAGTGGTTATACTGTGAACTTTTTGAAGTCCCCTTGTTTTCATTTCTTAATTAAGGAAATTTTGTCATCGTTTCTTCTATATATTTCTTCTATACCGTTTCCCTTTCTCCTCTCTCCAGCATAACATACCAGTGACATGCATTTCAGGATAACTTCCCACATCTTGAATTCTCTGTTTTTTGTTTTTCCACTTTTTGTTATTGCAAGGCACTTTTATTTTTCTTGTATTTTAGTTTGGATAAATTTTATTGACATATCTTAAGGTCATTGATTCTTTGTTTTGTTATGCCTAGCTTTTTAATAAATGTATTGATGAGTTTCTATACTTTTGATATATAATTTTCCCCTAGAATCTCCATTTGACACACAATTTTATAGTTCCTATTTCTCTGCTGTAATTATTCACCTCTTCAGGGATTTTATCCAGATTTCTCATTATGCCATATAAATACTGACAGTTTTTTTAATGTCCCTACTTGACAGTTTGACATTTGGGCTGTCCCTCATCGCTTCTGAAGCTGTTTTATTTGTTGACTATTGATGATTTTTGTTATGTTTTTATGTGTTTCATAATAATGGATTGAATTCTGGATAATACCTGTAAAAGAACAAGAGAATCTAAAGTGAAAGTATTTATGAATGAGTCTTGTCTTCTCAAGCCAGGACCACGGTTGGTTGTGTTAAGCTGGTCAGTAGATGACCTAATTTAGGGCTTTGTTGTTGGTCTAGCTACCTTTAATTGAGTAGAGGACTCAAACTCCTCCAGTCCTGTGTTACTGTTGTCTAGTGCTTAGCACAGGTACTTTAGTTTGCTGGGCTGCCATAAAAATGAGCATGAACTCAATGGCTCCAACACTAGAATTTTATTGTTTTGCAATTCTGGAGGCTGGAAATCTGCCATGCTCTCTCTAAAAGTTCCAGAGAAGGCTCTTCCTTCCCTCTGGTACTTCCTCATCATATGCCAGTATGAGTCTAATCTCTACATGGTGCTCTCTGCAACTGGCTGGCTCCTTTTTATGAGTACTTGTGGCATATTGGATTAGGGGCCTAATTTCAACATGACATCGCCTTACCTTAACTAAATACATCTTCAATGACCCCATTTTTCTTTTTCTAAGATTTTTATTTATTGATTTGACAGGTAGAGTTACAGACAGTGAGAGAGAGAGAGACAGAGAGAAAGGTCTTCCTTCTGTTGTTCACCCCCCAGATGGCTGCAATGGCCGGAGCTATGCCAATCTGAAGCCAGGAGCCAGGTACTTCTTCCTGGCCTCCCATGCGGGTGCAGGGGCCCAAGCACTTGGGCCATCCTCCATTGCCCTCCCAGGCCACAGCAGAGAGCTGGCCTGGAAGAGGAGCAGCCAGGGCTAGCACCCGGCACCCACATGGGATGCTAGCGCCGCAGGTGGAGGATTAACCAAGTGAGCCATGTAACCCCATTTTTCAATCAAGCCATATTCTGAGACAAGGGGAGTTTGACCTCAACAATTGAGTCTTGTGTAGGACACAATTAAACTCTTAACAGTGGATGTGAGGGTGCTGGACCACTTTCCTCAGCCTTCTGTTGCTGGCATTCACCAGATCCTGCACATCTACCTTTGGTCTGTCAGCAGTGGGCGTTTGCTATTGCTTGCTACTCACCACACAGCCTACTTGAGGGACAGATGTGTCTCTCTGTTCTGTTCCTGCTTCGGTCCTAGGTAGGTACTGTGTGCCTGACACTCAGGAACCAGGTGTTCTGATCTTCTTGTACCGCCCTTATGGCAGGCAAAATCTTGGCCTCGGTTATGGTACAGGGTCATAAGAACAGAGTGTCTCTTGCTCCTCCACCCGTGGCATCCTAACTCTTCTTCATCTGTAGAGGATTGACTGAGTGAATTTCCTGCTATCACCTGACTGGCAGCTCTTTTAGCTGTGCATCAGAATGAGGTCCTGGGCCTGAGCAGATTTCCATTTCAGAGTGTCTTGGCCTGTGGTTATTTCACAGAGTAATTGAGGGGGAGGGGCAGGTTTTCTTTCCTACCTCAGAGAACCTAACCTCTGCCAGGATCCGGCAGGAAGGACATTCACTTCCCACCAAAGGGAATGGAAGATTCCCTTTAGATGCTACCCTTCACGTCCACGGCAGCCAGGTATTGCCTTGGTCCTGGGGAATGGAGATGCTCCTTCCCCTCCCCAATATGACAGTCAGTACTTTTCCCATCCAAGCATAATTAAGTCGCAGAGATGAGTGGATTTTGTATTTTTGGTCTCTCATCTAAAGCACCATCTTTTGTTTCAGAAAGACGGACATGGGGCTGGCGCCGTGGCTCACTTGGCTAATCTTCCACCTGCAGTGCTGGCATCTCATATGGGCACCAGGTTCTAGTCCTGATTGCCCCTCTTCCAGGACAGCTCTCTGCTGTGGCCCTGGAAGGCAGTGGCGGATGGCCCAAGTGCTTGGGCCCCGCACCAGCATGGGAGACCAGGAGAAGCACCTGGCTCCTGGCTTCAGATCAGCGCAGCGCGCCAGCCCCAGCAGCCATTGGGGAGTAAACCAACGGATGGAAGATCTTTCTCTCTGTCTCTCTCACTGTCTGTAACTCTATCTGTCAAAATAAAAAGAAAGAAAGAAAGAAAGAAGGAAAGAAAGATGGACAGCAGGTATCTACCCTGCCCCTCCAGTAGCAACTGATCTTGATCTTTTACTCGTGCACAGCCCGAGCCATGGGTGCATTTCCGTAGGGGAAATACTCTGAAACCTTGGCAGGCCTCGTAAGCCTGGGCCACATGGGGAGCTCATGTGGTTCTCTGCAACTTGCCTTGAGATTTCTCATTGTGGAGGGGGCTACCAGAGAAGAGCTTCAGAAGGGACGCAAATTCTTTGTGCAGGAGTATGGGGCTCCCCTTTATTCTGCAAGTCACTCTACTCCAAGGAAGGATTTGTCACCCTGGGCAATTATTAGGCTTCCCTTACTGCCTTTGGAGTTAGATTGACCTCACTATCTTGTAACCTCAACTCCCTGGTGAGCTTGTAAAATAGTGTGTTAATGGGTTATCTAGACTTCTCTACTTGCTAGGTTCTGGTGATATCCTGTTTGGAATTATGCATCTTAAGTGTTATCATAACTCTAATTATATCTCAGGTTATTCTTCCTTGTAATATTTCTGGTACATGCCTCATAAAACAACCCACACTTTTTATGTCAGATTTATATTCTTTGCCTTTCATAGTTCTCATATTTGCTAAGTTTTTCTCCTTGTCCATTTACTTTGTTGATTTCCTGTCAATAATGTTTTACTGCCCCAACGGGTATTTTAAAATATTGTTTCCATCCCTTCTCAAGAAACACAGCTATACTTTCTGTCCAGAGTGTTGTCCAGGTCTTCCATGCTGATTACTCCTTGAGTTTCATGTTTTCTGCTTACTGCTCCTATTTTACTTTAATCAGATCTCCCTATTGAGAACAATAACTAAACTTTTCTAATATTTCTTGAGTTTTTATTAGGGGCCGGCGCCATGGCTCACTCGGTTAATCCTCTGCCTGAAGTACCGGCATCCCATATGGGCACCGGGTTCTAGTCTCTGTTGCTCTTCTTCTAGTCCAGCTCTCTGCTGTGGCCCGAGAAGGCAATGGAGGATGGCCCAAGTCCTTGGGCCCCGCACCTGCATGGGAGACCAGGAGAAGCACCTGGCTCCTGGCTTCGGATGAGTGTAGCTCCAGCCATAGTGGACATTTGGGGGGTGAACCAACAGAAGGAAACCTTTCTGTCTCTCTTTCTCTCACTGTCTAACTCTGCCTGTCAAATAAAAAAAAAAAGATTTTATTATAGCCTTTGTTGGTGATTAAAATTATTTTTTTCTGAAGTTTAAGGATTACTATAATTTGAGTAGGTTATGGCTACTGAACTCACAGACATTTAAAAAGACAGACATGAGGTCTAGGTGTTAAGCAGCTAGTTGAGATTCCCACATTCCATGTCAGAGACCTGAATTTGAGTCCTGTCTCCAGCACCCCATTCCAGCTTCCTGCTAGTGCTGACTCTGGGAGGGGACAGGGATGGTTCAAGTGACTGGGTTACTAAAACCCATTTAGCAGAGGAGGGTTGAGTTGCTGGTTCCTAGCTTTGGCCCAGCTTAATCCCAGCTATTGCAGGCATTTAGAAACAGATAGGAATTCTCTCTCTCTCTTTCTCAAGTAATACATAAAAAATAAAGTTTAAACCCCAAAGTCCTGTGTTAATGATGCTGGGAGTATATAAACTTCTATCCTTTGTGATGTTTAAGTGGTGGGTCTAGTGTGAGGTATCTGGGTCACTGGGGGTATGTTGTTGGAAGATAATAAACTCTTGTGAAAGGAAGGAAAACACCCTGAGACAGTTCTAGGCTCACTCTGACTTTTGATTTTCCATGAGATCTTTCCTCTGCGTGTATTCCGTCATTGAGACCTTTTGGCTTCAATAAATGGCTGACCAATAGTGCTCACTTGTTCTTAGACTGTGAATCTCCAAAACTGTAGGCCAAATAATCTTCCTCCTTCCTTCATGTGTAGCATTCTGAAGTGTTTTGTTGTGTGATGAAATGCTAATACATGCATCTTGTTCTTTTTATTCTGTGTTGCAAGACTTTTTTTCCTATTTCCCCAGATCTGTTTATTTTAAAACTACCCTTGATTTAGAACTGATATTTGCACATAGGAAACATGTGTGTGATTTATAGTTTTGCTCAGTGTTTTTGAGATTTGCTGTTTCATTGCTATGACTAGAAGTTACATAATACAAACTTCAGGACTGTTTCTAGCATGTATGGCACATATAAATTACATGATTGTTAAGGAATGGACATCATATATTTCTTAATCACACTTTCAGTTTAGTTGATTTGAGTGAACTATAGACCTGGAAAACAGAAATCCCAGAGTGAGTAGTTTTTTAGAGTAAAGTAGTGCTTTACTTTTTGGGAACAGTTCTTCCCAGGAGGCACGTGTTCTGCAATTTCTATTATGACATTGACTGAGAGTGACAGCTTCCAAATACTTATAGGAGGTAAGAATCTGATAACAATTAGGAAGTAGTTGTCAGGTTTGTGGCCAGCAGAAAAAACATCTACTCTGATGAGACAGGTCTGCTGCTTTCAGATCAAGAAATTGATTGTGGGCTGGAGCCACTTACTGCCTACCTACTCTCAAGAACAGCAAGTGTATTCCGTTTTAAGTGACAGAGCCACCAGTGTGACTTAATTAATTGAATTTGTCATTGAATCTCCTTGGCCTTGGCTCCTTTAGGGTGCTCTGTAATTTCCGTGGTGAGGTTAGCAACTTGGTTTTGCATGCTTATGTAAAATTATTTTCTCCTTTCCTTTTACGGGCAAGTAGGGTGGCATTGAAAAGTTGCAACAGAGATTACCAGCCTGACTCCAAGGGATACTAAATGCCTCCACAACAAATTTTGAGAAAATGACATATATTCTGTGGTCATCATATTGGTGCTGAAATTGGTGCTGTTTTTGATAAAGTAACTAAACAGCTGTTTGTAACAGATACGCCATAAGAGGTGTGTGGTACTTAATCATTAAACTGCATCTGTGTTTTACTCAATTCTTGTCATGTTTTGTTGAGTGCCTAGTGGGTGGTCTGAGCTATCTAACCTTCACTGTGGTATCACGTTGCGAATTTCAGAACTTGCTAACTTCACAGTGGATGTTTAAAGCGGCCATAGTTACACTTGACTTTCAGGCTGTTACCTCCTTAGGTGAAATATAACATGTGTCAATTCTAATCTGTGCTAGGAAGGAACATCTAAATTAAAATCAAACAAAAGATGGTGTGCTCATTTCCTTTCCCATTTTTCTCCCAATTTAGCAAATATTTTGCTTTCTACGTCTCGAAGATGTGTAGCCTTATTGCATAACACAATGCTGGATTCCCTGTCCTGCAGTTTCAGGGACACTCCCATAGATCTGAGTTCTTTGAATTCATTACTGAGTGGGGTCTGCTAGAGGTGGCAATAGGGGAACAGAAATCCTGGTGCAAAGTTGTTCTACGAAATGACAAACGTGATCGACTGAATCATGCATTGTAGATTAGATGTCGTATGGGGGCTCCTAGAAAGAACCAGACCTGTCATGTGAATATCTTTACAAACCATGAAACAAGAGAATGAGGATTAGTAATGAGTTGCAATGCAAATTTGACAACTTCATATTAAATTTCTTAGGGTTTAGGACCTGCTTATCCGTTCTCTCCATTTTGTATCCTTTAAAAAATGGTTATTTTGAAATTTCCATATACTTGAAAAGCAGAGGAACAGAGTAAGAGCCAGAGCCAGAGCCAGAATGAGAGCGAGAATGGGGGTGGGGGTGGGGGAGAGAGAGATCCCATCCTCTGATTCACAAATGCTGCTTCACATGGGACTGGGCCAGGTTAAAGCCAGGAGCCCAAGTCTCCCATGTGAGTAGCAGAGACCCAAGCACTTGAGTCGACTCTGCTGCCTTCCAGGATACTCTAGCCAGAAAGTGGATCCTAAATGGAGTAGCCAGGATGTGAACTGCCAACTTTGAAAATAAGATGAATCTAGGGTGTTGGCAGGTTATTAACTTGCATTATCAGAACTGACCATCAGTAGTGTCACACTTTGCACGTGATTATTTATGAATGCAAATTCTGTGATTTTTTTTAACCCTCCACTCTTTTGCCTACGTGTATGGAGACATTTAGTTTGGAGTTTGAAGGGATTGATTTGGCTCTTCTAGGATTAATACCAGCTAGGAGATTTGGTTATATCAATGTAAATGGTCAGTAGAACAAAAAATGAATCATCCCAATAATGGGGAAACATTCATAGGGGAATATGCATGATGGGGCCATTGGTTTTTTGTGATTGATAAAAATTAATTAAGATGGGTAGGTGTGTATTTGTGTGTCTATGTGTTAGGTGGCCTGAGAGTGTCAACAGTGGATCTAAGCACTAAGAAACACAAAAACAAAAATATTTGGAATTGTAAGTCAACAGATAAATAATATCATATAAACTTGTTTTAGGACTAATATTAAATATACAATCCTTTTTCATTTTACAAATACAGCATGTCATTACTTTAAAAATATTTAGATAACTTGAAAGACACAATTAAGGCAATTATATCTACCTGGAGAAGCCTCAGCCTGCAACGTATTGGAAGCTATTTAAACAATATGAAAAGTTCACTCAGAATTTGTAGCTTGCAGAATTTCAGGAGAGAAGGTCAAGGCATAACATCTTAGCTTGCTACTTATACAGACATCAAAACCCTAATCTTACTGCAAAGACACAAAATACCTTTGAGGTTCTGAACAGAAGCAAATTTCATAAATATTTTTAAAACTTTAAAATATTTATTGATCATGAAAGGAGGAGGACATCACTTTAAGGAAGGAGATGAATTATGAGCTACAAAGTAGACCAGGAAATAGTTGATAAATGCTTTAACAACAATGAATGCCTCGGCGCACTGGAACAAAGAGGCTCTTCTTAGATATACTTGAACATAAGGGTAAGCGGCAGCTTGGTTGTGAATGATCGGGTTCAAATGTTTGAATTTTTCATGAAGTGATTGGGAACAATAAAGCATTTGAACAGCAAAGGAGGAGTCCTAGTAGTATTATAGGAGGTGAAAACTGCCAGGGGTGCTTTCTATCAGAAGAAAGAGCCTAAAGGGACATGCTAGTCAGTTTTAGTTCTATAACAAACAGCCTGGAAATACCACAGCTTCGCAATCATAAACATTTATAGTTTTCTTTCATTGTTTTATGGGTCAACTTGTTTTAGATTGTAAATTTCCTGGACGTGCTGGTGACTGAAAGTTGGGTTAAGGTCCTTTCTACAGTGTCCCACCCTGAGATCAGAGTCTAACGGGGACATTTTTTCTCCCAACAATGACATAAACACAAGAAAAACCTGTTGACTCTTATAGCCTCAGCTCAGAAGTAGTTATGCCTGCCCCTTTCCTCGTCCATTTCATTGGTCCAGCTCAGCATCAAAGGAGTGGGATAATATACTTTGCCCATTCTAATGCAATCAAAGACAGAGTGGAGAATTGGGAACCATCCTCCAAATGTCTGCAATGGCCATGGCTGGGTCAGATGAAACCAAGAGCTAGGAGCTTCATCTGGGTCCTCCACATGGGTGTAGGGGCTCAAGCAGGTGAGCCATCGTCTGCTTTCCCAGGTACATTAGCAGGGAGGTGGATAGGAAGTGGAACATCTGGGACCCAACTGGCTCCTGTGTAGGATGCCAGCATCTCAGGCAGCACCTTAACTACCACAGTACCGACCCTCACAAGAGACATTCTTTTTTTAAGATTTATTTATTTTATTTGAAAGGCAGAGGTACAATGAGGTAGAGGCATAGAGAGAAAGAGAGGTCTTCCATCCGCTGGTCTAGTCCCTAGATGGCCTCAATGGCCAGAGCTGCACTGATCCGAAGCCAGGAGCCAGCAGCTTCCTTGAGGTCTCCCAACAGTGTATGTGGACCCAAGCATGCAGGCTATCCTCCACTGTTCTTCCAGGCCACAATAATGAGCTGGATCGGAAATGGATCAGCTAGGACCCGAACTGGCACCCATATGGGATTCTGGCACTGCAGGCAGCTACTTTACCCATTATGCCACAGTGCCGGCCCTAAACACTCTTTTTTTTTTTTTTGACAGGCAGAGTGGACAGTGAGAGAGAGAGAGAGAGACAGAGAGAGAAAGGTCTTCCTTTTACCGTTGGTTCACCCCCCAATGGCCGCTGCGGCCAGAGTGCTGCAGCAGGCACACCGCGCTGATCCGAACCCAGGGCCAGGTGCTTTTCCTGGTCTCCCATGCTGGTGCAGGGCCCAGGGACTTGAGCCATCCTCCACTGCACTCCCGGGCAACAGCAGAGAGATGGCCTGGAAGAGGACAACTGGAACAGAATCCGGTGCCCTGACCTGGACTAGAACCCGGGGTGCTGGCACCGCTAGGTGGAGGATTAGTCTATTGAGCCATGGCACCGGCCCCTAAACACTCTTAATGATAAAGGAACGGGATTTTCTGATTGGTCTGGTATCAAGAATCCAGAAAAATAATTCAAATTCAATTCAAAGTTCAAAATGTAGGTAACTAACCAGGTAGGTAGCTGGAGATAAGTAATTTGTTTTAAAGACAAAAAATTAAAAGGTTGAAGAAATGACTCTTAACCAAGTTTTTCCAACTCTTCAATCCATAACCTCAATCACCATGAGATTTCTTGAGTCGTATTACTGCCGGAATAGAACATAATGCTGCTCACATATCTGAGTTGGCCGAGTCGTAACTGCTCTTAGACTTATCAGCTCAGTTCCTCCCTGTATCTATTGGGAACATGTCAAACCAACATTTTAAGAACAAAGTTCATGTTCTTTTTCAGGAATGACTGGACTGAGAGATATTGCAAGAGAGTTAGAAGTGATGAGGTATCCCCAAGATATGTTTGTTTTGTCTGTTTTAACTCTGCTAAGATTTTCATTTAGAATTAAACTATTTAACTCATGTATTGGGTAGGTGTACTATTTTATTATTTTCTTTCATAGTTTTTACATTATGCCCTTTGGATGCATCAATTTTTCAATGACTCCATGCTAAAATGAAGAATGTGTCGAACATAGGAGATAAAAGTGGAAGTTTGACTATAGCAAATATCTCCATGTGCGAAGTGGGGGATTGGGGAGGCTGAAACTATTCTGAAGTGGATGCTGGATAAAGTATGAATGGCCATGAGCAGAGTATTTAGGACCTTAGGAGAAAAAGCTGAAGGGAGAGCCAGGATCTTCTTCGAGATGATTTAGTGGTTGTGATTCCAATGGGGTTGAACCTTGGATGATAAAGGCCATCATTGTCAGGCCATCACAAAACACATCAAACACCAGAATAAAGAAAAAGATTTATTATCGCGTGGGGGAAACCCGGAAGGCTGCCTCCCCATGCAGGAGAGAACAGCAGCCTATACTGCAAGAACAAGTCTTCTATAGCTTTGCAGAGGTAAGGAAGTGGGAGCAGCAAAACCCATTAGAGTGGGGGTGGAGCTAATGCTTGTGATTGAGACATTTGGTCACCTGACTTCTAGTAAGCCAGGCTGGGTTTAGAATAAAATTTATTGTACAAAATGGTGAGGAGGTCAGAGCCTAAAATGACACCACAGATAAGACCGTACCATTTTGCTAATATTTCCCCCTTTTGTCTTTTATAAAGCAAATGCTGTGTGGGAATATATTGGCCCCACAAGTCCAGGAGTGATGGTGGGATGACTATCTATCTTCTAGAACTGCTTTCTGCTACATAGGGTGACAAGTTACTCTCCACTGGCATGGAGCGATGTCCAAAGCCATGATGTCCTAAGTAGGCAGCTGAGTATATCCCTGTAGTAACATTTGGTTGACTGCCTGGTTGGTGAAGGCTTTGGTTTGTTCCATTATCACTTCCTTGGATGGCATTGGATGAGGTCTCAATGGACCTGGTGACCTTCTCTTGTAACTGTTGGAGTAGTTTTAGATTCATCTGGTTGAGTTGACATTGTAACACAAAGCTGTTCCTGACATCACTACTGAGGTGAGGGAGGCTGCAAAGCTGATCCCAACCAAAAGTTGCTTGTTTCTTGTGGGTAGGGGGGTTTTTCTATAGAAAAAATGCTCAATCGGAACTGCCCCAAATGATGGAGTTAGAATTGTGCCAGGGAATTCCAATACAATCCCATCAAGGTGGCATGTACCAAGGCCATCTCACTAGTCCAAGTGATCAATTTCAGTTCACAATTGATCACACTGATAGGTCTAAGAGTCAAAGGGATCACACAAACAAGACTAGTGTCTGCTAATACTAACTGATAGAATCAAAAAGGGAGAGAATGATCCAACATGGGAAGCGAGATACACAGCAGACTCATAGAATGGCAGATGTCCTAAATAGCACTCTGGCCTCAGAATCAGCCCTTAAGGCATTCAGATCTGGCTCAAGAGCCCATGAGAATATTCTAGGCATGGAAAGCCAAGAAACTCTGGAAAAAAAAAGAAGACCTAAATGAAAGATCTCTGTGAGTGAGATCCCAGTGGAACGAATGGGGCCATCAAAGAAGGAGGTACCTTTCTCTGAAGGGAGGAGAGAACCTCCACTTTGACTATGACCCTGTCGGAATAAGATTGAAGTCGGCGAACCCTAAAGGCTTCCATAGCCTTGGCAACTCATGACTAGGGCCTAGGGAGATTACTGAGGCCATAAACAAGAGTGTCAAATTGTTAAATCAACTTCCGGAGTCACTGTGTACTTACGTCTCATGTGGGATCTGTCCTTAATGTGTTGTCCAATGTGAAGTAATGCTATAACTAGCACTGAAACAGTATTTTACACTTTGTGTTTCTGTGTGGGTGCAAACTGATGAAATCTTTACTTAGTATATACTGAATCTATCTTCTGTATATAGATAATTAAAAATGAAAAAAAATCTTGGTGTTAAATTGGAAATTGCCTAGAAAATTAATCAATTTTTTAAAAAAAATATATCATGTAGGATCTCTGTCCTTAATGTGCTATACATTGTGAATTAATACTATAACTAGTACTCCAACAGTATTTTTCACTTTGTGTTGCTATGTGAGGGCAAACTGTTGAAATCTTTACTTAATATATAGTAAACTGATCTTCTGTATATAAAGAGAATTGAAAATGAATCTTGATGTGAAGCAAGGGGAGAGGGAGTGGGAAAGGGGAGGGTTGCGGGTGGGAGGGAAGTTATGGGGGGGGGGGAAGCCATTGTAATCTATAAGCTGTATTTTGGAAATTTATATTCTTTAAATAAAAGCGTTAAAAAAAAAAAAAATCTGAACAATCATACATTAAGTGGGGGAAGAGTACCATCAATCCAGACTGGTTGGGAGTGGGGCCATTGATGTAAGAGTAGAAGAAATGATTACAAAGGATGAGGCCCCAGGACAGGGTCTAAAATAAAGGACAGACATTATTAGAGGATGTAAGAAAGATGCTGTCTAAACCATGAATAATTTTTCTGATTGAGAGGGAAATAGAAACTGACAGAAGGGGGTTGATATTAATCAGGTGGGTTTTAAGGCCTTGCCAGTCATGAAGTCCAGACCCGTTCATCTCTTTACATGGGATACATTCTCAAGGGAGCTGTGAACCTCCTTGGGGAAGGCACCCTGTTAACCTCCAATACCTAGCTGGCCTGGGAGGAGAGCTGGCCTGTACAGGCAGGCGGTATCTCTAAGAGGAAATTTACAGTTCTGCCTGCAACGTTGCTGACTTTACTTGGCCGTCCCCTCAGCAGTGGTGGTTACTTTGGAAGCTGGGTAGAGTGAAGGGCTTTTCACCTTACAACCAACAGGATATGCATCTCTGACCTGGGTATCCTTTGACTCCAGGGCACTTCCTTTTTCAGTGACCCAACTTTTGGTTAGCAGTGCTGCCAGCACTTTTCACAAGCTGACTTCTGCTTAAGCCCTGGCTTTCCATATAAACCAGTGCAGTGGACTGGCTTGTTGGGTCTCCTTGACGGCAGATCACTATGTAGAACAGCCATTAATTGGCCTGCCACCTATCTTTGCATTTTTCTGCTGCCTAGCTTTCTTTCTCTTCCTTCTGGTTTTGTTAAATCACACCAGAAGAAAATTTTAAGAGAATGCAAGTCAAGGGGGTCCTCAAGTTCTCTCTAATCTGTGATGGTCTAAACTAGTAGTCCATGGTAGGATTTAAAAAAAAAAAAAAAAACATTTATCCCTGTGAAGCCTCTGGGCCTTTCTCATTAAGATAACCATCATGTCGGGTACCATAAGATCATTAGACTTTTTAACTTTTAGACATTTCTATCAATAGCATTTTACATTATCATAACTTAAAATTTAGCACCACTTTGCATCTTGACAGTACCTATAATATAATCCAAATAGCCTGATTAGTTGGTGTCTCTTCAAGATGGGAGACATCTATCCTTTGATATTTCCAGGGGCCCATCTGGAAATGTCAAAGTCCAAAGGATTTGGACTTTGATTTTTTTTTTTTTTGAATGCCTGTCAGGGATGCCAAGGAGGTTTAAAATATCTGGTAGAAATAGGATCCCTTAACATCATGACGTAATATAGACAAAATTTGATTATTTTCACAAGGTGATTACTCAAATGCTGTAGAATAAACATACATTTAAACAAACCATAACTCTTAATAACAACTGAGCTGTTTTATTTTTTTTTTTTTTTTTTTTTTTTTTTTTTTTTGACAGGCAGAGTGGACAGTGAGAGAGAGAGACAGACAGAAAGGTCTTCCTTTTGCCGTTGGTTCACCCTCCAATGGCCGCCGCGGACGGCGCGCTGCGGCCGGCGCACCGCGCTCCTCCGATGGCAGGAGCCAGGAGCCAGGTGCTTTTCCTGGTCTCCCCATGGGGTGCAGGGCCCAAGCACCTGGGCCATCCTCCACTGCACTCCCGGGCCACAGCAGAGGGCTGGCCTGGAAGAGGGGCAACCGGGACAGAATCCGGCGCCCCGACCGGGACTAGAACCCGGTGTGCCGGCGCCGCAAGGCGGAGGATTAGCCTGTTGAGCCACGGCGCCGGCCCAACAACTGAGCTGTTTTAAACAATCAGAACTTAACAGACACATTAAGAGAACATACTAGATTACTTTAACAGAACACAAAATCTAAGTCTCTTTGGTCATTCCAAAAATCAGAAAAAAAAACACTTAAATTAAAGAGCTAGTGCATGTAATCATATTCTATAACTTAGAGCAATTTTAACAGAGTCAGACTAGGAAAGAGAAAATAGTTTACTGGAGCTGGATAGAAACTGACAGAGTCACCAATTAAACAAAACTATTAAAATGAGATGCTGCAGGTTTTAAAAAAGATTTTTAAGATGATTTCAAAATATTATGAAAACGTCATTGCTTTAACAGAGGATCCGATTCTAGTTCTATGTCAAGTAATAGCCTTTGCTTTCCACCTGCTGAATTCCTTGATTTACATTGAAATAACCTTTAGAAATCTCTAAATTCAGACATTTTCCAACTAAGATAGCACATTAAATATCAACCTTAATTACTTTCAAGTGGTGTTGAACTGTTTTCATATGGATGACATATGAAAACATGTTAGCAAACCCAAATAGTTTTTCAATAGAATATAAGGTGTTAGGCGTTCCAATGTTTACATTAAGCACCAAATTCACATTAAGCAATAACAGCTGTTTGAGTGAAGATGCTGGTATTACACCAAATCTCTATCTGAATTGAGGTCAAAATTACATGCACATGGAATTCAACTCGTTTTATAAAATTCTAGCTATAAATCAGTGACATTAAACCAGAGACTACAAAATCCACCTTAGGGGCTATAACAAGTATGCATTACCCATTGCTATAACATCAGAAATCTCTCTCTTTTTTTTAAAGATTTATTTATTTACTTGAAAGAGTTACACAGAGAGAAGGAGAGGCAGAGAGAGAGAGGTCTTCCATCTGCTGGTTCACTCCCAAATTGGCTGCAATGGCTGGACCTGTGCCAATCAGAAGCCAGGAGCCAGGAATTTCTTCCAGGTCTCCCACGAAGGTGCAGGGGCTCAAGGACTTGGGCCATCTTTTATAGCTTTCCCAGGCCATAACAGAGAGCTGGATTGGAAGTGGAGCAGCTGGGTCATGAACTGGTGCCCATATGGGATACCAGCACTGAACACGGTGGGTTTACCTATTAAGCCACAATACCGGCCCCATATCATCAGAAACTTCTTAAAACAAATTGCAAAATAAGTTTGGCAAGTTACTATTTACCATTATGTTAGATTTAATGGGAGAGGGCATCCCTCAGAGCAGATGGCCACCCCTCTGGAGATTCCTAAGAAAAATCTGATAGGTGATAGATAAGGGGCCATTATGGAAAAAGAGATATGTCTGGAAATAGTAATTAACCCGTTGAGCCAGCTGGTTTGAAGGTCCAGTAGTCTTGATCATTATTTCACATAGGTTGATAGAGATATATATGTGTGGGATTTCTGAAATTTCTCAAGGGGCTTTATGGTCCTTTTGCGCAGGGCAGGACAGATGCCAAAGTGGCTAGGTTAAAAGACATAGAGTGGCAGAACGGAGGAAGAAGGTTTAGGAAGAGAGAGAGGGGCAATTTTGGCTGTTAACTCAGAGTCATTTGGAGGTAGGAGACAACCGAGAGAAGGGTTGGACGGAACATGGGATGAGGAAGTTCTCACGGCGATCCGTGGAGTCAGACTGGCTGATACTGGGCATCCCCAAGATCACGGCTGTCTGATAGGGAGGGTACAGGAACAGAGTGGGGGTCATCACCCATGCAGCCCCTGGAGCCTGAGGCCAAAAGCCCATGGAAGGGCATAGAACCCGTGGTAAGTCATAGAGCCCATGGAAGGGCATGGAACATGGAGCCCATGGAATGTCGTACAGCCTGTGGTAAGGTGTAGAGCCTGTGGAAGGTGTAAAGCCCATTGTAAGACAGAAAGTCCATGGAAGGCATAAAGCCCATAGAAGGTTGTGGTGTCTGGTACCAGGACTTGGAGCCAAAGCAGAGTGGAACCACGACTTACGGTAAAGGTCGCTGTGAGAGAATTCCCCATTCATTCACTGTCTTAGCTCAGAATTTTGGAGTCTGTGGATGGAGATCACAGAGCTTTCAGTGGCGAGGAAGGCGGTCCAGGGGTGAGTTTATGGTTGACAGAAATCCAGGGTCTGGAAGCAGCTCACATCTCTCAGGAGAGAGCAAGATCAACAGGAGAGTCTGGCCCCAGGTTTCGGCATCAATGTAAGGCCAACAAAGAACACACTAAACACTGGAGTAAGGAGAAAGGTTTCTTATTAGATGGGGGAAACCCGACAGGCTGCCTCCCATGCATGAGAGCACAGCTCCCTGCACTAGGAGAACTGTTCTTACAAAGATAAGGAAGTAGGAGCAGCAAATCCCATCAGGCTGGGGGTGGAGCTGCCACTTGTGGTTGGGCCATTTGGTCATCTGACTCCTAGTAAGCCAGGCTGGGCTTAGAATGAAGCTTATTGTACAAAATGGTGAAGGGGTCAGAGCCCAAGATGGCAGCACAGATAAACTGTACCATTTTACTAACAATTATGGTGGGTGTCAGGTGGAAATGAGGGAAAAGGCAATAGAAACTGGGATCAAGGTCTTCCCTGTTAGGAAAGTCAGAGTACGGCTAAACTGCATTTGGGTGTGAGGGCCTTGTGGGGGGGCGGGGCAGGGTTGAAGATAATGAACTAGGATACCTCTCTGGTGGAAGAAACATCCAAGTAGCAAAGTATTCCCAGTGCTGTGTGGCTTATTTTAACTGCACACCCTAAAATATAAGAAGTCAGTGATTTAAAGATGAAATTTGTAATTAAAAGGGAAACTAGCCTTAAGGATTTAAAAGATTCTCATCCTGCCCTGTGGTGAAGAATGGAAGAACATTTTCAGAAAAGGAAAGTGAAGATGTTGCCAGATGACTTTTGATAAGGAGATTAGTGTGGACAGAAAGAAGCCGGGGGGCCATCCATCAGGACAATGGGGCAAGTCAGGTCCAAGATCACTGCCATTGCCTCTCCATGACAGACCCAGAATGTCAAGGCCTGACAGAAGAAAATAAATCAGAAAAGTGGCAGAGGAGAGACCTGGATCTTGAGGGCTCACTGTCCAGGAATGCCTAAAGACTGCTCCCCATATTCCAGCACAGTGCTCCTGGGTACCCTAGCTGTGGCATCAGTGGGTCTGGGTGTGGCTTAGGTCAGTATGATATGAGTAGGTGGGAGTCAGGGAGGGGAAGGCCTCTGCATATCCCAAATCCCATCGCCTTCCTTGCCAATTCAACATGGCTGAAGACAGCACACTCAAAGAGCTAAGTCTCACTTTTCAATCCTGCACCAAACACCGTGATCGCTTCTGGAGAGCCACCCCACCCTAAAGCCTGCCTCCTTAGAACATTAATCAGACCCTGCCCCAAGCACCAGCTTTTATCTTTTATCTATGATCTGGATAACTCCAGCCTGGGAGGGGGCAATGCTAACTCATGAGGTTGTCTGAACTCGCTTCTCAGTGTGCACCATCCCTTTGCTTTTCAATAAATGCTGCCTTTCTGCTTACCTGTATCTATGCCTGCTGGTTGTAGTCCTACAAGTGGGAAGCAAGAACCTGGGCTAAATCTAGCTGGGATTTTTTTGAGCTCAGCTAGGGTTCTGAATCCTCACAAGAACTACTCTAGAGGGTATAGACAGTACAAATTAGTCATGTCCACATGATGCTAATTGTTCAGTTATGAAGTGCACAAACTATGGGGTCATAGTGAGGCAGGCTTAGTGGGAAAGGATAGGTAATTAGAAAGACAACTCAATGTGGCCAATGTTAACCATATCGCAACTCTCTCATGGCAAGAAATAGGTCTTTAACATTAGTAATTAAGAAGCCAGAGTGCTTACACTGGGCAGATAAGTCCACCTCCTTACACTGGGCAGATAAAAAGAAGTCAGTTTTGACCAACTCAAGTGTCCACCTTGGCTGCTGACAAAACTGTGCTTCATTATAATGATAAAAACACTCCTGGGAGGAGACTTAAAATGCAAAGGAAATACATAACACAGGTTAGAGCATGTTATCCCAATTGCCCTTGCTCAGACAGAAACCCACCCTGGTAAAGGACCCTCTCATCTTGAAAAGCAGCTGCCCTGACTTGGAAAAACATGATAACAGAGTTTAACTCAGCACTTGGGCACTGCAGCAGCAATCATGCCTTGAGCCTCACACATTTGTGATTTAGATAAGACTCTGGGCTTTGGACTTTTGAGTTAACACTAGAATGAATTAAGATTTTAGGGCTATTGGAATAGAATGAATGCATTTTGTGTGTCAGGAAGATATGAATTGTGGGGGCCAAAGGCAGAATTCTGTGGTTTAAATGTGGCCCCCACCAAAACCCAGATGGTTGGAAATTGACTCCCAAAGCGAAGGTCGAGGGATGGCACCTAAGAGTGATTGGGCATGAGGGTAAGCAGATTAGTGTCACTGTTGAGGAGTAGGTTCCTAATTGTGGGAAGTCCCATGCTTGCTCTCTTTCGCTTTCCTCTTCTCTCTCTCTGGTCCTCTCCGCCCTTCCACCATGGGATTATGCAGCAAGAAGACCCATACCAGATCCTGCAGACCCTGGACTTCCAAACCCCTAGACTGTGAGGCAGTAAACTTGCATTTATGATGAATTACCAGCCTGCAAAACTCTCTCATAGCAGCACAAAATGACCCAACAAACTTTCATAGTCTTGATTTTTACATCTCTTATATGAAAGGAGTTAAAAAGACAAAAAGCTTTCATTACTTTGACCTGTGGCTAAATTAGATCAAATATGTGTAGCTTAGCTCTGTAACACTATGTTTGACATGTAGTAAACTAAACAAATTATTTGTATTGTTGCTTTTATTATAATATTCCCATTGTACAAATACTTTAACTACCAGTATCTAACTCCTGAGACTTGATACCTTGAAGGCCCTAAAAATTCCAACCTAACTTTTTTATCTCCTGAGCTTCACCAGCAAATCCCTAATACAGGACTTGCTACTTGTTTTGTCTCTGCTAAACCCGTTTTCCAAATATATCCAAATTTCCTTTAATCACAAAAGTTAGCTAATATTATTTCCTTGATTAAAATTTCCATACATGGCAAGGAATATTTTTCTTACTTTTCTCATAGGAACATGTGGGTGTAGGAAACATTCTATTTGGGTATAATGGGAAAATAATGATTTTCATAGATATGCTTTTTTTAAAAATCTGGAAAACCACGTTTTCTTCTAGTTATTTTTATCAAAAATATATTATTATTTTGTCCTAGAAATAATTATGCAGATAATATTTTTTTGTTCTTTTTCTAAATACCATTTTGAATAGGATCCTATAGCTCTAATTTAGTATGTATAAAATGCTCTCAGCACAACATTGCCTGAGGCAAGCAGCCATCTTGAAAAGATGCAGGCTATTTGCATATTATTTACTGTTTCTATTGTGCTGCTTCATGTTCATATAAAATACATTTTATATCAAATGAAGATAAAAAGTAGTAAGTTTTGGAAAAGTTAAAAACATATTCTCACTAACCTTTATTTTATCTGTTTTTCAGGACTGACCTTCCTTAAATTCAATAACACATTTGCACAATAAAAATGATCCCTTCAAATGTAATCTATAGTCTGAAATTTATAATACAAATGCATATTATACTTATAAATGTAGATTTATTTTTATACACACTTTGGCAAAAAACTTAAGTTGTTATCATTTCTTTGCTCTAATCATTTCCTATTGTATGGAATAAAATTCCCACAAAGAGCTTGAAAACAGTATAATTTATATTTTATAAAGGCTTATTTTTGTTTTCTTTTTAATTTTTTGCTAGTGGTAGTCTTACTAGTGACAGCTTTTATTTTTCTTCCAAATTCTGAAATAGAGTGTGCTGTGCATGCCTGGGTCAGCCATGCTTGCCTTTAAGCCATGTGTGAGCTGCTCCCTTGATCAAACACTGGACAAATATGCAAACTTCACCAGTAGGATTTCACCCCCTTACAATTCATATTCTCCTATTAATTCATCAACTATTGCATATCTTTGTGTTATCTTAGCTTAAGTGATGGCGTGTTTCACATGAGTAACTGATGAAATAAATAACCTTTGAGGAGATAGATATTCTGATTTCAGTGCATTTGAGACTATGTAGCAAAATAATGCCTTTTGGAACATGAGATGTGTTTCCATCTTTTTCAGATTGCATCAACTCCAAAATATTAATTCGCAAATTGGCTTGAATTTACAAATGATCTTAGCTAACTTTACATTTCATGTAAATTTTTAAAAAGTGAGAAACTGAATACTCTCCCAAGAGATAGCTTCCTTAATTTATGTTTAAAATTATAATATACAGATGATAATTCACACACTATAATAACGTATGTGAGAACACTTTAATGGAACTATTGAATATCTGTACTTTCGATTTTGAGATCATTTTATTGGTTCTCTTGCTTTGTGACAAATCATCAGAGTTAGCTGTTTGAAGCCTCACAGTGTTCAGGATCTCACTGTGTCTTGTGCCGTGGTTCTAGGTTTGGCTTGGCTGGGTCTTCTGCTGCAGGATTTCATACAAGGCTGCAGACAGTGTGCTAACCTGGGCAATGGTCTTGCCTAAAAGCTAGAGTCTAAGGAAGGCTTCTCAGCTTTACAGTTTTGACAAAATTTAATTTCTTGTAGCCTGTTGGACTGAGGACCCAGTTCCTAACTAGCTCTAACCTGAACACTTTCCTCTGTTGCTTCTTACCTAGGCCCCTCCAACAAGGCCACCAGATTCATCAAAGGCTGTAAAGTGAGAAAGTGTCATAAAATGCAAGCTAGGGGTCAGCGTTGTGGCACAGTGGGTTAGGATACCGCTTGTGAGGCTGGCATCTCTTATCTGGGCACTGCTTTGAGTTTCTACTACTTGGCTTCCGATCCACCCCGCTGGTAATGGGCTTAGGAAGGTCCCTTTACTTGGCTTCCTGCCTCCCACATGGGAGTCCCACATGGAGTTCCTGGTTCTGGGCTTCAGCCTGCCCTAACCACAACCATTGAGGTCATTTGGGGAAGTGAAACAGCAGACGGTAAAAGGTCACTTTAAAACACACCAAACACCAGAGTAAGGGAGCAGGTTTATTGTCTGGTGGGGGAAACCAGACAGGCTGCCTCCCCATGCACAGAGAACAGCGGCCTGTACTGGGAGAATAGGTCTTACATAGCTTTGCAGAGGTGAGCAAGTGGGAGCAGCAAATCCCATTGTGGGGGGGGGGGGCATGGAGCAGACACTTGTGATTGGGGCATTTGGTCACCTGACTTCTAGTAAGCCGGGCTGGGCTTAGGAAATGGTGCTATGTTACTAACAGATGGAAGATTCCTTCTCTCTCTCTTTCTCTTTTCCTCTCTTCCTCTCTATCACTCTGCTTAATAAGTTTTTAACAAAAATGCCAGCTGGATGGAGGTTACATTCTTCTGTAATGGTAAAGTTCTAAAATTCAGCTTATTTCGTATCATCCAACGTGCATATATGAGGTGTTTTATGTAAGTGACAGATGTCTTACTACACATTTTGCAGAAAACAGTTGTATTAGAAGCTATGTTTCTTAGTCCTTGTTGCTAGGTGCACAAGATGAGGGCCAGATGACTTGTGGTGAAGAAGGAAGAGTTGACCCCATCAGAAGAACAATGATTGACCTATGTCTGCAAAGGGAGAGGAGAACCCTACTATACTTTCTCCTTCTCCCTCTTAAAAGGGTGTCTTCCTTACTCCAAGTCTTTGTTATGCAAACAATTCTCTACAGGTCCCAGATAACCCCTGTGTCTTGTCTAAAGCCATGAGAAGTCTAGAGATCCTGGTCTCATTTCTTCTCAAAATGTAGATCTTTAGGAAGATAAGCTTTGTAGCCATCCTGGTAACTTGGAGGCTCAAACTAGAGTCTTATTCTACATAGGCAGCAAGCATTTAGTCAGCCTAAGCAGATAAGAGAAGTTTTTTTTTTTAATTTAAAGTAAACAAATTTCATGTAATTCATATATACAGACTTAGCAATATAGTGATATTTCCCATCTTATCCTCCCGCCCGCCCATACTCCACCATCTTCCTTCTTCATCTCCTATTCCCTCCTTTAATTTTTATAATTATTTACTTTCAGTTTACTTTATACCCATAAGATTAACCCTATACTAAGTAAAGCATACAAAAATAGTAACAAGAAAAAGACATTATTCCTCAACAGTAGAGACAGGGCTATAAACAATTATTGAATCTCAAAATGTCAATTTCACTCCAATAGATTACCTTTTAGATACTCTATTAGTTGTTCTTCTTTCAAATAAGAGCAATTAACTAGATGATGGCTATTGATCCAATGCTCTTGTGATAATAGTGCTAGGAGGTTAGAACTCTACCTGAACATTTAGCTATTCGGAAAGTGTTCTTTTCCTTCAGTGGCCTAATAATGGAAGTGACACCTGATCACTTTTGTAACATCCTGATAGAAGTACATTATACTCATGGGAAAGGGGTTACTCAAAGGCATGAAAACCTGAAAGGCTAGCAAGTGGAAACTACTGAAGCCATCTTAGGATCTACCTACTACAGCTACCTTTGAAGATAGAAGCAAAATTAGGAAATAACTATGGATGAAAACAATTATGTGAGTTTGTATTAGTAATACTTTTTTATAATTCATTTGCAAATAAGAGAAAGAGAGAGAGAGAGACAGAGAGAGAGAAAGAGAAAGATATATATATATATATATATATATATATATATAGAGAGAGAGAGAGAGAGAGAGAGAGAGAGAACCCAAATGCCTGCATTGGCAAGAATTGGGCTGGACATAAGCCAGCAGCTGGGAACTCAACTCAGGCCTTCTGTAAGAGGGGCAGGAATCTGACTACCTGAGCCATCAGTGCTACCTCTTTCAGGATCCGTGTTAAAAGGAAGCAGGACTCAGAGCTGGAGCTGGGTGTAGAACCCTGGCACTCTGATATGGGACGTGAGCATGCTAACTGCTAGACTAAACGCCCACCTCTGCAACAAATCAGATGGCCTGGATCTGAGAACCAACTCTGCTCCTTATTCCAGCTTCCTGTGCACCCTGCGAGGCAAGACGTGATGACTCGAGTAGTTTATCCCTTTCACCCATAAGGGTGAATTATAGCGTATTGGCTTCAGCCTGGCCTAGCCCCAGCTGTTACAGGGATTCGGAGAGTGAACAAGAGCATGGAAGATCTCTCTCTCTCTCTCTCTCTCTCTCTCTCTCTCTCTCTCTCTCTTTCCTTCAAATAAAATAGATAAATTTTAAAAATTATACAGCTTGTGATATTTTGCTATAGCAGCTTAAACAGATAGAGACAGGTGGTATGTGGCTATTTTCTCAAGTTTATAGAAAAATAGAAGACTAATTTCCAAGTTCAATAATGATTAGTATTTATTTAACTTAGAGGATTTTTATTTCAATACTGAAAATAATATTATTATTTTTTGGACTATCCTGGGCTTATAAAAGCTATCAGTCTGGCTGTTTAATTTATTTTTTAAAAATATTTATTCATTTATTTGAAAGTCAGAGTTACACAGAGAGAAGGAGAGGCAGAGAGAGAGAAAGGTCTTCCATCTGCTGGTTTACTTCCCAAATGGCCGCAACAGCCGGAACTGCACCTATCCAAAGCCAGGAGCCGGGAGCTTTTTCCAGGTCTCCCATGTGGGTGCAGGTGCTCAAGGACTTGGGCCATCTTCTATTGCTTTTCCAGGCCATGGTAGAGAGCTGGATTGGAAGAGGAGCTGCCAGGACTAGAACCGGCGTCCATACAGGATGTCAGCGCTTCAGGCCAGGGTGTTAACCTGCTGAGCCACAGCAATGGCCCTGGTTTAATTTCTTTATCAGCAAATGAGGGGAGGAAATTCAAAATGTCTGCAATTCCCTTAGTTTAGATATTTATTGATTTTCATTCTATTTACCTTTTTAAAAAATACTTATTTATTTATTTGAAAGAGTTACATAGAGAGGAGAGTCAGAGAGAGAAAGAGAGCCATCTACCATCTGTTGATTTACTACCCAAATGGCCGCAATGGCTGGAGCTGCACTGATCCAAAGCCAGGAGCCAGGAGCTTCTTCTGGGTCTCCCATGTGGGTGCAGCGCCCTAGGACTTGGACTGCCTTTACTGCTTTCCCAGGCCATAGCTGAGAGCTGGATCAGAGTGGAGCAGCGGGGTCTCAAGCCAGCACCATATGGGATACTGGCTCTTCAGGCCTTGGCGTTAACATGCTGTACCACAGTGCCAGTGGCTCCTCTATTTATCTTTTAAATTTAATATTTGTCAGGTTCAGGTCATCGTCTTTTTCTTCTCTAATATTATTAGAGTATGAATAAGTTTATTTTTTAAGGACAACTATGTGACAATGCAAAATGAAAGGTAGACTATGTTTTTAAAATACATCAGGCAGGAAAGTTCAAGAAAGGTAAACCCTGTGGATTCTAGTTTTGATATATGAGGTAAGAAATTAAAAACTTTGATCTACTTTGCATATATAAAAGTATATAGTTTTCTTTTCCTCTTCTTCTTGCAATGTAACTCAGGCATGTTGCATTGACCCATCCAGCTCTCCATCTTTGGAGGCAGGTAGAGTGGATTTTCTTGATCCTCACTCCATTTGTCTTCTGCTCTTGCTGCAGTCAATAATGACCTCGAGTTTCATGTTGTCAAATCCATGAACAGTTGTCATTCTTTCTCTTCCTGGACGTTCACTAATATCTGGTTTATTTGATGAACTTGACTGATTTCTTTATGTTACAAAAACAGTTTTTAAATCATAATTTCACATTCTTTGGTCAGCTTTCTTTCCTTTAATCCTGGCTATGTCTCTTTTACACAGCCTAATGTCTTTGTATAGTGCTTCTTTGTTCTCCAAGATGGTGGAATTGAGACATTACCAAGAAAGAACTCAAGACCCTGCCAACAAAGAAAAGCCCAGAACCAGATAGCTTCACCCCTGAAATCTATCAAACATTTAAAGAAAAACTCACTCCAATTATTCTTAAGTTATTCAAAACAATTTAGAGAGATGGAATCCTCTAAAAATTCTTTCTATCAAGCCAAAATCACCTTAATCCCTAAACCTGAAAAAGATACAACAGAGAAAGAGAAATACAGACCAATCTTCCTGATGAACACAGACACAAACATCCTCAACAAAATACTAGCCAATTGTGGGAATAAGAGAGGGAGGAGATGTACATTTTGGCACATGCTCAAGCTGACTTGCCCCAAAAGGTAGAGTTAGAAATGTGCCAGGGGATTCCAATTCAATCCCATCAAGGTGGCATGTACCAATGCCATCTCACTAGTCCAAATGATCAATTTCTGTTCACAATTGATCATACTGATAGGTCTAAGAATCAAAGAGATCACACAAACAAGACTAGTGTCTGCTAATACTAACTGATAGAATCAAAAAGGGAGAGAACGATGCAACATGGGAAGCAGGATACACAGCAGACTCATAGAATGGCAGATGTCCTAAATAGCACTCTGGCCTCAGAATCAGCCCATCAGGCATTCATATCTGGCTGAAGAGCCCATGAGAGTATTTTAGGCATGGAAAGCCAAGACACTCTGCAAAAACAAAACAAAACAAAACACCTAAATGAAAGATCTCTGCGAGTGAGATCCCAGTGGAAAGAACGGGCCATCGAAGAAGGAAGTACCTTTCTCTGAAGGGAGGAGAGAACTTCCACTTTGACTATGACCTTGTCTAAATAAGATCAGAGCCAGCGAATTCAAACGGCTTCCATAGCCTTGGCAACTCATGACAAGAGCCCAGGGTGATTACTGACACCATAAACAAGAGTATCAATTTGTTAAGTCAACAACAGGACTCACTGTGCGCTTACTCCTCTTGTAGGATCTCTGTCTTAAATGTGTTGTACATTGTGAATTAATGCTATAACTAGTACTCAAAAAGTATTTTTCACTTTGTGTCTCTGTGTGGGTGCAAACTGTTGAAATCTTCACTTAATATATACTAAATTGATCTTCTGTATATAAAGAGAATTGAAAATGAATCTTGATTTTAATGGAATGGGAGAGGGAGCAGTAGAGGAGAGGGTTGCAGGTTTGAGGGAAGTTATGGGGGGGGAAAGGCATTGTAATCCATAAGCTGTACTTTGGAAATTTATATTTGCTAAATAAAAGTTTAAAAAAATCAAATACCTTGGAATAGATTTTACCAATGATGTCAAAAATCTCTATGAGAATTACAAAACATTAAAAAATAGTAGAAACAAAAAATGAAAAAATTGCTATGTTCATGGAATGGAAGAATCAATACCATCAGAATGTCCATACTACTAAAAGCAATGTACAGATCAATGTGATATGTATCTTCTCAAAATTCCAAAGAAATTCTTCTCAGATATAAAAAAATGATGTTGAAATTCACGTGAAAAATCAGGAGACATCAAATAGCTAAAGTTAAGTAATTTTATACAACAAAAACAAAGCTGGAGACATCACAATACAGATTTCAAGACATACTACAATGTGGTTGATCCTGTGCTTGGCAGGATGCTGCCAGCCTAGCCCATGCAGGGGGTTAAGAGGGCATGACACACCACGCCTCCTGGGAAGGACCCTTTGACCTGACTACTGGTAGTCAGCAGGAGCCCAGGCACATTTCCCCACCCTTGTTTCCTATTGAAGGGCCTTGTAAATGTCAATCAAGTAAACAGCTCTGGGGTGTGGCCCAGACCCATGAGGACCACCTGGAAGGCTACTTAGGCTACACAACCTTCAGGCTGATTGAAGAAGCATACAGGCACCAGTATTGGCTTCAACCTATAGAATTAGTGTTACCTCGAACTAGCCACACCCCTTTTGCTTGACCCATAAAAGTTTATGCTTGATTTTTAATAAATGGACATGTTCACTGAAACTTGTCTCTGGTGCTTCTTGTTGAAGAACGCCATCACTCCACCATCCCAACAGTGTGGGCCTCACAGGACGAGCCCGCACTAAAGGGCATTTATAATTGAAACAACCTGGTATGGTACAAACACAGATAGATAGACCAATGAAACAGAGTAGAAACATTAGAAATTAATCCAATCATCTGCAACCAACTTATCTTTGACAAAGATCCCTACAGTAAGAACAGCTCTTAAGTAGTTATGGTCTGGGTGAAAAGCCCAGGGGAAAATTTCAGGCATGGAAAGCCAAGACACCATAGAAAAAAGTGTTCTACATAAAAGACCTCTGTGGGTGACACCCCAGTGGAAAGAAGCAGCCACCACAGCCACCAAAAATGATGTACTTTCCTGTGAAGGGAGGAGAGAACTTCCATTTTGCTTGTAGAGCTAGTGGATCCAATAGGCTTCCACAGCTTAGGCAGCTCATATCAAGAGCCTCAGGTCACTAACACAATACATAAGAGTGTGTTAATTGTTAAATAAACAACGTGTCAGTGTGCACTGACTTCCCGTGCAGGACCTCTGTCCCCAAAGAGTTGTATCATGAGACTCATGGGCAAAACTTGTTCTCATGAAGCACTTCATTTTAGCAATATTAAGTGGAGGATATTCTTATGTCCCATAAGTTATACTGATGTTTAAGAGCTCACAAAACATAGCATTCTTGGGCTCTTTAAAGATAATTAAGTTTATACAAGAAAAGAAAGGGGAGGAAGGAAGGGAAATGAGGAAGGGGAAAAAAAAACTGAAATCACCTTCGAGATGCAATAGCTTTGGACAGCCCTTCTGTGGATTGTTGTACAGGTGTTTTTTTTTTTTCTTTCTCAGACTAAGGATTGAACTCTTTACCTAGAATAGTGTTAATACTCTGAATATAATGACAAATGAAAATAGATATTAGTGAAAAACTGGACAGGGAACAGGAAAAGGAAGAGTGGTGCGAGAGTGGATGGGAGGGCGGATATGGTAGGAAGAATTACTATGCTGCTAATGTTGTCATTATGAGATGCATGCAAATAAATAAATGAATAAATAAATTCAACAATAGTTAACTATTTCAGAAATTCCCTTATTTGCACATAAAGGAATGCTGGTTCTTCCTAACACTGCAGCTCTACTCTTATGCGCCTTTTTGGCATGAAAGGGTAAGAAGTTAAACTTGCTTGGCCCAAGTGGAAGTTAAATGCAGTGATAATTTGTCAAAAGTTGATTAACCAGAGATGGACGCAAACTTGAGTCTCTACTACTGCCAGAAGAAACCACATTTTTCTTTTTGGAACAGAGTATTTAGCTGAGCCCATTGAATTCTAGGTATCAGGTCTTTTTCTTCATGCTGTATTGTTTCCTCTTAGGAAGGTGTCAGAAATGCAGATCACCAAGCAATGACATTCTTGGCAAGAATGAAAAGACAGTCATGGAAGTCTTGAGTGAATTATTTGGTTCATATCACATAACACAGTTGATTTGGCCAGTTTGCACTTGGTGTCTTTGCCAATAGTTATTTAAAAAGAATAAATTCTCAACCATGGAAGGCAGATTCCTTAAACATTTTCTCCTTTTCAAAATTTTGTATAAGGTGGTGTCATTTGCAAGATCAATTTGTAGACTTGCATAAGAAGAAAAAAATACAATTACTTGGGGGGATATTCAATGCAATAATTAGACTCGAGTATAATTATACTTTTTTGTTATCACTGTCTATGCACATTTCTTGTTTCATTTATTATTCACATTGTTTCCTTTACCAAAATCAATCATATTCTTTTGGTGCTGTAAGGGATCCAAACAGAAATGAGTTTTGCAGTGACAGGATTTTGTAAGTAGTACCACTTACTTCTCTTTGCTCACTTGACTCTAAAACTCATAATAGATTCAACTCAATTGCTTATATATAAACCATTTGTAAATATTTTTCAGCATTTTAGGTGTTTTATGAATAACAGACAGGTTTATGGAGGATAACCAAATCATAATTTGTAGGATGGGATATATATTTTTTGAAGTAATACATCATTATAACAATAGATATACAAAGTAAGTCACAATTCTCTCTGTTCTGATAGTCAACTTACAATTCTTAATAAAAATGAAGGAAAGTATTTATTCTGATTCAGTTGACATTTACCACGATTTCACTGATGTGTTTCAAGAATCCCATTCATTACACTTTGACATGGTCAACTGCTCACTGTAGGCTCTTGAAGCCCTTCTGTACAATTCCTCCAGTCAGGCTCTTGGATCCACCTTCTCCAGTGAGTTGTGCATAGTTCAATACTTTTCTCACTGTTGGGTGCTTAGACACTGTCAAATGCCTTAATCTTTTTTTCTCTATCTTGAATCCACTTTGTTTTCCTCCTCTGGAGTCCTTTTTAATGGCCGTTATGACCCTTTGCCCTTTTAACAAGAAGACAACACCTAAAATCATGCATTTGAAGCATTAACTTTGCTTGGATTACAAGCTAGAAATAAAGCTCTCAATCCTATTGAGTCACTATTTCTCTGATTAAGTCTTTCTACTGGAAGTACAGGCTATGCTTTAATGGTTCTGTCATTTCTGTTCTGCTATAACGAAGGTGAAAATGATTGTCTAAGTTTTATTTTAATTTTTAAAAACTTAGCTGCTTGAAAATACCGAAGCCTTAACAATTCCTCAAGTTAATTATTTTAATTTACTTACATTTACTAGAAAAATGACAGTTATCAGAAAAATATCTCTATATATGCATATATATAATAAATTGTTGGCTCAACTTCTTAGAGAACAAGTAATGAAATTATTTTAAGAATGAAGCTGTAATGACTGTCAGCAAATTCATTTTTTTAAAGATTTATTTATTCATTTGAAAGTCAGAGTTACACAGAGAGAGGAGAGGCAGAGAGAGAAAGAGAGGTCTCCCATCTGCTGGTTCACTCCCTAGTTGACCACAATGGCTGGAGCTGTGCCGATCTGAAGCCAGGAGCCAGGAGCCTCTTCCTGGTCTCCCACGTGGGTGCAGGAGCCCAAGGACTTGGACCATCTTCTGTTTTCCCTGGCTATAGCAGAGAACTGGAAGTGGATCAGCTAAGACTCATACTGGCGCCCATATGAGAGGCTGGTACTGCAAGCAATGGCTTTACCCACTATGCCATAGCACTGGACCCCATCATTCACTTAAAAACCAAAAAAAAAAAAAAAACAAAACAAAACAAAAAACCCAAAATCAAAACAAAAACTTTCTCTTAGGAAGAGGTGGAGTATACAATATTAATCGGTATGAGAAGAGAACATGTTAGTTTTTAAATTTTTAATCCTTATAAATCCAATTTTGTTAGTGATTATGTACAATATTAGTGTTATATGTATCATAGGATATCGAACATTTGGAAATGTTATATTATTGAAATAACAAATGAATGTAATCCATTATTTTAAGAAGGTTAGTTAACATTTACTATGTGATGTAAACCTATTTTTTATACCGACTAGATCAGTATGAACCAGGAAGGAAAATGTATTCATAATACAATAAAGAAATCGAGAGGCAGAAAAGTCTGTTGGATATCTAATTTCCAGAAATACTACTAATTTACAGGAAAAAAGTTTCAAAGGTAGATTTTTCAAGTACCAGAAAATTCGACATTATAGAAATAATTATTAAAGAATATAATTTTCCCATACAAGAATATAATTTTCCCAGTCAAGAAAAAAGGTCTGTGTTGTTTGCTTAAACGTCTGCTGACAGCAATTTCATCGGATGACCATTTCCTAGTCATGTTATTTTCCTGTCAGTTAAAAGTGAGCCACCCCATATCAATACAATATGCATACATCCATTCATAAAGTGATTCAACATTGGGTTGAGGTAATATTACAAAGAAAAATACTACTGATTTCTGGCTAAGTGGTTTTCATTGGTGGTATTAATCAGTTTGACATGTTCCTAAATAGGTCTAATGCATTTTTAAAAATATTCAGTTTCTTAGGATGACTCATAATGAGGATTTTGGCTACAAGTATTTTTGCAGGAGCTAGTGATGCCCCCTAAGTCAATTCTGGGCTCAAGAAAACATAAGCACGTCAACCACACCAAATGGGAACTTACTGATGTTCGCTCTGCTCCCCCTTCAGTAACACTCAGCAACCTGCAAAGATACTCCAGAAACCGCTCTACACTCTCTGTTACAGGGCAGACTCCTAGGAGAGAGAATTGGCTTATGAAGACTGTTAATAGTAAAAGACGATTACTTGCATATTTCCGATGACTTCTGCGATCAGTATAGGATGGTAATTATTCCCTGTGTCATCACTCATGATGAATGTGATGACATAACCATTGGACAGAAAGCAGTTAATAAATCAGTGGGACAGCAATCTGCTGGAAACCCTGCGCTGCTCTCTTTCAGGGGCAGGCATCACAGAACGCCGTGGGATGAATGCAAAGCAGGCTGAAATGCCAGCCTCTGCTGCAGCGGCACGAGGCCGTGGCTGCCACTGCTCTTGACAGGCTCTGCATTCCTCAGAGAGCCAGGGAGTTATTAAGTCTCTAAAAGTACTCAGTATTAGACTTTTAGGCATAATAATCAGAATATTATCCTTTTATGGGAGTGCAGGTCAGACAAGCAACACAAGGGCGCATTCTGAACCATTTCTGTAATCCAAGATTCTTGGAGGAGAGAAAATCCCCTTCTCTCTTCACTGCAACACTAAAAACTACCTTCAGTCCCGTCATTTTCTCTTAGGCCATTTACCATCACCAGCCTTGTGTTTGCACCCCTCCTCATTGATTTGCAGTGTCACAACAGACTGCACTTATTGCTATGCCACAGACTGACACACAGGAAGATATTTTTCTCTTTTCCTGAGAGCCAGGCCACTGTGAGAAAAGCAGACAGGAGACATAGGTATCCCCTGCTGGTTTTTGCAAAGAGACAGCTAAGCTTTTATGAATTAACAATTGGCACAGCTGCCAGCCCGTTGGCCCCTTTCATGGGGTTCTGGGTCTAGGACATGAGTTCCAATTTTTTGAGCAAGTGATACTTCTTGAGGCGTTAGGGCTCATGGCTTCTCCAGGGGGCACCAAGTGTTAATGGGCCAAGTCAGACAAAGTTATTGAATTATTTAGGCTGTGAAAGTGGTGGCTCACAGATTCTGGAGCAACAGACTATGTAGCTCTAAGTCTCCCAAAGCATCCCTCCTCCAAGGGCGTCCAACAGACAGCTTGGGGATTCTAGAACCATCTTTACAGCTTCACGGGAATTTTATCCTGAGCTTTATAAAACATCAGTGTGTTACCATGAAAGATGATGTTTTCCATGACTTACCAAATGAGACTCTTTTCTTGCTTTTTGGTTCAAAGGCTTGAAGAAAGAGGGCTGAATGGAGAACCATCTCTGATTCTTAGGCTGGGCAATTTCCTTTGGTGAAATCACATTTGGCATCACATAAGTATGTTTAGAGAATTGTGGCCCAACACTCAAGGAGCCGAGGTGGAGGACTCTGGAGAGGAGCGCCAGGATGGCACCGCTAAAGGAGTGTTCCATCCAAAGCTGGAATCCCCAGTGCATGAACCTTTTTGTTGTTGTTGTTGTTTGACAGGCAGAGTGGACAGTGAGAGAGAGAGACAGAGAGAAAGATCTTCCTTTGCCGTTGGTTCACCCTCCAATGGCACACCGCACTGATCCTAAGGCAGAAGCCAGGTGCTTCTCCTGGTCTCCCATGCGGATGCAGGGCCCAAGCACTTGGGCCATCCTCCACTGCACTCCTGGGCCACAGCAGAGAGCTGGCCTGGAAGAGGGGCAACCAGGACAGAATCCGGCTGCCCGACCAGGACTAGAACCCAGGGTGCCGGCGCCGCAAGGTGGAGGATTAGCCTATTGAGCTACGGCGCCAGCCACATGAACCTTACTATTGGGAAATTCAGCTAATTGTGTGTGAAAAATTCACTGGCTTTCTCCTTTTTTTTTTTTTTTTTTTTTACTGTTTCAAGCAAAACACACATTCTGTGAAGAGAGAAAACTCATGCATTCTAAAAAACCACTTAAACTGCATTTTTTGCCCCATGCAAGGAACACTAAAGAACTATTTCCATTCTCAACAATCAACTCTCTTCATCCAACTCTTAATCTTAATTTCCATGGTAAGAATGCTGTCAAGTACAATAGGACATCTTGCAGTTTGGTTTACAGTTGTTGGCAATGCATGCTCCATGTTGAAAGGTAGCTGCTGAGTGACCCGAACTTGTGAACAACTTGTTACGCAAAAAATGAATCCTTTCTCTTTATTTCCATCTTTACCATCACCGGGGCTGTGTGATTTTTCCCTTTGAAGGAGGGCAGAAAGCAAATTTACTAAAATATACTAAAAAATTAAAATATACTAGAAGTAAAATATACTATAAGAAAGTAAATTTTGACCAGATACCAAAGAAGGGTGAATGAAAAGCCTTAGCTGGCTTCAAATGCTATTGTTAAGCTTGGCCAAAAATGTTTACACATTATTATTGTTTAAAAATTTTATTATTTGACAATTCACCTGAAAATATGGAGAAAACAACAATGCAAAAAATTTAAGCTAAGGAATCTCAGCGAAAGATGTCCTGCTGTTGCTGGATTCTGGTACAAATCTGCATCCTGGCACACTCTTGTGTTTTAGCCTATTAGAGTTTTAGTTCCAAGTGTGTGCATATCTCTATTTTTTCCCGTTGAAAATAAACTAATATAAATATTTGAGGATTCTTTATATGTAATTTAAAAATCAATTCAATGAGCACAGCAATCTTTTACAAGTGGGAAGACGAAACAACCAAAATTCTAGAGTTCACTGACATAATTTCAGGGTTATTCTCTGGGTAATCTCAGCATTCTGATCGGTTATTCAAAAATAGCTTTTGAGCATTTTGAAAACATTGATTTTTTTTCATCTTGGCTTCCTCTTTTTGGCCAAAAATATGTTCACTCATATCTTTAATGAAGTACTTTTCTACCATGGGTCCAAAAACTGATCTTATAGGAAAATTCAGCTTTTTATTTACTTGTCAGAGTAAATTTTTTTTACTTTTTTATTTTACTAATTCAGTTTTGTAATGGATATAAATTTATTTTTCTAAAATTATATTTACTTGCTATACTGAGTGTATTCCAATAGACTTTGCAGACAGTGATCACGATTATTATTCCCTGCCTTCTTTCAGGGACTGATTCAAAGTTCCCTGGGTCTCACATATTTCCCAAACATCAAAGGGAAGAGTTGGATGTATAGTCCTACCTGTACTCTGTCCACACTTTTTTGCAGAGTGACACATTGTTTTACTTGCCTCTCAGTGCCTGTTCTATATAGATTGTTACTCAAATATCCCTTGTCCTCATCTGAAGCACTAAATTCAGCTACTCTCCTTCTTCTACAGTACTACTTTAAGGCAGAAGGAAATCTCAGGGTTGCTCCCCAACACATTGTGCTTAGGGAGTTTTTGCAAATCTCCAATCTGCCTAGACATTCCTTGCAACTCTTTATTTTGCTGCCCTTTGTGTTACATAGATAGCACTGTGCTGATGCTGTGCACTCTGGGACCTAAGTGGCCTGTGTTCTCTCTATGCATGTTTACATAACACATGATTCAACTACCTTTCTCTGGAGACTCACTACCTTGTTAAGGTGTTACTGAAAAATGAATTATACTCTGGTCTCAGCTGCCTCAAACATGCCCAGGATGAAGACTCTCTAAAATTAAACATAAAATACAAAATAAACCGAACTGACCATTAACCTGCTTCTACATGAATGATTTTTTTTCCCTTTCCCCTTTCAATATAAAGAGATTTCCATTTTCCAATTGCAGCCTTTTATTCTTCCCTTATCTCTCCATTTGATCTCTTACTTTCTGAAGCAATTATTTTTGCATTTAATCACTTCCCATTGACAGACCCAATCTGATGGGGGTGGTGATGATGATGATGGTGATGCTGATGATGATGAGAGTTGTATCACCCATAGCAAAGTCAGGAAGACAGAACCCACATAAAGTAGTTAAACAGAATTTTAAAATGGAAAACCAGTTGTAAATGTGATAAAAGCAAGGAAAAGCTAAGTGGTAATAGACAATATATTGCTTAGCAACTGCTGAAAGCTGCCTTATCACTCATAAATACAAATGAGGAAAGATGATGCTACCACAGTTTGGGGGCTGAGGGACTCTGGGTATTTCAAATCATGTAGGAGAGGCAGTTCTTGTTGAAATCCATCATGGAGCTGAAAGAGAGAGAGAGGGAGAGAGAGATAGAGAGAGAGAGAGAGGACTTCTTTCTTTCTCTTGCCATAGTAATTGTATTCAGAATGCTGAACCTAATTAGACACAAATGGAGAAGGGAGCTGAGGACATGGGAAGTCAGATATTTGTGGAGCAGGGCAGGGAAAGCGGCATCAGGTCAGGATCTGAGAATAAACAATCAATCCCAGGCCCAATAGAAAATGAATCATAGCATCTGATATCTTTACCAACCCTTGCTGCAGGCACTAATATTATTCCCACTTCACAGGAGTGAAAACTAAAACAATGTCAGGTTACAAAGATAACAAGGACAGGTTGGTTATGGGCTGGAAGAACAGAAGAGGACTTGAGAGAATATTAATCCTCCATGTGGTCACCTTTAGATAGATTCACTTGTTCAAATCAGTAGCTATCCCTTCAGTGGAAAAACATGAAGTTGTCAAATATTTACATGAAAAACATTACTTAATTACCTTAATTTACCTCAATCTCTCCCATTCCTTTTTTGGAAAAAAAAATTACTTAATTATGCAAAAAGCAGAATGATAGAGAGAGGAAAATAGAGAAAGTGAAAGCAAAAGGGATAGATATATAATAGAGATAGAGATAGATATATAGATAGATATAGATATAGATATAACTAGAGATAGGTATAGAGATAGAGAATGATGTAGATATAGATATAGATATAGATACACATATACATATAGATATAGATTAGATATAGAGATTCCTTCTACTCTTTCACTGCCCCAGTGGCCACAACAGCCAGAACTGGACCAAGCTGAAGCCAGAAGCCTGGAACTCCATCTGGGTCTCCCAAATAACACAAGTACCCAAGTACTCAGGCCACCATCTTTTGCTTTCCTAGGCACATTAGCAAGGAGCTGGATTGGAGGAGGAGCATCCAGGAACTTGAACTGACACTCTGATGTTAGATGTTGGTATCAAACATGGAGCTTTAACATGCTGTGTCATGATGCTATCCCCTCTCATCTTTTTCAATATCAAGTGCTTGAAAGATGTTTCTAGAGAAATCATTTTTAGTTCTTCTCTTGTCACTCACTCTATACACAGCAGTGGGTTCTAATTCTCCCGCTCCACTAAAATAATGTTAAAAGGATCCTAAATGCTTGTTCATCGCAGTATATAGTAAGTGCCTTTTATTCCTTCTTACCCTACCCTTTCTCTTTTTTCTTGGTGAAGTTTTTGGCTGCTCATGTAAAGCACACTAAACCCTCTTTGTTGAATTCCAGGCAATAATTGTCAGAGAAGAATAAGGCTACATCTATGTCATCAAATGTGTCTTCCAATGCGAAAGATATCATGTAGCATTTAATTTATATCTGCCTGGCCAGAACCAAGATATAGGATCACATCTAGCTTCCAAGAATGCTGGACGTTCATCATCTAAAGAAAGGATTTTGTTTTATTAAAAACAAGTATTAAATGGATATTGTGTTCTTGAAAGCAATCTCTGCCAAATAAGTTATATTTTATGTCTTCAGCTGTCTGAATAAAATATTAAGTAGGTCATTAATACTTAGGAAAATGGAGTTGAGACTATGGAGAGAGGATGTCAGAATACAGCAAAATAAATGTATAAGGAAGACATCATGGCACTTCATTGATTATGATTTTTATGTACTATATGCCTATCTGAATGCTTTTTGTTTTCCCTAGGAACATTCTGGTACTAAATTACAGGAAGTAAAATGATGTAGGTTAAAATTCAACAAGAATTTTCCTGAATATACAGTGGAGGGAAAAAGGATCAACAGAATTGAGAGTGTTTGCAAATAAGTGACTATAACAGCTTTGATATAGTCAAACTGGACAGAAAAGAGAAATAAAACAGGGAAAAAGCTAATAAGAAGACTTTTATAGCAAGGAGGCTGGAGAAGTGTTGGTAACTGTAATATCTGAAGTCCGTATTTTAGATCTGGTTCTATTTCCAACAAAATCAAAGCCAAGTGTAGAAATAGATTTCTAAGGTGCAGTAGGAATGAAATGAACAAAGAGATGAAATAAACGGAGAGACCAGCCCGTGGCCCATTCATCTGTGCCAATGTTGAAATAGCTGCTGATGATAATGAGGTAGGGAGGAATGGTCTGCCCTCAGAGATGTCTTCAGTAAATGATAAAAAGTAGTGCAATAGACAGCAATCAGGACTCCAGGGAGGATGGCATGAAGGGTAGCATGGGAAGATGAACTCCCTCAGAAGAGGGCCTGTGTGGCACTTGGGAGGGGACCGATGACCCGCAGGTGTCAATGAGAAGAAAGGAGTGCATCTATCACTTCACTGTGCCTGACCTGTTGAGAGCAATTCAGTGGAAGAATTTCCATGAAAGGAAGCCAGGCTTTGGAGAAGGTCAGCCAGTGATGAGGACCTTCAGAAAGGAGGTGGCAGTGCAGGGGAGGTTGCTCATCACAAATTGGACAAAGGAGGGTGCAATCCAGTTGGGTGGATGATTGCATATAGAGAACAGTGTGGGGACTGGTGATGGTTACCATGAATAGGCACACAAGGTTTCATGGCCCCCAAGCTCACAGCCTCAAATGAGCATGGTCCAGACACGTGGGTGCTTTTCCAATGGTTTACTAAAGAGTATCTCTTTCCTTCTGAAGAGCTGAGCAGGGAGCTTTACTGTGATTGCTTGTTCAACTTGGTTAACATTCTTAAAACTTCTATCTCTGCTCGATTATAAACTATGACATCAAAGTCTTCCTCAATGATTTTACAATATTCCCAGGAACTAGTACAATGCTTGACATACATACCAAGGACACCCACTAGAAAATTCGCAAAGGTGAGAAAAAGAAATAATTGAAGTGAACTGGGTTTTTAATTTTTTTTTTTTTGTTACAAAGACTTTACATATTTAGATTAAATTAAAAAGGGAAACAGATTTAAAAAGGAGAGTAATCAGTCTCTGTTTCTTAATATGTGATACACTGTTGGTCTCACCTCTGTTTTTCAATTCTGTATAGGCACAGGTGTAAAATATGTTTCTCTTAGCATAAAAACAGTGGTTGTCCCTGGAAAGAACTATTGAGAGAGGCAGTCTCACTGGGGAGAGGTCAGAACTATAGTGAAGAACACAAACCTTTCTGTGCTCCAGCTGCTTATCTCACCTGTGCACCTGCAGGCTCTTGTTGTTCAAAGCAAGACTGAAATCAACACTTGTACCTGAAATACCCTGATTTTGAAATGTTGGTTTGACTTTCCGTACACAGTGTAGGCAAAATTTTCTCATGTCCGAAGGCTGTGTTAGAGCTCTCATCCTTGGTCTAGACCTCTGCTGTGCATTCAATAATAATTACTGAAAAAGTCAGTGAGTGAGCAGTTTAAGGGAGGCCATATATTTGAGTTATGGACAGCCATTTGATTGTGCTTAAAGCAGAGCCATTAATTCAAGCAGCTCTCAGAAGTTGTTTGCAACTTCCTAGAAATAATATGATGCTTCTTCAAAAACTATTTTACCCAAGGTAAAGCTAATATGAAAGGAAAGTATGTACTAGATAATCATTTCTCTATAATGGTTTGCTGTGACCCTTTCCTAAGGATAATGATTTTTGATCCATCTGACCAAGTTGATTCCAAAGACTTTGTATAATAAATCAATTATTATAAATATCAGATTTAATATTTTCCAGTAAAATGCAATTTCACAGTAAAATTTCTCTTTTTGTGGGGCTGTAGTAGATGAATAAGAAACACAGATATTAGGATATTATATTTCTACTACTTAGGATAGCCTAAGAATTTTTCTATATTGGTTTTCAAAAATATCATTTAAAAAATCTTTAATTCAATGTAGTAAAATTGAGACTCCTCACAAAACAATAAAGATATCTATCTAACCAATAATAATATACCTATATTACATAAGATCTAAACATAAATATTTTCAAAAGCATGCTTGAATTTCAATGTAGAAATATATTTATTCTGTATGTAGATTATGAAACTCATTTCCACAAGTATATATCAGCATGCAAATAAACTCTTTTGTATTTTGAAGAGTCTTCTTTCTATGTCAGAAGAATAGTAAAAAATTGAATATTGCAATGAATATTGATCTGTCCGTATATAAAAATAAAACTAATCTGCACATTTTAGAACACTCAGTTCAGAATGCCAAATTACAAACTCTGTACCAGATAAGTATGACTTGATCAATATATGACAGCATCTCTAAATTTGTTCCTCTTCCAACTTAAGACCAATCCAAAAAAAAAAAAAAAATGAATACCCTTTACCAATCACATAGGGTGCTTGATTCTAATCAACTTCAGCAACCTCATGCCAACACCTCCAATCATAGTCTTTTCTACTTCATCATGAAGCTTTCTGATCCTTTTCCTTCATTTGAATCCGTGCCAAATGCAAGTGGTGGAGCTGGATGCCTTTTTTAGAGCCAGCACTGAACACAGCCTGTGCTTGTTCTCAATTAGATGATCTTCATTTAATTTCATACTGGGTATTTATTTTTGTTTGTATATTTTGAAAGGTGGAAAAATTGTTAACCTCCAACATTTTAGGTTCTTTGGTTGGCCTATGAATTAAAATGACATAAAATGATTGACAGGATAAAAACAATTTTAATTATGTTTATATACACAAGAGTCCCATAAAAATTGTGAGAAGTTGCCAGGTGATTATGCTTATATAGATGGCATCACAAGCTAGAGCAAAAATAGTGGCTTGGAGTTTCTCAGGGGCAGTTGAGACAGATTGTGGAAAAGTGTGGGAGGAGGAAATCTATGGTGCATAGAGGCTGCCTGTCATGCAGATAAACGTCTCCCAAGTGATAAGAATTGTGTCAGTGTAGCCCACTTCTTGGTATAGATACATTTGCCATTGAACACTTCTTTTGTGGATGTACATTTTCTTTACAAATGGGGAATTTTAACTTTATTGCTGGTAGTTGAATTGGAAATATACCGATTTCACTGTATTAGCGCATTCTTTATTTTAGGTGAAAGTAGCATATTTGGGTAATATTAGAACTCAGAGAATGATACCTCTAAAATATGTCAGTTTTTATCACTCTGAACAATTTGATACAAAGGAAATTAAATGAAAATCTTAAAATCCAGCTCAGAATCAATATCCCTCTAACTTCGCCTTGCTTTCCATACCTGTATCCAAGTGCCAAGAGAGACTCTGAAATTCCCTCATGTGCATAAAAACCAGATTGTGTAAAGGGAACACAATTGCCTTCCATATCCACCCTGAAAACCCATTCACTATCTCAGAAAATAAGACTGAGGAACTTAACCACGCCTGGACAGACTTCTATTTCAAGATAACGTGTGTCCCTTATGTTCGTTCAAATTCCAAAGAGAATCACTTTGTGAGCTAATTCCAGTCTATAGCCACTCATTCCCCTAACAGTTCTCTGTTCTCTGCATCCCTCAAAACTAATTCCCACATTCTCTCTTCCCATTAGAAAAAGGGATATAGAAGCTTTGAAATTCTCTTGGGCTGCATGGTAATTGCACTAAGTGACTGTCTCCAGACAAGGGACACTTTTGTGAGCCTTTTCGCCAATTAATCTACCTTTGACAGTTTCTTCAGTTCCAAAGGACAGAAGTGAGGAAATAGACAATAGGCATTTACTCTGTGCAGGGACATCCATATGGTAAATATGATGATTTATTAATAAGGTAATATGTGTTTTCTTTAAGGCAGTCAAAGGAAGAGAATCTTAGTCTCTCAATGAATAGGGAAGGAAAAGTTCCTCAATGGCTTGACTGATTTAAGGTCAGAGATTATAAAAGTTGAAAGGAATTAATTTGAGGGTGTGAGGAACTGAAATCCAAGAGACACAGGTTCAGATATCTCTGAGTCAGTGTTCAGAGGAAGGAAGATGACAGTGGGTGTTTCCATGGGCAAACAGGATGGATTTGCTACGTAGAGGTAAAAGTCTCTTTGGATGGAACCTTCTTTGAGAAAGAACAGGAGCTTTGTGAAGGGTGGAAGATAGAGAATGAATACATACATTTAGTTAGAAATGTCCATAAAATAAGAGTCATATACCCTTCTGATGTACATCAGCTGGGGTCTACGGGTACCATGTAGTTATCAGATCCTTCCAGATGGCTGCAGCCATGTGTGGAGGTTACCAAAGTTCACATAGTTAGGTAGAAACTTGAGACATGCATAGGTCTTTCTCCCGAATGCCCCTCAACTCTATTTTTAAAAGTTCTGTCCATGTTGCTTTCCTTTTATTTTTTCCCATGTGTCTTCATAATACTTTAGTATGAGAGTTAAAGCCTACTGAAGGGCTTGAATTTTAATGGAGAAAAAAAATTTCTGTTGGTTATACTGGAAGGGCAGGAAGAAAATGTTATTTTTGTAAGAGAAGGAATAATTCACAGTTGCCTGCTTAGAATTCACACATGAACGCAGCACAGTTAGCCTTCCATTTGCCAAAGTTTAAGGAGAAATTTGTTTTGGAAATAATACTGAGTATAGTAGATTGTGACCTGTAGAAAGGCTTAGAGTGATAATGATAATAATATTTAGTGTTAGCCTACTTTTAAATTCATGTTCTTACTTAAGTTCCACTAAAGTCCCATGAAGTAGATTTTATCTGTTTTGAAGGTGAAGAAACTGAAGCAGAGTGTATAATGCCCTCCAAAATCCACTGAAAAGCAACAGAACTAAAATTCAAACCGAACTCTAAAGGGGCTTAAAATACATCTCTTCTTTAGTATTTCTGAGTTTTTCAGACCCTTTTAAAATAACTATCTCAATAAATATTTTTATTTATTTTTAACTTTTATTTAATAAATATAAATTTCTGAAGAACAGCTTATGGGTTACAGTGGCTTTTTTCCCTTCATAACTTCCCTCCCACCCGCAACCCTCCCATCTCCTGCTCCCTCTCCCATTCCATTCACATCAACATTCATTTTCAATTATCTTTATATACAGAAGATCAATTTAGTATATATTAAGTGAAGATTTCATCAATTTGCACCCACACAGAAACACAAAGTGTAAAATACTTTTTTGAGTACTAGTTACAGCATTAATTCACATTGTACAACACATTAAGGACAGAGATCCTACATGAGGAGTAAGTACACAATGACTCCTGTTGTTGATTTAACAAATTGATACTCTTGTTTATGGTGTCCGTAATCACCCTGGGCTCTTTCCAAGGCTATGGAAGCCTTTTGAGTTCATGGATATTGATCGTATTTAGACAAGGTGATAGTCAAAGTGGAAGCTCACTCCTCCATTCAGAGAAAGGTACCTCCTTCTTTGATGGCCCCATTCTTTCCACTGGGATCTCACTCGCAGAGATCTTTCATTTAGGTGTTTTGTTTTGTTTTGTTTTTGCAGAGTGTCTTGGCTTTCCATGCCTAAAATACTCTCATGGGCTCTTCAGCCAGATATGAATGCCTTATGGGCTGATTCTGAGGCCAGAGTGCTGTTTAGGACATCTGCCATTCTATGAGTCTGCTGTGTCTCCCACTTCCCATGCTGGATCATTCTCTCCTTTTTAATTCTATCAGTTAGTATTAGCAGACACTAGTCTTGTTTATGTGATCCCTTTGACTCTTAGTCCTATCATTATGATCAATTGTGAAGCGAATTTGATCACTTTGACTAGTGAGATGGCATTGGTTCATGCCACCTTGATGGGTTTGGATTGGAATCCCCTGGCACATTTCTAACTCTACCATTTGGGGCAAGTCAGATTGAGCATGTCCCAAAATATTTTAAAAAGAGTTTAAAATAGGTCCTCTAACAAGTCCTTCTTTTTTGATATGACTACATATTTGCTAGAGTTTGGGGTCTTATTCTTGCAGTTAGAGCACAGCTGTGTATTCAGAATATTTTGTTGGGGCTTCCTTAAGCTGGCAGCCTCAAAGTGAGGCAATATATGAGTGAATCCATGGATCCTGTAATCATGTGCCTAATGTCACACCCTCTTTGCTACAGAGTTGCTCTTTTGGTTTTTGATGATAGTAGCATGTTGGTGTGTCAGCAGATTAAACATTATAAACTTATTTTGAGGTCTGTGGATAACAAAGGCAAACCTACACCAAAACTCTAGAGATGCAAATAAATTAATTTACTGCTCTTTTCAGGATTGAAGGGATTAATGTAGCCCTCCTTTGGTTGATTGGTCTCCTTGGGGATGGTTTACCTGGGACTGAACTCGGGTTAGCACTGAGTGTTCTGTGTGCTGGGAACTCTCTCAGTCTAGCAAACTCAGACGGCTCGTCACCCTATTTGATGTTTTATTAGGAGCTCTGTTTCAATCCTCATTGATGATCTAGTGCACGTTGGGCGTGAGAGATATCTACTTGGTGAGAGGGGACACATGCTGTTGTGTCTACACATGGGCTCTGTCTTTGTCATCATGACTGGTCTATTCATATGCTTAGTGTGCCAGCCATGAGGTAGCTGGTATTAGAAACTGGATGAAGTCAACTGTTTAAGTCACAGTATCTACTCCTTTGTTTAGGCTTCTTAGATGATTCATGTTCATTCAAGAGCATAGATATGCAAGGCGAATACCATGCTTTATGTTTACTTCCATAAGCATGGTCTAGGCTGTTTGTATTCATAGGTTCATGCCTTAGTTCTCCTTATCTATGACTGCTTTCTTCTCCCAGGTCCTACCCAATAATACGAGACTTTGTGACAGTCCATGATTCTATACAAGTCTTCATTTACATATGTCTGTATCTTCAGTTTTATCACTTTTAGCTTGACTTCTTTCACCATATCACTTATTTATGCATATCAACTTATCAATTTTCCCCAAAACTTGTGTCTCACAGTGAAGAAAATGTCATTTTTTATTTTATTTTTCTGTCTGGTTGATTGTTACGTGGATCTAGACAAGGCTCTACAACTCTCATACGGGTTCCGTATTCATCTGTGAGCAGCTAGTGGCTTTGCTGGGCTCTGCTTTATCTATGGTGATCTTGGCTGGAATCACCCTTCTCTCTTAATGTCCTTCTCCTACAAGAAATTTTTGGCTTGCTATTGTAGCATTAAAATGGTTCCATGAGAAAAAGCAAACATAGTCAAGATTTTTTCACCCTCTCTTCCATCAATACAGCTTCTATGCGTTGGCCATAGTAAGCCGTTTCATATGGGAGTGCACTCTAAAAAGAAGTGGATTCAGAAGGCTGAATTGATTGCAACAAAAATAAAAGCGTTCCACCTCAGGTGCCAAAGTGATTGTCAGTGCTCAGTTAAGGACACAGTATCACCATGAGTTATTTTTGGATGGGAGTGAAAGTTATACAAATTTGGGAGCAGCTGAGGAAGTGAAGATCTCAAATGGGGAAGCTAGAGGAAAAGAGAAGTAGTGACTCAAAGATAGTCTTGAATTACTTGTACAGGTAGACACTCATACAATGAGAGCTCGTGGGAACCTCTGAGAAGAAACATATGGCCCCAAAAGTGAGACCACAAAGAAAGGGTTCTTGGAGACATCTGTCAATTATGCCATTTTTCTGGAAACTTCTGAGAATCTCCTAATGGTGGGCTTTAGTGGGTCTTGTTTGGTGAAGTCAGCAGCTGGGAAGGCTGGTTGGACACACAGCAAGCAAGGAACGAGGACTGACTGGGGTCCACACTTTAACTCATTTCATTACTTGAAAGAATGGAAAGCAGTAAATCTTTTTGTGTCTCTCTCTGCCTGAAGCTGTGAGCCTCTATACCACGGTCATACTACCATGAACTTTTATTTATAGATTTAAAAAACTAGTTTACTTTTTATTTATTCACTAAATATAATGACCTCCCTCTACCAGCTACTCTTCATCTTTCTTTTATCTCATTCTCTCAAATATTGTTTACTCCATTTTCCTGGAATTTTGTCACGATCTTCTTTCAAATAAGTCCTAACTTATAACCAATTCCATTAAGGTCCTACTGTTTAAATAAATTATATACAAATTAGCTAACAAATTGAACCTACCATCAGTTGAGTGGTTTTCTGGATATCTCATGTCTTACTACATAGCACATACAATAGACACTATTGGATAGCAGACAAGATGCTTTTTTTTTTAAAGACTTTATTTTTTTCATTTGAAAGACAGAGTCACATAGAGAGGTAGAGAGAAAGAGAGAGAGAGAGAGAGAGAGAGAGAGAGAGAGACAGAGACAGAGACAGAGAGACAGAGGTCTTGTATCTGCTGGTTCACTCCCCAAATGGCTGTAGTGGCTGGAGCTGAGCCAATTGGAAGCCAGGAGCCAGGAACTTCTTTCTGGGTCTTCTATGTGGGTGCAGGGGTCCAAGGACTTGAGCCATTATCCACTGCTTTCCCAAGCGATAGCAGAGAGCTGGATTGGAAGTGGAGCAGCTGTGACTCAAACCAGAGCCAATATGAGATGCTGACACTGAATTCCAGGGCTCTAACTCGCTGCACCACAGACAAGATGTTCTGAGGCTAGAGAAGTCTAGACAATTCTTAAGTATCATGATGTATATCAACCTGGCCTCATAAATAGATATGTCTTCTGAGAAAGCTACAAGTTGTAATACTGAAACATTAATGTACTGCAAAGTCAGGCATTGATATCTAAGTGGGGGACTCTGCGAGGCAATGAGGCAGATTTGTGCTGTTGTACAGCTGCAAAGACTTGGGAAGTCGGATGAGGCTCAGTGTTACAGAATACCGTGGAAGCAATGAAATAGAATATAAAGAAATGCTCTCCTGTTTTGATATACCCATTTTGAGTTTCCAAAAGTCTATCTTTTATGATACATGACACAGAATTTTACATTTGTACCCAATACATTTCAAACTTCTCTGATATCCAGTAAGGCACTTATTAATAGTGGATATTTCCAGCAAAGATCTCACATTTGTGTTATATTTCATGCCTGAAGAGATAGTATTTATTTCTAACAATACTAAATGATTAAGCTGTAGAATTTCTCTAGATGTTTCTGTTTGGAAGTACAAACAGTGAAGGAAACGAAAGTATCAATAATGTTCCAAATACTGGGGCAGAGCCAAAGCAAATATGACTTCCCATGACAATCCATTCTATCTTTGTATTTTAACACTGCAAAAATTTGGGTAAGCTTGGATGTATATCATGCTTAGACTCAAGTCCACCTGATTTCATTACTTTTCTTGATTCACACTTTTACATGTGTGTTCTCTAAATGGGCATAGATGTCTTCAGAGCCTGCAGAATGTGTCTTTTTCTCATGGGGGTATATTTAAGGAGCAAAAATTTGGGGAGCAGCAGAAATGTTTTCAAGTGTTAGAAACACAATAGGACGCTAGACTTTTTCTGTTCAAAAAGAGAAGAAAACTTTTGGAGAAAATTTTATATTATTTGTTTTCAATGAACAATGTTGATGCATAAACCTATTTTTAAAATAATCAAAGGTTCTGGTGTCATAACTTTAGTACACTGTTTTATGGCAGAAGATTAATTTTGGAATAATTTTTATATAGGAGGTATAGGAAAGGTATTATGGGTATAATATTTTAAAACACTTTTGAATATGGCTTTTGTGAAACAAATCATGCTGAGTAGTGAGTGATTTTATAGAGGTATGGCTCATGTTTAAATGGGACTGGAAAAACCTAAAGATTATGAATATATGTATTCAAAAATGGTTTTTCAATATTAGCCAACAATTACATTAACAACCTTAAAAATATGAGTATTAATTTTGTTCCCAGAAATATTTTAGAGTACCAATAAACTCTTAAACTTAACATCAAACTTCAACAAATGTTCTTCATTGTCTGTGATACATATTTCCTGGCATCCTTTATTATAATTTAGTACAATTCGAATTACTATTGATGATATAAGTTTTTATAGCATGGAAGCATTGGTCCCAGTTCAGATAAACCAAGTTATCATCATTATTTATGTATATTTTTGCAGTCATTAAAACTACCCATTTGCCTTCCCTTCCTATTCCTACTTTCCCTCTCTTTCTTTCCTTTCCTTTCCAACAAGAGGGTAGTTATTCAGTTCCTTTTGTGGTTTGTTCGATTGTACTACTCTGTCAGCACATGTGGTTCTATAGATGCTATTGAGAGTTTGTGTAAAATCTCATGGCTTTGTAGCACAGATTTTCTGGATATCACAGTATAGATATCTTCTGACTGACGTGTAGGCACAAAACCACAGTCTTTTGTTTTCCTACTTGTAAAGTTCCTGTTAATATAGAATTCACCTAACAGTTGCTGTATGTGTCATTTTCATTTTCTATACTGGTAGATACTCATCTTTTGGTTTTGTTTTGTTTTGTTAGCTTTAAGTTGCCCAAACACATATAGGGTTGGTTGAATATACTTATTTTCTCAGTATTTCTAGTGTAGTTCACAATAATAAGTTAATATTAATGAAGGATAAAACATTACCTAGCTGGAGTTGTATATAAGAATTACTTATAAAATGACAAAGAGCATATCTTTCTCATATTGCTTTTGCAGAAAATGCTTAATTTTTCATTGCAGCCTTTTTTAAACTTCAATAATTTCATAATAGTTCCCACTCCCCTAAGAAAATATATTTTGGAATGCAAAGGAATTTCTTTGATATTAATGAATAACAACCCATTTACTCAAATGTAGGGGAGCAAAGATTATTTTTCCTCATTAATCATAAGGTTCGTGGCTGAAAGAAGAAATCAAAAAAATAAAAAAGAAATATCTGTATATATCAGTTTTGTTGCAAATATAGTATTTTGTCAAACTTTATTTTAAATCTTTGTCAAATTGTTAAGAATGATATTACTATAGTTTTAATGGTTTGACTATTTTAAAATCTACTATGTATGAACGAAAGACATCTTTTCATTTGATCATTATTTATGTTTTGCTTATATTCTTATTTTTTGCTTTTTATTTGTTGAATACTTGATTTAGTGGGGCATTTAGGCTTTAACTATAATGTAAATTAAAAATATTTATCTTTTTTTTCTCCACATTCTCTCTAGCATTTAATATTTTTTGATGTTTGGATGATAACCATTCTAACTGGAGTGAGGTGAAACCTCATTGAGGTTTTTATTTGTATTTCCCTGATGGCTAGTGATCTTGAGTATCTTTTCATAAGTCTATTGGTTCATCCTTTGAAAAATTCCTTTTTATTTCCTTAGCCTACTTCTTAAATTGATTATTTGTTTTGTTGTTGAGTTTCTTGAACTCCTTAAGTATTCTGGATATTAATGCTTTATCAAATGCATAATTTACAAATATTTTTCCCATTCTGTCTGTGGCCTCTTCACTTTATTGAGTGTTTCCTTTCCTGTTCAGAAGATATTTAGGTTGATATAATCCCATTTGTCTATTTTTTGCTATTGTTGCCTGTGTTTCTAGGATTTTATCCAAGAAGTCTTTGCTTATGTCAGTGTCTTGCATTGTTCCCCCTATGTTTTCCTCTAGCAATTTGATGGTCTCAGTTCTTAGGTTTAGATCTCTGACCCGTTGTGAGTTGATTTTTATAAAGAGTGAAACATAGGGATTTTGCTTCATACTTCTGCATCTGGAGATCCAATTTTCCAACAATATTTCTTGAAGAGACTGTTCTTTCTCCAAGGAATGATATTCTAATAAGCTGTTGGTGAAAGTATAAACTAGTACAACCATTATGGAGGACAGTATGGTGATTCATCAGAAATCTTAAAATTGATCTACCACATGATCCAGCCATCCCACTCTTGGCAATTTACCCAAAGTATATGAAATCAGCATATGGAAAGTTATCTGTACTCCTATTTTTATTGCAGCTCAAATCACAATAGATAAGCTATGGAATTAAGCAAGATGTCTATCAACTGATGACTGGCAAAACAAAAGGCTGCATGTATGATATGGTATGATATGATATGATATGATATATATATATATATACACATAACATATTTATGTGATGGAATACTATTTAGCCATAAAAATGAAGTCCTGTCTTTTGCAACAAAATGAATGATATTGGAGATCACTGTGCCCTGTGAAATAAGCCAGTCGCAAAAGGCAAATACCACATTTTCCTTGTTTTGATGTAACAGATATATAGAGTACTAAAGAAATGTGATGTGTGTAAGTGAAATTGAGGTGGTGAGATTTGCTTGTTGCTTATAGCCCTTGCCTACACTCCTGAGGCACAGTGGTCATTCTACTTTTACTTGCAACTTCGTGCCTTTCAAGCACTGCCTTGTTGAAACTGTGGGCTTTCACTCTATGAACATGCAGATCCTGGCTCCTGTGTCTGAATTACAGATCATATCTTTAACCACAGCGGGGGCAGCTGCCGCCTCACCGTGGAATAGAAGGCAGTGTACTTTGAATCTGACAAGGAGTACACTGAATCCTGGTCACTAATGTGACTCTCTTTGTCATATTTATTTGATGATCTTTAAAATAGCTTCAATTATTTAAAGACTTCTGATGAGATAATTTGTTTACTTGAACTGTGTGATCTTTTCTGAGGCTTAGAAGGGAGAGAGAAACTACCCTGTGATAAACATTATGACACATTGTCAGCCAGAACATTGGGCAAGGTCTCTCAATGTATTTACCACCAAAAAGGGAAGAGTTTATGTTTCCTGTATGCAAGTAACTTTGGCATCAGACTAAAATTTGATGATTCATGTTGGTATCTTTTTCTACAGTTAAGTTATATTTTACTTATCTTTATTAACTTACAAAGGTAAGTTACAAATAATGATCACTAAAATTTTTACCTTAAGTTAACCGCAAAATTAAAGGAATTCCAATTTTCAAAAGGATAGAGAGTACAGGAAAGTTGTGGAAGTGAATACTTGATGTTAGCTTATTAGGCTTTGACTTTTTTTGCTATCCTTTCAATCTAGTGCTCTGGGCCAACTAAATTCTTTTGAGTGACAGCATAGGGTAGGGAAATCAGTCCAAGAAGCAAGTAGTTACAATATCTCAAGAACCAGCCAGAATACACAAAAAGGTGGCTCACATTCTTCAATTCAAAATTTCTTTCCTAAAGTAATGCTAATAATGTGAGCTAGTCATGCAATACAATATGCAGCTATTTGATTTATTCAAACTCTACAACAAAAACAGCAGGAGATTCCATAGGTGTGGTCCAGAAATTCAAGAGCACACAAGACCAATGTAACCCCTTTATTCAAAACACAGTTTCTTCCCTTATTGATTTCAATCATTCTCTGAAGATGTCAGAATGTCCTGGTTTACAGGGAAGGCAGCATTGGTGCCTCAGGAGATAATGAACCTGCCCGCCTACCCAGAGGTTGTGGAAAGCCTGGTGAGCCGGGGAGTCTGGGCAAACACTTGGTCTTCTATTTTATCCCAGTGTGTGCAGGTCTTCCTACATGCTGCTATGACAGAATCCCTGAGATTAGGTATGAACACCAGACTTTTATTTCATAGTTGATGAAAATGGAAAGTCCAAGTTCAAGGTACCAGCAAGGCTTTCTTGCTGCCTCCTCACGTGACATAAGTGGCAGGATAAAGGGGGATGAACTCTTTCCCCATAGGACAGAAGGCACAAAAAAGTAAATCCATCCCTGTATGCCCTTTGTGTGGTGGCATTATTCCATTCCTGACAGCAGAGCCCTCATGACCTAAACACTGCCCATGAGGTCCCATCTCCAAACCCTGTTGCATTGGGCTCAAGTTTCCAACATGTGAGTGTTGGAGAGGATGCTTTCAAACTGTAGCACTGTCCAAAATTAAATTCTAGGTATGCATGACAAAAAAGTGTCAGATATTTTTTCGTAGTTAGACTTCCTTTTAAGGTGGAACTAGCTAGGTACCTTTCTCACATGAATATTAATTGCTTAATTTAAATGAAAGATTTCTCATTTTAATATTTCCCTAAGAGAGGGGGAAAGGTCTGTTGCTAGTTCATGAATGAGCCATGATTTTGCTGTTTAGTTTTATTGAAACTTTAATTCTTCTTTATACAATGCTATGCTCTTAGTTATCCTTCTACATTGCAAAGAAAGTGAAACTATGTTCCAGTTCTGTTTCTTTTCCAATTTTCTTGTTTCTACACAAAGGTCACACTGATGTGAATACTGTTTTCTAAATTTGCTAACCTAATCTACTTGCTGAACTTGATACCTTTCTCTTCTGCAACACAATAAGTTATCTTCTCACCAATACTACTCACTCAATACTGTACTACTTGTTTTTATCCCTAGATCAATAGAAATGGCTTTCCTCCCCTTATCTCTGGTTAATACAAGAGGCTTTTCAATAAAAGAATGACATTTTGGATTTTCTATTCTGATATTTAGAAGAAAATAGATGCTCTCAGTTATTGGGTACCTGTAATATTATAAGTATTTTTGGATTCAACTACAGTAGCTGTGAAAATTGGCTACTTTTCACTGTTTCTAAAATACTCTCATCAGCAACAATAAAGTCCAACCAACAGATGAAGATACAGAGTTAGCTTTTAAAACATTTGACTGTTCTCTCTTCAGACAGCTTTATTTCACAAGTCCATTAAGTATAGATCTCATAAAAATGAAAATATTCTTGTATTGATTGTATGTAGTCATGTTCCCTGTTTTATATAAACTTCCATCCTGAGAGACTTGAAATTTGTCCTAGCCAGTTATAATCACTCAAAATATCTCTTTTCTTCTCTGACGTATGAAAGATATCATTGATTATTATCAAATATCAGTTTTCTAGAAATTTGAGCTTCATTTAATCTGTTTTTTTTTTTTTGACAGGCAGAGTTAGACAGTGAGAGAGAGAGACAGAGAGAAAGGTCTTCCTTCTGTTGGTTCACCCCTCAGATGGCCACTAAGGCTGGTGCACTGTGACAATCTGAAGCTAGGAGCCAGGTGCTTCATTTAATCTGTAAAATACATTTTAAGTTGTGAGTCCAGTAGGTGGGATACCTGTAGTGTTTTACATTCCTCAGTAAGCAACCTGAAGTTCATTGCAAACAGTAAAGCGGAACTGGAGATGCTGCCATCAGAAACTTCCAGTTCACCTGTAAGCACGAATTTCCACACAGAATACTGCCTTTGTCTTGCTTCTGTGTTCAGCCTCTGAAAGCCTACCACCCACTTGAGGCAGTGTCCACTACCCACCTGTGGCAGTGTCTGCTACCCTTTGTGGGAGTGGAATTCTCTGCACCTCTTCCATTTCTCAGTGCTGCTCAATTTGTAAACTTCTCTCCCTTAAGCAAAGTCTGCTAAATTTATTTTGTCTACTAGTGAGGTTGTTCCAAATATCGGCTGAACATTATATAGACAGGAAGGGACTTGCTCAACATGGACAAAAAACACTGGAGGGATCCAGAGAAATGCCTGACAGCCCAAATCATCAGGGTGGCCATGTTGAATGAGAGTAAGAAAGGAAACTTATGACACGTGCTGTGTTCAGAGTTGCTCAGATGCTAATGGTTCATGGTTAAATAATAATATAACCATTATTGTTGAAAAAACAGCATGTCAACATTGTGGTACTCTCAATATGAACACTTGCAAAACATATATTCATCAAAGTGATCTGAGTCTATATTGCTACTTGAAGTGTTAGGGTTATGATTATAAAATAAGCTGAAAGTATGTCATTGTACAAATTAAAAGAAAAAATATGAAAGGAGGAGAGAAGGAAGGTGGGATCATGGGTAGGAGGGAGGGTAGGGAAAGAAGTATCACTATGTCCCTAAATCTGTATGTATGTATATGTATGTATATATGAAATAAAATTTGTTTACCTTATATAAATAAATTAAACTTAAAAAGTAAATGGAGACTACAAAAAATGTCATATTTTACCCAAGGGAATCACCATGAAGAAGCAGGATTGGAAAAAATATTAAATATTCTCCACATATCATTGAAGACTTTTAAATTCTTTAAGATCTTCCACTTATGAAATAGTTTCTCATCAATCGCCATCAGACTATCATGGAAAGGGGAGATGCCACATGAAGGTAAAGGTTCATTGCATTTGGATCTTGAGTAGACCCTTGGAGTCAAAAGCAAATTTCCTTTTTAAAAAAGATTTATTTATTTATTTGAAAGAGTTACACAGAGAGAAGTAGAGACAGAGAGAGAGGTCTTCCATCCTCTGGTTCACTCCCCAATTGGCTGCAACAGCCGGAGCTGCGCTGATCTGAAGCCAGGAGCCAGGAGCTTCCTCTGGATCTCCCATGTGGATGCAGGGTCCCAAGGACTTGGGCCATCTTCTACTGCTTTCCCAGGGCATAGCAGAGAGCTGGATTGGAACCAGCGGCTCTACCTGCTATGCCACAGCGCTGGCCCCAAAAGCAAATCTTAAATATCCATGATATTTCAGTCTTGAGAAATACCAATAAAACCAGAAATTCCTCCCAGGAAGAATGTGACTGAAATCGATCAGATCTGTCTTGCATATACAGTTTGAGCTTTCCTGTAGCTGGCCTCTGAAACTACCCTGCACTGTGGACGTGGTGGAGTCTGCGGTCACTATGATACGGATCTGTCCCTTAGAGCAGCCAACTTTTACGGGGGAGGGTAGTGGTGTAGGTTAATAAAACCCTTAGTAGACACAGCTCTGTTAAGGCCCAACTAGTCTAGGATGTCAGACCCGCATAGTTTGGAGATTTCAGCAAAGGCAGTTGTAGTGGAGGAAATCTTCTAGGACAAAACAAGACTCGGCAGAATCCTTTCAGAGTGGAGACGATCTCTCCCAAAACAGAGACAGTAAAGAGGGCACTGTTAGAAGTGGGCAGCCTTCCCACAACCGCAGACAACCAGAGACCCGTGGCGAAGAGTGGGGTTAGGCTTAAGCAATTAGTTTCCAAGAGCAAACAGTTGATGCAAGGACAGGACAGGCTGACTGGATCCAGACGGGAAAGTGTGGGTTCACTCAGGTGGCTTTCAAAGGGACGCTTTCAGTGCTGCCTCCTGCTACTTCACTGCACACCTGATGAAGAAGATGGGGCTGTGTGAAAGTTTACTATTGCATGGGGTCAGCGCTGTGGCCCAGCGGGTTAACACCCTGGCCTGAAGCGCCGGCATCCCATGTGGGCGCCAGTTCGAGACCTGGCTTCTCCAATTCCCATCCAGCCTCTGCTGTGGTCTGGGAAAGCAGTGGAGGATGGCTCAGGTCCTTGGGTCCCTGCACCCACGTGGGAGACCTGGAGGAGGCTGCTGGCTCCTGGCTTCGGATCCGCGCAGCTCCGGTCGTTTCGGCCAATTGGGAAGTGAACCATCAGATGGAAGACCTCTCTCTCTCTCTCTCTCTCTCTCTCTCTCTCTCTGTCTCTCCTCTCTCTGTGTAATTCTGACTTTCAAATAAATAAATAAATCTTTAAGAAAAAAAGAAAGTTTGCTATTGCCAATGTTTGATTTTAAACTTCATTTGGTGGGATTTAAGCTCAATGGAGTAAGTTTATCTTTATGTTTTATTTTTTAAAAAGGGTCTATTATTTTAATTTTTGTGCGAGGCCTTATTTCTGTGAAAATCCTCCTGAGCTATCTGGAATATAGGAGCCGCTACTTCTAATGCAGAAATAGGAAAAACTGCATCCTTGTTCCATGTTATTGTCCTCTGGTGTATAGCAAAGCAGTTTTTAAGCCTTCTTCAAAAGAGGAAATCACTTGCTCTGCTCTGGGCCCTAAATGTTTCCATGACAACCAAGTCCTCACCCTCCAAGAGCACTCTCTGTGTCCCTGCAGGTCTCAAAAGCACCACAGTGCGTTGATGTGTGTTTTCTAACAATAACAAATCACTCTGGACTCTGTCCAATAGTATTAAATCACTACAAAGTTTATTGATGGATGATCTGAGGTTGAATAGGATCTTCAACACGGCCATTGATTACTTGCCAAATACCATGCTGACCCTTTCTCTAGAAAGAAGATGGTTTGGCAACAGCCTCACAGAGCTCGCAAGATTGCGCTGGAGGAGATGTGAAATCAGATGATAGGACATTATCAACAGCCACCTGTGGCATGTTGTAACAGAGGAGAACATAAGGATGCCTTGGCGGAAGAGATCAAGCAAGTTAAATTTATCAAGCTCTAGGGACTGAGGTGATACAGAAGACTGGGAGGAAAGTTAGGACAGCAGATCAATAAGAAGACGATACTGCCAGAGAATCTAGAATTGGAGGAATTTCAAAAATAAAGAAATGACTTTGAGCAAAAAAGAAAAATACAAACTTTCTATTATATTCAGCCAATAAGAGTTTCGTTGGTGACTTTTTCTTTCCAAGCAATTATAGTGGAGTGGTTGAAGACCAGACAGTTGACAGAGAAATGAATGCAATGTAGGAAAGAAAGGAAGACACACTGTTCTTTCAAGAACTGTGGTAGCTAAAAGGAAAAGGAAATGCAAAGCTATTGGGTAAATAAGAGCAGAATCAAATGATTGTTTTTTTGATGGGTACGATCTTGATTTTTTGAAATTGAATATGACAGCTTGTAGAAAACACCCATTACACAGTGAAAGAAAAAGGGGTGGATAATCAATAGAGCAAAGTAGTTAATGGAATAAGAAGGAAGAAGGAGGATTTATTTTTGGGTAGAAAGATTATGCTCTGAAAAGTGATTTTTAATCTTCTTCCAGGGGTGGAGGTAAGAAGGTGAAGTTTAGTTCAGGAAAAAGTGAAGGCAGAGAAGTGTGTTGGTAGCTGCAAGGGGCTCAGAGGTCAGGAGCATTGAAGCAATGATTTGTCTGTATTTACAGGAGAAAGAATAGCATGTGTTAGGCCTGATGATCAGGTGTCAGGTTAGAAGTCTTGGTAGATCAGCAGAATCATGTTGCAGATCATGGTTGATGAAAATATTTTACTAAAAGAAGTACATTTGATCATCTCTGGGAGGGAGAAAATGCTTTTATTCTGTCACTTTTATTCAAGCTCACTGCATCCAGTACCAACAAGAACCAGGGATAAGGTATAAAAGCCTTTAAATGAAACAAAACAAAATTCCTACAGTACATAGTGTCTCTGAGTCCAGAGATGGCAGGGGGCTCAATAATATATTCCTTGGAATCCACTGCAAGGTGTTTGGACTTTAATTAAAATAGGAAATCATTGAAAGGTTTAAAGGAATAGTATAATATAACACCTGTTGAAGGAGTTATTCTGGGGCCCTGTGCTGTGGCCCAGTGGGTTAACACCCTGGCCTGAAGTGCTGGCATCCCATATGGGCACCGGTTCTAGTCCTGGCTATTCCTCTTCTGACCCAGCTCTCTGTTGTGGCCTGGGAAAGCAGTAGAAGATGGCCCAAGTCCTTGGGCCCCTGCACACATGTGGGAGACCTGGAAGAAGCTCCTGGCTCCTGGCTTTGGATTGGTGCAGCTCCAGCTATTGTGACCAACTGGGGAGTGAACCATGGGATGGAAGACCTCTCTCTCTCTCTCTCTCTGCCTCTTCTCTTTCTGTGTGTAACTCTAACTTTCAAATAAATAAATAAATCTTTAAAAGAAATGAAAAAAAGAGTTATTCTGCATGTGATGCAGAGAACAAACTGTATGTTGTTAGGAATAGAAACAGCAAAAATATAACACTGTTGCAATAATTCAGTAAAAGGTGAAGTTGACTGTATGAGTGTTGTAGTAATGGGGCTGATGTAGTACGTGATTAGAAGACATGCTTTTTCAAAGGTAAGGCAAGTGATATGATGATACAAGGGGGATGTGTAGAAACAGAAGCAGTGAGTTTGACTACAAGGTTTTGTATTTCAGTTACTATAAAATTTTCACAATGTGGTTTGGGAAAGTGAATTAAGAATTTAATTTGTAACATAAAGTGTTCTAAGTCTCTCATAAGCACGTGAATGGAGATATCAAATAGCAAGTATAAGACCTGAATTTATAAAGCATTTAGTTTGGAGACACAGATGCCTGTCTAGTCAGCTTTCGGATGCCATTTGAGGTCCTGTGTTTGGATGTAACAACCGAGGGGATGAGTATAGAATATAGTAGGAGATGTGGAATCTGAAGTTGGTGTGCCAATGCTCAGGAGCTCTGAAGATGAACAGAAGTCAGCAAAGGAGACTGGACAAAAGCAAACTATGAGGGAACAAGAACAATCAAAAAAGGTGGATTTATTTGAAATCGAGAGATGAAATAATTTCAGGTACAAGAAGCAGGTACTTAACTTCCTGGTTGAGACCTCTGTGTCCCACACCACAGTGCCTAGGTTCAATTCCTGGCTCCGACTCCTGCCTGGCTCACTGCTAAACCCTGGAGGCAGTGGTGAGACTCACATGATTGGGTTCTTGACATCCAAAGAGACACATTAAGTTCTTGACATCAAAAGAGATAATTAAATTTCTGGCTGCCAGATTTGGCTCTGGCTCACCCTGGCTGCAGTGGGATTTGTGAAGTGAACCACTGAATGGATTTCTATTTCTCTTTCCTTTTCTAAAATTCTACTTCTCATTAATTATTAATACTTAGTAATTTTAATAAATTGATTAAAATTAAAAATAAGGATTTCAGGTGTGAGTGGGAGAGCAACTTGGGCAAATATTACAGTTAACATATTAGAAAGAGAATTAAGACTTTTCCATTCATTCTTGCCATCTGGATGTCTTTTGTGACACTGAAGTTAACAATCAACAACAATTAAGATAAATGTATAATTGCATTGGTTTGAAGAGAGGAGAGAAGGCAAATTGGAGATAATGGCTATTGCTCCTTTAAAAGGGTTTTATGTTAAAGAAAAGACAGATAAAATTCTCCACACACATACTTTCATATGTGTGGATGTGAGGTCAAAAAACCCCCAAAGCAATCGTGTGAAAAATAATACTATATGGCTTTGAATGATGGCGATATTCTAGGTTAGGAAAATGAATTAATGATATGAGAGAGAGAGAGAGAGAGAGAGAGAGAGAGAGAGAGAGAATGAATGAGTCAGTAAAACCAGGAAAGAGGTCCAGAGCAGAAGAAAGATTTTGGCTTGGGATAGGATTTTGAACCGTGCATTGCTGCTAAAAGGGAGAACTCATGAGATGTATATACAGAGCGTAGTCAGCTGGTACCTGAAGTGATGATCTTGGAGAAGTTTGTGAACTTTTTGTTCTCACTGCATTTTCCTTTTTGTTTTTCCTCTGAGATAAATATGAGCAAAGGTCATCACTGTAAAGTGAGAACTGTGGAGAAGGCATTGGATGCTCTCAGAGATTAGCACCTGCTCTTTAGAGGAACTTCCACTTTGACTATGACCCTGTCGGAATAAGATCGAAGTTGGCGAACTCAAAAGGCTTCCATAGCCTTGGAAAGCATGACTAGAGCCTAGGGAGATTACTGACGCCATAAACAAGAGTGTCAAATTGTTTAGTCAACAACAGGAGTCACTGTGTACTTACTTCTCATGTGGGATCTGTCCTTAATGTGTTGTCCAATGTGAAGTAATGTTATAACTAGCACTGAGACAGTATTTTACACTTTGTGTTTCTGTGTGGGTGCAAACTGATGAAATCTTTACATAGTATATACTGAATCAATCTTCTGTATATATATATATAATTAAAAATGAAAAAAAAATCTTGGTGTTAAATTGGAAATTGCATAGAAAATTAATCAATTTAAAAAAATATATATCATGTAGAATCTCTGTCCTTAATGTGCTATACATTGTGAATTAATACTATAACTAGTACTCCAACAGTATTTTTCACTTTGTGTTGCTATGTGGTGGCAAACTGTTGAAATCTTTACTTAATATATGCTAAACTGATCTTCTGTATATAAAGAGAATTGAAAATGAACCTTGATGTGAATGCAAGCGGAGAGGGAGTGGGAAAGGGGAGGGTTGCGGGTGGGAGGGAAGTTATGGGGGGGGAAGCCATTGTAATCTATAAGCTGTATTTTGGAAATTTATATTCTTTAAATAAAAGCATTATAAAAAATTTAAAAAAAAAGAAAATGAATGTTGATGTGAATGGAATGGGAGAGGGAGTGGGAGATGGGAGGGTGTGAGTGGGAGGGAAGTTATGAAGGGGAGAAAGCCATTGTAATCCATAAACTGTACTTTGGAAATTTATATTTACTAAATAAAAAATGAAAAAAATAGTACCCTTTTTCAACCTCAACTGATTTCAAACCTGCTGTTTCTGTCGTTTTCTCATCATCCATCAGCCCTAGTTTGCCCCACTTCCTCCCTTACCCAGAGCATGATATCTAATCATTTCTGGCAAGTACCCTCAACTCCCTAGGCATCCTATGCTTCTTTCACATGTGCCTATATGAAGCAAACTTTGGTTCAATACAAATATCTTCATTTATGACTGCATTTATGATGCTGGATGCAAAGGAGAATGTCAGTGTGCAAGATTGCATTTCCTTTTCAATTCATGAATGTCATCTTAATGATCATTTAATACTTTGTGAAAGCACAACTATTTTTACCTAGAAAATTTGCTTGTTCCTCTCTGAAGACTGTAATTTTTCTCTCGCTTTAACTTACTCATGCTTCTTGCTTTCCCCCTCCATTCCAACAATGATGTCACCTCAGACTTCACTAAGAAAATTGAAGGCTTCCAGCAGGATTCATTCATCTGCCCACCATTGGATTAGTCATCTACCTGCAGCTGCAACAATTGTTCTCTTTCATTAATTTGATTAAAATCATGCAAGTTTCTCACTTCCTTTAAGTCTACTAGCAGAATGTCAAAATATGTATGGCATAATTGATAGAATTGCAAGGAGAAATAACTGAGTTTACTTCTATGGTTACAGATACTATCTCCCCTCTACTAGAAATGGACAGATCCAGAAAGTAGAAAAGCAGTAATGACATAGTTGAACTCCACAGAAACATTAGTCAAATGGATATATTTGTATCTATATATAATCGACACAGATGCAAAAATTCTGAATACATAATACAACATTAGTAAATCTAGTTTAAAATTATAAAAGAACAATATATCATAACTTGGAGAGCTTTATCTCACAAATGTACCTAGCTGTATATTCAAAAATTAATTAATGCATCTCATCACATCAACAGAGTAGAAAAGTAAAATTTACATGATCACAATAATATATGTTGAAAAGTGTTTGGCAAATAACCATCACCCATTCCTGGTCAAATCTCCCAATGAACAATGAACCAGGAATAGAAGGAAATTCTCAAGGTAATAATCTACAAAATACCCGATAGTTAATATACAACTAAAATATATAATGAAGAGCTAGAAGCTTCCCCATTAATATCAATAGTAAGACAAGCATATTCTCTCATTACTGCCTTTCAACATTGTACAGGTTGTACTTGAAAATACAATATGAGAAGAAAAGGAAATAATTGTATGAATATTGGAAACTACTAAGTTGATCTTCTGTATATACAGATAATTGAAAATGAATCATGATGAAGAATGGGATGGGGGGAGTGGAAGATAAGATGGTTGCATGTGGGAGGGAGTTTATGGGGGAAAAAGCTGCTATAATTCAAAAGTAGTACTTTGGAAATTTATATTTATTAAATTAAAGTTGAAAATAAAAACAAATGAATACTTCTTTGTCTATAGATAATATGATATTTTGTGTATAAACTATCTTAACACCAAAAAATTCTTCCTGAAGTTAGTAAGTACTTATATAAAAGTTATAGAATATAGGGTTAATACACAACTGGAAACTCATATTAGCATTCAGATTAACAAGCTCACCAAATTAGATAAGTACAAATTTGACAAAATGTGTTAAGTTGATTGTCTCTAACCTGGATATCTGAAATCCAAAATCTCAAAGATTTTTTAGCACCAACAAGATCCATGAGGGGAAAATTCCTCTATGACTACACGTGATGGTTCAAAGTAAAAACACAGGTACATTAAAATGCTGCATAAATTAGCCTTAAATCTATGTATATGAGGGGGCCTCAAAATATACATGGAAAATTTGAATTAAAGGATAGTAACTTGAATTATGCATAAACTCAGAGCTCCTTGTATAAGTGAATCTTGTGTTTAGACTTGGATCCTTTCCCAAAAGTATTTCATTAAAAAATACAAATATTGGGCTGGCGCCGCGGCTCAATAGGCTAATCCTCCACCATGCGGCGCCTGCACACCGGGTTCTAGTCCCGGTCGGGGCACTGGATTCTGTCCTGGTTGCCCCTCTTCCAGACCAGCTCTCTGCTGTGGCCCGGGAGTGCAGTGGAGGATGGCCCAAGTGCTTGGGCCCTGCACCCCATGGGAGACCAGGAGAAGCACCTGGCTCCTGCCTTCAGATCAGCGTGGTGCACCGGCAGTAGCGCGCTGGCCGTGGCGGCCATTGGAGGGTGAACCAACGGCAAAAGGAAGACCTTTCTGTCTCTCTCTCTCTCACTGTCTACTCTGCCTGTCAAAAAAATAAAATAAAATAAAATATACAAATATTTAGAAATCCAGAAAAATCAGAAACCTGAAATTCTTCATGCTCTCTGTGTTTTGAACAAGGTATATTCAACATGAACAAGACCCACATATATAAGGAAAACTACAAAACCCTAATAAAATTTATTAGACAAGCTAAATAAATGGAGAGTCATTTCATGTTCATGGATAGTAAGACTCAGTATTGTAAGGATATTGGTCCTTCCAAACTTGCTCTGTAGAGTCAAGGCAATTTTATTCAAAATTTCAACATGAAGAGTGTGATAAGCCAATTTTAAAGTTTATACAGAGAGGCAAGTGATACAGAATAGTCCACAAAGTTTTGAAGGATATGAACAAAGAATAATATTACCTGACTCCAAGATTTACTAGAAAGCCACAAAAATCAAGGCAGTATGGTATTGGTCAATAATAAAAACAGTATAATGGGATGGAAGAAGTCCAGGAACAGATTCACATGAACATGTATGCTGATCTTTGACAAAGCAGAAAAGGCAATGCAATGGAGCAAATCAGTGTTTTTCAACAGATGATGTGGAACAAGTGGATACTTATCTTGACTCAGATATTACATTCTATAAAAATCAATCAAAATGAATAAGAGACTTGGAGGTAAGATATAAAGCATAGAAGAGAACAAGTTGATCCAGGATTTGGGAATGACTTGTTTGATAAAACACCAAAGACAAGATCCACATAACAATTCTTAAGTGGACTTTACTAGAATAAATACTTTGTTCTATGTCATATTCTATGGAGAATATGAAGAGAAGGCATAGTTGAGAAATACTTGCAGAAGACACATCTGATAAAGGATTGTTCTCCAATATATACAAATATCTCTTAAATTTCAATAAAATGAACATGATAAAAAGTGGACCAAAGACCTTAAAAAACATTTCATTAAAGATACAGAAGTCTGAAATAAACACATGAGAAGATGCTGCCTATTATATGTTATCAGAGAAATGCACTACACACCTATTAGAAAGGTCAAAATTCCAGACATTGACAAAATAATGAGTGTGGGTGAGGTGGTGGACTAACAGGAGCTTTCATTCGTTGTTTATAGGAATGCAAAATGGTTCAATTTGATAATTTCTTTACTTTAGAATTTTAATGAACATAGAGAAAAAATTTCATGTGTTTCATAAGTACAGTTCTAAGACAATAACCATACTTCCCACACCCCTCTTCTCCTTCTTCAATCTGCCTCCTTTCATTCGTTTTTCTTTAAGTTTTGCAAAAACATAATTACAGTCAACTCTTTAATAACAGGCTTGATGCACCACTAACCAAAATATTCAGCAAGTACATGGCAGGAAGACCACAATTCCACAGGCATACAAACAAGGGCTAAGAACAACAATCAAATCACAAGCTGTCCGCTTCATCCCTACATATTTTTTTTTATTCTATATTAACTACCATCTATCAGAGAAAACTATATTTGTCTTTTGGGGACTGAATTATTTCATTAAGCATACTGGTTTCCAGTTGCAGAATTTCATTCTTTTTTTGTCTAAGAAGTATTCCATAGTATATATTTACCACATTTTCTTTATCCAGCCATTAATTGATAGACATCTGGGTTGATTCCATATTTTAGCAATAGTGAAGTGAGTTGCAAAAAATGAGAGTATAAATAATTCTTTCATATCCTGATTTCATTTAATTTGGGTAAATTCCCAGGAGTGGAATGGCTGAGTGATATGGCAGATCTATTTTCGGATTTTGAGGAATCTCCATACTCTCTTCCATAATAGTTGTTCTAGTTCACACATACCCCAAAAGTGTATTAGGGTACCTTTCACCCACATCCTCAGCATCATTTTTTTATTTTTATGTGATAGTCATTTTAATTGGTGTAAGGTGAATCCTCATTGTGATTTTATTTATTTTCCTGATGGGTAGTGATTCTGAGCAATTTTTCATGTGTTTATTTCAACCTTTGAAAACCGCCTATTCATGTCTTTTGCCCATTTCTTAACTGGATTGTCCATATTATTGTTGTTGAATTTCATGAGCTCTCTATAGATCCTGAGTATTAATGCTTTATCAGTTGCATAGATTGTAAATATGTTCTCCAATTCTGCTAGTTGTCTTTCACTTTATTATTCCCTTTAAAGTACAGAAGCTTCTTAGTTTAGTGTAATACCATTTGTCTCTTTCTGCTTTTATTGTCTGTGCTTTTGGAGTCCTTTCAAGGAAGTTTTTGTCTGTGCCAATGTCTTTCAGAGTTTCCCTGTTGTTCTCCTCTAGTAATTTAATGGTATCAGATCATAGATTTATATCTATTGTGGATTTATTTTTGTATCAGGTGTGTGATAGAGGTCTTGTTTCATACTTCTGCTCCGAGAGATCCAATTTTCCCAAAAAAAAAAAAAATTGTTGAAAAGACTGTCCTTTATCCAGGGATTTATTTTAAATTCTGTGTCAAAGATTAATTGGTTGTAGTTGCATGGATTAGTTTCTGGGATTTCTATTTTGTTCTGTTTGTCTGCATGTCTATTTTTGTGCCAGTACCAGTCTGTTTTGATTATAACTGCCCTGTGGTGTATCTTGAATCCTGATATTGTGATGTCTTTGGTTTTGTTTTTGTTGTTTCAGGTTGCTTTAGCTATTTGGCCTGGCTATGTTTACATATTAATTTTAGTTTTTTTCTATATCTAAGATTATCTTTGGTATTTTGATAGGGATTGCCTTGAATCTGTAAATTGCTTTGATGATACTAAGTCTCCCAATCCAAGAACATGGCAGTTTTCCAATTTTTGTATCTTCTTTTATTTTTCTTTAATGTTTTGTAATTTTCACTGTAGAGCTATTTCACCTCCTTAGTTAAATTTGTTGCAGTGTATTTGATTTTTTTTGTAGCTATTGTGAATGGGACTGATCTTACATGTTCTTTCTCAGCTACGACATTGCTTGTATATACAAAGGCTAATGATTTTTGTGTGTTGAATTTTTATCCTGCAACTTTGACAAACTATCTCAATAGTTCCAATATTCTCTTAGTGTTCTCTTTTGATCCTCCTATATATAGGATTCTGTGATCTGCAAAGAGGGATAATTTGACTTCCTCCCTTCTAATTTGTATCTCTTTGATTTCTTTTTCTTGTCTAATGCTCTGGCTAAAAATTCCGGAACTATATTGAATAGTAGTGGTGAAAGGGGGAATCCTTGTGTGGTTCCAGATCTTGGTGGAAATGTTTCCAGCTTTTTCTCATTCATTATGATGCTGGCTGTAGGTTTGTCATATATTGCATTGTGATACATTCTATACTCAGTTGCTTGAAGTTTTTATGATGAAAGGATATTATTGTATTTTATCTAATGCTTTCTTCGCGTCTACTGAGATAATCATTTCTTTTTTAATCTCCAATTTAATCTCCAATCTTTAATGGTATGTGTCTCTTTTACTGATTTACATATGTTGAACCACCCCTGCATACCAGGAAAAAAATTCCACTTGGTCCAGATGAATGAGTTTTCTGATGTGCTGCTAGATTCTATTGGCTAGTATTTTGTTGATAACTTTGGCATCTGTATTCATCTTGGATATTGGTCTGTAGTTCTTTTTCTCTTTTATGTCTTTCCTGGTTTTGGAATTAAGGAGATCTTGTCACCATAAAAGAAGTTTGGGAGGATTCCCTTACTTTCATTTATTTTGGATACTTTGAGATGAATTGCAATTTGTTGTTTAAAAGTTTGGTAGAATTAGTAGTGAAGCCATCTGTTCCTGGGATTTTCTTTTTCTGGAGTGTTCTTATTGTTGATTCAATATTTGTCTTGGTTATTGGTCTAGTTAGGCTTTTTCTGTCTTCATGAGTAAAATTTTGGTAGGTTGAATGTGTCTAGAAATCTATCTATTTGTTCTATACTTTCCAATTTGTTGCTGTATAGTTGTTTGTAGTAATCCCTGATGATTCTTTTTATTTCTATGATATATAACATCTCCTTTTTCATTTCTGATTTTATTAATTTGAGTATCCCCCTTTTACTGGTTAGTAGGCCCAATACTGTATCAATTTTGCTTGTTCTTTCAAAAACCCCTTATAACTTCATTGATCTTTTGTATTATTATTTTGGTTTCAATTTTGTTTTATTTCTTCTATAATTTTAATTACTTTTTTTTCTCCTACTCATTTTGCTTTTGGTTTTTCTTGTTTTTATAGGTCCTTTAGATACTTTTTTAGATATTTTATGTGTTTCCATTTTTTTGATGTAGGCATTAATTGCTGTAATCATTTCTCTTATCATTGTTTTTACTGTATCCCATGTTTCTTATAAATTTAAACACACTATTACCATTTGATCCATCCCACACATTCCTTGATATTTTCTTAAGAATTTTGAAGACTTATGTCTTAAAATTATCTATACACAAATGTTAAGCATTTTTTCATAACTGCCAAAATTTGATGCAATCAATATGTCCTTCAGCAGATGAATGTATAAATAAACTGTACCACAGTGAAATATTACTCAGCAGTAAAAGGAAATTAACTATGAAGACATAAACGTTCATGGAGAAACCTTTACACATATTACTAAATGAAATAAGCCACTTTGCAAAATCTCCATGCTGTGTGATTTCATCTATGGCATTCTGAAAGTGGCAAACCTATGGAGCTAGTGGGTTCCAGGGGTGGGGAGAAGAACAGATGAATAAGTAGAATGCTGAACATTTTTAATATCATAAAACTACTCTGTAGAGCAGGTAATACACTGGTGGATTTTTGTCATTACACATTTGTCTAAAGTCACGTAGTATGTAACACCAGCAGTGAACTCTAACATACAAACTATGGAGTTTAAATGATAATAGTCATGTGTTAATATATGTTCTTAAATGTTAATAAATGCAATGCTATAGTTGGGGATGTTGATTGGGGGAGCTATGCCTATTAATTTTCATTACTACAACAAAATATAGGCATAAGCAACTTATGAAGGAAAGAGATTCCTTTAGCTCACAATTTTTGAGATTCAGAGTCCAAATGCCATGGTGTAGGCATTGGTGAAGCCCTCATGGAAGGTAACAGTTGTGAAACATGCACAGGGAAGGGTCACGTGGTGAGTTAGGTAGCAGAGAGTAGAAGGTCTGAACTCAAGTTTTGATAACAACCCTATCTCAAGAACTTATCACATGAGAACTACATTCCAAGGGCATGCCCAAAAGACTAAGAAACTCCCACTAGATCACCCTCCTTTTGGTTACACCATCTCCCAACAGTGTTACTCCAGAGACCAACAATTTAACACATGGACCTTTGTAGGCCACCCAATCTTAAATCCAGAGAACAGCACTATGCATATGTTGAGGTAGGGGTATATGGAAACACCTCTGCAATTTCATTGATTTTTCTGTGAACCTAAAACTACTCAAAAAAGTAAAGTCCATTTTAGTACAAACAAAAAAATCTTTCTTTTTTTTCTTGTTTAACTCTCCTGAGTTAATTGTGACTGGTGTATCTAGGATAGGACAATCCAATATTAAAATTTTTATACTTTCCTCTTCTGTACTGTCCTTATCGTAATGATCTCCCAGCTTATTTTCTTTGTAAAAGTAACTTCAATAATTCTAAGTTGCCTCAGGTATTTGTTCCTGTTCCTGTCCCATTTGTTAAAGTGTGGTAGGAACCAGAGTCTACCTCTTCACCTAAATCAAGAAAGAACATTCTCCTGCTTCATAATCCAGTGGATGGTGTTTATATTCCAGGCTTTCCGATGCAATTGTGCACTTTGGATGCATGAACCCTGTGCTTGGTGATTTGGGGGAAACAGAGAAGAACCTACATGGATGGCTTATTGAATTAGTTAGAGTATGAATTAAGTTTCCATGGGGAATGCAAAGATTCATTGGATCTAACTGAAGTTGATATGTCGCTCACATTTTGTCTTGGAGTTTGGCAATTATTTCCAGACTGATGATCAAAAGAACGTCTATCTTCTTTAACTCTCGGCTTCCACTCCTTAGTTTAAGGTGGATTTCCCAGTTGTCATCATTTCTTAGCCAGCAGAAAGGAAGGGAATGGAGGACTTTTTTCAGAGTTGCAAATAGAGTCTTTCTTCAGACTCAGACTGTGCTTTATGTTTGAGCTGTCTTGGCTCAAAATCAAGGGAAGAGGAGAGTTAGCAAATAAGTGAAGGATAATCAGGGGTGATTAGCAATATTTTGCTTTCCAGTTACTCAAGTATCAATGCATATCATTTTCCTCACTCTTGCATCCAACAAGGTAATACAATCACCCATGTGGTTAGTGCAGGTTATGCATTGTGCACAAATCCAGCTTCTCTTAGTAATATGCAATGCTCTCCATTGAGTTTGGACCTTACTTTTCTAATGCTGGTTACATATAAATTAAAGCAATAATTACTTCTCTCAGTCCACACACACACACACACACACACAATTAATGTGCAGTATAATGGGAAATAGAATATTGGCAATAAAAACTCCTTTTTGACCATTTAAGAACAGGAAACACATAGTAGTCACTAGTGCATAGTAAAATTGAACTCCTGTTGGGCAGAAATTTTAAAGAATCTTAAAGACTTCCTGAATTGGCAGTGGAAAAAATTCCTGTGTGTCTCACTGTACCCCTAGGCTTCTGGTTTAACTCTGGGAGATTCTTCTAGGTCCTTTATATGGTCATTGTTTTTAATCATTCAGATCTTTATTTATTTAAATTGCTAAGACCATGACTGAGGCCAAATGAGACTTTTAGAATAGAAAAACAGTCTAGTCAAGAGAGATTCACTGGAAAAGAAAGATTCACTGGAACATAATTTATCATTTTTAGGTAGTTATATGTTAACAAAATCTGGTTGTTCCAGTACCACGAGGCTCTCAGACACTAGACTCATAGTCAATTCATATTGCAAGCTGTAGGACAAGTGTTGTGGCCTGAATGCTTTTGTCCCTTGAAAATGTTCAGGTTGAAATCCTTAACTCCAAGATTCCGATTAGATTATGAGTAGCTAGCCTGTGAATAGGGTAGACTTCCTTATAAAAGTGTTCTGGAAGAGATCCCTTGCCCCTTCCATTACATGAGAACACAGACAGAAAGCACAATCTAAAGATCAAAAAGTAGCCTTCAACAGACACTAATTGGTCTTGGACTACCCTGCTCCCAGATGGTAAGAAACCCAGTTTATGGTATTTTGATGTACAATCTTGAGTGGAATAATGCAATAAGAAATGAATTCTTTCCATTTCTGCCTGCAGCCTGGCTAGCGTTTGCCTCAATTTACATCTTTCATAATTGTGCTCCAAGCTAGAAGGTGCAATCACACAGCGTGTAGCATATGTCCCCTTTCAAACTGCCTGCAGGTTTGCAACACATATGGTGCCTCTTCCATACCACAAGAGCTGATTCACCAGATACATTGTTGTGCTATAACAATCGCATCAGATTTTAGAACTAGTACCTCTCTGTACTTGAAATTCATGTCCCACCTAAAAGCCAATACTGCATTTGCGATTTTTAGTATGTGTTATTTATTACTCAGTCCCAAATTATGTATTAACTCTGGTATGCATAAGTTACTCTATTAGATCCCCAAGCACAGTTAGTCAAACCAGAGCATTTATATTTTATGTATTAGTCTAGAGGAATACGCAGGTTCTAGAGTGGCTAGGCTACTCTAATCCAAAGGGTGGTATGCCTGCTGGAGTGGCTGTCCTATCTCTGACATGTGGCTCCATTTCTGATGCATTTTTGGTTGCCTTATATGACTCTTAGTGGGAAAAAAGATAGTCAATGATATTGTAATTTCTTTTTAAGGATGTGACCTGGAGTCTGTTCATACCACTTTATCTGGACTGTACCAAAAGTAAGAAGGCCAGGTTGTAAGTAGGAATCCAATTGCGCTGTTAAACTTCAGGGTAAGAATCTCCAATTCTAAGGTTATGCCAGGAAATGTCATACTGAGAGACAAGTAAGTCTTCCACATCTACCTAGACCCTGGGTGCATTCTTCCATGGATCATTTCTTTATGGAGAAAATTGAGGCCAAGGATCTGAATTTTAATGACTCTTGAAAGCCAATTTTGCCCTGTACTAACTCAAAAAATTGAAGTGACTGAAGCAACCCTTTTTCTCTTTCCATTGTACCTGTTAGAAAAATGAAATCTGTTCTGCAGAACTGACCTACACTGTGTGTATACTTCCTATGCTTTACAATAAAATGAAAAATATAAGGCAGTACATGTTGGCCGTAGACATACCTGCAGTGCACTTTTACTAGTTATGTGTTTATTCTTTTGTTTCAATATCTCTTACTGTTGTTCCTATTTATCATTTAATTATTAATTTGATAAGGAAAATAAGGGTGAGATATTTCATTTTTCTGGCTTTTAAAAATCTCCTATTATGTTTTTAAAATATTATTTATTTATTTATTTTTTTAATAACGCTTTTATTTAAAGTATATAAATTTCCAAAATACAGCTTATAGATTACAATGGCTTCCCCCCCCCCCATAATTTCCCTCCCACCCGCACCCCTCCCCTTTCCCGCTCCCTCTCCGCTTGCATTCACATCAAGGTTCATTTTCAATTCTCTTTATATACAGAAGATCAGTTTAGTACATATTACGTAAAGATTTCAACAGTTTGCCACCACATAGCAACACAAAGTGAAAAATACTGTTGGAGTACCAGTTATAGTATTAATTCACAATGTATAGCACATTAAGGACAGAGATCCTACATGATATATTTTTTTAAATTGATTAATTTTCTATGCAATTTCCAATTTAACACCAAGATTTTTTTTCATTTTTAATTATCTTTATATACAGAAGATTGATTCAGTATATCCTATGTAAAGATTTCATCAGTTTGCACCCACACAGAAACACAAAGTGTAAAAATACTGTTTCAGTACTAGTAATAGCATGATTTCACATTGAATAACACATTAAGGACAGATCCCTCATGAGACGTAAGTACACAGTGACTCCTGATGTTGATTTAACAATTTGACACTCTTGTTTATGGCCTCAGTAATCTCCCTAGGCTCTAGTCATGAGTTGCCGAGGCTATGGAAGCCTTTAGGGTTCACCGACTTCCATCTTATTCCGACAGGATTATAGTCAAAGTGGAAGTTCTCTCCTCCCTTCAGAGAAAGGTGCCTCCTTCTTTGATGGCCCCGTTCTTTCCACTGGGATCTCACTCAGAGATCTTTCATTTAGGTCTTCTTTTTTTTTCAGAGTGTCTTGGCTTTCCATGCCTATAATACTCTCATGGGCTCTTGAGCCAGATCTGAATGCCTTAAGAGCTGATTCTGAGGCCAGAGTGCTATTTAGGACATCTGCCATTCTATGAGTCTGCTGTGTATCTTGCTTCCCATGTTGGATCATTCTCTCCCTTTTTGATTCTCTCAGTTAGTATTAGCAGACACTAGTCTTGTTTGTGTGATCCCTTTGACTCTTAGACCTATCAGTGTGATCAATTGTGAACTGAAATTGATCACTTGGACTAGTGAGATGGCCTTGGTACATGCCACCTTGATGGGATTGTATTGGAATTCCCTGGCATGTTTCTAACTCCATCATTTGGGGCACAACTGATTGAGTATGTCCCACATTGTACATCTCCTCCCTCTCTTATTCCCACTCTTATATTTCACAAGGATCACTTTTCAGTTAAAATTTAAACACCTAAGAATAATTGTTTGTTAATTACAGAGTTCAACCAATAGTACTAGAACAAAAAATACTAAAGTGGATAAAGTATTACATTGTACAACAACAGTCAGCACAAGAGCTGATCAAGTTACTGTTTCTCATAGTGTCCATTTCACTTCAACAGGTTTCCCCTTTGGTGCTCAATTAGTTGTCACTGATCAGGGAGAACATATGATATTTGCCCCTTTGGGACTGGCTTAATTCACTCAGCATGATGTTTTCCAGATTCCTCCATCTTGTTGCAAATGACCAGATTTCATTGTTTTTGACTGCTGTATAGTATTCTATAGAGTACATGTCCCATAATTTCTTTATCCAAATGTTTGCTTTGAATTCCCTGTGATCTTTTGCTGTGAGGTTCCCTTTGTTTACCTTCTTTCATGTTGATGGCCGTGTTTCTGTGTTTCTGTGTGTAACACATCTTTAAGCATCTTTTGCAGGGCTGGACGAGTGGCAACAAATTCTTTCAATTTCTGTTTGTTATGAAAGGACTTTATTTCACCTTCATTCACAAATGAGAGCTTGGCAGGATATAATATTCTGGGCTGGAAGTTTTTCTCTCTTAGTACCTGGGCTATGTCTCTCCATTCCCTTCTAGCTTGTAGGGTTTCTGATGAGAAGTCTGCCGTGAGTCTAATTGGAGATCCTCTGAGAGTAATCTGATGTTTCTCTCTTGCACATTTTAGGATCTTTTCTTTCTGTTTCACTGTGGTGAGTTTAATTACAATGTGTCGTGGTGAGGATCTCTTGTGGTCATGTTTACTAGGGGTTCTATGAGCTTCCTGTACTAGGATGTCTCTGTCCTTCTCCAAAATTGGGAAATTTTCTGCTATTATCCCACTAAAAAGGCATTCTAATCCTTTCTCCCTCTCCATGCCTTCAGGAACTCCTATTTCCTCTTCTTTTCTTTGGTTTGACTGTATATTTTCCTGCGCTCTGTCTTCTAAGTCCGATATTGTCTCTTCTGCCTCACCCATTCTATTTGTAAGGCTCTCTAATGTGTTTTTCATTTGATCTATTGAATTCTTCACTTCATTATGATTTCTCGTCACTATCACAGTTTCATGTTCTACTAGTTGTTTCATTTCAGCTTGATTTCTCCTTAATGTTTCATTTTCACGAGAGAGATTTTCTACCTTGTCCATTAAGGATTTCTGTAGTTCAAGAATTTGTTTTTGAGTACTTCTTAGTGTTCTTATCAATTTTTTGAGATCTGCTTCTTGAATTTCTTCTATCACATCATCTTTGTAATCTTGAATTGGGGTGTCTTTTTCATTTGGGGGTGTCATAGTGTCTTCCCTGTTCTTGTTACCTCAGTTTTTGCGTTTGTTGTTTGGCATATTGGTTTCTTCACTGTGGTGTTTTTTCTTGTTATACTATGACTCTAGATAAGTGGACTGTCTGCTTTCAATGGAGCCTTAGAGGCTTGAGATGGGTGTGGCCTGATAGCTCTGTTTGGTTCCTCAGGGTTGAGGGTGTGCCAAAGATGACACTCCCAGGTTAGGCATGGTAAATCTCTCTCTGTTTCTTTCTTTATTGTTGATTCCAAAGGGAAGTAATTCCACACAGCTGAATCGAATTGGGGGTGGTTAGCAGGCAAATGATATACCCACAGGAGCCAGAGATCAGAAGCTCTTTCCCAAGGACCACAGAGGGAATCTCTGTGACCTTCAGTGTGGGTTCAAATTCTCCTGCAGTCTCACCGCTGGGCTACCAAGGCTACCGAACTGTAGCGTCTCTGGAGAGTACTCACGTGGTGAATTCTGTGAGTTCTCTCCCCCACAGTCTCTTTTTTCACAGTCTCAGTTCATTAGCACCACACATTCATTAGGTTCTAATCTCCTGTTATTTCACCCCTCCCACCCAGAGTCAGGTTTTTCTGCTAGGCTCAGGGCCGGTGCAGACCTGAGGTCACCCTGCGTATGACGTATGTCCAAAATGGCGCCTGCTCTTTGTCCTGCTCACCTTTGAGAGGTGGGTGGAGAGAGAGAAACTCGTGTCCGTATGGGTCACTTTTTTCTTTCTCTCTCTCTTCTAGTTAGCCTGGTGAACTTTTCCCCACAGGGTTTCAAGCCTTGTTTGCTCTAGTCTCCTCTTTCCGCTTCCCTGCCGGTGTCTCGGGCTATTGAGGTTCGGCTCACCTCACGTTCCAGCGCTGGTGCGTTGAGTCTGCCGCTGGTGTCCCGAACTGCGGGCTCCCACGCTCTCCTCGAAGGTCCACTGTGAATCACTAGTTCCGGAAGAGTTTCCTCTGCTGTTTCTTCCCCTACTCTTCCTTAAACCTGCAGTATCTCCACTTTTATTAAACTGTCTCTCCCCGGACTATCAGTGTGCTGCCTTCCTATTCCGCCATCTTGCCCTAATCCCTATTTATTTTATTTTTATTGAAAGTGGGAGAGAGAGAGAGAGCCAGAGAGAGAGAGACGGAGAGAGAGAGAGACACTACCATCTGCTAGTTCACTCCCTGAACTCCCACTATAGCTATGGCTGGGCCTTGGGTTAGGCCAAAGCCAGGAGTCCAGAAGTCAGTTTGGGTCTTCCACATGGGTAGCAGAGACAGAAGTACTTGAATCATCACTTGTTGCCACTCAGCAGGAAGCTTGACTCAGTGGTCAAACTGGGGCATGAACCCAGACACTGATACAGGATGTGAGTGTCCCAGGAAGTGTCTTAACTTCTTAACCAGATGATTGCCCCCTTCTATTCATTATTCAATGTAGCATTTTGACCTGGCAGCAGCAACATTGCTCTACTTTAAATTTTCATATCTACTTTACCAACAGTCTTCATTTTGTCCCAGTTCACGGACATCTTTCAGGCTTTGCCTTACTCAATCTCTCAATGATTTTTGACAGTTATTAATTTTACGTTGAACTATTTCCCTCTCATTCATTTACATGATTCCACACTCCCTTGACCCTCTTATCATCTCACTGATTGATCCTTTCTTTCTTGTTGTTGACTCTTTGTTCAAATTACAAATATTATAGTCCCCAAGAGCTTGTTCTGAGATTTGTTGGCAAATTACTTCTGGTAAGTGATATTATTGTTCACAAGTACTTATTTTTCTTTTTTCTTTGATTAATAACAATGAAAAATGAGTGTTTTTCATCCTATTGGCCAAGTGATTTACATTGTCCAACTTAATGTGAGCAGATCTGTACTATGCTGTCTCTATATGTATCCATCTCTCTGAGTTATACATGACTGATGTAACAGGATTTGTCATAGCCCCTCTTGTCCTACTCTTCTGCTATGAGAAAGGTCAAATCCTGCATAGGGGTTGCTCCTTCAGCCTGGCTTTTAGAATTAAAAGGACAATTGTAGATTACACAAATCTTTCCCCATATAGCAGGGCAGAGCCCCAGTCACAGAAGGCATCAAAAGCAGGGCAGAATAAAGCCATGTTTTTGTTGCTGAGGTTCTGAGTCGGGTTTTTATACAACCTAAACTATGAAAAGCTGACTCATGTAGAAATTTGTTCTTAGAAGTATGGTTCCAATTTCCTTAAAATGTATGAGTAACATTCGGTTTGGGGTCAGTGGAAAACAGACAAAACCTCAAGAACTGTTATTGTGGGTGGAAAAAATGATGACCCATATCATGCAGTAGGGAAAAATAGTAAAACTACCCACTGTAGCATTTGGAAGGTAAACAATTTGTTCAAATAATTGTGGGTTTGACCAATGAGGTGTGCTCTAAATGTTACCATGAGAGTCAGTTATTAAGCAGCACTGGGTAAAATGCTTCTAGAAAGAAATAAGCTCAGGAAGGTTTCCTGCCTGCTTTTAAGCTAGAACAAAAATGAAATTAGAGTTCTGATTATTTGAGGCTTGCAGAGTTGGGAAAGAGAGTATGTTCTTTTTTCTAAACATAAAATCTCAGTGAGATGTATCTTGAGGTCAAAGGACTAATCATGAGCAGAGTCTTTAAGACACACACTCTTGAGAAGTTCAAACCATAAGGATGAGTGTCAGGCCATCCCATGTTAACACCTGGGGTAAGTGTTGTCAGTATTCTACTTATGGCATGGACTCTGGTACATCATTTTAGGCAAAATATCTCAGAAAACAATGAACTCAGGATGAGGTAAATGAAAGTCACATACACTAAAGATATTCCTAATTGATCTAAGGAGAAAAACAAGTATTAGAAATAACTTATTTTTTGGAAAATTATTAGAATATTGTGCTGACCGGCATTAAATAGGCAAAAGAAAAAATCCAAAACTCTTTGATTTTTATTTTTTAAATTTATTCTTATCCTGTATTAAAATGGTTCATGATAATTCAATATGTAAAAAGGATGTTTGCCATGCAATTTCCAAAATAAAAGATGGAGAAAGCTCTTGTCCCATTTATCAAAGAAGACAAATCAAGAGGAAGCTGTTTCCACAGACAAGACCCAGATTCATGGAGAACAATGATTTAAGAAACTCCTTACAGCAGACCAAAGCAGGAACTAACCAAGGCATACGTTCTACTGCCAGGTAAAAGGACTTGCAGTGTGTATGGAGGCACCTGGGGGTACTACTTTAAGGTGAGGGAAATGGAGAACACAGAAGCAAGAATATCATTCTCTGATTTTCTACCACCTGCTTCCCCTGAGGCCATAAAACAAATTATCTGCTCTAGCACTCTTGAAAGGAGGTCATGAGACCCTCACGTGATGAGTGCTTTGCTCTACAGTGAGAGCAAAGGAATGCAGTTGCAGAAGAAAAGAATAACCTAAATACACATGGATAAGTTCTCTCCAGTATATTATATTTAGATCATAGCTGTCCCTTTTGTCCCATCAGATTTCTGTACAACTCTCCATTTTTCATCAATCCTAAATTTTAAAATATTCTGATTTACTCTTTAAAATTGTGTGGATGTATCAAATTCTCTTTTTCATCCTCTCTTTCTCTCTCTGGGAGATGGAGAGAGAGAGAGAGAGAGAGAGAGAGAGAGAGAGAGCGAGCTACCTTCTACAGGTTAACTCTGCAAATGCTTTCAATAACCAAAGGTGTGCCACACAAAACCAGGAGCCCAAGAATTCAATTTATGTCTCCCATGTAGACAGCTGGGACCCAAATACTTTAGCTATCACCTACTCCTTCCCAGGGAGTGCATTAGAAGGAAACTGGAATTGGGAACAGACCGGGACTTGAGTCCAATCAATCCAACATGGGATGTGGGTGTCTTCATTTGCATCTTAACCATTAGGCTTAATGCCAGCCCCTGCGTGGCTCCTCTCTAAAGGTCCCAATGTCACATAAAAATTTAGTTAAATAATTTCAACATGTTTTTCCTTTTTCTCCTGTTAATCTGTGGGATCTTTCTTTCTTTCTTTCTTTCTTTCTTTTTTTTTTTTTTTTTTTTTTGCTCTTTCTTTTCCTTTTTTTTTTCTTTGAGTTTTTTGCTATGGAGTATAAACTATGAGATTTGCAATGGGTAAGGAGAAGGTACTACTTTTTCTCCACTGTATTATCTAGCTGAATTTTGAATTTCCATGGACCAGTGATTGATTGTTCTATGTCTCTCATTATTTTATTTTTTTTATTTTTGACAGGCAGAGTGGACAGTGAGAGAGAGAGACAGAGAGAAAGGTCTTCCTTTGCCATTGGTTCACCCTCCAATGGCTGCTGCAGCCAGCGTGCTGTGCGAAGGCAGGAGCCAGGTGCTTTTCCTGGTCTCCCATGGGGTGCAGGGCCCAAGCACTTGGGCCATCCTCCACTGCACTCCCTGGCCACAGCAGAGAGCTGGCCTGGAAGAGGGGCAACCGGGAGAGAATCCGGCGCCCCGACTGGGACTAGAACCCAGTGTGCCGGTGCCGCAAGGTGGAGGATTAGCCTGTTGAGCCTCGGTGCTGGCCTTATTCTTTTATTTTTTTAAAACAGTATGCTTGGCCGGCGCCGTGGCTCAACAGGCTAATCCTCTGCCTTGCGGCGCCGGCACACCGGGTTCTAGTCCCGGTCGGGGCGCCGGATTCTGTCCCGGTTGCCCCTCTTCCAGGCCAGCCCTCTGCTGTGGCCCAGGAGTGCAGTGGAGGATGGCCCAGGTGCTTGGGCCCTGCACCCCATGGGGAGACCAGGAAAAGCACCTGGCTCCTGGCTCCTGCCATCGGACGAGCGCAGCGCGCCGGCCGCGGCAGCCATTGGAGGGTGAACCAACGGCAAAGGAAGACCTTTCTCTCTGTCTCTCTCTCTCACTGTCCACTCTGCCTGTAAAAAAAAAAAAAAAAAAAAAAAAACAGTATGCTTTTTGGGTATATATTCTACCATTTTATGATGGATGTGTGAGTCAGAGGAGTAGCATTATACAGACATAAAACAGAGATTTTCACAAAATGATGGATTTATGGGCTAATGCCATGACTGGATAAGACAGAATATCTTGTGTGGAGTATGATTTCTGTGTAGAAGGAGGGGAGATAAATAATTGTGACTAAGAGGACTTATTTTGTCAAAGATTATTGTTCACAGGTATTCACTCTCCTTTACCTTTCTACCACTACCCCTGATCCATGGAGGAGTGTATTTCATATTCCATAATTTTTAACTTATAATGAGAGTCAGTTTGACTAAGGAGTATGAATGACCGTGATGTTTAGTATCAGAAACATTAAACATGATTGCATGGGATAGCTTAGCTTGCTTATTCTTCTATCACAAGACACAGCTTGTGTATGGGTTGCTCCTTCTTCAGTCTAGGTCCCCAGAAGGGAATATACATGGAACAGCACAAAGCAGACACTCAGAGAATCTACAGTTTGTATACACAACAGGAATCATGAAATGAATGATGGTTGTAATTCTCTGAGACTTGGGGGGTTGTACAAATAAGTCATAGTATCTATTGATCAATCAGATTGCATGCTTGTGAAACTTATCACTATCTGAGCTTCTCTAACTCAAGGTAGAACTCAGGTATTCATGTTCCTAGGCTCCTGCTCAGCAAAGGCATGGATGTAATAACCAGTGTTTGCTAGGCTAATTGGAAACGTCTATATAATGAACTGCAATGCAGGAGAGATCAACACAAGGCGCCAGATGCTAGAAAGAATCCATGTGTAGTTAGGATGGAAACAGAGGCTTTTAGGGGCAGTCATGACCATGTGAGGTACTCAGCACCAAGGCTCACTAATGAGAGATTTCTGATCCAAGAAGAAGCAACAAGGCAGCATTGTAGAGTTAGTCCGGACACAATACCATTTTATGTGTCTTCTAAGCCTGTTGCCTCGGCCCTTCCAAACAGTCTGTAAGATACATGATAAGCTTTAATAAGACCTCTTATGGCTTTAACTTATTACAATAAGTTATTTTCTTCTTTCCTTTCTTTCTCTCTTGGTTTGCACTTTTCTCCATGTACACAAAAGAACAACTCCATTTGTAAAACAATACATCTGAATTTATCAAACTCTGGATACGCTGACGTACTGAAGGGACTGTAACAAAATGTATTTAAATTTAATGCCTTTGCCTATGTAGTGCTATTTACCTGGATATATTCTTATAGCTTTTTAAAAACTTTTAGTGTATCTGGAAGGTTGACAGAGAGAGGGAGACAGATCTACTATCCCTGGTTCTCAATCTCCTACAGTAGTTGGAGTTGGACCAGACTTTACCCAGGAGCCAGGAGCTCAGTGCAGGTCTCCAACATGGGTGGCAGGGATCCAACTGCTTGAACCATCACCTGCTACTCCCAGGGTGCACATTCACAGGAAGCTGGAATGAGAAGTGGAACTGGGGCTCAAACCCTGGTACTCTGTTTATGGAATGCAAACATCACATGTGGCATCTAAACTACCATGACAAAGGTCTGCCCTCACAGGTCTTCTTAAGGGTTCCTTTGGATCTTTGCAATGCTAATTTAAATGTCTATCAATAGATGTTCTACCCTAACATTTAAGAACACTAACCATTCCTCATCTATTCCATCCAGCTTACAGTTTTTCATGGAGGACACTTTTTCTTCTTCTTCTTCTTTTTTTTTTTTTTGATAACACATTAAAAAGCCTTGTATTTCCTTTATTGGTGTGCTTTCTCTTTCCTTGACTAAAAAATAAGCTTCATGACAATAGAGATATTCATATTATATTCACTCTGTTATCTTAAGGTCCCAACAAAATACAGGTGGCATGGTAGGGACTTAACACAAATTTTTGAATGAGTTTGTAAATAATGAGTTGGTATGTGTTAGGGAGTCAGAAAGTATGGTAAAAATTTGATTACTTAGATGAAAGGCAGAAGAAAATTGACAACAATTTCCAAGTAATGTTTAAAATGTTTAAAGAATAGCAATACTCTTTGGTAAGACATCTGTATTTTCATGCTTTCTTTTTTCTCTATAATAGCTTGGTAACAAAGGTTAAGAGCAAAAATGAAGGGTCAACATTCAGCCAACACTAGAATTTTATTTGTTATGCAGAGGAGATGAACTGAAATGCAAGGTAATTGAGGCTACTCATGAGCACCTGCCTAAGTAATTTTCAATCCAGTCCAGTTTGGGTGGAAAGTGAGCTTTACAAGAGCCTGGTGATAGACTGGAGAAGATTGAGGAGTCAAGAAGTGAAATCCAAGCTTCAGCATTGTGACATAGCAGGTTAAACCACAGCCCATATGGGTTCCAGTTTGAGTCCTGGCTGCTCCATTTCCTCTCCAGCTCCCTGCTGATGCACATTGAAAGGATAGAAAGATGGACCAAATGCCTGAGACTCTGCACCCATGTGGGAGACTTCAAAGAAGCTCCTGGCTTCTAGCTTCAGCTTGGCCCAGTTCTGGCCATTACACCCATTTGGGGAGTGAATCAATGGATGGAAAATCTCTCTGTGTCTGTATCTCTCCATTTTTATAACTCTCTGTAATTCTGCCTTTCAAAGAAATAAAAATAAATCTTTTTTAAGAAAAGAAAAGAAATGAAGTCCAAATGTAGTACAAATAAGGAAGTCAGAACAGTATAACATAATAGTTATAATCTTAGTATAGGATATTATACCTTCAAGTTTTCTAAGACTGATAAGTGACAATGATGATAATTTCCAGAATGTAGCCATGTTCAAAAACACTGAAATGGAATAGTTAGAAAAAATCTACTAGAAATCAAAAGAAAGATAAAGATAGGTTTGGGGATAAATCCTAGACTTTGACATTTGCCAAGATAACTTTTGGTGTTATTTTTTCAAATTCAACCTTTCCATAACTGAATCACTCAATTCAACCCTGCAACTTGTTAAGCATAAAATCTAGGCTACAATTAAGCTTTCTCCTATTCTTGGGTGAATTAGGTAAAGGCAACCCTTCCTTGTGGCAAAGAAAATTCCTGGCCAGGAGGCATAGAGTAGAAAACAGAGCATGGATTCCGTCTTACTCCTAGTTCTTTATCAGGTTTTTTATCTTTTTTGTGATTGACCTATCTTGCACATATATGCATTTGGGTTTTCAATATGTTCTATGTAAGAAACTATCAAGCCATGGCTCAATAGACTAATCCTCCACCTTGAGGCACCCGCACACCGGGTTCTAGTCCCGGTCCGGGCGCCGGATTCTGTCCCAGTTGCCCCTCTTCCAGGCCAGCTCTCTGCTGTGGCCAGGAAGTTCAGTGGAGAATGGCCCAAGTGCTTGTGCCCTGCACCCCATGGGAGACCAGTAGAAGCACCTGGCTCCTGCCTTCGGATCAGCACAGTGTGCCGGCCGCGGCAGCCATTGGAGAGTGAACCACCGGCAAAGGCAGACCTCTCTCTCTGTCCACTCTGGCTGTCCAAAAAAAAAAAAAGAAAAGAAAAGAAAAACTATCAAGGAGAAGAAAGGAAAGTCCTCAAATATTACTGAGTTTCCAGCATGTCCTGATCATTATGCTTTGGATCTTGAAATATGTTACCTTTTCTTAAATCCTCACCACAGCAATCATAGATGGACAGAAGTTACATTGCTTTTCAAGTAAGGTAATCAAATTTTGTGGGAGATTTGAGACCCCTAGTGTGCTTCTACTGTATACACTGCGCTGACTGTTAGGGAACAGTGGACATACAGATGGCACAGAAAAGTTGTCCTTTTGTGGGGGCGATTTGCTCTGTCAAGGAAATTCACATTAGTGAAGCAAACAGCAGACACAGTCAGTCATTGGGTCATATACTTTTCACAGATTTCCTTATTTAATACTCTCACCATCACAATGGGGCACAATGGGGTACAATGGGAAGATCTCTAGGACAGTTAAAGTATCACATAGTTAGCTATGGTTGGACCTAAGATTTCAGTCCAGAATTCTTACCCCAGAGTTTGAACATTTATTAAAAAAATATCTTGATGTAGTTTATCACAACTGCTTTCATGATTAGTTGTATTATAGCCTATAGGGGAGGCAGGGCATTATCTCTACCTTATTAGGTATTCACTCTGATAGTGTCTACACATTAAGTTGGCATAAGACAGTCCAGCAAGAGAAAAACCTAGGTTTTTCGTAAACATGAGAACTTTAAAGGAACATTCAGATCCAAAGAAGCTATTTGAACTGAATTCTTATATAATAATTTTGACAAAGTGGAAAATGGTGAAAAGTGACAGGCAAGCAGACTGCTAGGGTGGTTAACTGGAGAGCAGTGATTAGGAAGAGAAAGGTCAGGTTAACAGGCTCTGTTTGGGTAGCTTTCCTCAGCCTCAACTCCCCATCTCTGGTGATGAGACTGTTTCTTTCGTCCTGGTGGGGGTAGGGTATCATCCACCTGGGAGTTTCATCTCATGCTTTTAGGAAGAAAAGAAAGGCTACTGTGCCCTTACTGCATCTGCTGTTTTTCAAGTGCCTTTAACTCAAAGTAATCCTAATGCATCACTGGTATATTTTGGGGTGGCATATTGATATCCACTAAACCTTTTTGGCAGCATGAATCTCAAAGGTGTTTGCACGTAGCCAAACTCATCAAATTGTACACATTAAATAAATGCATTGTTGTTTGTTAGTTATGCTTCCATAAAGCTGCTAAGAGCAATAATGGACATCCCAAGTTGCATGTTGGCATAGCAACATGGTCAAAGATAAAGGGTACTAACTCGGAAAGATTACTGTTGCTTTTCTTTACATTATTTTAAGAGTAAAATTCAGAAATATAATATGATGAAATCTTCAGATTCTCTCAAATTCCATTATCTTCTTCTTTAAGGAGATGTCCAAAGACTAATAGGTACCTTTCTTTTGACTATGGAATAAATTCCACTGATGTGATGCAGTTGTATGACTGTGGGAAGATGATAATTTTGAATCCTTCTTCCCAGGGATTTTTGAAGCTTCAAAACAAAGTTTGAAAGTGTGCAGTTATGTGGTCACAGAATTCCTGCATTAATCCACCTGCTTCCAGTTTGCATAAAGGTTGTGGCCATGGTAGATGCTTGATCAGAAATATGAATCCACAAGCTGCAGCTTTGGTTGCTTATTATCCTATCACTTGTGTTTAAGTGGCAGTTTTGGTAGCTATGGTGACAGCAGAAATTTCTTGCTTCCTGACTGTCTCTGGTGTTCACCTTTGAGGTGGCTGCTTCTTTGATGATAAGTTAGCCACAATAAATGTATGTGGAAAGCAAATTCAAATTACGTCCGCAGACTGCTTGCATGTATATCAGAATCCATAGTACATGCAAATATGCAAAACCCATTCTTTGGAATATAGAAATGCACACTCAGAACATGACAGAGGGAATTAAAGTGGATTACATAGTGTATCCTATAATATTTCATTTATTTTCAGCTGTGTCTAAAATATGTTATAATTGGAAATTTTATTATGTTTTTTGTAATGATTATACCATATTTTAGAGTATGATCTGCTCTGTGATCTGTATTTACTTATATTTGTATCTCATTAGATTGGATCAGTTAATGTTTACACCAGGGGTCTGTTTACTAAGGCTATTTTATCAGATTATATGTAGAAGATTAGTGTTGGAGGGACTGACTGCCCAACTCAATTTTACAGGTGATTAAGCTGAGGTTGAGAGTTTAAGTGAACACATTTATCTAGTGTCAAATTTGGAACTAGGAACTCTGACCAGAGCAATTCAGTTCAATGTTTTTTATTCTATCCCACACTGATAAAGACAGGAAAAAATTATAGAGGTAACAAAGGAAAGAGAAAATGAGATTACAGAAGTAGATGCTAATCAGGGATGCATTCCAGGATTACACAGAAAAATTTCATAGAAAGCATCTGTCATCTCTCTATTTATTTACCATTGTCCAGTAGGTAGATATATCTCCCACCATCCCCCACAATACCTGAGATATCCAGGTGGCACAGTGACAAAGGTCTTCACTAACCATCCCTCTTGAAATGCTGTGTTTGAACTCTATTCTCAGATCTCAGCTTTGTCACTGAGCATGTCCTGTGACACCATGGACCAGATTCCTTCCTGAAATCTGTCCTACTCTTCATTCCTCAGTCTTTCTTCTGTGTTTCCTTCTACTTTCTTTTCTCTTTTGCTCCTTCCTTTGATTGCCTTTGAAATATAATGTCCTCCTGTATAAGTACAGCAGGTGGCAATTTGGCAATACCTGGAGAGATTTTACCTTGTCTCACTAGGGGTGTATTAGCAGCAGCTAGATTGTGGAGACCAGGAGTGCTGCTTAGCATCCTGCAATGCAGGATGGCTTCCCACAGCAAAGCATCCTCTGCTCCCAAGTGAGACACCTTGAAGGAGACTGCAGCATGCATGTACGTGTGATTTATACAATGTAAGTGGCAAAGGCAAACACTTATGTGTGAAGCAACCTTCAAACCATTTTCCTTTTAATTAATAAAGCAGTAACTGTAAATGCTTTAGCCTCTGTGGGACTACTTCCCATTCATCTTCATATCCATAGCCTTTAGAAGAGTAAGCACTAAAAAAGTTTGTTTGACTTTTTCAATAGCCTGAAGACTTAGAAAGTCAGGGAAGTTAATTTGCTGAAATGATTATGGTTCCATTAAATAATCCAAAAGGCAAATAATGAAAAAAGCTAACACCAACTTCATATTTTTCAAACTCCTGATGGAGGACAGTATATTCACTCAAAGAAACACGTTCAATACTGTAAAAGAAACACTGCAAAATCAACAAAGGACATGACATATTTTAGAAATATATGCCATGATCTCTTGTCTCCTTCTTACACTTAGAGGGGAATGTAAGGTGATAAATGCTGTTCGGATTAAGCTGCTTTCAAACTGCCACCTTCAGCCTTGGGCTGCCGCTTCATGGAGGAATAGAAAAGCTGCATTCTTAGACACTTGTGTTAGGTGATAGATGCATGGTGATTAAATTACGACTGACCCGAATTCAGTAGTGATGTTTGTCAAGTACTACAGAAAGATAACAAAGCCCTTTTAATTGAAACGGATTTTATTTCAATTTCGTAATGCCTTACACAGAATGAGGATGATGAGAAAAGTGAGAGGAAGTTCCATTTCTCATTATCTCAGTGATTACCAGTTGCTAATGTTTTATTTTACTAAATTAGATATGTTATTAAATAGATGAGAAAATAAACAAGAAAAAGGTAGCATGATTAAAAATGTAGAATTACATACAATGCTTATTATTTCTCTAAAGCATTTTGAGTGGCTTCACAATAAAGAAAGATTTAATGCTTGGAACAGTTGAAACTCTAAAAGGTCTTATCTCATGCTTAGCTAATTATTTTGACAGGAGTCTAACTGTTATGTGCTTTTCCATGCAAATGAGTTTGTGGCAAACAAGATGACTGCCATTGACATAAACACACCATAACTAATTCTTATCTCCACAGAGAGGTTGAGTGATGGAAGTTAGCAATTAGAATTCAGTGACAATGTTTTTCTCTGCAATTGATTAGTGAAGGGAATGTCCATCTGGTAGAAGGGAAATAAACAGTTCCACCAATTACTTGCCTTTCAGAACCCCAGAGTACTCAATCTTCCAAGAATGTCTACCTTTCTATTTTTATTTTTGCTCTTGAACACCTACTTTTTGTGGCACATTCTCTTTTCTAGATTCTTAGTTAATTTTTCCAGTTTGGTCTTTGTTTTCTTATGATCCATTTTTGTTTCTTCCACCCTGGATGTTACCTGTCTTAGATACACTCAAATGAGAGTAGTTGCCAGAAACTCAGTCCTAGGTTATCAATGGCTGTAAAATGTCACACAGAAAATTTACCTATTTTCACTAAATAGTGAAACTATGACCTCTACTCCCTGTTCTCAGTCTTTTCATTACCATTTGAGATATACAAGGGGGCTTCTGGGTTCATGGGAAAAAGGGATTAAAAGATAAGACGTATTTTCCTTGATCCTTTTGAAGCTGCTTCATATATCACTTCTTTTTTTTTTTTAAGATTGTATTTATTTATTTGATTGGTAGTTACAGACAGTGAGAGGAAGAGACAGAGAAGTCTTCTGTCCACTGGCTCACTCCCCAGATGGCTACAACTGCCAGAGCTGGGCCAGGAGCCAGGAGATTCTTCCAGGTCTCCCACCTGGGTACAGGAGCCCAAGTGCTTGGGCCATCTTCTACTGCTTTCCCAGGCCAAGCAGAGAGCTGGACTGGAAGAGGACCAGTGGGAACTAGAACAGGCACCCATATGGGATTCCGGCACCGCAGGCAGAGTATTAACCTACTGCGCCACAATGCTGGCCCCCATATAGCACTTCTTCAACACATTTCAAACCCTGTCTTCCTTTGGAAATTTTCAGCTTTCTTTATTTCCATCTAAGAAATCGTCATTTCCAAGCTATTTTGTCTGAAAATGTTGATATGTCAGCAAGTCCTCTAAATTTTCTTCTGTACACAATCAAACTGTTATTTATTTTTAGTTTTCCTTCATAACACCCTTATTTCCTTTCTTTTTCTATCCTTCTCATTGATTTGTCAGGCATTCTGAATGTTCACTTTTTTTTTTTAATCACCATGTCTTTATTTTGAGTCCATTTTGTCTAATTATCTCAAACAAATTTTTCTTTTCTTTTCTCTTTTTAAGGATTCTTTTCTTCTTCTTTTTTTTTTTTTTTTGGACAGGCAGAGTGGACAGTGAGAGAGAGAGACAGAGAGAAAGGTCTACCTTTGCCATTGGTTCACCCTCCGATGGCCACCGCGGTTGGCGCGCTGCGGCAGGCACACCATGCTCATTCGATGGCAGGAGCCAGGTGCCAGGTGCTTTTCCTGGTCTCCCATGGGGTGCAGGGCCCAAGCACTTGGGCCATCCTTCACTGCACTCCCGGGCCACAGCAAAGAGCTGGCCTGGAAGAGGGGCAACCGGGACAGAATCCAGTGCCCCAACCGGGACTAGAACCTGGTGTGCCAGCGCCGCAAGGCGGAGGATTAGCCTGTTGAGCCACGGCGCCGGCAAAGTTTATTTTCTTAACTTGCAAGGCACCATCACAGAAGAGCGGGTGAACCGGAGAGAGAGAGGCATATTCGATCCACTGGTTCACTTGCCAAATGCTTGCAATAGTTGGGTCTGGGCCAGACTGAAGCTAGGAGCCAAGCGCTTCATCCAGGTCTGGCATGTGGATGCAGGAGCTTGGGTCATTTTCCACTGCTTTCCCAGGTGCATTAGCAGGGAGCTAGATCAGAAGTGGAGCAACCAGGTCACGAACCGGCACCCATTTGGGATGCCTGCATTGCATGTGGCTGCATGCCACAATGCCAAACCTGCAAATTCTCCTTTAACCTGAGTATATTCATGTGTTGCGTATTGGTCCAGCATTATCAGTTTATGCCATCATTCTCTGTGTCAAATCCTGCCTCTTTCATGGGTCTCATAATATTCATAATCCTACTAATTTGCCTCTCTTATTTGAACTGATAGTTCTCAATAAGCTCTTACAAGATAATTACCAAATGTGTTCCTTCTCACTTCATTCATGCTTATTCCTAGGCTTGGGATAGTCCTCCTAGTCCATTTAATTTAACTGATTATCATCTATCTTCAGGGTCCAGCTCATGTCCCACTTTTCTCCACTTGCAAATCCAATGATGCATCTTCCTTGAGACCCAGGTATCAATGATTTGTGGGGTGCTTTTCAAATGTTGTGGATCATCTGCTGCAAATTTCTAGGATTCCAGCTTTTTTCTTTTTTTTTACTTTGCCATATTGATGACTTCTGAGCATATGTGTGTGTGCATGTGTGTGTGTATAGGTTCTACTTATGTACAGATATTCTATCTGGTTACAAAACGATTGACAGAGGTTTATTTTAACACAGTATACAGATACTAAGAAAGTGATATTAGAGACAAAATTGGTATCCAGCATTGTGGCATGGCAAGTTAAACTGTAACCTGAAATGCCAGTATTCTGTATGGGCACTAGTTCAAGGCCTGGCTGTTCCACTTCTCATCCAGTTCCCTTCTAATGGCCTGGGAAAGCAGCATAGAATGGCCCAAGTACTTGGGTCCCTGCCACCCATGTTGCAGACTCAAATGAAGCTCCTGGCTCCTGGTTTTGGCCTGACCCAGCGCCAGACGTTTCAGCCACCTGGGGGGCAAAACAGAGGATGGAAGATCTCTGTCTCTCCCCCTCTCTGTAACTCTGCCTTTCAAATAAATAAATAGAACTCTAAAAAAAAATCCCAAAGTTTTAAACACAACAGGGATATAAAAATTCAGACAAAAGCACAAAAATATCCTTTCCTATTTATGACTGCACAGGGCAAAGGTAGAAAAATATTTCAAAGTCAGAACTTTCTGCTGTGGGATGGATTAACATAGTATCTCAAATAATATCTGTAATTAGGCAAGTTCTGAAATATACTGGAATATATCACATACCACGGGGCAGATCAGACAACCCATATATTTTAGATTGAAATTCTCGCTAGAACTATCATCTAAAGTAAAGTTCGGTACTTAGAAAATTGTATCCCCACCAATGCATACATACCCATGGCATAGTACCCTAAATGTCCTTTCCTTACAGCAACATTGAAAAGAACTAATGCATGATAGATTTAGTATAATAATTGCATGCATGAGATATTTTAAAGTATTCGTGGGGCAACATATGGCTTTGCTGTTCAGCTACAGTGAAAATGTGGATTTTTAAGAATAAAAATTAGTTTGAAACACAGCAGGCAATAGTAATCTCGAATCCCCTGTATGCCCGTAAAATGGTGAAACCATCTGTACTATAGGCAAGCTGATGACCTTGGATTAATTCTAGCAATGTCATTACCCAATTAGTTGAGGAAGGGAAGATACTTAGGGATTACAATTACAGATCCATTAGAATTGTGCAGTGCCATTATTCTCAAATATTTATTAAATCACATCTGTCTAATAATCATTATTGGATGAGATTTTTTCCACCTAAGGGAGACTAAGTTTGCTAAATGAAATGGTGAGCCAGTCCTGAAAGGCATAATTATGCTTTGTGAGCCCACATCAAGTTTGTCTGTCTTTTAAAAAATAAAATAATGATATTTTCTTTTTAGCTTCATGACTGAGAAGACAATATCTCTAAAATGTGTTTGTTAGAGTAATATCCTCAGTTGCAATAAACTAAAATTATAAACCAAAGAAAACATAAATGAGAGCCAAATTATGCAGTGATTTTAGTGTTTTCTGCTCTATTTAATCTTAGGTTATAGGGATCCTGCTGTGTCTCTAGAGGTTGTGTTAAAGAAAGCAATAATTCTTTGGTAACAGGCACAGCATTCTTTTGTTGTTTGGTGGTTGCTATTTTATAAATGGAATAATTAAAATTGTTACAGTAGCCTTAGGACAAAATTTTCTGTTTAGCTATCTGTCTTTATTTAATTTGAGAACATTTTTGAAAAGTATGTAAATGACACCCATATCATGTATATAGAAAGGAAAAAGAATACCTATGACACTTATAGACACAATACAGATGAATGTGTTGATACTAATACTATGTAAAAATGCTAAGTAGTGTTAATTATAACCTGACTGGAAAGAAAATACTCAAATTGAACTGAAAAAAAATCTAGTGTTCTAATATCATTCAAAAAATTGCATGGTAATTATTTGTGGCTCACACTTCTTCATCATAAATAACATTTTCTACTTTCTATATATTGCTGCTAGAAGATACAGTTGATTGACATTCTTTTTTATGCTTTTTATGCTTTGTTTTTTGATAGTAGAGCATGATTTATTTTACATGATAAAATGAAAAGCTTGGAACTATAAGAGTGGGGTTCCTGAGTTTCCTCTTAGAGTGCAAGTCACACATGGAGGGGACTGTCCTCTGCATCAGGACGATAGACAGAGTGTGTGGACACTACACAGGGTCACTGGCAGATATGGCGTTTTCCGTGAAGAGGAAGAACTTGCTTGAATCTTGTTTTTGTTGAAGTAAAAATAATATCATCATCTGAGAATGAAAAGAGCGAATGAAGAAGTGCTTGGGTAAAGAAATACTAAATCAGGGGCGGGTGTTAAAAATAATTCAATGCATTTTGAAAATACAAATGAAAGTATTATACCATGAGTTATAAATAAAATGCCAGAAAAGGCAAAGTGAAAATATTACCAACTGAATTTAAATGCAAGGTTTCCATAAATACATTTGGCTTTCTTCGTGTAGAAGTCAATGTAAAAGATCAAATGACTAGTTTATTAGTCTATGATAGACAAGATAGTCACAGTGACGCTCGACTGCCATGTGTGAGATTCTCAAGAGCTTTCTGATTCAACAGGAAAATCTGGACAAGTCACTGTGGCCTATTTTATTACATTTTAAAAACTTGTTGATTCTAGAACTATCAATTCTGTGCTAGTCAGGGTTGGAAGAGTTAGTAGTGAGAAATAAGCCTGGATTACTGCAGTCAATCTTTACTTATGTCCCAGGAAAAGTGACTTCTATTGTAAACCCCCAGATCATTCAATTTACATTAGTGTTACGAATTACATTTTAAACTCTATAGTTTGAAAAATATCTATAGAAATTTTAAAAATGGAAATACAGAAATAAGAAAAAAATCCTGAAAGCTCACAAACAGAATTTTTTTTAGTGTCTTGGCAGAATACTGTTGAAATGTGCTTTCTGTATACGGTTTATTTTGCTCTTGTGATTAATTTCTGCTCAGTTAGCATGTTTGATAAGACATTATAATTCTTAATTGTGCTAATGGTTATTGAAAAGTGTGTATTTGCTCTTTCTGATTTTCCATTCCTAACAGAGAAAGGTCCTAGGGACAATAGCCTGCTTTCTGATGCAAACCTCCGCATGTACAGCAGCTGGTGCCTTATAGCTCAGTGATTGGTAACCAGGAAAGCAAAACTAAGAAAGTCTATAAAAATAGTGGCATGTGATTTTACAAAAGAGATTATAAGTATTACATTTTAAAGCGTTTTTTAAACCGTATTCATTTATTTGGGAAGGAAGGGGAGAGAAGCAGAGAAGAGGAAGGAGAGAGAGAGAGTGCTCCCACCCACTGTTGCCCTCCCTAAATGCTAGAAATGGCCCCTGGTTGGGGCCAAGGTCAGGAGCCAGGAACTCAATCTATATCTCCAGTGGGTGGCAAAAACGCAATTCTTGAATCATCTCCACATCCTCCCTGGGTCTGAGTTAACCCGGAGCTGGAGTCAGGAGCTGGTGGTGAGTATGAAACTCAGGCACTTTGATATGTGACGCAGGCATCTTAACTGCTAGGCCAAACACCAAACACACCACACCTCATAGCAATTTTAATCTGTGTGCTACAATATAGACAGAGTGTATTATACATCAAATAAAATAGCTTATTTTGAGAAAGATAAAATGAGAGAAAAATTATCAAATCCTATTTTAAAATTAGGTCTATCAGTAACTAAATCTGTGGTTGAATGAGTCATTTTATTGCTCTTAAAATAAGTTCATTTATGGGCCTGGCACTGTGCCCTATGTGGCTGGTGCTGTGATGCAGTGGGTAAAGCCATCATGTGCTGTGTTGGCATCCCATAAGGGCCCTAGTTCAAGTCCTGGCTGCAACACTTCTGATCCAGCTCTCTGCTATGGCCTGGGAAAGCAGTGGAAGATGGCTACGCCACAGTGCCGACACTGCAGATTTTTAAAATGTATGCTTTCTTTTCACAATATGCATTTTCATGAGCATTTTTGAAATCAGTTCATATGCATGTGGATTTATTTATTTTTGTCACTATTTTGAAGTGCTCTCACATATAAACATATTTATATATAAATATATGCCATATCAAGCCAAATATATATGTATATTATATCTATTATTTATATAAATATAAATGCATATATTTCAACTAATATGTATGTAAACATATCAACTATGGCACATGTGAGTAATTGATTTTTAGTTTCTGTTAGTATTCCCTAATATGTAAAACAACATTTTTGAAACATTATCCTATTATTGCAAATTGGGCTTTCATTGCAGAAGTATAATGGACAAAACTGCTATGGTTCATTTGGTGGACAATGTTTTTTCTCTTAGGGAAATACACAGAAGTGGAATGGCTCAGGTAAACTCTAGATATACTTTGATTTTGAAAAGACATTAAAATCTATTTTCTACATTCTGACCTGACATTTGATATTGTTAGTCTTTAAAATTTAAGCCACTTTAGTGAGTGTAAAATGTTATTATATTATGTACTTAATTTTATTTGTCCTGATTCCAATGAGGCTTTGAGTGTTTCCTAGGCTTAAATTCCATTTGTATATACTCTTTTAAGAAATGTCTTTTCAAGGATTTGAGTGCTGTTTATTAAATTTTGCTTTTTTATGAATTTGTAGAAAGTATGTATTCTACATAGAAGTGCTTTTTCAAATGTATGCATTGTCAACGGTCGTTCCTAGTCTATGACTTGACCTTTTGTAATCTTAATGATGTTCCCTCCCTCCCTCCTTCTCTCTCTTGCTTATTCCTTTTCCTTTTGTCGTTTCGTGATGTGTAATATACCAGACAATTTAAAGTTGTAATTTTGGTAGTGTCTGAGAATATTTACCCACCCCCAAATCACAAATGTATTTGCTATGTTAAGTTATGGAGGCTTTATAATTTTGCATTTAGACATATGGTCTATCTCAAATGAATTTTGAAAAACGGTGTGAGAACTGGATTGGAAATCATTCTTCCACATGTTAATCCTGTTGTTCCAGAAAAACTTTTTGTACTGACTATACTTTCCTTAATTGAATTGCCTTGATATCTTACTGACAATAAGTTATTACATATCTATTGCTATACATCTGGACTCTATTCTATTTCATTGATTTATCTGTCTATAATTACATATTAATGCATGTTGATAGATTTTAAAGTTATTTAATTTTTTGAAATACAGTGTTACAGAAAGGGCGAGGCATAAAGAAAGAGAGAGAGAGAGGTTAGCATCCACTGGTTCACTCCCCAAATGGCCACAACTGCTGGAGCTGGGCCAATATGAAGCCAGGAATCTGATGTCTCCCACATGGGTGCAGGGGTTCAAGGATTTGGGTCATCTGCTGCTTTCCTAGGCACATTAGCAGGAAGATTGGAAGTGGAGCATCCTGGCACCCATATGTAGAGGCTTAGCCTACTATGACACAGTGCTGGCCTCTCTTGGTAAATCTTAACTTCAATTTATGCCTGCTTGACATCATTATTTTAAAAACGTTGTTTGCAATCCTGATATATTTATGTATCAATGTTTTCTTAGAGTTCTTAAAGTTTTTCTATGTAATAAAATATATAATCTGTAAATACAGAGTTTTATTCTTACCAGTGTGTAAAATTGTCATTTGTATATTAGTATTTACATCCTTGTTAAGTTTATTTAGTGATTTTTAAGTCTGTGGCTTTTCCCTTGAAGTTTTAGAGAGTACAACTTAGATTTGCAAATGCATTCAGGAGATACACTGTACAAACATTGTTGTAATCCAATGCTGTTCTTTTCTTTCAATAATCAAACTTCCACCAGTTTCTGATTTTGATAATTCTGTAATGTCTTCTATTTTTTACCCAGAGGTTATACTCATTACCCATACAAGGTTAAGTCCAGTAGAAGCTTCTTCACAATCACTAGTCTTCCTTTCCTTTTTGTGATGATGAATAGTTACCTGAACTGTCATTGAATTTGCTAGCATATACTAAAGTTTAAAGACCAGATCTACTATCTATTATTATTATGGAAAACATATTTTAAAGATAAGTTACTAACTGACATATGTTCAAAAGATTTTTAGATTATATTAACTATACTGGACAAAGATGAATGAATTTCCAGTTAAATAAAATTTAGATTACTAATACAAATACTTTCCTCTGACAATAAAACTATTAGCAGAAACAACTCATTTATAATTGTTTTTTTTGTTTTATATATTAAATTGTAAAAAATAGTTTTTCTCTATAATTATTTAAATAAGACCAACATTTGCAACAGAGAGTAAACTTTTCCTAAGAACTTATAACATGTGAAACAGATGTTCTCAGAGTCCATTTGCAGATCATTTTTTACTCCGATTTGAATAAATTGACATAAATTCCTTAGATCCTTGGAAAGATCAACTATATCATATTATTTTTCTAATTTTATAAAAGCAGGTTGCAAAGCGTAAAACTACCTTGAGTTTGGTGCTGAATGGTGATATTGAACAAATGCAAATCTTGCATATTCATATCTATAACACTATACCATTGTCACCTCCAGCTGAGCTTGGAAATGTGAGAATCTTACAGCAAGTGACGTTTACCCTATACTGCTGTGAAGTTCACTCTTTACCCAAAGCCTCCATGGCACTTAAAGTTTCAGGTTCAAAATATAACTCTTCCATCACTTATTCCCTATGTTATGTCTACTTTGCCAATTTGACATCCAAACAGCATACAAAGGACTTATTGTCTAGAATTTCAGAGGTTTCAGAGGACACGCATCCCCTCTATTCTTTCTTTAGGCAGTTGTTACTGTACATATGGAGCTTTGGATATTTTATACTGTAAATGACTGGCATGCATTTTCTTCCAAGCTATTCTCTACCACGTGCCATTATTCTAGACTAGGAAGGAAGGAAAGAACCCTGCTCTTTCTGGTATGATGCTAACATTTCATTATTTGCTACTCCAAGGTCTAAATATGGCAGTGAAAGTTCATTGTGATTATATTTGCAGGTCACACATGCATATAATTTTTTGGTCTAGTGGTTGGAAATAGAACAGAAAAAAATAAGATATTAGGGTTTTATGGGAGTCAGAGTTAGTAGAGTTGAACTGGCAATGTTTCCTGAAGGAAAAGGAAAGCATTTAGGTATTGGGTGAAATATTTTTGTATAATGTAATTTAATTGAAAAAATTAATTAAACTAAAATTAAATTTGTTTGAAAAAAAAAAACTAATATGGAACTAAGCCCAAATGATTCAATAAATATATATTCCAAGTCTACTGCTGGAAACTTGGCAGATACTAAATATATAGAGTATTATCTTGAATATCCTTATAGTTACCAGTTTCTAATATTATTTAGAGATTTGAGTATAGGGTTAGGAAAAAAGTCCTTTCCTATTGGTCTAGTGCCTCCTCCAGTCCCAAAGATCTCTCACTCTGAGCTTTTGAGGTGAATTTTCTAATGTATAGAATGCATCCTACATATTTGCAAACTTTCAGCTTGTCAAAGATAGGCTTCTTGATCTCTGAGTTTTTCCTTGTGTTTTATATATTGGAATATCATATCTTTGAACTCATTGTATATATTTATTCCATATTAGTTTTCAAATATTATTTTTTTAAAAAAAGAATTGCTTCACATTTATTTATAATTACATGAACATAATTTCAATATAAGTTTCAAATATTGTAGCACCCAAATTTGTATTTGATATGAGGGTAAAGTGACATTTTTGTAAGAAGTGAGTGTATAAGTATAGCTTCATTTTTATAGCTTGTAGTGACTCTCCTAAAGTAGCAATAACAGGAAGGTAGATGGTGCCTTCATATTGGAAGCTGTACATAAAGTTTGTTCCTTCCATTTCTAAAGTGAGTAAATGCATTATCTCTTTTACACTTTCTAGTGTCTTTCTTTCCTATGACTGGAATTGATGGTAAGAAATGCAAAGAAAAAATGGAGAGGCTGCATTGACTGTGGCAAGATTAGCCCAGCCATCACCTATTCTATTACTCAGAAGCTGGTTGATTCTAGATAACGTTCTAACCAATTCAGATTCTTGTATTCTCTGACCAGGAAAAAGCACCTAGCACCTGGCTCCTGCCATCGGATGAGCACGGTGCACCGGCCGCAGCGCGCCATCCGCGGCAGCCATTGGAGGGTGAACCAACAGCAAAGGAAGACCTTTTTCTCTGTCTCTCTCTCTCACTGTCCACTCTGCCTGTCAAAAAAAAAAAAAAAAAAGAGCTCCATAGCAGGATTTCAGTGAGGACAAGAATTGTCACACATAGCTGTTGCTCCCATGTATGTTTTGCAATGATTATTGTTATTGTTATTATTATTATTTTATTTTTTATTTTTTATACAAAGCTTTTATTTAAAGAATATAAATTTCCAAAGTACAGCTTATGTATCACAATGGCTCCCCCCCATTAACTTCCCTCCCACCCGCAACCCTCCCCTTTCCCTCTCCCTCTCCCCTTCCATTCACATCAAGATTCATTTTCCATTCTCCTTATATACAGAAGATCAGTTTAGTACATATTACGTAAAGATTTCAACAGTTTGCTCTCACATAGGGACACAAATTGAAAAACACTGTTGGAGTACTGGTTATAGTATTAATTCACAATGTACACCACATTAAGGACAGAGATCCTACATGATATTTTTAAAAAAATTAATAAATATTCTATGCAATTTCCAATTTAACACCAAGATTTTTTAATCATTTTCAATTATCTTTATATACAGAAGATCGATTCAGTATATACTAAATAAAGATTTCAACAGTTTGCATCCACACAGAAAAACAAAGTGTAAAATACTGTTTCAGTACTAGTTATAGCATTACTTCACATTGGACAACACATTAAGGATAGATCCCTCATGAGACGTAAGTACACAGTGACTCCTGTTGTTGACTTAACAATTTGACACTCTTGTTTATGGCATCAGGAATCTCCCTAGGCTCTAGTCATGAGTTGCCAAGGCTATGGAAGCCTTCAGGGTTCGCTGACTTCGATCTTATTCCGACAAGGTCATAGTCAAAGTGGAAGTTCTCTCCTCCCTTCAGAGAAAGGTACCTCCTTCTTTGATGGCCTTGTTCTTTCCACTGGGATCTCACTCGCAGAGATCTTTCATTTAGGTCTTCTGTTTTTTCCATAGTGTCTTGGCTTTCCATGCCTAAAATACTCTCATGGGCTCTTGAGCCAGATCTGAATGCCTTAAGGGCTGATTCTGAGGCCAGAGTGCTATTTAGGACATCTGCCCTTCTATATGTTTGCTGTGTATCTCGCTTCCCATGTTGGATCATTCTCTCCCTGTTTGATTCTATCAGTTAGTATTAGCAGACACTAGTCTTGTTTGTGTGATCCCTTTGACTCTTAGACCTATCATGTGATCAACTTTGAACTGAAATTGATCACTTGGACTAGTGAGATGGCCTTGGTACATGCAACCTTAATGGGACTATATTGGGATCCCTTAGCACGATTCTAACTCCATCATTTGGGGCAAGTCCGATTGAGTATGTCCCAGATTGTACATCTCCTCAAATATTATTTTTAAAATGGCTTTTAAATTTACAACACATGAATCATAATACAAAGGGTGGAGTGATTAGAATATGGATAAAATTAGGTAGTTGTCATATTTCATTCCCTCTTGAGACTGCTTCTGAATCCATCACTAGGGAACAGTAGATCCACAAAGAAATCTTTAAACCTTAAATAGAACACAAAGGAACTAGAAGTTATTTTAAAGCTCACTGAGTTCACATATGTACAATGATTATTTGTCAATAGCAAATTTTAAAAAATATAAAAACATCCACTGAATCCAAACACTATCAAACAAACCAAAAGCAGAAAAAAAATTCCAAACAGGTCAAAGTCACTATCAACATACAGGACAAAAGATAAGTTTAATTTTAAGAAAACATGAGATCTATTTCTCTTAATGCATGTCAGAAACAATTACTTTTTGATCTGAACAAACACATCAGCTATGCCACCCATCACTTTAGAATTTGAAAGCAGCTCGCAATAGATAAGGAGCTGGAAATTGCTGGGTAATCTCATCCAGAGAAGAAATCCCTGGTGCAACCATTCTGATTTTGCATCATACCTCAAGGAGAAGACACGCAGAAGGCTCATAATTGTATCATTGCCCCTTTACGGTGGCCTGTACTTTACATAAACCCCAACAAATTGGTTTTTCTACCGTCAATGCAGGGTTTTAAGCAGGTAATTTTAAAGTGAAGTTTTATTAATGTTCATCTTAAAGTAAGAATTAAATAGGAGTTGGCTATAATGGAGACTATATGCAGCAGGATTTTTGGAAAATGAATTATGATTATTATCTCTTTATCTTCATCAACTTAAAAACTTCAAATTTCCTAGTAACGCTAAACTTTGCCTAGAACTGTCATATTGGAAACCCGGACTTTTCAGTCTCTTTACTGTTTTAAAAAATACTGAAATCCCCAAAATGCTTTAATTCATATGACATATCTATTAATACTGATTGTGTTGGAAATTAACATAAAACATTATAATATTTAAATTTAAAAGTCAATGTTGACAAGTTTACTCATTATTATAAATATTATTGTAACTGAAAGAAAATATACTTGAATAAGACAACCACTATTTTCAAGGCAAAAAGCAATGATAATATGGTTGAAAAATATTTTTGCACATCTTTTTAATGACTGATTTATTAGAAGACCCAGGGTGCTATGATCTGAATGTTTGTCTCCCCTCAAAGGAATTATGTCGAGACATAATCCCCATATTCCAGTATTGCGAAGTAGAAGGCTTTGAGAATTGATGAGGTTGTGATGGGCAGAAACCTGAGAAATGAGTTCAGTGTCCTTATCTGAGAGTTAAATTATTTGATTACTGTGATGCTATAGAGCTTATGGAGGTGGATACATACTTTCTCAGATTTAATTTTTTTTTTTTTGCTTGAAACATAGCTATCACTTGCTTTTCTTGACATGAGAAGCTATCTTTGTTCATTTTTAAGAAAATATCTGGGCCGGCACCGCCTGTGGCACCTGCACACAGGGTTCTAGTCACGGTAGGGGTGCCAGATTCTGTCCTGGTTGCTCCTCTTCCAGGCCAGCTCTCTGCTGTTGCCCGGGAGAGCAGTGGAGGATGGCCCAAGTGCTTGGGTCCTGCACCCGCATGGGAGACCAGGAGAAGCACCTGGCTCCCGGCTTCGGATCAGTGCGGTGCACCAGCCAGAACGGCCATTGGGGGGAATAGGAAAGACCTTTCTCTCTGTCTCTCTCTCTCACTGTCCACTCTGCCTGTTTAAAAAAAAAAAAAGGAAAAGAAAATGTCTGCCAAAATGCAGCTCTGTATAGCCACGGTTTGGATGTCAGTCATTTTTTAAGTAATAACAATGTTCTATGGCAAAAAATGTCCTTTCCATAGTTCAAACAATTGCACTAGCAGAGATTTTGATACAAGCTTTCTGTGAGAGAAAATGTGTGTGTGTGTGTGTGTGTGTGTGTTGTGTTTTGCCCTATGATACAAAGTTATGTGTACTTCTGGTTTTACCACAAGGGCATCCTTAATGAAAGCTTGCAATATTTTTCATTGTAACATTGTAAGGGCATGGTATTGGAGACTGCAATGAACACTAGTGAAATTTTCAGTCACTGCTTTTTTTTTTTTTTGAAGATTTATTTATTTGAAAGTCCGAGTTTCAAAGAGGCAGAGGCAGAGAGAGAGAGAGAGAGAGAGAGAGGTCTTCCATCTGCTGATTCACTCCCCAAATGGCCTAAATGGCCAGCAGAGCTAAGCTAATATGAAGCCAGGGGACAGGAGCTTCTTCCGAGTCTCCCATGCAGGTGCAGGATCCCAACTTGGGCCATCTTCCACTTCTTCCCCAGACCATAGCAGAGAGCTGGATCAGAAGTTGAGCAGCCTGACATTGAACAGGTGCCCATATGGGATGCAAGCACTGCAGGCAGCAGCCTTATCTGCTATGCCATAGTACCGGCACCACCTACTTTGTTTTTAAGACTCTTCCTTTTAAACCCATCTTTGCTTTTCCATCATTGAAATATAATCATGCCGAAAAGATACCATGTCGAAGTATTGTTATGAAAATATCTTTGTCTTTTTATATTTCCTAAAAGCACCTCAGGGATTCCTGAGAGTCCTGAACCACACTTAGGATCTAGTCAAGCAGAGCAGAACAGAAGAATGGGGCATTTCAAACACCCTAATAATCTGAATATCAACGCTGATATATTGAGAATAATTGGAGTATATAAAGGTTAAAAGGCATGGGGTGCAGATTTGCTAACTGTAAAGGAAACAATACTAACTCATCTTAGAAATGTCAATAGGGAATGGATCTGCTTCCTGGAGAGACAACTCTTTCTGAAACATTTTCTTCACTAGTCTTCTCGTTAAGAACATTCTGTCTATCCAGACTCGGGTAACCTGGGAATTGTCTGAACTAAACTTTCCAATCCCCAAATAACCTGCAAGTTTATAAATGTAAGACCTTAACTCGTATTTGTAAGAAAGAAATTAATTACTGATTTCAACCACTAGTAAATCCCTGTTAAATATAAGAGTGGGAAAAAGAGAGGGAGGAGATGCACAATTTGGAACATGCTCAATCGGACTTGCCCCAAATGATGGAGTTAGAAACGTGCTAGGGGATCCCAATATAATCCCATCAAGGTTGCATGTACCAAGGCCATCTCACTAGTCCAAGTGATCAATTTCAGTTCAAAGTTGATCACATGATAGGTCTAAGAGTCAAAGGGATCACACAAACAAGACTAGTGTCTGCTAATACTAACTAATAGAATCAAAAAGGGAGAGAATGATCCAACATGGGAAGCGGGAGACACAGCAGACTCATAGAATGGCAGATGTCCTAAATAGCACTCTGGCCTCAGAATCAGCCCTTAAGGCATTTGGATCTGGCTCAAGAGCCCATGAGAGTATTAGGCATGGAAAGCCAAGACACTATGGAAAAAAAAAAAAAAAAGACCTAAATGAAAGATCTCTGTGAGTGAGATCCCAGTGGAAAGAACAAGGCCATCAAAGAAGGAGGTACCTTTCTCTGAAGGGAGGAGAGAACTTCCACTTTGACTATGACCCTGTAGGAATAAGATCGAAGTCAGCGAACCCTGAAGGCTTCCATAGCCTTGGCAACTCATGACTAGAGCCTAGGGAGATTCCTGACGCCATAAACAAGAGTGTCAAATTGTTAAGTGAACATCCGGAGTCACTGTGTACTTACGTCTCATGAGGGATCTATCCTTAATGTGTTGTCCAATGTGAAGTAATGCTATAACTAGTACTGAAACAGTATTTTACACTTTGTTTTTCTGTGTGGGTGCAAACTGTTGAAATCTTTACTTAGTATATACTGAATCAATCTTCTGTATATAAAGATAATTGAAAATGAAAAAAACATTGGTGTTAAATTGGAAATTGCATAGATAATTACTCAATTTTTTAAAAAAAAATATCATGTAGGATCTCTGTCCTTAATGTGGTGTACATTGTGAATTAATACTATAACCAGTACTCCAACAGTGTTTTTCACTTTGTGTTGCTATGTGGTGGCAAACTGTTGAAATCTTTACTTAATATATACTAAACTGATCTTCTGTATATAAAGAGAATGGAAAATGAATCTTGATGTGAATGGAAGGGGAGAGGGAGAGGGAAAGGGGAGGGTTGCGGGTATAAGGGGGGAAGTTATGGGCGGAAGCCATTGTAACCCATAAGTTGTACTTTGGAAATTTATATTCATTAAATAAAAGAAAGAAATTAAGTCATTATGTTTACAATGAGAAGACACAAAACAAAGCAAAATGAAAAGCTCATGTGTTTTTTTTAATAATTTTTACTATTAAAATAGTGATCAGCTATGCCAGTGTGCTCATGAATCTGGCTTATGTCTGATTTTGGTATAATTATTGAGAACATCCTCTGATCTCACAGGTGTCCCTGAATGCATGATTAATTGTATGGTTACCTTATCTATCAGTGACTCCTGAAATAATTTCACGCATGCCCCAGGACTTAAACCTTTAGTTTGCCATCATTTAGGAAGTTAATTTCAACACAATGTATGATCAGTCAGTCTTGATAGATTCAAACTGTATCAAAAATATGTTCTCCTAAGTAGATGGCACTCAACACACTTTTTAAAAATATTGAACAGCTTTCTCAATAAACTAAACTTGGAATGATTTTCATCCAAAACAACAGAAAATTGCTCAGGGAAATTCTAAGCAGGAGAGAGTGATGAATTGGACAGGTATCTTGAGTCAGCAAAGCGTGTAGGCCAGTTATGATCATACTGTTGTGAAACAAACCATCTCAGTATCCAGTGGCTTACAACACATGCACTTATTTTTCTTGCTCAGAGTTTTGTGGGTCAGAAGGTTTAGCCATACACCAATCTGTCTATCTATAGGGATTCTTTATAGGGTAAAGGTTAAGTAAAGTCATGTTTTCCATTGTTCCTTGACTAGCATTGCCTGAAACATAATCTCATGGATGAAGGGAGCAAATCAAGAGTCAACCAAATACAGCCAGTGAAGTTTCTGCTTAGTTTTCTACTTGTACCACACCTGCTAACCTTCATTGTCTGAAGTAAGTTATGTGGCAAAACTTTAGCTTATTGAGGCTGAAAATTATATAGTATACGGAGATGGGGGTTCTAAATTTCTCCTCTTTGCAGAAAAATAAATGAGAATTGAAGAGTGTATTTAAATGACTGACAAAAACTGAGGTTTGTGAGCTCCAAAAGGACATGGCACCAAGGGTTGAAGAAAATTATTCCTACCCCTTTGCTATGGGTTGAATTGTTGGCCCATGAGGACATATTGAAGACCTAATAGCAGGTGAGGACAAATATGACCTTCTTTAGAAATATGGTGTTCCCTGATTTAATAAAGTAAGATGACATCATTAGGGCAATGTCAATCCAATATGACCTATGTCCCCAAAAAAAGTACAAAATGTCATGTGGGGTGTGAGACAGAGGGGAAAATATCAAGTGATGACATTCTTGCAAAACATCAGAAACTAGAAAGAAAGAAAGGAAAGATTTAAGACCCACCCCCCTGCCCCGCCCCTGCCACCCTCAATGTTTCAGGTTGTCGGTGGAACACGGCTCTGTCAACATCTTGATTTGGACTTCCAGTCTTTAGAACTGTGAGACAATAAGTATCAGCTGTTTCAGCCACCTGGCTGCAGCATCCTGGTAAACTAATACACCTGATAATAATCAGCCACCTTGACACACCCTGATGAGGGAGAGAAAATGTTTCAGTTGCTTAGAAATAGTGCGTGTATGAAGTTGCTCAGGCAAAATAAAGAAGCAACAATTTTGGAGTCACCATGACACTGGAGCTAAGTGGCAGTGAGCTAAGGTATGAGACCTGGGGAAAAAAGGCTCCTTGAAATGATGGGGTTGCCTCAAACCACAATGGCCTCCTGACCATGAATGTGGCAGGGTTTTGGCTATCAAAATGTCTGGAATTTGTGGAATATTAACAGAAGTGATGAGTATAATTGGTGTTTCTGAAACGGCAATTTTACAGCAAATTCTGGTGGAGGTCTGTACCAAGAATTGTCAAACATGCTACTAGATAGGTGTCTCTTCTACCTCTTAGAATGTGCTGGGTTGCCATAGGGATCATGGACAGCTGCTGTTTCCTCAAGCAAATCTTCTCAGAGAGTTCTTTTTTCCCACAAATTTTATGACTTTGCATTCCTTTATTTGTATTTATCTTAATAAAGAGTATGAAGCATAATTTTTCCATTTATATTATTTCTGCTAATTTTTATGAAGACTATTAGTACTTTAATATTTAATTTCCAGTTCTACAATTTGTCCCAAGTATTTATAGTCATTTCTGAAGCTGCTTTGTAATAGAGGGTCAGTGATAATACTATTTACTTAATTTCTTCCTCAGATAACATGATTGAGAGAATTATTTCTCCAGTTAAGCCTCTTTGAGAAATGACATCCTATACTAGGGCAGGAAGCATTGACTGAGAAAAATGAACACATAAGGATAATATAATATCTTTTTTATAATGATTTTATTTTGTTTATTTGAAAGGCAGAGTTACAGAAAGAGAAGGAGAGACAAAGAAGAAGAGAATATGCCATCTGCTGGTTCACTCCAAATGGCCACAATGGCTGGGTCCACACCAGACCAAAGCCAAGAGCTGGGAACTCCATCCCAGTCTCCCACATGGGTGATAGGAACCCAAGCTTGGGCCATTCTCTGCTGATTTCCAGGTGCATTAGCAGGGAGTTGGGTTGGAAGTGGAGTAGGTGGGATGGACTGTGCTCATATAGAAAGGAGGAGTCACAGGTGGTAGCTCAACAGACTGTGCCACAATGCTGGCCCCACATATTATCATCTTGCTGCTGCTTTGAACTAGTATTTGAAGACTTATATAAACTCCAATCAAGTTCCAGTAATGTTTCACAGTTAATGTATTTTGAGTATAGCACTGAATCAGCATAACTTAAATTGATCATATTTTTTCACTTCCCTGTTATCTATCATTAGTTAAGTTAATAATACTAATAATGATGAACTTTAAGAGAAAAAAGAGTGGCATACATATGGGGCTTAGAAGTGGCATAATGTGACTTTTTTTTTTCTAAAAACCAGCTGTCAGTTAAGAAAGACTCAAAGATTGTTTTAGTTTGTGAGAAATTTTTCACCTTAAATTCAATTAAAATATCTTCTACTTTTGATTAAAAAATCAGCTGTAATTGCCAAAAGAAGTTCTTTGCACTATGTGAATTGATTCTTACAAAAATCTAGAAGAGAGGGAAAGATAATACTGTCTCTACTTTTGGAAGATAAATTAAAATACAAATAGTCCAGGATACTTGGCCAGGTTCCTATGGGTATCTAATTCTGTGATGATGAAATTAGAATTCACATTTTGCATCATTCACCTTTGTGGATCCGAGTCACGGCACCACTTGTCAGCTCCTTCTGCCGCAAAAGGAACGACACTGCTTGCAGTTAATCGGTCTTCAGTAGACTTTTACTTAGAATGAGTGGGAAAGAGAGTGGGGGACCGGGAGAAGGGGGAGAGATGGCACACACGTTCCTTAAGGGGGAAAGCTGGCGTGCCCCGCTCCTGCTCCCGTGGTCTGCTTATATACAGAATTCAACCAATCACAGTCAATCAATCACAGTCCATGCACAGAGCTCTCCAATCCGGTACTTGATCACGATCAGCTGTGGAGTCACGCAGCAGGCAGGGCATCAGCGCCATCTTGTTGTTTTCCATGATCCTCAGCTAGATGGAAAGTTCAATCAGCTGCTACATCCGCATTACTGCTATAAGCCAAGCCCAGCATGGGGGGGTCCCATGGAAAGCCTATCCATGGGTCCCCACACACCTTTCATTTCCTTATTCAATGGAGATATTTAATGGGAAAGAATACTGTTTATGGCTCTTTTTGAAATGACTTCTACCTTAAATTGAGATGATTATTGTTTTAGCATGGAGACCCACAAAATTTTTAAATACATGAAACTTTTAAGTAAAAAGACATTAGTTTATTTTATAATAAGTGAGTCAGAGCATGAGAGACCAGGACTTAGAGAGAAAAATTTAAAAGCCCATAGTCTAAAGAAAATAAAATACGCAAATCGATTTCTTAAGTGCTACTTAAGAAAGAGCCAATGGTCATTACTGCTTCATTATTACCCAATTGCAAAGTATCAGTCATAGGCAATCGCAATCCTCTTCTAAAAGAAAAAACAGCACAGGTCATTTCATTGCAAATCTTGTGAGCTCCAAATCTCGGAGCTACTGATGCTACAAGTCAAGAGTTACAAAAAGGAGCCCTGAAAATATAGGCTATCTGGGGAGTGAACCAGTGGATGGAAGGTTTCTCTCTCTCTCTCTCTCTCTCTCTCTCTCTCTCTCTCTCACTCTGACTTTCAAATAAATAAATAATCTTAAAAATAAAGACAGAGGGAATACCTTGTTCATCATATTTTCTAATGCCTGTCTCTCTCTCCACCCATCTCTCTTTGTATAGATGTATGTTAAATAGTGGCTTAGAAGGAAGAGAGAAAATCTTTGTATCTAATTCTTGATTCCTAGCAGTTGGGGTTAAAATATGCTTTTCAAAGGAAATTGCCCAGAAGTTTCATTAGGGAATTATATAGATGAATATAGAATGGATGAAAAATAGAAGAAGAAAAATTAAAAATCATAAAATTAATAGATTTTGACTTAGTAGCACAGTGAATGTTCTTGGGGGTGCATTAAATAATTTGTGATAGAATAAAGAGAACAGTAGTCCTGGTGGCACAGAGGGAAGCATAAAACAGGGTGCCCAGGTCTATTTATTGAATAATATCTTTGTATTAACTATAACAAGATATGATTTAAGAAAAGAAAGAGCCAAGGGAGCTACATTCTTCAAAATTGTAAAAAAGTAGAGAATGTTGGCAGCATAAGAAAGATGGAGATAGGCATTTGTGTTTTTATCGTGATTCAAATGGATGCAAACTTCAATGAGCATTCTCTGCTAACAGAACAGTATATAACAGTCACCTGAGAGAGGGTTGTTTCCAATAAGATAAAAGCTCACTCTATTCAGGGGAGTTTTTGCTTCTTCGAACTAAGATGCCAAGCTTCCACCCTCACAATCGTGTGTCTATAACAATATTCATGAACCAAAATCTATCAGCTTACTTTTGATCTGTAAGAAATGGGCCTTGCAACAGAAAGTCAACAACATGGGTGGTCTCAGTTATCAGAGAACTGTCCAGTGGCAGAGGCAGACTCTCAGGAAGGCTTCTGCAGAACTGCAGTAGGAGCCATAGAGCTCATTAACAGCCACAGCATGGAGGGCCACCATGGTTGATGGGACGGGTCAGAGATACTTGATGCCTAAATTAAACAGTTACAGATGAGAACAGTTTCCTTGTGAAATCGGTAATGGCTATAGGCATGTGTGTGACGGGAAGAACAAATGTAATGGTGAACGCTAGAATACCTATGAGGGATGACGGGTGTCAATATAGCTGGCAAATATTGAAGTGTCATGGGGAAGAGTAAATGGTGAACTGGAGACAAAGTGACAGTCTGTGGTTTTCAAAGCTCTAGAAACCCTAAGAAATTTAGAGGTTATTTTCTATGTGCCAAGCACGTCACCAAGCCACAAATAGATTTTTCCTTCTGCATCTTTCTGTTTTATTCTAAGCTCCAGGAGGTTGACACTTCAGTTTATATTATCTAAGTTCCTGGGTGGTGGGACTATTTTTATATATGGTCAATAGAATTCCCGGCAAACATCTTTTAGGCAGAATAAGAGTGTTCTGAGATAGTTTCCCTCTGCTTTTTTTTGTTTTGTACTGTGACTTTTCATTACTGACTGTGTTTCTCCATGGCGTAGGACACATCAGGGCTTACTTGTTAGATCAGATTCCCTAGAAGCAGAGAGAGAGATATGGACACATGCTCTTGAGGGACCAGCCTTAGAGTACGTCCATGAGTCCTAGAGAAGACAGTCAAGTTCAGTGCAAAGCCAGGGGACATTGGAGTAGGAATTTTTCTACACTGTTGGTTCTAAAACAACAACAACAGCAAAAACATATGGACCACGTGGAGGTAAGTATTAAGGAAGAGACAGATTGTGAGCAATTGGCTCGCGTGATTATGGGGCTGAGAGGTCCCATGATCTGGCTTCTGTAAATTGGGTGTCCAAGAAGCTGGTGGTATAGTCCTAGTCCCAGCCTAAAAGCATGGACGTTAATAGTATACCTGTCAGAATCCAAAGGATAGGGAGTGGGTCAGAATGGTGTAACTCCCAATCCAAGGGAAGAGGCCTAAGTGCTCACGTTTAAGGGAAGGAGATCACACGATGTCCCCACTAAAGAAGGGTGAGTGAATTTGTCTTTCCTCCATCTTTTTTTTTTGGGGGGGGCTTCAACAGATGGGATGATGCTCACTCCCATCCACTTAACCAGTGGATTCAGACACCAATCTCTTCAGGGAACACCCTCACAGACACACTCAGAAATAAACTTTAATCAGTTATCAGGGTGAGGACAGAACAAGGCTCTGACCATCACACTGCAGCAAGAGTGCAAGCCTTGTGTGAGATTATTATTGAATGTAAACTGTGCGCAGGAGGCCAGAGCATGTCCTTCTGGGCTCCTATTTAGCAGGAGGCAAGTCTTGAGGGAAGGATGAACTACTAGTGGCAAAAATGTAGCTGAGGGTCAGGTGCACTGTCCCATCTATCCATGTGTGGACATCAGTGTGTTGTCATTTTGTGTATTGTTCAGAACTATTTGCTCCCTTTTTCACTCCCCAGAGATAAGAATACTATATAGTAAAGTCAGCATATACATAGAGAGTACATACAAAACATATAATAGAAAATCAATGCATACTTTGTCCGTGTATTTTATCATATACTGAGAGACGTAGGATAAAATATGTAGATTCATTATTTTATAGCTCTGTTGATGCATTTGCTTTATGTATTTTGAGGATGCCTTATTATTCCTTTCTTGTGAATTTTCTTCTAGTTAAATTTTATACCTTAACATATACTTGTCTCATATTAATAGAGCTGGAGTAGCTTTTTTGTTAGAGTTTATAAGAGCTAGTATTTTAAATTCACTTGAAATTTTGTCTTCTGTTTTTGTATTTCATTTGTCTCTTAAATGTAACATAAAAGGCTAAATTTAAAATGTTTTTTTTCTTTTGTCTCATCTATTTTTCTTTGTCTCATCTATTCTGTTTATTTATGCCTTCTTTTGGATTGATATTTTATTGATCAATTTCCCTTTTATAAACTTATTACTTAGAAAATAATTTATTATTTATATAATAGTTAACATATATATCATTGCAAGTATTTTTAAGCTACTGAAGTCTAACAGAAATGGAATATTTTTCTTATATATAAGCAAGATTTAGAATATGTTAACTCTCATGATGTTCTCATCCTATTTTTATGCTCTTCTTAATGTGTTTTAATCCTTTCTATATTTTAAAGCTTAAAAGGCATTAACAGTACTCTTGTCATCATCAACATTCACTTAATTTTCCCACAGATTTATCTGTAGGGAATATTTGATATTTCTTTTTTTTACTTTATTAAAATACTGAGTTTATTTCACATGTATATTTGTCTCCCCACCATTTCCACGTCTGACCACTGCTACTACTGTGTCCTATCATAACATTCCATACATACTTAAAACCAAGCAAAGGGTGGAGTTCCTTCTTTAAAAACTAAACAGGCATTTTGGACAACACATTCTTGGCAATGGAACCTGGACAACATTTATCAAACGCGGTAGGGAAAGTTCTCACTCTGCATTATAAAAAGGACAGACAGATATCAACTGTTACAGAAATGAAATAAGACGGAAAATTTTAACAAACTGTTTAAACTATTTGCTTAAAGAGACTTCCTCCACTGCCAAAGATCTTGAATAGCCTCCTGGTCAGTCATCCAGAAGCAATTCTTCACATAATTGATGAATTTGGCTTCTACTTTGGGAAGAGAACCACCCTTTTCTATACTTGCTTGCATGTTTGCTTTAATGTTTTCTACAGAAGTAGGTCATTTTGGTGTTTTAGGAGTTTTTCCTGTTTTTTGAAGGATTCTTGACCTTTTGATCTTGGTGTTGATGGTTTTGAGTCTTTCCCATTCTGGTTTGATTTCTGTGCATTTTTGGCTGGGGTATCTCGTATAGATTTCTTCACTGGAGCTTTTTCTTCAGTTTCCTCATCATCTTCATCATCATCATCATCGTCATCATCTTCATCATCTTCTTCAGCAGCAAGCTTTACTTTTTTCTGTGGCACCTTGCTGCCACCTCCAGGGGCAGAACGTTTTCCAGATATACTTAGTAGCTTCACATCCTCTTCCTCTTCGTCTTCTGACTCTGCATCTTCCTCCACAGCTACTAAGTGCTGTCCACTAATATGCACAGGCCCTGACCCACACTTCAACCTTAAGACCACAGGTGGTGTTATTTCAAAGCCCCCAAGGGAAACCGTTGGCTGTACAGACATTTTCAATGTTGCCAGTGTGACTTTAATCGGGCTGCCTTTGTAATTCACTGCCTCTCTTCATCCTTGGCACCAGCGCCTAAACTGACCGTTCTTAAAGATAACTGGTGCTCATTTTCATCATTGTCCACTTTAAAGTGATAATCTTTGTCAGCCTTTAGTTCACAACCGAAAAGATAGTTCTGGGGCCTCAGGGGGCTCATGTCCATGTCCATCGAATCTTCCATGAGGCAGAGGGACGAACTTGGGTGGGAGAGAAAGCGGACGGAGATCAGATGCCCACTGCTGCAAAGAACAGCCGCGCAGGACGGAATCACGCCAGGGCAATATTTGATATTTCTATACCTTTAATGTAAGTCCATCTGCAACTATTTCCTTTATAAGTAAAATGTGTACAGTATAGATTCAATATTTCTCTCTTACTTTTGTTTTTCTTCATATTTTCTGTGCATATTTTATTTTAATGTCTTCTCTATAGTTCTCTACCTTTTCTACTATGTAAATTTAATGTCACAATAATCCACTGAGCTATTTAGCTTAAATTATTTTATTTTCCTGTTCTTTATATTTGTTTATAATTTCTGTTTAAATTCTTACTCATGTTTTTACTTTATGAACATAAAGTATAAAAATGGCTGTTTTTGTATTTTTCTAATCAATTCATTATCCAAGTCATTTGGTAGATTATTTCTGTTTATTGTTTTTATCATTTGTAAAAATGATGATCTCATTGTTTTTGGCTCACAGCTAGTCCGTTTATATAAGCTTGTTGAAATACTTGAGTCTGAGGATACTATATAGTATATCCCTCCATTGAAGATTTGTATTTGTTTCTGAAAAGTTGGTAGGGCGAAGATAATCAAAATTTTCTAATTTTAACAATCGAATTCATTTGAAATTTTCATACTGTGAAGTGGCTACATCCAGTTTCCCCTGCTTGCTTTGATCTAAACTTTACGAAGGTGTGGGGGTGTAAGATATTCAGAAGTTCCCACATATTGGCAAGTTTGGGACTTAGATTTAGTGCTGGCCTCATTATGCTGTTCAATTGCTGTTGTTTTGTGTATCCTGCAAGCATGAAAAATACTGGCTTCTGTCCTCTGCACCTTTATTCTTCTGGCTCGAGCTTACAATTTTTCCCTTGAATTTTCAGCTTCCTAGAGCTTTCAAGAAGATAGATTCCCTCTTGCTCACGTTTCTGGTTGGTCTCAGTAGGAAAGTTGATACAAATGACTTGGTTTGCCTTACTGAAGCAAAGTCTTATAATTTAAATCTCTGTGATTCATTAAAACTCAAACAAGGTTTTCTGAGTATAACTCACATTAAATAACAGGTGGATCCTGATGTTAATATTCTTTGTATATACTCACTTTCAGAAAATACACATTGTAGTTTTGTGTTATAGAAGTTAATTTGGTCACGGATTGGGTATATTTGTGGGATTTGGGGTTGAGGTGGCAAAAATGTGTTCTGCATCACCAGACAATTAATATGTCCGTTTTTGACGATGTATTTTTCCATTTCAAGAATGACCTTCACTCTTCCTGTCTTGTGAACCTCAAAGTTTCCACTCACTTACATAACATTTTACAAGAGTCCTCAAAGTTATAAAGTAGAAATAGTCACTCCATACTTTTTCATAGTACTTTGTTTTTAACTGTCTTTCATTAATTTTTAAAATATTTATCTGTGTATTATAATCAAATACAATTAGACAAATCATGATTAGTTTAAAAGTAGTTTGAGTGCATGTGAATTCATGGCAGCTCACCACTCCGGCTCTCTCAAGCAGCAGAATATAGCCCATAAAGTCAAGTGGCATTGTGATCAGGGAGCTGCACAAGGGGACAAAAAGGACCGGACCGTCTAGCACTGAAAGCCATGTGCAAGAAGGTGAGAAAGAGCTCATCAGATTTGAGCAGAGGCATCTTGCCAGCCAGCCCTGAAAGCAAAAGAAGGTGGCTCTGGCAGAGAAGAGAGAGACAAGCAGCAAACATGGCCTCCTCATTAGGTCTTGTGTGGTGCCTCTGCACAACAAGATTTCCTTGTCACGAGGTCTTTCCTCTGCTTCAGGATAGGGCACGAGAACAATCCACTGGAAAGTATGGGCAACACCCAAAGATTTATGCAGCTATGCCGCTAGTTGAAACACCAGCGGCTTTCCACATCTACGAGTCCTGGGGATCTGCATACCATGTTACATATGGATAAAGTTGCTGACACCACCCTGTTCCTCCTTGCTCCTCTAGACAGCTGGGACAGTGCTGTGGATTATAGTCTTTCCTGGCTCTTTGCTCAGGGCCTCCCCATTTAGACACTAGCTGCAAAGGGAGTAGAAACTCCCTGGCTTTCCATCAAAGAAAGAAGTAAATGCCAGACCGAAGCTCAGGAACACAGTGGATAAGTGCTTTTCTGATGACAAACCCCTCCTGTTAGACACTCAACAGGAGGCAAGGATGCTGCTGAGGAAGTTGGCTAACCAAAAGCAATGGCATCCTGCTTTTCAAAATTGGCAAGCCTCCCTGTTTGCCCACATGGCTGATTCTGTGGCTAGTGAAGAGAAGAACTTGGTAGGCATCTTGAAACTCTCAGGCTATGCTTGGGGGCAGGCTCTGAAAGTAAAAGGCTTGCTGCATATTGATGGATATGGTGACTTCCAGATGAAACAGATAGATGCACTCATGGCAACTTTTCCTTTAAGTACTAGAGCGATTAAGTCACAAAAGAACCCAGGCACGGCAATGGAGATTTGTGCTATGGATGCTGTAACTGATATGGAAGAAGGCATTAAAGAGGTTATCCCAGATCCAATGGAGGGGGAGCAAACTTGGTCTACTGAGGAAGAACTAAGGGTAGCAAATGACTTCTTCAGGATAGTTCCAAAGTGGTAGAGGAGGTCCCCAAGGAACATCCAGTTACCAAGCCGAATGGATTTCGGACGAAGATGGTGACATGGTGGAGAAGGAGATGAATGTGATGATAAAGAACATGACGATTTTTTGGAAGGGGTATTTCAGAATAAGAGTAGTGAAGTGGAAGAAGAGAAAGAATGTGTGAATCTGTGACCAGAGGGGACTCTCTGTAAGTGATGATGATCTGTATGATGAGAAAGTACATGAAGAGGCTGAGGAAAAAATGGCGAAGTACTAACTAGAAAGACTCAAAGAGATGTTTCCAGATAAGTGGATACCACCCCATGATGTGGCTGCCAGAATTCGATTTCAGAAATATAGAGGTCCTAGGAGCTTCCGGACTTTTCCATGGGATCCTAAGAAAAACCTTCCTCAAGATTAAACTCAGATCTTTCATTTTCAGAACTTTACTAGTCCTAGGAAAGGCATCTTGAGAGAGATTGATGACGAAGAGGTAGAAGGAGGCGAGGTTGCTGGTGTGTCACACTTCACGTCTCTGATGTTCCTGTCTCAGTGGTGGAGCCCTTCAGGTGAGGAGCACCTGTGCTTGCATTTTCTTTACTCCCTCATCAACAGAAGATGTCAGTGTTGAATACAGTGGTGAGGCAGGACCCTGGAGACACTGAACCTGTGAAAGCCAACGGGGAGCTATCTTCTACTGTAGGGTCAGGTGCTTCTGAGCCTCTCTTTTATTCTCTCAGCACATTGCAGCAGGTAAACATAAATTTCAGAGATTTCTAACTGCTGATGTAGACTTGGTAATAGTATTTACGCCAATCATTTTCCTTTCTGCATCTGTGCTGCTTTTTAAACAGAAAAACAATGGACCCCTCATTGCTACAGGCCATCTGTTGTCAGTGAATCCAGACAGAATGGTCATCGAGAGAGTTGTTCTGAGTGGTTATCCTTTTAAAGGTTTTATGAAGATGGCAGTAGTGTATCACATGCTCTTCAATAGAGAGGATGTGCTGTGGTTTAAACCAGTGGAACTGAGAACAAAGTGGAGCTGAAGGAGACACATCAAAGAGCCTTTAGATACCCACGACCACATGAAGTGCAGTTTTGATGGGAAGGTAAAATCTCAAGACATAGTACTGATGAACCTCTATCAGTGAGTTTTCCCCAAATGGACTTAGGATCCATATGTAGCAGAACCAGTACCTTGGGTAAAAAGTGAGATTTTTTTCAACAGCGCTTGAAATGGACCCAGAATAATGGACTTCATGATCTTCTGTCACTGTAGCTGTGGGATCCTACAGCTTTTGGCTGGGCAGAGTTTGTTGTTTCTGATTCAACCTGATGGTTTTTGCAAAAGATATTTTTGATGGAGTTTGACAGGAATCTCAGTTATGTATGAAGTATTTTTTTCCAATTACTTAGTCCAAAAAACTGTTAAGTCTTGTTGAAATTTCGACTATCCTTTGCACTTTTGAAATCTATTTAGGAGAGAAAGATGTGATGTTGACAGTGACCAGAAATAAAGCTCCACGTGTCTGGAAACACTGAATTCCTACTCTTTTGTATAAATTAAACAAAACAGACTGAAGAACTGCCCTTTCAACTGTTTCCTTCAAATTACTGAGGTTACGTCTACATTTCCACCGCTGAGCACAACACAAATATTCTTTCCTTCTGGGGAGACGGTTTGAAACGCTGAGACAGTGCAGAGCCACTCCAACATCAGCTATAGGTTCAGTGAGTAGCTTCATCCTCTTCCACACCAGCTTGGCTGAATACTGTTGGTACAGAAGGGAGTGAGGTTTAGTGAAGCAAGAGGAGAGTCTACAGTGTTGAGTCATAAAGGCCAGCAGAGGATACATGCTCCATCTGAATCTTCTTACGGTTAAGGATGTGTGCTTACCAGTAAAGGGCAAGGCTTTCTTTTACCCTAACACTGCTTCTGCCATCAAGTGGGTTGGGTTGTGCTACACCGAGAGTACCCTTCCAGCATGGAATGAAGTCATGTAGTTAAGGTCCCTTTGGGTCTCCTGGTACTCCTAACATGAGAAAGTTGTTTTGCTAGGTTATCTTCTTTTCCTTTTGGAGTCTTAAGACATAATCCACGTGGTCCTTGAAAATAGGCCAGGTGTTTAAGCCAATTCTGGATTGGACACCACCTGTTACAGTTTCAAGAGGGCAAGGATTGGGCAACAGCTCACCTTTCCATTGGACAGGTAGCAGTCATCTGCATACAAGGGTTCATCAGCATAAATCTCCACCCTAGGTCCTAAATCCTGGGACCACCTTACAACTAACCACAGCATTGCCTGCATTACCTGTAATAAAATAGGCTGAATAAGTAACACGTCTCTGCCAAAGAGTCCTCCCTTTGATAAATCTTATGAAAATGTGATCTTCAAGCACTTTATCAATAAATTCTTTGGTTAATAACGGGAAAAATATTTTGAGACTAGAAAAAAAATCTAACCCTTCTTTATGAGCATACTTAACCGAATTCTACTGTCAGTTTGCTAACCAAATAAATGAGCAATGAATGTATACTTACAAGAAGCCTGAAAAATGTTGATTGCTCCATTCTCATAATCAGATGCTACAATCAAACTAATTTATATGTTTTTGCTCTGAATGTCTGTTTTTTTTTTTCCAGACTACTCAAAAACGACTGACATCTTTTTTTCTAGTTACAGATGTAAGTAACAAATGGTTTCATTCAACTGTTTTTGGAGAGTGACTTTGTTCACAATCAAATATAACAGAATACTGCAAGCATTTTTTGGTTTGCTGCAGGGTAATCAGTGATTTGTAATTCTTGCTTTTGTTTTGATAAAAGAAATCATAGCAATAATAATGAAAGAAATCTGACCCAGGAAAATTACGGCACATCCAGCGATAACACACACACAATCCCGGATAGTTTTGTGTAGTTAGAAACGTAGGCTTTGTAATCAGGCAAATCTGGGTTTGTGTGTTAATGCCTTTGAGGAAGTTGTCTAAGTGTATGGATTTGCCTTTTTTTAATCCACAAAAAGGAATCAAGTATTATAGCCTGTTATATGTGGTATAAGTTGCTAGGTTAAATTTAATATGCAGTATTGGTAACATTCTTAGATGAACTACTAATATAAGCCCTTATTCATGGAAGTATTTAAAAAATTTAGTTTATGTACGTGCCAAGTCTACTTCTTTCTCAGTAAGCTCCCAGCTTAGGTTTGAAAGTTCCTTGACATGTGTGAGTGGTCTAATCGGTTTAAATCATCAGTGCTGTTCCATCTTTACTGAGCTCTCAATTTGCATTGACAATAGCCCAGATCAGGAGTGTTATCACAGCACAAAGCAGTCTACTAATAGTATTTTACCATGGTGAAAAGTTATGTAGGTGACAAATTGTATAGGTTCCTCTTTGACTGAAGATTATGGTTTTTCCAAACTTGCAGCTTAAAAAATTCTCAGATCAAAACGAGTTAACAGGGTCTTGTAAGGTATCATCTTTCAGTCCCGGTGCTATAAAATGGAGTAATACTTCAGTCCTGCTTTCATGTATTTTAGAGATGACCATTCTCCAGTTTTTATGATGGGCTCGTGTATGGCAAAAATGAAGACGACACCCTCCTTGCATTTTAGGGTCGTATTTTCATTTAACACATATAATAAACATGATAAAACTTTTAGGAAAAATGCATTCAAATGCTACTGTCATAAGATACATTAAAGCTAGTGGCTTTTTCTATACTAAAAATGTAATTTTCTTACTTGGGATGAGAAAATGCTTGAGAAAAATCATTTGATCTTTTTCTTTAAATAGTGCCAGAAAGTATAGCTTAATATCAACTAAGGAAAGAAGAAAACTATTGTATTTGGAAGCTAAGACACAATGTTACATGGAGAATAATCATAAAATCCACCTATCTAGTCAATTTTCTAACTTAACTGTGGATATATTTTGCAGCTAATTCATTCTGGCAGAACCATTCAAAAAGAATGATGGTTCAGAAACCCACAGTAGATAGAAGACTTTGGGATGGACACTTGACAATATTTGTTCTAAGAATATTTCTGGATAAAATTATACCTCATATGCTTTGTGGTGCAAAACTCTGGAAATGCAATTATGTAAGTGGAACTTGAACAAACATGAATGTTTTCCATCTTCAGAAAAAATTATATGGTCTACTAGAAATAAAGCTGGCATTCTTTTAGAGGTAAGGTCATCTGTTATTGGGAAAAAATTTAAGTTATATTTATTAAGTTTCACAGCAAATATCCACCTTAACCTGACATCCAAATTATATTGCTCTTTTTTCAGTTGAGAACTTGTAATATATGTGCTCCACAAACTTGCCAGGTAAATTAATGTGAAATAATATTCAAATTCTTTCAAAACCTATACTATAACAGGTATTCCTGAAGAGGTATGCACAACATTGAAATATCAGTTAGAGTTTCTTTAGTAAATAATAATTATTTTAAACAGAAATGTGCAATTCAACCAAATGAAACTGTGTATAGAAAGTAAGAGCAGGGCTGGCACTGTGGCATAGCAGGTAAATCTGTCAGCTGCAATGCCAGCATCCCATATGGACACCAGCTGCTCCACTTCTGATCCAGCTCTCTGCTAGTCCTAGAAAAACAGTAGAAGATGGCCCAATCCCTGGGCCCCTGCACCTGCATGGAAGACCCAGAAGAAGATCCTGGCTCATGGCTTTGGATAAGAGCAGTTCCGGACGTTGTGACAATATGGGGAGTGAAACAGCAGATGGAAGACCTCTCTCTCTCTCTCTCTCTCTCTCTCTCTCTCTGCCTCTGCCTCTGCCTCTCTATAACTCTGCCTTTCCAATAAATGAATGAATCTTTAAAAAAAAAAGAGCAAAATTATGATGCCATATCAGTGACTAAAATATACATATCTAAATACTTAAAACTAAATATTTTATGATATAGACAACAGATGAGAGAAAATAAAATTGCAAAAATGTCACCAATAGACAGCATGATTATATAAAAATAATTGATTGTAACAGATGAGAACAAATTAACCTAAAAAAATGAAATTTCAAATATGTGTAATCATTTTACCAGTAAAGCTACAAAAAAAAAAATTTCAACACAACTAAATGTTAAGGAAATGGAGGTTAAATTTAATGCAAATTTAACCCAAAGATTAAAGGAAAATGAAAGAGACTGACATCTGTGGCAATTGTGTACGTACAGAGCTAAGTATGTTTCATCCTTCTGGTGGGGCCATTTGCCAGGCCTGGTTCTGATTTTGTAACTCCTTTCCCCAACAGCAAAGGCAGATGGGTTAAAAATGTTATTCACATTTGTACTGAGGCCATAGAGTCTAATATTTTTAGCAGATCTTTTCAATTTGTCTTGAGTGCCAATTTGATGAAAGAATTGGGAATATAAAATTTTTGAGGTCTCTCGAAAATTATATTTCCTACAGTTGGAAATCTGAGTGCATATTTCAGTGTTCACCACATAGGTATTAAATAAATTCATAAGTTTAAATTGCTAATAATTGTAGCTTTGTTACTTGAAGACAAACCTATTTGTAATGGATATACCATGCCAAAAGGATTCAGGTCATCTTGTTGTCTGAATAGCAGTGAATAAGTGATGTTGATTCTATAATTAAAAATGATCAGAATTGTTAACTCAAGTGAAACTTATGAGTGTGTGATTAAGTATCATGTTTTAAGATTTATTTTAAAAAGAAAGTTGTTGTTTTGGAAAAATTTTAGATCGCAAACATTTATATATACTATAGTGCAGGAAACTATTGTATATCTTCACCCATAGTATTAGTCCAGTTCTGCAACAGACCAGAACCAATAGGGTGTGTGTGTGTGTGTGTGTGTGTGTGAGTGGTCTTCAAGTAGTTCATATAAACCAGATACAGAAAGGCAAATATCAGTTTTCCTCTTATTTGTTGAAGTTTATATATAGAGTATAAAAAATGAGAGAATGTCATATCATTTGGTATTTAGCTTTAGATATTGCTTCACTGAATCTTCCTATGTAACTGAAAATATACTCTTCTTTCCTGACATTATGATCATTGTCATGAATTCCCTCATTCTGTGATATTAATTTCTCTGTTTTCAATAAAAATAGCACATTTGTGTATATATATAATGTCTACATGTTAAATGAATGTGGTAAAATGGTTAAAATTTGTAAAATAAAAAAGTTTATAATATGTGTTTTAATGAGAAAATAGCATGAATTTTAAAATAGTTTTGAATGAATTTATCTTTTAATTTTATTTCTCCATGAATTTTTGAAGGGCTCTCATTTTTTGCATGCATACTAAAAGATGTATACATGTATTATATATACATTTGTTTATATATACATACGTAGAAGTTCACTTCACATGTAGTACCTATGCATATATTTATATGTATATGTATATATACACATACACAATGTAATAATTCATGTCTCTTCATTGTACAAATCCACCTTATAATTTCTAAGTTATTTTGAGTCTTCTGTTTTAACAAGAATGTCACAGTGTGAATTGATGCATGGCTGCTTTTTGAAATTAAACATTAACTGTGACTATTATTATTAGCCATTATGACCTCATTATACAGCTGTAATGGCTAAATAGATCTAGTTATTTAAGTGTTGTGATGATAGCTGTACCACATTTAATACAGTACTGTAAAGTCACTTCATCTCTTCAGCATTGATGGAGTGCTGGTTAGGAGCTCCCACACTTAAATATTTATTATCTTTATATGAACTTGAAATTTTGCCTTAGGAATAGAGACATTAACTATCCCCAAAAAATCCTGTCTTTGGCATATCTTTAATGTGAAGATGGATTTCATCTGGTTCTCATCTATCTAATAAAGACCTGTAGCCAAAGTCACTCAACAGCACTGGGGAACTATTAGGTCATTTCTGAATGTGTTGAAGAAAGACGAGCAAGAAAGAATGTGTCTTACTTCATGACATGGACTTGGAAAGGCCTTGCTAGCAGCACGGAACAGATCACAGCACTGCAGATTTTTAGGGGAAGGTGGGGTCCCAGCGCACTGATGTGGAGTAGGTGCTGTGACCAGAAGACACAGTTACATCCAATTTGGAAGCAGAGCGGTGAGATTGTCTGCTGGAAGGGATTATCAACACATTTTGTCCCTTTTTTTTTTTACAGGCAGAGTGGATAGTGAGAGAGAGAGACAGAGAGAAAGGTCTTCCTTTGCTGTTGGTTCACCCTCCAATGGCTCCTGCGGCCAGTGTGCTGTGGCCGGCGCACCGCGCTGATCCGAAGGCAGGAGCCAGGTGCTTCTCCTGGTCTCCCATGGGGTGCAGGGCCCAAGCACTTGGGCCATCCTCCACTGCCTTCCAGGGCCACAGCAGAGAGCTGGCCTGGAAGAGGGGCAACCGGGACAGAATCTGGCGCCCCGACCGGGACTAGAACCCGGTGTGCCAGCGCTGCAAGGCAGAGGATTAGCCTAGTGAGCCAGGGCGCTGGCCTCTTTGTGTTACTCTTAAAGCTAAATACCTTCTGAAGATATTGATTGAATGAGAATATCCCCCAACTTTTCACAAACTGACTTTGATACAGTGCACGATGGTTCCTATAATGGCAGCATTAATATCTACAACACCTCATTGAGAAGTGAGGCCTCTTACTTCTTCTGCCTAGATTAGATGGACTTGTGTCTTGGAGCCCTTTGTCTTCAGAGAACACCTCATTTGGGAGTGTTATACTTTATAATTTATCACTTATTGAAAAAGTAATAATGAAAATATACATTTGAATGTAGATTCTCTAAATTGTTTCCTTGTTAGAATAAATCTCACATATATTCCTATCTATTTATCTATCATCATCCATCTGTATTTACAGCTTTCCTTAAAGACAAATTTGTTCAGTTCAGCAATGCCCTAATCCAACCCTCTAATTAATCTGCATTTTTCACTTGTGCAGTTTTTCTATAAGAAAGGCTAGTTCAGAGTTCTTAAGTATTTTATATATAAGTCTGCTCTTTAGTATCATAAATAAATCTGGGTGAGTTCATGCATAAAAACAGTAACAGTTCCTGGGACCAAAGTTTTGGCACCATGAGTTAAGATACCACCTGCTATTGGGGCCGGCACTGTGTCTCACTTGGTTAATCCTCCACCTGCGGTGCTGGCATCCCATATGGGTGCTGGGTTCTAGTCCTGGTTGCTCCTCTTCCAGTGCAGCTCTCTGCTGTGGCCTGGGAAGGCAGTGGAGGATGTTTTGGTTCCTGCACCTGCATGGGAGACCAAGAGAAAACACCTGGCTCCTGGCTTTAGATCAGCATAGCTCTGGCCATAGTGGCCATTTTGGGGGTGAACCAAAGGAAGGAAGACCTTTCTCTCTGTCTCTCTCTCTCTCACTGTCTAATTCTACCTGTCAAATAAAAAACAAACAAACAAAAAGATATCACTTGCTATACCAACATCCAAAATCGGCACTGAATCATGTCCTGGTTGCTCCACTTCTAATCCAGCTCCATGCTCACGACATGGGAAAAACAGCAGAAGATGATCCAAGTGCTTGGGCCTGTGCCACCCACAAGAGATACCCAAATGTAGTTTCTGGATCCTAGTTTTGGCCTGCTGTTGTGGCCACTTGATGATTGAACCAGTGGATGGAAGAGCTCTTTCTTCCTCTTTTTCTCCTTTTCTCCCTGTAAATCCAACTTACAAATAAATAAATAAATAATCTTTTTTAAAAGGTGACATTTCCATTATATCCATTGAATGAGATGTTCTGTAATCATAACAATATTATGACTACAATAATGCTATATTTCTCTTAACTAGGTTATAACCAATGTGGTACCTAAACATATTGCAAAATTATAGTACAAACACGTGAGAAATGCTTCTATTCTACAGACAACACTTAGTGCACTACAATTGTATGTAAATCATCCCTCCAATAATGCCAGAACCTTCTAGGTATCTATACTATAGAAACTATTGATGGAGAAAAACCTAGAGCTTAGTGTTATTAAATAGCCGGTAAGTCTGTGCTATGAATTCTCTCTGTATAATGGTAAAATCTGTATTTACCCTATACATTTCACAAAATCCTAGGAATGCATGAAATATATATATATATATATGTAATAATTCAGAAAACTTTATATATTTCATGAAAAAGTAAGAACACTTTTTTAAATTCATCATACAAAATGGTATGCACAATTTTAGATCTATTTGATGTTAATGATAAAATATAAATTACATAGTAGTCTGTTTATGGATGGAGCATTGTTCTTTTAGCAATATACAGAAGAAGGCAGGGTCTTTTCAATCCTGTGCTTTCTACTATTGAAGCTGTGCCAAATGCAAAGATTCTTCTGGAATTCAGTAGGAGTTCTGAATGCAAGCCAGAACAAGATGAGAAAAATGGAACAAAATGAGAAACTGGCCTGAAGTCAACTGTTTAAAAATATGAAAGTAAAACTTTCTGATGTCTTGCACTAATGGTAGATAATTATATATTATATTTTAGATGGTTTTCAAAGTGCCATATCTATTCATTAGTCAGTGTACTTTATAACCTTTGATTTAAATTAGGGCATTGGAGGACTTGCCTTTTGAGTTCAATTAACCTTAATGTAGGTAACACAGGTATGACTGAGGGAGTTAATCTACTGCTTTCATGGAATTTATGTGGGAGAGAAGAGAAACATTAATAAATAAGGGCAAAACACACATTTCAATTTCTTGTTACTATTGCAAAAGATTTTCTCTGATAGATATTAGGGGGAAAATTGTCTTTCCTACTATCAAGCATCTGATTTTTCAATTTTCCCTTTTCACCTTAATTTTCACAATACTTTAGAAGTTTGACATTATAAAGTGAAAATAAGAAAAGAAAGCAGACTGATTCTACTGTTAGCACTGTATTGATACTATAGAGCTATTGAAAACTCTTCTGTATGGAGGCAATTGAAGAAGCAAGGCACAGTGTGTGAGAAAACTCTTTAGCAGAAACCCAGAGCCACAAACCAGAGTAGGGTTTAGGACCTAGGTTCCCTGATATGGAACATGGTCATCCCAACCAACGTCTTTAATCACTAGGCTAAATGCCACAACTGTATGTATTTCTATCATATTCTGTATATTTAATATGTTTTGATGGTTTTTTTATAAAATCACACAATTATCTTAAAGTTCTTTGGTACATTTTTACTGATTCTTGGTGTTTATAACACAAAGGACCTGTGTTTATAGAGTATTTCTACTTTGTTAAAGTTTAGACTTTGATCTATTTTATATCAATAATAACCCTTTGAGATACGCAGGGTAGACATTGTTATCTTCTTTATTTTTCAGAACTTATATCCAGGGGCCCTGACTATACCATGGTGGTCGGATCTAGAGTTCCCAGATCTTTGTTGTGTGCTTTTTCCTTAACAACTTAAGATATTTCTTCGGAACTTTAATTATTAAAGCTCTCTGAATGGGATCCAGATGAATAAACCTCATATCAAAATAATATATTGCCGTAGGTTCAAATATGGATTCAAACTTTCAAACAGAAACCATATAATGAGAAAAGAAAGGATTTGGGCTTGCTATATAATCATTTGTTTCCAAAGTCTATAAATCCTAAGTGTATTCTACTATGTTTTAAAGCACCGATCAAATACTAATAAAATGTTTTGAACAACAACAGCCAAAAAAAGTTATTGACAGTTTTTCAGTGTTGATATTCTTCCAAGCAATTCATTCCCCTTGGCAAAACACAGAAGATAGGTCTAATCTTTGGTGACTGTCTAATATTTTCAACATATATCTCCACTTTTTGATTAACCTGAATGAAAACAGGAATAATTGCAATTATGAAAAAGGGAGAGTGCAGAAGAACTAATTAAACTTTGGACAGAACACTCATGAAACTGTTGTTTCTAAGAAAATAAGCAGGTTCTCCATATTTGGCATACATTTTCATGTGAAATGGAAACTCTTTAATGGGCCCTACCATCTGTCAGGATGCCACAGATGTAGCTGATAATGAAGTTCAAGTGTTTCAAGTAGTTGGGTCTTATGCAGTAATTTTTTGTATTATTTTAAAATAATCAGCTGAAAACATAATTGGGACACATGAGAGTTATCTGTAATCTTTATTTCTGTTAAAGATTTAAAGATTTTATACTAAGAAAATTTAAAAAGTTGAATTTATTACTGCATTAATCCTACCAGTAATAGAATGGTGTGATGGAACATCCTGCTTATTCTAGAGCATAGATAACAAACACGTTTGCACTGAAAAATAAGAATAATTATTGGAGAATATGGGGCAGGTGTTGGCCTTGTGTTAGGGTGCCTTGGTTAGGATGCCTTTGTGCCATATTAAAGGGCCTGAGTTTGAAACTTGGCTTGCTCACATTTCCAGTTTTCTGTTACTGTACTTCCGGGGAGGCAGTGGCTGATGGCTCCAGTGTTTGGGTTCCTGACAACCCACAATAAGAGACCTGGACTGAGTTCCCAGATCCTGGTTTATGCCTGGTTTGGTCTTGAGTGTTGAGAGCATATAGGGAGTGAACCTGTGGGTGAAATCTCTCTTTCTGTCTCTGTGTGCTCCCCCATCACTGTGTGCCTTTCAAGTTGGCGAAAAAAATTGGAAAATAATATCAGGAGAGCAGGGAAAATATACAGTTTTAAATGTTTATGTCATTCTCCATAAATATTATAAATAAATATTTGTTGGTTGGATGAACAAATGCATGTCTTAATGCATCAATTTCTGGGGCTTTTAATTGGTAATGTTTGCTGCCATTTTAATTTTTGCTTTGCATTTCTTTTGCTTGACATTAATGTTAAACAATAACCAAATAAGTCAAGAAAACTAGCATAAGTGAATGAAGAGAGAGAGAAACTCTTTTGGTAAGGAAATGGAAGAGGAACTTGCAATGAGAAAGGAGATACAATCATAAAGGTTAAAGGCTGCTAGAACAGGAAAATGAATACTGTGAACACATATAGAGAAAATTGCTAAGCAAGCCCATTATCCATGATTATGTTATAATATTTTCCAAAACTGCTACCTAAACTTATCTAGGTGTTAAAATACTGGTGAATTCACAGTATGTTTTTTCTTCAAAATGTTTATAGGACAGATTGTAGGCCCAAGTAAAATTTATAAAGTACTGAATTTCAATTGTTTCTTTCAAGACTCTGTAAAAATATAGATACAAGGAGTAGTGCTTAGGTCAAAAAATAAAAAAGGAAAAGAAAAAAAACCTGCACATTCCTTGCATTATTCTGTGGATTTTGGTGATGACATCACTATTCAAAACAAGTAAACAAAATATATTTGAAGCAAAAGCAAGACATTGGCACTGCTGTACTTAATGTACTCTATACAGTATTCCAATAAAGAAACACTTTTCTTTATTTACCTTTGCCAAATGTCACTAACTTTTCCCGTAATAAAGTTTATACATTTAACATTTCACGGAATCATATCAAGTCAAGGAAGCTTATCCTAATGAGGTCTGGAAAAAGCAGACCACGATATGTGACTCTATATATTTAGGGAAAACATGCTCTACTCTGGTGAAGCCTGCCAGCTAGAAGAGAGGGCTGAGTGGTTGTAGGTATGTGTCTTCCACACTCTTTGAAGACTGTCTATTTATTTTGTAGCATGGATTAGGAATACTTTGGTGTACTTTTATGTAATTATTGTTCATGCTTTTGATATAATTCAGAAGAAAGCAATTGCTACAATTTATGCTGCTAAACTATAAAGTTAATTTAATTTTATGTATTCAAAAATGAACTGTGAGATGTGAAATTGGGGAGGACAGTGGAGACCTGAGCAGAAGAAAACAAGCTAACACTGTGCCAACAATGGAAACCTGAACTATCCCAAACTCTACCTATGGTTGCTTTTATTTTGTATTATGTATGCAGCTTTGATGTGTCTATAGAAACTGGACCGAGAAAGGAGACACAAGGCTTTCAACGGAAACAGACAACTTCGCTTCCTCACTGATTAGTGGTGGGAACTGGCAGGTTCCTACTTTGTACGTCAGTTGTATAAAATTAGAATTTACGTATTTCTTTGAGGTTTGGTATATGGAGGAACTGAAAAAATATCTGGTTCAGAGTATGAGATAAGTTAATATATAACAATAGCCATTATCACTGAAAGGAAGGGGAATACTGATTAGAGAATTTTCTAAAGTACATTTCTTTTTGGAGGCTATTTAGTGCAGAAGAGTAGGGGTTTCCTACCCAAAGGCCAGGGATCTTACAATTATATTTCTGCAAGATCAGTGATGTACAGTGCAAAGTAAAAGCAGTAAGTAATGTCAAAAAATGAATCATCAATTCTTTTCTATTTCTACTCAAAAATCTTGAACAGAAGCCCATATCTCTATGCACTATAAATATATCAGAATGTCAGCCCCATTAGTGGTTATAGAACATTCACAAGCAGCCCAACAGAATTCTAAAAGGCATATTATTTTGACTCATGCAGGAATTTGGGAGAGGATGAGAGCCAGAAAAATAAATGTTATTTTGTACTTTGCATCTTTGTTTTTTGACAACAAAGAAAGCATAAATTCCAACCACTATTTCATGTTAACAGCATAAACTGAGAAAACAAAAATCAGTATCCTTTTATGTCTCTGGAATTCTAGTCCCTATAACACTGTCTCTCTCCAAGAAAATTGGTGTCAAGTGATGACAGAAGTTGATAGATAAACACATTTTTAACTAATATGGTGAAATGTCAATGTGGTTCATCTTTAGAAAACCTAGTAGAGAAGTATATTTACAACAAAAGTCTTCGAATTTTCCTGGAAATCACATGAGGTACCTTAGTGAAAAGGGTGCTCATTTCTCTAATTATCAAAATGAATGCCTGGTCAACTATAAATCTGATGAACCGTTAGTGTATTCTGTGTTGAAAACATTCTATTATGGGATTCTTTTCTTTCAGGAGGTCAGAGATGGTTAAGAAAATAGAAACAGCACAACCTTTGTTATAAAGAAAAACCACTTTAGGTGTTGTAATAAAATTAATCAATGTGCTGTAGGAGTGCGTGGAAGATTTTTTTTTTCCTCTCAGTGTTAGGTTGGTTATGCTTCTTAGAATAGTGAAATTATTAATTATGCCTTCAAGGACGAATAGGAGTCCAGCCACAGGTCAGGTCTCAGAGAGAGAGACTGTTACAAAGAGAAAATGGCAGAAATAAATGATTAGAAGGATGAGAGTATAGGATGAGTTTAAAAAGTAGAATCTAACACCATGAAGTAGTCACTAGGATGGCTAAAATAAAAGACACTCAACAGTAGGTGTTGGTGAGGAGGTAAGAAACTAGAAACCCATAGATTGACATTGGGATAGAAAAAAAAGTGTCACTACTTTGGACAACAGTTTGGAAATTCCTGAAAATCTTAAACATGGTAATATCATATGATACAGAATTTCCAGTTCTATGTAGATACTCAAAAGTATTTTTGAAACTTACAAAAGCATGTGGTATTCAATCATGCTAAAACATGTATGGACTTTGAAAATTTCATGCTAGGTGAAAGAAGATTCATTATATATGCTTCTGTTGTGTGAAATGCTCAGAATAGGTGATACAGAAAATTGAAAAGTAGATTAGTGATTGCCAAGGGTGGATAGTGTGGGGCTGGTAGGAAGAGTAAGCACTAAGGACTAGAAAAAATGAGGAAATTTGCTAAGCTATGAGAAGCTTCTTTATAATAACAATGTCTGACACTAAGAGCGTGGTGATAATTACACAAATTGTATTCTTTAAAGGGTTAATGTAATGGTATGTGAATATATCACTATAGATATTCAAATGGAATATACACTGTATATAGTTAAAAGGATGTGCTCTGTATTTTGGAATATATTGGAAAAGTAGATGAAAGCCAATTTGATGAGGTCCCATGCAGAAATCCCTGATTTGCTTCTGTATCTGGTGGGACCCAATTACAGATTTCAAAAAGAGGGTGAAAATGCTGATAACCTATTTTTTGAATATTTAAAAATTATTGAGCTCTAGTATAAATGCCTGACAGGTATCAACTCTTATTTTCCTCAACAGTCTTGTGGAGAAGGCTGTATTGTTGTTACTTCCAATGTGGATGTCTAAAATACATTGGTGACACATGGAACATAAAGATCTGAACTCCCAATTTAGAACATACACTACGCATTTTTTGACATTCTATGAAGAATGCTTTGGACTGGGTGTTTAAGATAATTTTTTTAACTTTTATTCAATAAATATAAATTTCCAAAGTACAGCTTATGGATTACAATGGTTTTTCACCCCCATAACTTCCCTCCCACCCACAACCCTCCCCTCTCCCACTCCGTCTCCCATCCCATTCACATCAAGATTCATTTTCAATTATCTTTATATACAGAAGATCAATTTAGTATATACTAAGTAGAGATTTCAACAGTTTGCACCCACACAGAAACACAAAGTATAAAGTACTGTTTGAGTACTAGTTATACCATTAATTCACATTAAGGACATTAATTCACATTAAGGAGAAAGAACCTACATGAGGAGTAAGTGCACAGTGACTCCTGTTGTTGATTTAACAATAGACACTCTTGGTTATGGTGTCAGTAATCTCCCTAGGCACTAGTCATGAGTTCCCAAGGCTATGGAAGCCTTTTGAGTTCGCCAACTTCAATCTTATTCCGACAGGGTCATAGTCAAAGTGGAAGTTTTCTCCTCCCTTCAGAGAAAGGTACCTCCTTCTTTGATGGCCTTGTTCTTTCTGCTGGGATCTCACTCACAGGGATCTTTCATTTAGGACATTTTTTTTCCCCACAGTGTCTTGGCTTTCCATGCCTGAAATGCTCTCATGGGCTCTTGAGCCAGATCTGAATGTCTTAAAGGCTGATTCTGAGGCCAGAGTGCTATTTAGGACATCTGCCATTCTGAGTCTACTGTATATCCCTCTTCCCATGTTGGATTGTTCTCTCCTTTATAATTCTATCAGTTAGTATTAGCAGACACTAGTCTTGTTTATGTGATCCCTTTGATTCTTAATCAGATCATTATGATCATTTATGAACTGAAACTGATCACTTGGACTAGTGAGATGGCATTGGTACATGCCACCTTGATGGGATTGAATTGGAATCCCCAGGCACATTTCTAACTCTATCATTAGGGTTAAATCCGATTGAGCATGTGCCAAAATGTACATCTCCTCCCTATCTTATATTTAACTGGGATCACTTTTCAGTTAAATTTAAACACCTAAGAATAATTCTGTGTTAATTTCAAAGTTCAACCAATGTTATTAAGTAGAACAAAAAAATACTAAAAGGAATAAAGCAGTAAGTTGTTCCTCGACAGTCAGGACAAGGGCTGATCCAGTCATTGTTTTTCATGGTGTCCATTTCACATCAACAAGTTTCCTATTGGGTGCTCAGTTATTTGTCAACGATCAGGGAGAACATATGATATTTGTCCCTTTGGAACTGGCTTATTTCACTCTGCATGATGTGTTCCAGATTCCTCCATTTTGTTGCACATGACTGGATTTCATTTTTTTCACTGCTGTATTGTAATCTATAGAGTACATATCGTATAATTTCTTTATCCATTCTTCTGTTGATGGGCATTTAGGTTGATTCCCTGTCTTAGCTATTGTGAATTGAGCTGCAATAAAATTTAAGGTGCAGATAGCTCTTTTTTTTTGCCAATTTAATTACCTTTGTGTAAATTCGAAGGAGTGGGATGGTTGGTTGTATAGTAGAGTTATATTCAGGTTTTGAGGAATCTCCAGACTGACTTTCATAGTGGCTTTACCAGTTTGCATTCCCACCAACAGTGAGTAATTGTCCCTTTTCCCCCACATCCTCGCCAGCATTGTTGTTGGTAGATTTCTGTATATAAGCCATTCTAACCAGGATGAGGTGAAACCTCATTGTGGTTTTGATTTGCATTTTCCTGATTGCTAGTGATCCTGAACATTTTTTTTTCATGTGTCTATTGGCCATTTGGATTTCCTCTTTTGAAAAATGGCTATTGAGGTCCTTGGTCCATCTCTCAAGTGGGTGGTTTGTTTTGTTGTTGTAGAGTTTCTTGATCTCTTTGTAGATTCTGATTATTAAATAAGGTAAATTTAAAAAGGAGGAGATTGAAGCCTGGGTGGCTATTACAGTAGTCCAAATGAGAAGATGTATCCTTACTCATGGAGAAGTAGTAGGAAAATCCTATCTGAATGATTGAATATGGACACAATTTTACATTGTGGCAGAAAGTATTTTTCTGAAACCCAATCAAAATTTTTAAATGAAATCTGATTTAAATGGTAAAAATAAGTCCATAGTGACCAACTGGTTAAATTTACTTTACTCATATACAAAGTTTATGAAGTCAAAATTTCCAGGGGAATATAAGCTTTGACAAACTGTTAGATACTAAATAAAATATATTTTACCATTAAACATTCATATATAAGAAAGTGATTTTATTTTTTTTCATTTTCAATTCTCTTTATATACAGAAGATCAGTTTAGTATATATTAAGTAAAGATTTCCACAATTTGCCCTCACATAGCAACACAAAGTGAAAAATACTGTTGGAGTACTAGTTATAGCATTAAATCACAATGTATAGCACATTAAGGACAGAGATCCTACATGATATTTTTTTAATTGATTAATTTTCTATGCAATTTCCAATTTAACACCAAGTTTTTTTAATCATTTTCAATTATCTTTATATACAGAAGATCGATTCAGTATATACTAAGTAAAGATTTCATCAGTTTGCACCCACACAGAAACACAAAGTGTAAAATACTGTTTCAGTACTAGTTATAACATTATTTCACATTGGACAACACATTAAGGACAGATCCCACAGGAGAAGTAAGTACACAGTGACTCCTGTTGTTGACTTAACAATTTGATATTCTTGTAATGGCATCAGTAATCTCTCTAGGCTCTGGTCATGAGTTGGCAAGGCTATAGAAGCCTTCAGGGTTCGCCGACTTCGATCTTATTCCGACAGGGTCATAGTCAAAGTGGAAGTTTTCTCCTCCCTTCAGATTAAGGTACCTCCTTCTTTGATGGCCTTGTTCTTTCCACTGGGAAGTCACTCGTGGAGATCTTTCATTTAGGTCTTCTTTTTTTTTTCCCCATAGTGTCTTGGCTTTCCATGCCTAAAATACTCTCATGGGCTCTTGAGCCAGATCTGAATGCCTTAAGGGCTGATTCTGAGGCCAGAGTGCTATTTAGGACATCTGCCATTCTATGAGTTCACTGTGTATCTTGCTTCCCATGTTGGATCGTTCTCTCTCTTTTTGATTCTATCAGTTTGTATTAGCAGACACTAGTCTTGTTTGTGTGATCCCTTTGACTCTTAGACCTATCAGTGTGATCAATTGTGAACTGAAATTGATCACTTGGACTAGTGAGATGGCCTTGGTACATGCCACCTTGATGGGATTATATTGGATCCCCTAGCACGTTTCTAACTCCATCATTTGGGGCAAGTCCGATTGAGCATGTCCCAAATTGTACATCTCCCTCTCTTTTTCCCACTCTTATATTTCACAGGGATCACTTTTGAGTTAAAATTTAAACACCTAGGAATAATTGTGTGTTAATTACAGAGTTCAACCACTAGTACTAGAACAAAAAAAATACTAAAGTGCATAAAGTATTACATTGTACATCAACAGTCAGGACAAGAAAGTGACTTTATAGTAGGCCTGCACTGTGGTATAGTGGATAAAGTGTCTGCCTTGATGCTGGCAACCTGCATAGGCATTGACTTGTGTCTTGGCCTTGCCACTTCTGATCCAACTCTCTGTTAATGGCCTGAGAAAATCATTGCAAGAAGGTCCAGGTTTTTGGTCACTGCCACACTAGTGGGAGAGCTGGATTGAACTCCTGGTTTCTTTTCTTCAGCCCGGCCCAGTGCTTGCCAAGCAGCCATATGGGAGTTAACCATATGGGAGTTTCTCTGCCTCTTTAAAACTTTGATTTTCAAAATAAATAAATAAATCTAAAAAAAGAGAAAGTGGTCATATTTTGTATGGTCTACCAGTATAGTGCTCCTAGTAATTATAGATTCACCTCTTCTGTGTTACTCTGTCCTTTGTGGGTTGATTTACATGCTTTATAAGGTACAAAGCTCATAAGCATTAAGCTTTAGCTTTGTAATGACAGAAATGTTTTCTCAATCTTTAAAATGCTCTGGGAAAATTCTTAAAATTTTTTGCATCAAAAACCAACCTTGTGTTAAGTGTGGATGTGTTATTTCACACTGCAGCTTAGATTGTAACTGCAGTTAAATACTCTGATAGAAAATCCAAACCAAGTGGGATTGTTGAGAGGATGCTACTGCTCTGAAACAGAGGATATAAAATATTAGAAAGTTTCCCAGTTATTTAGTATATGCCCTTCTTTACAGAGGATGGTGGCCATGTTGAAATAATCTTGAGTAAGGACCCAGCAGATAAAACAAAGCAGTATAGGAGCCACAATATAGGAGAATACAACAAAAAATAGTGAAAAATTGAGCATTTACTAGTGGGAGAAAATTAGGATCAGTCATAAAATAAACAATATTTTCTACAGACTTATTAATAAGGTGAAAAATTAATCATCATTGCCAGCTTTACTTATGGCTAAATAGCAAACCAGAAATGCATGAAAGTTCTTTTGCATGGTGCATCAATATTATCATTCCACAAAGAATCTGGAAAAAATGAATGTTTTGCTTGTCTACAACATTTAACATACCTGAATAAAGTCAGTTGTTTCTGGTGCTTTTCCTTCTATCAACAGTATTCCAGCCATTTGCATTAGAACAATTCATCTAAACGTGTTATTTTGTGATATACATTGCCAAGAATGCTGATCTTACAGAGATAAAATATGGTTGCCTGTTGCACAACGCACCATGAGAGAGATGGTCCAGCAAGTATTTTCATCACTGCATGATAAGAACAATGATGAAGTTATGTAAGCCCTTGTGGAAGCACATTGGAAAAGCATTCAACTGAGGAGCAGATTTAGCTTAAGACAGCAAAGGCTTCCAGGGTGTAAAAACATTGCTCTGAGTGTACAATGTCATCCAGTAGGTAGCAAAGTTGTGTGAGGGAGAAGAGAGTACAACAAAACATCTATTTCTAGGAAGTCTGACTTATTTACAAGACAGCTTCAGTAAGTTGTAGAATATGGAATTCAAACATAAATTTATTTTGCTGCAAAAATATTGAAATATTGAAAATATATTAAAAACTTTTCAAAGTGGTCATGGAAAATGTGCACTATTTAAAACACACACATAGACTTCAAGCCTCAAAATAAACTTTTTAAAATAGATTTATTTATTTATTTGAAAGTCAGAATTACAGAGAGAGGCGAGACAGAGACAGAGAGAGATCTTCCATTGGCTGGTTCACTCCCCAAAGGGCTGCAACAGCCAGAACTGGGGCAGATCAAAACCAGGAGCGAGGAGTTTCATCTAGGTCTTCCATATGGGACCAAATGCCCACATATTTGGGTCATCTCCCCCTGCTTCCCAGGCACATCAAAAGGGAGCTGGATTGGAAGTGGAGAAGCTGACACTTGAACCAGTGACACTTGAACCACTTGAACCAATGAGGCAGGTTTGTAAGTTACTCATACATTGATTCCAAATTTGATATATAAAATATGGAACTATGTGACATTTAAATAAACAAAAAATGATTTTAAATTATTTAATAGTTGCCATTTTGGTATTCTGCTATTTTAAAACACCATTACTAGGATAATTATAGATGAATCAATTTACTAACCTTGACTTGTATTCTTGATATTAAAGAACATATTTGATTACTTAAATTCAATAAGTGATCTAGCTTGTTTGGAGAGAAAGTATATACCTAGATTGCCCCCTCTTTTTTTTTTTTTTCCATTTCTCTTTGACTCTGACTCTGAGACGTTTCAGGAGTGCTGTGACACTCTCCTTCTCTGGACTGTATACCTCATCCTGCAGGATTCAGGACCTGGTACTTCAGAAAGGAATGAATGGCTTCAAGTTTCACTCCAATTTGATGAGAACTGTTTTCAGTAAAAGGGCTTAAGAATCTTCATAGAATCTTTTCATATTCATATTAAGACATAGCATCTTACTAACCACCAGGCCTCCTGGGATTTCTGGCAGAAAATCCAAACCAAAACCAAGCTACTTTTTTTCAAACATAATCACTATCAGTTTTTATAAGTGTAATATGCCGATCACAATATTTATGTTAAATACATTGTTTTTTATTATTTTGCCACTTGATATGACATCAAAATGTATAAACTTACTCAAGTAAATTCATTGTCAGATTTTTTGACAAAAATCTAAAACAGAATGAATATAAATGGAAAGCTATACTATTTAAATGTGGAACAAATGTTTGTATGGAAAAACTTATGTGCTCATATTGTACTTTTTCTTTGTAGTATATTTGACCATTGTGTCAATTTTATCTTGTTAATGAGAAAATTAAGATAAGAATGAAGAACAACTAATATAGTATCTATGACATAATCTGGCTACATAATTACCTACTTAAGATACAAATAATTATAAACAATATCAATTTATTCCTAAATTGATAATAACAAAGTATACTTCTCATAATTGAAAATATGATTAACAGATGAGTTTCTTTGACCGCTTCTATTTTCTTTCTTCTCAGAATATTTTTCAAAAAAGTCTCTTGACCCATTTCATTATAGACTTACTTATTTGCAGATCTGTAAGGATACTCATAAAGTATATATCACATTAAGTGCTTAGGATTTTTAGCTGAAAAAATTTTAAAATATTGTATTTATTGAAAAGTCTAATGAGAAATGGGGATACGATATTTTAGTAAGTCTCATAGAAAGTTTTACTTTATTAGCATATGATGAATAAAATATAATATGAAATATAATAAAAATTCTGTCTTGCATACAATGATGCATTAATGAGCTTTGGATTTGGTTTAACTTACTATTTTATTACTTATTTTATTAAATTTGTTTTCCTGAGTAAGATAAATGTCTTGTCTGTCTTCACTCAGTGAATGACTCTCCTTTGATCAGTGTCATATATATGTATGAGATAACAGAAAAAAGTGAGACCTATACATTCTAGCCATAGAAAATTCTAAAGCCAAGATGTAAGGACTAGTATGAGATAGGCCTCTCATTAGTACATGGATATGAGCAAGAAACATTCATTAACATTAACAAGACTGAGTTCTCTATCAGCCCTGGTAACAAGTGTATTGTATGAGAAAAATTATCTTTACTGTGTATCACAGACCTCCTGGAACTTAGCACATTCAAAAACAATCAGAGGGAAAGATGTTGTGTCTCACGGAAATATGTATTGTTTTGTTAGGAATGCTTCTTTGCAGCAGAAATAAAAATGGCACCCTGGAAGATCTGACTGACAATTCCAGTGTAGTTCCTGAAGGACACCTCCAGAAAATGTGAAACGTTCATAGTGGTTATTTCCCACTTCACGCGAGCACAAATCCATCACAAGAAGAGTGATAAATCTTGCCTCAGTTATAATGACCTAAGGAAAACATGTCTTATTCACGGTAACATGTACAAGAAAACAGTCTTTTTCTGTGCTCATATCAAAAGATAATGTCATAAGGTCACAGCTGTGAGACTAACTGATATTATTGTTTCTAAAGAACAAAGACTGAGTTTGGGAACAGAAGGACAAAGCATATCTAAGCATGAACTAGTCATATTTTGGAGTTATTATATGATATATATGAGAGAATTAAAGAAAAGCTACCAAAAAATTGAAGGACATAAAACCAGAGCATATTATGAAGATCTAAACAACCAGTAAAACAAAAGAAAAAAAATTACGTTCTATGGTTTAGCCAAGTTGTATGGTTGCCATATAATTTTGTGTATGATGATATTAACAGATATTGACAGATCAATGGTCTACACACGGACTTCCAAGCAGCATCCGGGGAGCTATAAAACTGTAGCACTAATTTCCACGCATCTGTTTTGTTTCTTTTCAAATGGTTTGAAATCATATGGTTTTTCCTTTTCAAATGCTATCTCATTAGTTTGGAGTTTAAGTTTTCTCATGAGTGATGACATATCTGCTGGCTGGATGTGCTTAGATGTTCTTATTCTAGTTTTACACGAGGGGAGACATCATTTTGAATTACAGTTGTGTATTTTCCCTCACTTGCAATATCTAAACATATTTGAAAGGAAATTAAATATTCTTTCTTAAATAATGGACTAAACAATGTATAAATATATATCTAATGAGCCTCCAGTAAATTGTCTCCATACAAAATGTGTTTTTAAAATCATTTTTATTTACAGTAAATTGATAAATTTCGGTATTATGAAGAAAATAATCAATCATTAAGGAATTTTTAAAGTTAAAATTAAGTTGAGAAGATAGTGAGATAGGTACGCAATTCTCCTTAGATTACTCATATTTCTGTACGTTTTTTGAGCAGAGACACTGAGTTTTTTACTGAAACTATCTTTTAAAGTATGTTTACATAGCAAACATACATGTAAGATAGTGTGTTTCCCCTGGATCAGGGGAGTGTGTGTATGTGTATGTGTATGTGTGTGTATAATTTTACAGAGTAATAAAAACAATATCTAACTCTTAGGAAATAGGCATGCTTCCCTGCTATCCGTAACATGACTGGAGTTTCCTAATCATGAAGTATCACAGCAGTGACACAAGCCTGTTTTGTCATAGCATCCACATTAACTATTTCATGTTGCACATGGTCCACTAAGGGCAAGAGGAACGGATGCAGTATGAAATTAGTGCTGTTCACTGTACCATGAGCAGTAAAGTCTGTTTTGTGGGACCTAGGAGTTTCTGTCTTTTGCCACCATCCATGAAATTGTGGCAGGCTATCTTGTTTCCTTGTTAATTTACAAGTAAGTTAAACCTTTGGACTGTGTCAAGCTATTGGCTAATTAACATGTTCCAGAATAAAATTTGGAATCGTTCTCAGGTTAGAAAGAATAATAGAATGAGAGCACAAAGTAAAGGGAAAAAAAATGATAATTGGGCATAGGGTACTAAATAAACATAGGATTTATAACATTCATGATCATTTCAGTATACATGCAATCTCAGCATGAGTTTATTTTAAAAATTTGTTTATTATGAATTTTTTATAAGAATCTTATTACCTCCTCAAATAACAAGAAATTATTTTTTAACTCCAAGGACAGCCCACTATACAAATAGGAAAGAAGAAAGTCATCATTATTACATTTCCTCTGGATTAAAAATGAATGGGAGGTGAAGTTGGTGTGTGTGTGTGTGTGTGTGTGTGTGTGTGTGTATATATATATTTAAGTTACTCTTAAAATGTTACAGTGCTTAATTTTCAGTCTTTTCTTAAGTAGAAAGAAAGTGACTTAGAGAAAGGCAAAATAAAAATAAATACTTTTATGTTAATTTTATTTAGAAGTCTCATATATAAATATATAATTTATGTTATGGTATTTTTTATTAGCAAGAGAGAAAGAAAGAGAGAGAGAGAAATCTTTATCTGCTGGCTCACTCCTCCAAATGCCTACAACAGCAACAGCCCGCACTGAGACAGGTAGAATCCAGGAGCCAGGTACCCAATCCAGATTTCTCATGGGGGTGGCAGGGACTTAAGCCATCACCTGCTGCCTCCCAGGGTGCATGTTGGCAGGAAGCTGTAATTAGGAGCAGAGGTAGGGTAAACACCCAGACACTCCTCTGTGAGATGAGAGCATGCTAAATAACATCTTTACCAATTCCACAAATACCTCTTGCCCTTTTTACTTTTATATTCATTTCAATCAAATACATTCTTTTATCCCCATATGCATATAAAATCTTCCCTCTGTATCATATTGTATTAAATAATTCACAGAGAAAAATTTATGAATTTCAATTACATTTGTGAAAATGAAGGTCACTGTTTTGATACAATGAAAATAAATGACATATGAAATGAGGTAATTTGCTGGGCATTACAAGAATACACAGAACTAGATATAAATAAAACTAAATGCCTTGGGACAATGGTAATTAAAATTTAAAATATATCCCAACTATTAATTGAATCTCTACTCATATGACTAATAAATGCATATCTCTCTAGCACTTTGCATGGTCAACATTGGGACCTGATAAATAGCAAGCTAATTGTTCTATCTTTAACAGTAATAATTTCTGTAAAATAAAAATTCAATTCTAAACCATTTCTAATCTTCTAAGGTGTCCATTTTATATGACTAATGCATACAAGAATGCCATTCTAGATGATAGGATCTAATATATATCTGATTTTAAGGCAGCCAATGTAAGTTAACTTGCCTTATTCAATGATTAGTAAGAACAAGAAAACTTCTACAAAGACGAGGAAGAAAAGTCATTTGAGGCAATAGAAAATCATACAAACCTATAACAGTAATTCCTAGATACCTATGAATTTCAGTTTGAGCTCAGAAATTATGTATTTCTCTTTTCCACGGACTGTTAAGAATTAAGGCACTCTCAGTGTGAAACTCAATGAGCCTTTAACGTCTGTCAGCAGATGAAGACTTGGGAAATAAATGCTGTCTTCACCTGCTCTGCCTATACTGAGATTTGAAAATGTCCTTTCCTTTTTTTTTCTTTTCAACTTTTATTTAATAAATATAAATTTCCAAAGTACAACTTTTGAATTATAGCAGCTTTTTCCCTCCATAACCTCCCACCCACCCGCAACCATCCCATCTCCCACTCCCTCTCCCATCCCATTCTTCATCAAGATTCATTTTCAATTATCTTTATATACAGAAGATCAATTTAGTATATACTAAGTAAAGATTTCAACAGACTGCATCCACACAGACACACAAAGTATAGAGCACTGTTTGAGTAGTAGTTTCATCATTAATTCCCATAGTACAACACATTAAGGACAGAGGTCCTATGTAGTGGGCAGGTAAACAGTGACTCCTGCTGTTGATTTAACAATTGACACTATTATTTATGAGATCAGTAATCACCTGATTACTCTTGTCATGAGCTGCCAAGGCTATGGAAGCCTCCTGAGTTCACTAACTCCAATCTTACTTAGTGCCCTTTCTAAAATGTATCTTGGAAACTTAATACCCACTGCAACAGCATTAGCGACAGAACTGCTAAGAGGTGATTCCGCAGCTAGCACTCTACTCTACTGAGTGGATTAAAGTGCCATGCAACGAGTGGTTTTGTTGTAACAGGTTGAGTCTGCCGATCCACACCACCTCTTCTTTCCACCCATCTGAGAAACTGGGTGCCTCCCCACTGCAGAATGCAATCTATATGTCACCATATTGGAAACAGACACCCATCCATCACCATACACAAAACCTACTGGCACCTTGAATTTAGGATTACCAGACTCCAGAACTGGGATAAATATATTTTTTTGCATTATAAACTATCCAGTTTGTGGTATTCTGTTATAATAGCAAACGATAATATGGCAGTCTGCCATGATAAAATACCACGGACTCTACAAGGTAAACAACAGAAATGTATTTCCTCACGTGATGCTGATTGATTCTGTTGCTGGTAAGCGCTCTCTTCCCAGCTTATGGACAGCTGCCTTCTCACTGTGTCTTTATGTCCCCTTCTAATGAGGCCTCCAGTCCTATTGGATTAGGGCCATAACCTCATGACCTCATTTAATGCCACTTGTATCCTACAGACCCTGTCTCAAAATGCAGTCACACTGGGAGCTGCAGCCCATGAACCTGGAGGACAAAACTTAGCCCATAGCAAAATGTAATCACCACCCATTCTTTCATGCAGTATAACAATGATCAATTTCTTGATTATTTCATGCTTCAAACCCTCGAGTGTATGTTTTTCACTTACTAAGGCTTCTGGAAGACATCAACAGAACATACTTCAGCATCTGCCTGGTGTTAATTTGAAAAATTCAGTAAATGCAAAAAGGGTTTCTGCAGTTGTTTATACAACTTTAAGTATTCAGTGTGTGTCCTCTTGTTCTTCAAGGAGAAACTTTCATGCAGGGGTAGTGGGCCATGGTTTCTCTCTGGAATTATTTGACTTGTGAAGTAAATCTCTTCATCTTGGAAAATTTACAATGCAGAAAGATTTCTTTAGAGCCAATGTTGAGACTATAATACCAGTATAGTCTCTTCCATTTTTCTGTGTTCCATTATCCTAGTGAAAAGATATTGATAATACTGGTAAGAATTTTTACTGGCAATCTCAAAGTATGTCAACTTCTTCTATAAAAATACTCAGACTAGCGCTGAGGTTCAATTAACTTCTTTTTTCAGTAAAATTTGCTCAGCTTTGCAGAAAGAAATGTATGATAGCAATGCTACATTGAATTTTCAGATCATTCCCTTGTAAAACAAATGTATCATTTTGGATAAAATATAGTGAAATTAGCATCCCCTTTAGGAAGAACACATTCTGATTAGAAAAGATAACTCTTTACAACATGTGTAGACACAAGGACTTATATAAAAATGGAAGGGCCCCAGGAATTTATGAAAATATCGGTAGGACTGTGGATTGCCACAGATGAGCTCGTGATTAGGAAGGACTTTGCAACATTAATGAATTCTACCATGAATTCTACCTGGATTTTGAGTATCTGGAAGACCTCTAATCAACATCTCTAACTCACTCCTTTTTTATAGTTATTTTTTTATTTAATAAATGTGAATTTACAAAGCGCAACTTTTGTATTGTTGTGGCTTCCCCCCACCAACATCCCTCCCTACCACGGCCCTCCCCTCTCCCACTCCCTCTCCCATCCCGCCCCTCATTGAGTTTCATTTTCAATTACCTTCATATACAGAAGATCAACTTAGTATATACTAAGCAAGGATTTCAACAGGCTGCATTCACACAACCGTACAAGGTATAGGGTATTGTTCGACTAGTAGTGTTGTTTTTAAGTTTCATAGTAAAACACATTAAGGACAGAGATCCTACATGGGGAGCATGTACCCAGTGACTCCCATTGTTGATTTAACAATTGGAACTCTTATTTATGATGTCAGCAAACACCCGAGACTCTTGCTATGAGCTGTCTAGGCTATGGAAGCCCCTTGAGTTCACCAGGTCTGAACTTGTTTAGTCAAGGCCATATCACAGTGGAGGTTCCTTCCTCCCTTTGGAGAAAGGCGCCTCTCTCCTTGATGGCCTGTTCCTTCTGCTGGGGTCTTGTTCACCAGGATCTTTCATTTAGATTGTTTTTTACCACAGTGTCATGGCTTTCCATGCCTGTGAGACTCTCATGGACCTTTTAGCCAGATCCGTATGTCCCAAGGGTTGATTCTGAGGCAGGAGTGCTGTTTTGGGTGTTTGCCATTCTATGAGTCTGCTGTGTGTCCTGCTTTCCCCGCAGATCATTCTTTCCCTTTTAATTCTATCCTTCATTACTTGCTTACACTGGTCTTATTTGTGAAATCTCTTCGACACATACCCTATCTCTTTGATAGGTTGTGTATTTATACTTATCACTTTACCAAGTGGGCTGGCACTGGTACCTGCCTCCTTGGTAAGACTGAGTTGAAATTCCCTGGCACATTTCAAGTTCCACCATTGGAGGTAAGTCCGAGTGAGCATGTGCCAACCTATATATCTCCTCCCTCTCTTATTCCCACTCCTATGTTTAACAGAGATCACTTTTCTGTTAATTTTAAACGCCTATGAATGATTGTGCATTGACTACAGAGTTCAACCAATGGTCTTATGTAGAACAAACAGAGCAACAACAACAAAAATACTAAAAGGAATAAAATAGTAAGTTGTTCCTCAACAGTCTAGACAAGGGCTAGACATGTCATTGTCTCTCATAGTGTCCATTTTACTTCAATGGGTATCATTTTAGATGCTCGTTTAGTTGCCATTGATCAGGGAGAATATGTGATATTTGTCCCTTTTGGACTGGCTTATTTCACTCAGCATGATGTTTTCCAGCTTCCTCCATTTTGTTGCATATGACCGGATTTCATTGTTTTTTACTGCTGTATAGTGTTCCATAGAGTACATATCCCACAGTTTCTTTATCCAGTCATCCGTTGATGGACATTTAGGTTGATTCCATGTCTTAGCTATTGTGAATTAAGCTGCAACAAATATTGAGGTGCAAATGGCTCTGTTTTTCTCCCCTTTAATTCCATTTGAGTAAATTCCAAGGAGTGGGATGGCTGAGTCATGTGGTAGTGCTATATTCAGGTTTCTGAGGACTCTACAAACTGTCTTCCATAATGGCTTTACCAGTTTGCATTCCCACCGACAGTGGATTAGTGTCCTTTTTTCCCCACATCCTCGCCAGCCTCTGTTGTTGGTTGATTTCTGTATGTAAGCCAATCTAACCGGAGTGAGGTGAAACCTCATTGTGGCTTTGATCTGCATTTCCCTGATGGCTAGGGATCCTGAGCATTTTTTCATGTGTCTATTGGCCATTTGGATTTCCTCTTTTGAAAAATGTCTGTTAAGCTCCTTGGCCCATTTTTTATTGGGTTGTTTGTTTTGCTTCTGCGGTGTTTTTTGATCATTTTATAGATTCTAGTTGTTAATCCTTTATCTGTTGTGTAGTTTGCGAATAATGTCTCCCATTCTGTCGGTTGCCTCTTCACTTTCCTGACTGTTTTCTTTGCTGTAAAGAAACTCTTCAGTTTGAGGTAATTCCATTTGTTTATTTTATATTTGATTACCTGTACCTCTGGGGTCTTCTCCAGGAATTCTTTACCTCTTCCAATATCTTGAAGGGTTTCCCCTATGCTCTCAATTAGTTTCATGGTGTTGTGGCACATCTCTAGTTCTTTGATCCATGTTGAGTGGATTTTTGTATAAGGTGTAAGGTAGGGGTCTTACTTCATACTTCGACATGTGGACATCCAGTTTTCTCAGCACCATTTGTTGAAGAGGCTGTCCTTGTTCCAGGGGTTGGTTTTAGGTCCTTTGTCGAATATGAGTTGGTTATAGATGTTTGGATTGATCTTCGGTGTTTCTATTCTGTTCAATTGGTCTATCCATCTGTTTTTGTACCAGTACCAGGCTGTTTTGATTATAACTGCCCTGAAGTATGTCTTGGAAGATCTTTATTTCCCCTTCATTCATAAATGATAGCTTTGCAGGGTATAGTATTCTAGGTTGGCATTGTTTGTCTTTTAAAACTTGAAATATATCATGCCATTGTCTCCTTGCCTGTAGTGTTTGCGATGAGAAGTCTGGGGTGAGTCTGATTAACCTACCCCTGAATGTGATTTGTCGTTTTTCTCTGACACATTTTAGGATTTGTTCTTTAAATGTCACTGAGCTGAATGTTGCCACAACGTGTTGCGGTGAATTTCTCTTCTGGTCTACCCTGTTCGGAGTCCTGGCTATCTGTTGAATTTGCCTGTTGTTATCCAGCTGCCTTTGTTTGAAGTTTTGTGATATTATTTCATTGAAAACACCTTCCAATCCATTCTCTCTTTCCACCCCCTCAGGGACTCCTATTATCCGAACATTACACCATTTGATTGAATCTTGTAGGTCTCCGACTGTATTTTTTAATTTCTTCTTCCTGCGTTTGAACTGACTGTATTATTTCTGGAAGTTTGTCTTCAAATTCTGATATTCGGTCTTCTATTTTATCTGTTCGATTTCCGAGGGATTCCACGGTGTTTTTTATATGGTCAAATGAGTTTTTCATTTCCAATATTTCATTCTGGCTTCTCTTTAGGATCTTTAATCCTTGAGCTTGTTTTTCGTTCAGCTCTTGATACTGTTTCTCACTATTTCTAAGTAATCTGATTATTAATTTTCTGAATTCTTTTTCTGGCATGGTTTCAAATTCTTCTTATTCTTCAGCTTCTGTTGTGGTTGGTTTAGCCTGCTCCATTGGCGAGTTTATATGTTCTTCTATATTCTTATTGTGGGTTTTTGTTTTGTTTTTTGGCATTCTGTCTGGGTGGTTTTTCAGGTTGATTTCCCTCTGCTATGGGCTGCTGTGAGTCTGTACCAATATCCAATGTAAGCAGGCTGCTCTGCCTTCTAGAGTTTGTTTGCTTATTTTTTATTTATTTATTTATTTATTTTTTGTAACTTGAGTGGGCTGGTGTCAGGGCTTTGAGGTGCCAATCTCCGCCCCTTGGGAGCCAGTTTACTTGTTCCTATGTTTGCCCTTACATGTCTGTGCCTGGGGTTCGTTGGTCAGCCACTCTCTCTCTCTGCCCTTCCTGTGTAAGGAGGGTCAAGTAGCTCCAGACCACCTTTGGCCTCTGCCCCTGCTGCTTCCACCTTCGGAGCAGAGGCCAGCCTCCTTTAAGCCTGAATGTAAAGAAACAGGATGGCTGCACTCTGCCTGCTGCAGCTCTGATTGTGGGTTGGGCGGCTCCTAAGGATCCTGGCGTTTTCGATCCCTCATCCCCCTGGATCTTGCCCTCTTCCCACGGGTGCTATTCAATTTTTTTTTCTTGTAACATGGGTAGACTGGTGTCAGGGCTTTGAGCTGCCCTCCCTAGCTGCCTGCCCCTGTGCAAGTAGTGTCCTGTCACTCCACGCCACCTTTGGGCTCTGCCTCTGAAGGTTAGTGCGGAGGCAGAGGCAGTTCACATTTAAGCCCGAATGTAAACAAACAGGATGGCTGCTTCCAGCCCCCTGAAGCTCCTATTTGGGCGAGGGATCCTGGGTTGTTTAGTCCCTTGATTCGTCCCCCTGAATCACGCACTCTTTCCGCAGGCGCTGCTCACTCTGTTCGTTTTCTATTTCCTCCCCCACTCAGTGGTGCATGTCTCAGTGTCCATCCCAGGGTGAGTGGGGGAGGGGCGGCGGCAGCTGTACAGCGTGCTGGTGAGCGCCCTGGCTCATTTAGGCTTCCAGGGCTGGTGCATACACACTCCTGCTGGTGTCCTGCTCTTCAGGCATCCGCGTCCTCCTCGCAGGTCCACCCTGTCTCCCCAGTTTCGGAAGAGCTTCCCTTTCCCCGAAACTACAAATTCTCACCCCTCTTTGAACCTTCCCTTCCTGGACCATCGGTGTGCTCCCTCCCTATTCCGCCATCTTGGAACTCCCTCTCTAACTCACTCCTTCTTCTATACAGATATTCACTGAGTATTTTCTGACGATGGAATATACAAGTTTGCAATTACTAAGATGCCTACTCTATATTAGTGGTCCTCAACATTACCTACCTCTACACCTGAAGACAAGTACGGTGTAACACGTATGTAACAGTGACTCTCTATGCCTGATTATTCAAATTTGGAACATCACCCGAGTCAAGAGGAAGAGTTTTAAGGGTGTATACCTAAAGGTCCAGAGAGAGGACTTGGCTTATGTTCATAAGTCCCCTCATTTCTGAAACTTGCTGATCTTCAAGCTAACTAGGCATTGATCACCATTTACCAGACTGAAAATGCTGCCTTGGCATTGTAGTTCACAAAAATTATATTTAGATTAAAAAGAAGCACCTGCCCCCACCCCTAATGCAGCATTTTCACTCCTTCTTCAAGATCCAGTGTAGGGCCAGTAATGATCACAATGTTTTATACTCCTCAGTATAGATTGGACAATCTCTTCCTCTCTTATGCCCTCCTTGGTAATTCAGGAACTATGCAGTGTAGAGATGTTACTTAACACCAATCCAACAAGTTAGCCTGTCACAGTTTCAAAAATTATGACAAGAAACACAAAGCCTTTGGGTCCAATATCAACAGAGAAGAATGTTTGCTATAGCAATCACAGTATCCAGAAGAAAATCTTGTTCTTGTTCTTTGAAATTCAGTTTCCACATAGGATTGCAAAGAGGGCTATGTGTTGCCTGAACATGTAGTGCTAGTTATGACAGAAGAAAAACCCTGAGATTAGGAAACCTCAGTCTTCTATTGGATTTACTGGAAAAACTGTTCATTGTCTTCTATCAAAAGAGAAGCTATGTTTATTACATTGGAATGAATCTATGTCTGCATAATGAGAAACATGACCTAGCTCTGTCTTTATTATCATGGAATGTAAATAAACCCTGGGAGGAAGATGGGACTGAGATACATCTGTCTTTCATTACCATTCCAAAGCTGTTTGCTTAAAAGAACATTCCTGAAAATAAATTTCAGAGTAAACTGACTGTTAATGATACACGAAAGTAGAAAATATTGGTGAAGCATTGTTTTCCAATATGTATGTCTTGTTAATACCTATATTATAACATTTTTCAGTTTTCAACAGAGAAATATATTGTGCATTAACATTATTTATAGTAATCCTTATGCAATGGATCCCCAAAACTCTTACTTCATTCTAGTCAATAACCTATTACTTGTTAATAAACCTTTTTATATTCTTCCTTCCCCATATTTCTCCTCAGCTTCTGGTATTCTCTAAACATGTATGAGCATTGGTGGTATAGTGATGAGCATAGCTTCCTTCCATACATGAGATAATTTTTTGAAAGACTTCACATATGGATGAGATCATGCAATATTTGTCTTTACATCACTGGCTAATTTCTTTTTCTTTTTTTAAAAAAGATTTTATTGATTTATGTGAAAGGCAGAGTTACAGACACTTCCCAAATGGCTGCGATGTCTGGAGCTGAGCCAATCTGAAGCCAGGAGCCAGGACCTTCCTCTGGATCTCCCACATGGATGCAGGGGCCCAAACACTTGGGCCATCTTCTACTGCTACAGGCTGTAGCAGAGAGCTTGATTTGAAGAGGAGCAGCTAAAACATGAATCAATGCCCATATGGGGTGCTGCCACCACAGGGAGAGGCTTAGCCAGCTACAGCCACAGCACTGGTTTCTGGTTAAGCTCACTTAACATAATGATCTCCAATTCCAACTGTAATGTTAAACATGACAAGATTTCATTCTTTTCTCACTACTGAGTCGTATTTCAATATGCATATGTGCCAACTTTTTCTGTATCCTGTTGTCAGTGGATGAACACTTAGATTGATTCTATTGTTTGGCTATCATAATTAATGCTACAATAAACATAGAAGTACTGATGTCTCTTCATCAGGTAAATCTTATTTCCTTTTATTTGTGCCCAGGAGTGGAATTGCTGGATCATTTCGTAGTTCTAATTTGAGTTTTCTGAGACAATTCCATACTGATTTACAGCCCACCACTGGGTGCGAGCATTCCCTTTTCTCTACTTGTTATCTTTTTGTCTCTTGGATAATAGCCAATCTAGTTGGAGAGAAGTGGTATGGCAATATAATATTGATTTGCATTTTCCTGAGGATGAATTATGCTAAGCATACTTTTTAGGTAACTTTTGGCAGCTTGTATATCTTTCTCTGAGATTTGTCTGTTGATCCACTGCTCATCTTCTATTAGACTATTACAGATATTTTCCTACTTTTTTCTTAAATATTTTGGATATTTTTTTCAGATGTATGGTCTGCAAAAATTTTCTACCATTGTTTAGGTTGTCTTTTCACTCTGCTGATTACTTCCTTTGCTGTGCAAAAATTCCTTAGTTTGATGAAATCCAATTTGTCTACATTTGGTTCTGTTTACTCCGGTTTTGGGGTCTGATTCAGAAAATCTTTGCTCATTCCAAAGTCTTGAAGTGTTTTCCATATGCTTTTTACTAGAAGTTTCAATGTTTCAGGTTATACATTTACATTTTTAGTTGATTTTTGTACATGCTAAAAGATTGGGGTCTTATTTCATTCTTCTTTATGTGTATATACAATCTTCTAACACTGTTTTGAAAAGACCATACATTTTCCAATGCATATTGCTTGGTACTTTTGTTAAAGATCAGTTCTCTGTAGTTGTGTTAGTTTACTTATGGGGTCTCCAATCCATTCCACTGTCTATGGGTCAGTCTTTATGCTAGTACTATACTCTTTCAATTACTGTAGCTTTGTGACAAAATTAAAAGTCAGGTAATAGAATGTTTCCTGCTTTGTCATTTGGGGTCTTTTGTGGCTTCATAATTGCTTTAGTAATTTTTTCTAGTGTTGTGAAAAATGTCAGTGGAGTTGTGATAGGGATTGCACTGATTTTGTAAAATGCTTTTGTATAGTACAGACATGTTATAGATATTGATTCTTCAAATATTTAAACATGGAGTATCTTTCCATTCCCCTGTGTCCTCTTAATGGTTTTCATCAATGCTTTTTTTAGTTTTCATTGTAGAGATATTTTATATCTTTGGTTACAGTTTTCTCTATTTTATTATTATTTTAATTTTGTTAACTAGAGATGGGATTATGTTCTTGATTTCAGATAATGTACTATTAGTATATCATAGTGATGTTTATTTACATTGAATTTGCATCCTGAAGCTTTGCTGAATTTGCAACTATTACTACTAGTAGTTTTTTATGGAGTCTTTGTGGTTCTTTAGATATAGGATCATGTCATATCCAAACAGTGATAAATTAACTCCTTCCTTTCCAAATTGGATGGCCTTTAATTCTTTCCCTTGCCCAATTTCTCTGGTTTGGATTTCTAGACTATGTTGAAAGTGGGCATTCATTTCTTGTTCTATACTTTAGTGAGAAATCTTTCAGCAGAATCTCCTATAAGCAGGGCTATGGAACACATGGCTGTCGGACAGTATAAGGCCTGCAAAATAATTTGTTCTGGCCCTGCCGAGGTAACTGCAGGTCAGACTCTAAATTCAATAACTTTATAGCAGGCTAATTTGATATGATAATTTTGTATGGCCCATGAATAATATTATAATATCCAAAAGGCCCTTGGCATAAAAAAGTTCCCCATCCCTGAAGCTAACATACTTGCAGCTTCTAGCGTCTAGAGCAAGGGCATCTTTGGTGGACACATTATTCTGTCAACCACAGCATATTTACATAATGATTTTATGGAAGTATTGTATTTTTTTCCTTTTTCTTTGATATTTTCCTTGTTTATAATTCTGAGGATTGGAAAGTAGTACAATTCTCTTTGTTAAAGGATAAATTTGGATGCTCACCTTACTGTTGAAAGATAAGCTTACTGCTGTATTTATGAGACATTTTTGGTTAGACGTTGACTTTTAAGGGACATGAGCCAAAGTGTATTTCAATGCATATAATAATATGTTCTACCATAATGAAATGCTAATATATTTATGACATTTGTTTGTGTTCCAGAGTTATTTCAAGGAAGCATAGTAGTTTAGTAGAAATATCCTGACACAGAGTTCAAGTAAGCTGAATTTTGAATACTTGCACTATTAGTGATGGTAGAATTTTTAATACTGAGCTTCTTCTTAAAAACTCTCTCAGCCTTATTTAATGTCAAGGTGCTTTCTCACTTTCATTTTGTCCAATTCTGTGGAAAATCCACAGAGCCCAAGAACTAGCTCATGTTATTTTAAATAATGTCAAGTTCTATTTCCTGCACTGATATCCATAGGATTCTATTTGTATGGGTGAGTTCAGAAAAGAAATAAGTCTCATGATTCTCGAACGTTTGCATCCATATTAAAAAAAAAAAAAAAGAATCCCAGTAGTTGTCCTCAGGTTCCCTGACCAGTGTGAGAGTTACATAACTTTATTTATGTATCTGTACCCTTGATTTTGTGCCTTTTTCTATAAATTTTATTGTTGCAGAAAAAGTGTTACATTCTAATCCTGACTTCTAGTTCCTTCCTATGTGATTATTTTAGCTATTTACATCTATTTTCAGAGCTCCTGAAAATATTATGACTCAGCAAAATCAGGATCACAAGACCAAGATGTGCTACTGTTTGATAAAAAATAACAATATTTATAATAATAATTTAGAAATAATAAGGTATATATTCTCATTGATACATTTTCCCTTATTTTAAAATAAGATGCATGTATTTAACACATATTTTTATGGATAAAAATTAGTTACCTGAGGCAGAAGAAAAAGAACAAGAACAGCTGTTAGACTAGAAGGTCATTCTGAATGGGAAACTATTTTTGCCCAGATGAGCTATTGACTTTTTTTGAAATTTCTTTCTTTCCATCAGTTCTGTAACCATCGTTTAGTTTAAAATACATGATAATGTGTAGGCACATAAGTATTCAGCAGCTGATTTTGCTTAGTGTATCTCTGAGATGTTTTAAGATTACAGTTTAGCTGCAGTTTGCATTGCCTGATATATCTTGTGATCTTCCCTGAGAGTCTCATATCTAACATAGAAAAATTATTTTTAAGTTATCATGACTTATTTTTCAGAATCTATTGCTTGAGATCACAATCTTTAACTCAGAACTTAAGTTTATTCTATTCCTTCTGAGGTATTTTGATCATAAAGACTAAAGTGAGAGTATTAGGTTCAAGTATCTTTCAGATTAAAAAGCATATTCTTTTAATTCATAGAAACCTCTGTGGATTTCTTATATTTGATTTTAAATAATGGGATTTTAAAAATTGCATTAGTTACATCTAATTATATAGTTGCAGTTATTGTTAATCACTCCAAGCATAGGGATGATATGTGTTGTATCTATTTTCACAAAATACATTATGACAGTGTATTGAAGATGTCTTATGGACACTGTAATTTTATTTATGATTTTGATTACTTAAGTAATTGGAATGTGACAGAATCTGATAATGCTTATTTTCAGAAACTGGAGCACTAGATTTTTCCACCATGTTTTCATTTTAAAAAATTATCTATCCAAAACACAAATGCACTCTGACACACTTTTTTCATGTCACAAACATGGGGAAATTACCCAGTTCATAATGAAAGGTAAATTTCTTTGTCTTGTGTGAAGTACATTGTCATTTAACACTCACAGTATACCTTCTTCTAGAATGAAAGTAACAAATATTTGGGTTATATTCTAAATCAGTTTATTGTTAAGAGGTTTTCTAAGAGCACACAACGTTAAAAAGTTTGAAAAATAGAAAAAAACTTACATAGTCAGGGATGGCTTTTTAGCCAACTGGTTAAAATTCAAATAAAGATGTCTGCATGCCCTATCAGACTTACTAGGTTTGATACTCAGCTCTGACTCCTGCCTCCAGCTTCCTGCTAATGCAGATCCTGGGGAGACAGCAATCATGGCCCAAATACTGGGATCCTTGCCACTCATGTGGAAGACCTGGATTGATTTCTTGATTCCAAACCTGAATCCAACCTAGTCTTGGCCATTAAGGGTATTTGGGGAGTAACAAGAGGATGAGAGTTCTCTCTCTCTCTTTGTTTCTTTGTCTTCAGTAAGTAAAGTAAAATTTAAAACAATATAATCAATTATCTTATACATGGCATTTGCATTCTATACAGTCTCCATGAATACTGAAGTAACGATGCAGAATCATTGCTCCCGGGAGAAATTTACATCTCTAGTTCTCTTTCTCCACCTCTCGTTTATCTCTAATCCATCTACACACAGATCTCACACAGGTTACTGCTGGACCCCGCTATATAATGAGGTTATTTCTCATAAACCCATCATAAGATGAAAATATAATAGGTCCAAAATAGATATACCAACCTAACTTGCAAATAACATCATGTAGCAACATAGCCTTCTGTGGAGTCCCAGGAGTTAATGTTGTGGACATAGGGCTGACTGGGATGTGCATCTCGCTGGTGCTGCCCAGCATCACAAAACAATACTGTGCAGACTGGATTCCAGAAGGCTGAATAGACAAACCCAGTGCTCACCTGCTCCATAGAGAATGAGGGAAACATTTCACCTCTTATTGGAAACAATTCACCTCTTAATGGCCTATTGTCATGTGTGCTTCCTAGCCCATGTCTGCTTGTTGCACCACTACCACCACAAACATCTTCAGAACAGACCAATGAGGATCTGCTGGCATTATGGACATTGATTATAGCTAAAGAAATCACATTGAAGTTGCGTGTCTGTGCTCACTCAGAACCAAAGCCAACACACCTACCCAACTGAAACCATATATCCTATCTTACTAAAAAAGACTTTCCTTTTGAAAGTTACTCCATAAAATTGGAAGAGGTGACTGTTATGCTAGGTATGTAGACATCATCACAGGAATTCAAGAAACATGAAAGAGTTAGAAGAGTTATATGGAAACTCCTTGAATTACTATCTAATAGCTTTTCACTTGTAAATTTAAAAATTTCTTGAAATACATCAATGAAAAAACAGAAAGCCAGAAAAAAAGCATGTAAATTTCAAAGGAATGCAGTAATTCACCACAAATAGGATGTAACGTCAAAAAATCTACAGAATACCTAACAAGAAAGTTAAAAATTATGATCCTAAGCAAACTCAGTTAAATGCAAGAGAATACATGTAGATAATTCAATTAAATGAGGAAAACAATTCATGATCTGAATAAAAAATTCAGTGAAGAGCTAGAAATCATTAAAAACAAGAACCAAACAGAAAATTCTAAAAGAAAAACTTGGGAGAAACAAGGCAAGGCAAAAACATCACAAAAGCAAAAACCAAAAAAAAAAAAAAAAGACAAACTGATTCACAGCAGATCCAGATGTTTTTGCACAGCAATGGAAAGGATTAATAGAGTGAAGAGAATCTGCAGAATGGGAAAAATTTTTAAGCCATTAAAAGGGTTAATATATAGAATATATAAATAATTCAAGCAACTCATCAGCAAAAATAGTAATCATCATCATCTAACTTAAAAATGGGTGAGTTATTTGGGTAGATGCTTCTCAAAATGAATCATATATATGAAAAATGTTCACTTTACTAATCAATAAGGAAATGCAAATTAAAATCACAATAAGATATCATAACCTAGTTATGAAGTCTATTATTAAAAGAACAAAAATATCAATGCTAATGAGGATGCAGTGAAAGGGTACCTCCTGAATACTGCTGATGGGAATGTAAATTAGTACAACCACTGCAGAATACAATATAGCAGCTCCTCAAAAACTAAAAATGGGACTCTCATATGAACTAGTTCCAGTACTGGATTTACTTCCAAAGGAAATGAAATCATTACAACAAAGAGATACCTGCACTGCATGTTTCACAATAGCCACATATAGAATCAAAACAAGGTGTCTGTCACCAAGGTCTGGAAATTAAAAATGTGGTATATACATGTAATGGGGTATTAGTCTAAAAAAGTATGCTATCATGTTATTTGCAGAATGTGGATGGACTTAGAGAATATGTTTAGTGGAATGGATCAATTATATGAAGTCACATATTTAACTTCTCACTAATTTGTGGAAGATCATAAATTGTTATCACCAGAGACTAGGAATGGTACTGGAAGAGAAGATAAAGAGGGCTTAAAGTGTGTCAACACACTATTTGATAGGAAAAGTAAGTTCCTTAAGATGACATGGTAACTTTTGTCTGCAAGAATTTATTATATTTTTTAAATAACTAGAAGAAGCCAAAGTTTCCCAATATCTAGAAATGATAAATATCTGAGGAGATGAAATTATATACAGGTATCAAACTATCATACTGTACCTTGTAAATATGTACAACTACGTCAATCTAAATAAGTAAATGAAAAGGCTACATGCTTATAGTCTGAAGATCAAAATTCAAGATTAGAAACATGGTTTTTATTGAATGTGTATATGTTTTGCACTATTGCTATGCCAAAGAATCATAAATCTAGTCATTGTAAATTGAGATTTGGTTGTATAACCTTAAGCTACAAAATAACTCAGTCTAATCTATTTCATTTTCTCAGTTTACAAAAGAGAAAATAAGATTCAGAGGTGTTGAGTGGCTTATTCCATGCCACTGCACTGACAAATGTCAGGAGGACCTTGCATTACCCCTGAGGGGTGGTCCTGTACCTGTCATCTTCCTTTGAGAACAAAACCAGCAGACAAGGCATTGTGTGACTTGATAGTGGACAAAATGTGGAGTTGTGCAATTCAAAAATTTTCTGTTCTGGTCATGTCAGTGTCAGGGTGAAAGATGCAGGGTCCTAAAATAGAACTCCCTGGCAATTGAGAAAACCCCCAAAGCAGGAAGTTCACTTTGACCTTCGGTCTTTCTCTGAAACATGGTGGCACAGTCTTCTCATCCATGTGGCCTGAAAGCAGGTCCTGGCTTCTTCATTGCCCTATTCCTGGAGGTCAGGATAGATTGCAGCAAACAGACCTCACTAAGTTCCCTTGAGTTCCTTATCAGTAGATCATACCCTCTTTTTGTCCATCATGCATCTGCTTTGTCTACATTGCTGGCCATTCTTCATCAAGCCTACACATCAATTGAGAGTGATCCCTGATCCTTGTTTCTTCCTTCATGAAGGACTCTGGGTGAGACAAAACTCTAGGTAAATGTGTATGCTTTTGTCTTTTTGATCTTTCATGATAGAGGTGTCAGCCAGGAATCTTGTAATGGGTGAGGAAAAGATATTATTTTTTTTATTTCCTATTTCAGCAAATGACCTTAAAGTGATGAAACTATTGGTTTTGAGGTTACAAATAAGTTTTTCCACTAGACCAATTGACAAAACACAGGAACTGCAACATTGAAGATCACTTTGTTTTTTCAGTCTTCCTCTTCATAATGTAATTTCTCCTTAGATATAAGACACAATAAAGACAAAGAATAAAGTGAACTCTATTGGAATAATGTGATTTATGCAGAGAATCAAAGGATTCAGCTCAACCACTGTAATGGTCATGGGAATGGTCCCCAGAATTTTCCTGTGAATTTAGGTAATATTTAAGGACATCCTTAACCTCTGTGTTTATTATAAAATTCTTAGGACATCAAATTTATAAAATAAGTGCGTTGTACTGGTGTGAGATTTTTTATATTCACCCTTCCATTTACTATTTGATGTGATACTGCAAAGCAGGTGTAACTATTTCTCACTTAGTAAAATAGTTTCTAAGAGGTTAAATGACTTTTGTAAGCTAAGAAAACTAACATGTATCTAAGTGAGAATTCTGAAAGCAATTATCTGTGATTCCAAAGCTTAGTCTCTTCAGAACACTGCTTAGCTCCCTAGAGAAAATACTTTATGGGGACACTTCATTCTTAATTAAATGTGTGTGTTTAACTGTATATCTATTTCACTTGCAAGAAAATTCTGTGACAGTCTAACCAAAGCTGTCTTGTCCCATATTTTTTTCTCTAGTTCCTGGTATAGCATCTGGCACATCACTATATGCCATAAATTGTTGATGTTATAAATGAAAATAAATAAATGATATGTTAGTTAGGAAGATTGACCTCCAAAAGCTGTCAGATAACTAATTATTTGGCTCTAGTTTCTTTTTTCAGCTATGTACACTCTGCCAACATTGAAAAACTTACATTTTATAATTAATGATTATGCAAGTTACATTTAGGGTTGTAAGATATTTCTGTATGCAACACAGGGTTCTCTTTTGAACCATTTCCTGCCATTACTATGCTCATTGATGACTTTCTTTATTCTACCTTCTAAGTCTACATTGTTGGCAAACCTCAGGCTGAACACTGTGCTCATTCTTACATAGCCATCTGCCTGTGCCCAGGAAAAATAACAAAGAACAGAAAAAACCCTGTCAAGCTCTTATCCTTTGCCAATTTCTTTATTCAACTTTACTGTGTACTATGAGTGCTAATATAAAGTGTGTATTCTTATAGTTCCATGTCTCAATGGTGTGAATTTTAATGAAGCAGAAAGAACAGAGGCACAGAAAAAAAGAAAACAACTAGAGCTGTCACTGTACAACACTGGATTTGATATACTAGATTATTATATGATGTATGATGTATGATGGCAGAGGAATGCTTGACATGACATGTTTTAAAGCATATAACTGTAAACACATACTTGGTAATTTAGAAAATAGTTAAAAATGAAATTAAAAGATGTTTATTTTGGTGCAAAAATATTTAGAAATCCAAAAAACTGGGAGTCTATAAAATGTATTAAAAATGTTTAAATTTAAAAGACTTTTAACACCAGGAAAAACTTTCTGATAATGCCATTTTACATGAATATTTTGAAATACATGCAAATTCGATCTTAAATTTTGTTGAGGCATATAAGTATGAAGTTATCATACTACCACAATTTGCATTCATAGAATTTGACAAATAAAGCTCTAAAAGGAAGCAAAATTTTAAACACTTCATAGTATATTTTATTCAAATATTATACAGTTAAACAAAATAGTCTTAGATACAAGTCAATATTTTCATTTATTTATATAGCACTTCCCTTAAATAATTTTGATTGTAATTCATATACACACATATTGAATAAGCACCTTAGAAGTAGCCATGAATTTTCTGGTACATTTCAAAGGAAAACACATTTTTAGAGAGTTAATTCCACTAGCAATGACCTTTCATGTAGGCTTCCTAGCTATGTGTATTGAACATTGAACATCAATTATTAGAGAAATCGTTGGTGCTCCTCGGTCTTGTGGCTTCCAGTGTGTTCTTTGGGGATCAGGAGAACTGTAGTGGAAGCTGACTGGGGTGATCAAGCATAGCATCTTTTGTAGCCTTACATTTTGGGATTCTAAATAAGATTTCAACTGTTTATGGGAATTGACATTCAAGAAAAACTTGAGAACTATTTATTTGGTGCAGCTTACTCAGCAATGGAAGGAAGGCTATGGAATTCTCAAGTACATGATCTGGTACATTAAAAGAACTTGTGCTGGACAACAATGAATGTTTTGTGGTACAAACCATATTCTGTGGAGTTTCTAAATAGGGCCCTCTACTATCTAATTTGAACAGCAATACTATAATCATTAGCTCACTGGATTTGACTATTGATCTTAGCTTGTTTGCTTTTTGCCACATATCAGCACAAAGCCTGGCACATTATGTGATCTCAATCAATGTTTGTTAAAGATGAATGTTTGCAGAAATTGCTTCTTCCAAATTGAGATCCTGATGCATCTGAAAAGACCCATATATATATATATATATATATATATATATATATATATGTGTGTGTGTGTGTGTGTGTGTGTGTGTGTGTAAGTGTGTGTGTGTGTGTGTGTGTGTATTTTTGGTTTGATTTCCCAGAATGAGAAGAGTGTTGAGTTTCTTTTCTGAAGAAGGAGTACAAGATGAACATTCAGTAGCTATCTTTCTCCCACTGCACTAACTCCTCTCTTCAGAATGCTTAGTGGCTTATGTGATTTCTGATTTTCACATGCATTTGGTTTTCCTTTCCAAAGTAACAACCGCTATCGATTCATTCTCATTCTCTGGCTCTCCTACCTTCAAAGTCTACTTTCCTCCTTTGATTCTTGCCCTGCAGTTGAAGCCTTCAAGTCAGGTAGGGAGGAGTTAGCTTGTTAACCTGGTTTCCGCACATGAATTAATCAAACTTGTGTGAGACTGGATGTTTCGGTCCCAGGGAGCTAGAAGACCTATCATATTCTCTTACTCAAAAAATTAATTCTATATTTTTATTTCCATTCAAATTTTTGTGTTTTGTATCACAAGACAAGAACTTAAAAGGGTGATTCATTAGAATGTTCAAACTATAAACTATGTAATAATAGCATATTTACTTAATGTACAATATATTCTAAATTCATCAAAGCTATTTTCATGGATTAAAATTTTTTATTCCCACTGTAGTCATTTTAAATACATAGATATGTTAACTCATTTAACAGATAAGAAAATAGTGGCTTGGCCAGTGCTGCAGTGTGGCTGATAAAGCTGCACTCTCCTATGGGTTCTAGTTTGTGTCACAGCTTCTCCACTTCCCAAACATTGGAATATGACCCTAGTATTTGGATCACTGCTACCCACATGGGAAATTTGGAAGAAACTCCTGGCTCCTGGCTTCAGCTTGAGCCAATCCTGGCTGTTGAGGCCATCTGGGGAGTGAACCAGTGGATGGAAGATCTCTCTGTCTCCTCCCCTCCCCCATACACACTATGTCTGTAATCTGACTTTTAAATAAATAAATAAGTCTTTAAAAAGAAGGATATGGAAACTAAGTATCTTTCGTCACATCCTAGGGCTAGCAAAGACACATAGCCGGGGATTTTAGATTCAAAATGTGCGCTGTTACTCATCATGCCACGCTGCCTTTCTAATGCTCCCTAACATCATCTGCTCTCCTACAAATAACCAGAAGCATATTGGAGTACAAGTTTGAAGACCTTGCCTCTGGTTTCCTTGAATCGACTGTGACCTTGAAGTCTTTTTTTTTTTTTTTAAATGTTTCTGCACTTTTTTACAGGTTGAAAGAAGCTGATGGTTTTGTGTGAAAGAAATGATTAATTTAGTTAGGGATATAATTTAATGTAATGAGATAGAGGAAGAATTCAGTTGAACTGAAAAATCCACATCGGAGACATTGGCTAGATCGCTGTTTTGAAATAGATCTTTAGGACTCTCAAATGATTAGATCTTTCATTTTACTAAAAGTGAAAGAAGATAAATTTTTCTTCTTTTCAAAATAATTTTATAATCTGTAGGATTAGTTTTTCATATCCATTCTCTCATTAGTTCTTAAAGCCATCCTAAGTTGCTTACTTAGTATGTTTTATATTTAACAGAATTTAGAAACTAAACAAAAATGCTAAACAATTTTTATAAGTGTACATGTTCATGATATTAACTGAAATTAGGATCAAATAAAGGGAATCTGTTAAAAATCTTGGGGTACTATTATATTTAAAGAATATAATTTTTCATTAATCTTGTAGCAGGAAAAATGCTTTCACATAAAAATGCAATGGAAGCTAAATTTTAATAGGACATTTTATAATCATATAGAATATACGGTAACAAATATAATTAATATAATAGTATAATAAATCTTAAAACATTCAAAATGAGGCTACCTCTGCATTCACTCACATAAGCAAACATTTACTGTGCTTAGATCACATTAAATTTGCTGTTGTTATTTTTCATTTATATAGGAGAAAACACATCTAAGTTCTGTCTGTCTAACAAAGTTGTCAGATTCCAGTGGACTATTCATTTCAACCTCGTGTCAGTATCAATAGATAATATGATTGTAGCTGATCTATGTAATAAGCTCTGGGTTTATTGGTTCATGTGCACCATCACACTTCATCTCTAGACCAATCTTACAAAGCAGTATCTGTGCTGCCCTGGAAATGGCAAAATTGCTGAATGGCTAAGATCATGGACTTTGGAGCCAATCTCTGTGGCTCTGCTCCATCCTTATGGACTGGGAGAACTTGAGCCATTTATGTGACTTTTCTAGTCTCCATTTCCTCCATTTGAAAGGAAACAATAACTAAACAAACTTGGAAGATTGTTTTGAGTATTTTAACAGTGCCTGCAAAGACCATCCCTTAGTGGAAGTAAGCAGCACTTGTCATTTTAGATAGGAAGGAACTCAGATTTAGGGCAGATGAAGTGCTCAGAGATGTAGCCAACTATTATATTCAGCCCGTATTTGTAGTATTCCTTACAACAAATGGTCTCTGACTTTGCACGCCTTCACTCTGGACTCATCTGGTGTTGATCTTTTCATCCTCAATTGGAAGGGTTGGTATGTGTTTCTATCCATTCATTTTTTTGTCTGTGAGGAGGCTGTTACTCTCTCGTTCAGACCACTCAACTCCTTCCTTCACCCCACAGACAATGAACCACTACAAAAGCAGTTATCTCAACATTCATTGTGATTCCTGTGGGCCGGGTAACATATTAAGTGCTATATATATATATATATATATATATATATATATATTCACTTAATCTTTTGTCTTTATTTCTCTCATATCGGTACTATAACCGTTTGTGAGATGTGGAATATGAGGCACAAAGTGTTCATTCACAAACCATGGACTGCGCAACTTCCAAATTCCAACTCTGATTTGAACTCAGATCTGAATCCTGGGACAAATATCTTAGCCTCTGTGTTACAAATTCAGGTTAAAACACTATTTTGGTAGGAAAGTTCTATGCAAATTTGTGAATTCACAATGCTCCAATGTTGATTGGTGGTTAGATTTCAGTTTACATAATCTTGTCATTAATGTCAGAATGGAGAGCAGGCTGTTAGGAAGCAAGGGGCATCAGCATTCCTTCCAAGTGCTGAGGAGCAGCACACACAGTTATGCTACATCTGCACAACACAAAAATAATCACTTGGCTAACGGGAAACATGGAGCCAAGAGATAATATCACATAACAGGTTTGGAGAAAAGTTACAAAGAAGAGAGCTTAGGAAGTTTTCTGAGTTTTGATTAGACTTGAAGGGTCGATGCACTATGCAACAGAGTTTTCTTTGCTATTTAGAATGCAGCAGTTTGCAAATGATTGGTTTTCTTTGCGGATTCTTCTGATTTAGTTATTTTTTGCCTTGCTGTGTTAAAATAACACAAATTTCTAGGGGAAACTCTTTATGAGAATGCTACACTTAATTAAAATAACAGAGTTCTACTCCTTTCTCTGATTTTTCTGTCACTTAAAATTGGACTAAGCTCACGTTCTTTAGACCATTAGTATATTGTACCTACAGTTATGCAATTGGATCAAAAAAGAAAAGAAAATATAATACTGGACTAAAGATGATAACCAAGGTATCTGAATTGTCAAAATATAACCTAAAGTTCTGTTGCTATAGAATCTGTAGAGAACATTTTTTTCATAGATAATTCACATTTCTTGAAATTCTATTTTCCACGAACATTTTGAAGTACCCTTGTATGTAGTGGTTGCCTTTTGTCCTGACGTTCAGAGTTTATCTGCAATTCTTTTGTGTGGATTTCTCCCTTTCTGCTTCCTCTCTACATTCAGTTCTTTTATTTTCTGTGTGCTTAAGTATAAAATATTGTTCAATCTTGGCCCATGTTAGCATTATTTTAGGAGCGCAATGATTGAAAGAGATAATGACTCTTTTTTTTTTTTTCTCTTCCATATAACAAGGAGGGTCTGGAAAGATAGAAGTGATAGTAAAGATTAGGAGACACTCCTGGCTGTGGGTATTGGAAATGGGATTTGTGCATACAATTAACTTAGTGTTCTTCCTACATATTATCTAGTTCTTCTGCCCAGTGTTATTTTCTTTTTGTATTCAGTACAGAGAGAGGAAAATTCCAAAGTACAGCAATGCTCTCAAGCTACCTCACGAATATTGGAGGTGAGAAAACTGAGGTTAATCAAGTAACAGTAAGAGCAGCAATTTACTTAGCACTTGCCATATTTTGTTCATATCATAAGTATTAATGAATTTAAAAATAATAAAGAAATACGATTCTTTCATTTCCATTATATGAGAATAGTCACTCTACTTAAGCAGCTTATTTTTTAACAAGATAAAGAAATACGCTATGTTAAGAAACAAAAGGCATGACTTTTTGAAGAAACAGTGATGTGTAAGTCTCTTCTGCTAGCTGAAGTAGTGTTACACTTTAACTGCAGGACTTTCTGGAAAGGCCTAGAGGAGGAAACAATTTTTCTTCCTGGTCCAGAATCATTCTTCCTGTCTTGCAGTTTTCTGTATGTAGCACAGGTTCTGCAATTGAAAGAAACTAGTAGTACTCAGCAGTCAGCAGCTCCAGTGGCTACTTCTCAGGTTGGGTTCTCAGCAAACTGACAATCATCAGTGTCTGAGGAGGCAAGTTCCAGGCAAGTCCCAAAAGAGTCCCAGCAAGCTCCAATGGCACCGCACTACACCGTGTCAGGGGAACTTCTGCAGGAACTTCCGCCGTTCCCAATGTCTTGGCTGTGGTCTCTCCATAGATGTCTGGGTGTTGGCATGGTAGGGAACAAATAAGCAGGAGCTCTGCTGAGAAGGCTCCAGCTCCTCCATTGCTGAACTGGCTACGCATAGTCTGTGCTTATGCTTTCATTTCATTTGTGATTTCTATATTATTCAGAATTCTCTTTGTTTCTCACTAGCCAATGTGTTGTTACTCCTATTCCCATTACAATTAACAGTTTTTACATTAAAAACTATTTTATGTATTTTATTTTAATAGTTTATTTTAAACTATTTTTATATATTTAAAACTATTTTATATTAAATTTATTAAAATATATTTTATTAGTTTTTCCTGTTCAATTTATTGTATTCTTATTTCTTCACTGGACTCTAATAATAATTACTAAATGATAGAAAAATACTTTTAATAAACAGATAAGCAATATATAGCTCCCTACAGTCTCTGATTACTATAAATTTTCCAAGTTAATTTTCACCTATGATTTTTTTATTACTTTTTTTTTTACTCTGATGAGGGCCAGTTATGGGTCTGGCAGTCATCTGAGGATGGGGCGCTTTAACAGTAGCTGCTAAGCCCCTGTCCTGGGTTGTAGTGCATGCAAATGAGGGCAGTACTGGGGAGGGAGCTGGACTGGCTCAGGTGACAGGTGTTCCAGCCTACTTCTACCATTGCTGGTCTGCATAATTTAAAAAAAATATTTATTTGAGAGGTAGAGTTACAGACAGAGAGAGGGAGAGACAGAGAGAAAAGTCTTCTATTCACTGGTTCACTCTCCAAATGACTGCAACAGCCAGAGCCAAGCAGATCTGAAACCAGAAGCTAGGAACTTTCTCTGGGTCCCCCATGCAGGTGCAGGGGCCGAAGCACGTGGGCTATCTTCCACTGCTTTCCCAGCATAGTGGAGAGCTGGACCAGAAGAGGAACAGCTGCTAAACAAACTAGCACCCATTTGAGATGGTGGCACTTCAGGCGAAGTCTTAGCCTCCATACCACAGGACTGGCCCCCAAAAACCCAATATCATTAACTGTACAATATGACTGCTCCAAATTTTACTGGTTGAAATTTTGTTCAAGCTTTATTGAGAGATAACTAACAAACTAAAAAGTGTATATATTTAAGGTACACAATGTTATGATTTGTATATATGTACCTTGTGGTGTGATTACCACAATCAAGCTAGATAATGTATCCTTCAGCTCGCATAGTTACCTTTGTCTGTGTGGTGAGAATACTAAACATATATTATTATCTTGGCAAAATTCAGGGTTAGGATACATATTGATGGTTAAGAACTATAATCATGCTGCACATTATCCTGTATAAATGAAAGTCTACATTCTTTGACCAACATCTCCCCATTCTTCTGCTCTCCAGTCTCTGAAAATCTTGATTCTACTGCTTGCTTTTATGGCTTATCTTTTTTAGATTCCACAGATAAGTGAGGTAATGCTGCAATTGTTTTTTCGTGTATGGCTTGTTAAATTTAGCATGCCCTCCAGGTTAATCCATGTAATTTCAACTGGTAGACTCCTTCACTTTCTGTTTTTTATGATGGTACAATAATATTCTACTATAAATACATCACTTTTCTTTATCTACTTATTCATATATGCATGTTTTGGTTGTTCCCATATCTTGGCTGTTTTAAACAGCATTGCAGTAAACTTATCTCTTTTGCACGCTGATTGGATTTCCTTTGGGTATGTACCCAGAAGTGGGATTGCTAGACTATATGGTAGTTCTACTGAAGTTTCAACTTCTTTGAACATTTTTTAAATTGGGCTATTTGTTTTGCTCCTAAGTCATTTGAGTTCCCATTTTGTATATTAACTCGTTATCAGATTTAATATTAGCAAGCACCTTCTCCCATTGAATAGACTGTCTCTTCACTGATTACTTTCTTTAGTATGCAAAAGCTTTTTCCCTATGTTTTCTTCTAATTATTTTACATTTTTAAGTCTTAAAGTTAAATCTTTTATCAATTTTGATTTTGTTTTTTTTTTTTCACAAGGTGTAACATAAGGACAAGAGGCATTCCTTTTCATATCAATATCAAGCTTTTTCCAGGATAATTTATTAACGAGACTACTTTTTCCCTATTGTATGTTTTGGGCACCTTAGTTAAATACCCATTGATCATAAATGTGTCAGATTATTTCTGGGTACTCTAATATGTTCTATTATTCTACACATCTCTTTTCATGACAGTAACTTTTTTATTATATATTTTTGTAGTGTCATTTTGAAGTTGAGAAGTGAATGTTTCAAGCTTTGTTTTTATATTCAATATTACTTTAGTTATTTGGGGATTCTTGTGATTCTGTTTGAATTTTAGTCTCATTTACTATTTCTGTAATAGGTTACTACATTGAAACTAAGGACTTTGAGACATAAATGGCATTTTAACAGTATGAATTCTTTAAATTTATGCACATGAAGTATTGGATGAAATTTCAAACCTTCATGAAATAATAAAGTTAAAATAAAAATAAATCAGATAAACGTTGTCAACATGAACCTCATAAACTTCAAGACACTTTTATTAACAATGATGTCAGCCATTTAGTCTATCCCTAAACAATTGAGTTCTTTGGACTTAAACCATATCTATGCAGAATTTGCCTTGTGTTGTTAACTGCATAAAAGTGGAATGGGGTTGCTTTAAAGTTTTTTTTAATGAAATTTTTTTTTAAGAAACATAGGACAGAGAGTTGAGTAACTGAAACATGCTATACTTGCTGATTTACAGGGAAAAAAACTTTTAATCTGTCTCAAGAAATATATGACTATTAACTTTTGATTCCACAATGTCTTCCATCATGCCCTCCCATGATAGGGCAAATATTGCCGTGAATTCTTTGTGTGGAATCTTATTTCCAAACTGCTGGAATCTGAGTTGACTTTATGGGATGCTTTCATGAACAGAAAGAGGCAGAAAGGACACGTTTGATTTCCAAGCAGTAGTTTCAGGAGCATTGAAACTTCCGTGTATCCTTCCAGAACACCACGACCTTGTGAACAATCCCAGCTAGCCATACTGAGGGTCAGAACCTTTCTGGAGGGAGAAATCACCAGGAAAGAGAAGCCCAGACCCCATCCACTCCAGCCCTCCCCGCTGAGCCCCCAGATATGTGGATAGGGACCTCTAATACTAACCCGCACCAGCAACCTGCTAGTTGAAAAAACATAAACAAGCCCAGTCAACTCCAACTGAAGCAAAATGAACCAACTCAGGGAACCCTGCCCAAGTTAACGTCCCACAGGATTGAAAACAAATAGCTGCAATGTTTTAAGCCACAAACTTTGGATCAGCGATGTAAAACTAGGTATCTGAGACACACTCCAATCCACAGGCTAAAACTAAGGCCACCCAAGCCTGTTAATTTTCAAGTGAAATTGAGAGAAAAGGATGGAGGTGGCACTTAAATATTACTAGAGGGGCCAGCATTGCAGCATAGCAGGTTAAGCTGCCATCTGTGGCACCAGCAAACTATTTGGGTGCCTCTTCAAGTCCCGGCTGCTCTACTCCCATCCAGCTCCTGCTAATGGCCTGGGGAAGCAGCAGAGGATGATCCAAATACTGGGGTCCCAGCACTCACATGAAAGTACCCAAAGAACTCATAGCCCTTGGCTTCAACCTCATCCAGCCCTGGCTATTGAGGCCACTTGGGGAGTGAGCCAGCAGTTGGAAGATTTCCCTGTTTATTCCTCTCTCTGTGTAACTCTGCATTTCAAACAAATAAACAAATCCTTCACACACACACACACACACACACACAAAAAAGAAGCATAAAGAAGTGAGAAGGTGCCAAATCAGAGAAGTAATGTATAGACCTAACGATTGCCCATCAAAACAATCACAGAATTGCCCTCATTTGCGACAGAAGTGATCAGGAGTTGTGTTGTTCTGGAGAAAGACTTCTAGTGAAGCATGTACAGGTATTTTTGTGCTAAAGCTTTGCCTAATTTCTCAAAACATTCTCTGATAAAACAGATGTTTTACTTTTTTTTTTTTTGTCTTTCAGAAAGAAACAAGCAAAATGCCTTGATCATCTCCCCCAAAACCTTGACATTTGAATCACTTTCTTCTCTTGGTAGCCATTGCTTGAGGGCAATAGATACCCTGTTGTGTTACAGGGCCCTTTTTAAATGGAGGTCTTAGCCTTGTTAGTGTCTCAAATGAGATCCTGTTGAGACATGTCAAAGTCAACATGAGTTGATTCTGGTGCAAAAAAGTTTTGAAATCTATTTATTTTTATTTTTATTTTTTATTTTTGACAGGCAGAGTGGACAGTGAGAGAGAGAGACAGAGAGAAAGGTCTTCCTTTGCCATTGCTTCACCCTCCAATGGCCGCCGGGGGAAGTGCGCTGTGGCCTGTGGCCAGCGCACCAAGCTGATCCGATGGCAGGAGCCAGGTGCTTCTCCTGGTCTCCCATGGGGTGCAGGGCCCAAGCACTTGCGCCATCCTCCACTGCACTCCTGGGCCATAGCAGAGAGCTGGCCTGGAAGAGGGGCAACCGGGACAGAATCCGGTGCCCCGACCGGGACTAGAACCCGGTGTGCCGGCGCCACAAGGAGGAGGATTAGCTTGTTGAGCCACGGCGCCTGCCAAGTTTTGAATCTAAGTTTTTTTTTTTTTATTATATACATTTTCCATGAATGTTTGAAGACTCTTCCTGTTTCCACTTTATTTTTATTTTCAATGTCCTTCATCTAATGTGTTCTGTGATTTTACTGAATTTCTTCATTAATTCTGAACTGTTTGGTGATGGTTTAAGGATTTTCTCTGTTATAATACACTATTTGGAAAAGCAGACAATTTTACATTTTTTTCAAATTTGTATATTTTTCCCATGCATCCTTGCCTAATTGTTCTGACTATTATGTTCAAAGCTATGTTGAATGGACATGGAAATGGTAAAAATTTATTTTTTGTTTCTGATCTTTCACCACTGAGTGTGATTTAGCTGTACACTTGTCATACCCAGACTTTATTATGTTGACATACAGTCCTTCTCTACCCATTTTATTAGTCATTTTTATCATGAAAGGTATTGGGTATTGTTAAATACTTTTTGTACATCATTGAGATAATCATGATTTTTTGCCTCATTCTGTTTTGTGGTGTATAATATTTATGTTTGTAGAGAAGCTTCCTTCCATTACAGGGATTACTCCTGCTTGATCATTCTTGTTGAGTGACTTTTTTTTTTTCCACAGGCAGAGTTAGACAGTGAGAGAGAGACAGAAAGATCTTCTTTCCGTTGGTTTACCCCCCAACTGGCCACTACAGCCAGTGTGCTGCGCTGTTCCGAAGCCAGGAGCCAGGTGCTTCCTCCTGGTCTCCCATACGGGTGCAGGGCCAAGCACATGGGCCATCCTCCACTGCACTCCTGGGCCACAGCAGAGAGCTGGCCTGGAAGAGGGGCAACTGGGACAGAATCTGGTGTCCTGACCGGGACTAGAACCCAGTGTGCCGGCGCTGCTAGGCAGAGGATTAGCCTATTGAGCCGCGGTGCCGGCCATCATGGCTTTTGATATAATTTCCAGCTAATGTACTTGGGAAGGCAGTAGATGATGGCTCAAGTGCTTGGATCCCTGCCATCCTGTGAGAGACCAGAATGGAGTTCCTGGCTGCTCACTGCAGGTTGGCCAAGTCTTGGATTTGCATCAGTTTGGGGAATGAACCAATGGATGCAAAATTTCTCTCTCTTTCTGTCTCTCTTTATGTCATTCTGCCTTCCAAATAATAAATAAATCTTTAAAACAAGAATTGGCAAATAATTTGCAGTTGCATGTGAAACTACATATAATTTTCAATTAGATGTTTAGAATTTAAGGAAATAATTAAATGCCTCTAGAATCCTGAGTATCAATGTTTTAAACATTCTAAATTATTAAATACAAAAAATATACTTCTTTTTTAGAATTGGTTTTTACATTTTAATTTGAAAATACATGTCTCTCCTTATACAGTATTAGTAAAAATCAAAATACTTTATTACATGTGAGTATGCTAATAAACAATTGCTGAAAACTGCAATAAAATAAATGAGTTTGATCCACTGTAGACTGCCAACCAACTTTTTCGCATATAATAAAACATGAAGAGAGGACAAATTTAACACTTTTTAACTGTCTATTATTCAGCTTTAGCTACATGAAAAATATACAATCATGGCTTTTCTATGTTGCTTTTTAAAAAAAATAGTAATTGTACATGCAGTTATTTTTTGGCTCCCAGTGAAATACTATAAATTGTTTTCATAAGCTCCCATTTAAAAATATTTTCTTATTTGAGTAATTGCAATATAATGACTTTCAATTGCATTAAGCATTTGGAATGACTAGGAAAGAATAGAGTGAAAGTAAAATGAATCCATTAAGTCTGAGTTGAATAGAGACAGGTCAATAGAGAAAAGCCCTAATGCAAAAGCATTTATATATATTCAAATAACTGCACAAAATGTTCTCGTCTGAATTTTCTTAGTAAAACCAAATATAACCTAAAAGATAATCCACAGGTTTCCAAGAGACAGGCTTATGTCATGGTAATTCCTGGAGGGAGGTTAGAAGATCCCCATCCAAACGACAAAGGGGTGGAGGGAGGCTGAAGGTTACTTAGAAATCCAGAAATCAAGCCTACCATAAGAGAGTAAGTCCCAACAACTCTTGATCATATATAATTTAGTTGTAGGCGGTCAGAAATGGTAGAGGGAATGACGGAGCTCGGCAGAAATTTTAAACTTCTGTCTTAGGGGAAGGAAAGAGACATATTCTTAAAGTTCCATGGTTTTCCACATTTAAAGTGGTGAATGCTAGTTTGTAATGTTGTAATATTATAAAATGTGGTGATATCACATTTTGGGGACTGGTTAAATTTCTTCATTTAATCCTCCTCATTCCCTTAGCTCAACACTAAATGTTAAGTCATATTCTGGATATTAGGGGGTTATAACACTGCAATCTCTCCTGGTGTCTTCTTTGAATGTTTTAATGTTTTAATATTTAAGAAATATTTTATTTGTACCTTTTAGCAAACTTTACAAACCTGCATTAAAACATAGGTCTTTATTGGCTTCCAAGTTATTTCTTTTTAAAATTTATTTCCGGGTTCTAGTCCCGGTCGGGGCACCGATTCTATCCCGGTTGCCCCTCTTCCAGGCCAGCCCTCTGCTGTGGCCCAGGAGTGCAGTGGAGGATGGCCCAGGTGCTTGGGCCCTGCACCCCATGGGGAGACCAGGAAAAGCACCTGGCTCCTGGCTCCTGCCATCGGATGAGCGCGGTGCGCCGGCCGCAGCGCGCCGTCCGCGGCGGCCATTGGAGGGTGAACCAACGGCAAAAGGAAGACCTTTCTCTCTGTCTCTCTCTCTCACTGTCCACTCTGCCTGTAAAAAAAAAAAAAAATTTTATTTCTTTATTTGGAAGGCAAGGTTATAGTGAGAATGCGAGAGATAGGGAGTGTTGCAGAGAGAGAGATATCTTCCATAATGGCCTGGGCTGGAGCAGGCTGAAGCCAGGAGCCTGGAACTCTATCTAGGTCTTCCATGTGGGAGACAGGGGCCCAAGCGTGGGTCACCTTCTGCTGCCTTTCCGGTAGCAATAGTGGGGAACTGGACCAGAAGTGGAGAAGCTGGAAATGGAATTGGTGCTCATAATGGATGCTGGCTTCACGGGTGATGGCTAACACTAATGCACCCCAATACTGACCCTACTGAATTATTTCTTGATCCCGATAATAGTACTTATGTCCGAGGTATTTGGCGACCAATTTACACAGAGTCAGTAGTATTGAGTGACACACAAACATGTGTGTGTGTTCATATCATTGAATGAATCATAGTGAACAGATCCAAATTGCTTTCCCTATGGAAAATAACAATATTCTTCTGCTTCCCAATTTTTAAAGCCAGATTGCTATTTCAAGCTGTAGCAAGGATACTGCTTAGTTTCTCAGTCTTCGTCTGTAAAATTGGGAATGTAAGACATTAACTTATGCTTTTATTGTTAGGTTTCTTCACAGAAAAAAAGTTCAAATTCTCTTTTGTTATTCACTGTTTTCAGATCAGAATGTGCATTTGGGAGTGGTTTTAAAATTTAATTAGACATTCTCCAAAATCACATTTTATATTTTCAAATATTGATAGAAATTTAATACTGAAACATTTATTGGTGACTGCAATATGGTATGTCTTGTAGGAATATAATGATAAGATACAATCTTTAATTTTTAAAATTTTTTTTTTTAATTTTTATTTGACAGGCAGAGTTAGACAGTGAGAGAGAGACAGAGAGAAAGGTCTTCCTTCTGTTGGGTCACTCCCCGAAATGGCCTCTATGGCGGGTGCGCTGCGCCGATCCTAAGCCAGGAGCCATGTGCTTCCTCCTGGTCTCCCATGCCGATGCAGGACCCAAGGACTTGGGCCATCCTCCACTGCCTTCCCAGGCCACAGCAGAGAGCTGGACTGGAAGAGGAGCAACCGGGACTAGAACTGGCGCCCATATGGGATGCTGGCTCCGCAGGCAGAGGATCAACCAAGTGAGCCATGCAGCAGCCCAAGAAACAATCTTCATCCTTACAAGTAACGGACATAAAAGACACATTTTTTTGATTATTGAAAAGTCAAGTATTTTCAGGAATAATTTTAAATTGATGAATCTTAGTAAAACTTTTCAAGCTCTTTTAAAATGTTGGGCATTTTTTCAAGCAGACTCTCCTTCCTGTGATAGTCACGTGGTAGTTTTCTAATGCAGATGGCAATTTTAAAGTTATTTTTAGTTAAATTACCATACTTTTATTTTTTATATGTGCCTTCCTAAGTTGGATTTCAAATATATCAAACTATTCAATAGAGTACACAAGAATTAATGCTTCTCCTAGCTCTTCCAAATTCTTTAGTTATTACATGCATAGTAATAACCACCTTGAAGTGGCTCATTCAGTGGAGCCAGCTGCTAGGGTCATGTCCTAAACAGCTTAAACATCAGGCTCCAATCTGATGAAACCTGACTGGAAATCGTGGGGCAAATAGAAGCTCAGCAGTCGCTCATAGTTAAGATTCAGCAGGCACACGAAATTGAAAGCGCCTCTTCTGCTCTGACATTATCTATAGGTCCAATCCTCAATATGCTGATTCTATCGTAATGCAGAAAATTGGCTAATTCCCTCTGGAAATTAGCAAAAAACTCTCTCCTTGGATTGCTCTTGCTTGTTTTGATTGGTCGATGCTATCTTTACTTTACCTGAGGAGAAAAGAAACATTTTAAACCTAGGTGTATCCACTTATAAAACATCTGCACATTTTCTGTATGTTTTCAACGTAAAATGTGAGAATTGACAAGTGCAAATAAAGTAAGCAAGATTTGCTGCATATAAAACTACAATATTCTTTTTATATAAATTATTTATTTCAGAGAGAGAGAGCGAGAGCGAGAGAGGGAGAGAGAGCTTCCACCTGCAGGCTCATACCTCAAGTGCTTGCACCAGTTGTGGCTGGGCCAGGCCAAAGCCAGTGGTCATGAACTTAATCGAGCTCTCCCACGTGACAGCATTGACCCACGATCTGGAGCTGTCACCGGCTGCCTCCCACTGTGGACATTACTGGGAATCTGAATGAGAAGTAGAACCAAAACTCAAATCTAGTCACTCCAGTAGGGATGGAAAAGTCCCACGTGTTGACTTAACCCTACACCAAATACCTGCCCCTAAAATATTCTTACTTAAGGTTTCATGATTTTATGACGATTTTAAGTAATTATTTTCTAGGCATTGCTTTTATTTTCAATGATTTGTGGTGTTTGGCAAAATGACTGTTTAAGTGCAGGACTCTGGACAAGTAAGGAAACGCTCTGGAAAATTGTCTCCTGCTACCCAGGAGTGTTGATGTATCTCTACTGCAGCATACACACTCTCACGTGTTGCAAGGCATGCCATCTTGGTTCATCTTGTGCCACTACAACAGAACACCACAGACTGGGGCATTTACAATGAGCACACTGATTGTAGAGACTGGTAAATTCAAGGCTGAGTGCTGACATCTGGCCAGGTCCTTCCTTTAATGTCTTCTGATGGTGAAAGGGCAAAGAGAGGGTGACAGAGAACAAGCGATAATCCTAGCAACCTCAAGTCCTGTTAAAAGCGGCATTCATCCATTAAGGAGGGTAAACCGCTCATAACCTAAACACCGCCCTTCAGGCTCCACGTCCCAGCAATGTTGCATCTAGGATTGAGTTTCTAACATGCTTTTTTCAGGTCATTCATATCATAGTGTGCACATACCTACACACACACACAAGCTATAATATCCTGATTGTGTCACACAGGCAGCCACTCATACAACATCTCAGTATGTAAGAACATATATAGAGATCTTTCCTGATAATTCCTCTTTTTTTTTTTTTTTTCAATTTGAGAGTAGGGAGAGAGAGAGTGAGTGAGCGCGTTCCCATCTGCTGGTTCATTCTCCAAATGCCCACAAAACCAGGGATTGGGTTGTGGCAAAGCCAGTAGCCAATAGCTCAGTCAAGATCTAATATGTGGGTGGCAGGAACTCAATTATTGAGCCATCACCATTGCCTCCCAGGGCCTGCATTAGGAGGCAGCCAGAGCAGGCAACCAGAGCTACAAATTAAAACCAAGTGCTCTGGGGTTGGCACTGTGGCGCAGGGGGTTAAAGCCCTGGCCTGAAGCGCCAGCATCCCATATGGGCACTGGTTCCAGTCCAGGCTACTCCTCTTCTGATCCAACTCTCTGCTGTGGTCAGGAATAGCAGTAGAAGCTGGCCCAAGTCTTTTGGCCCCCGCACCCAGGTGGGAGATGCAGAAGAAGCTCCTGGCCATTGTGGCTATCTGGTGAATGAACCAGCGGATGGTAGACGTCTCTCTCTGTCTACCTCTATAACTTTGTCTTTCAAATAAGTAAAATAAATCCTTAAAAAAAAGATTTAAAACCAAGTGCCCTTTTATGGAACCAGGGCATTTTAAGTAGTGTCTTAACTGCTAGACTAAACTGAAGATGACAGCTTAGGAATTCACAGGTTGAAGAGTGTACCCTCCACTGGCTATTTCCTGTGGCTTTTGCAAATGTGGTTAGATGGTACTTGTTAAAAGTCCTACAATATATGTGATTGCTGTGACCTTCCAAATTAGGGTGAAATTAACCTTCTCATGATCTAAGTGCACTGCTGATTATGTAAAGGACAATGAAAGAGATTCTTTCCATATAGAATCATTTTGAAATGTGAGGAATCTTTCCTTATTTTTCCTGTTTTACAACACAGCACACATTTTTTAAATAATGTGTTTGTTAATGCTGTTTAATTTGTTTTTTTATGTCAGATTTATAGTTTTTGTTGTTGCTTTTTCTTGGAGAGTCAGGCTTTGTACATTATAAGCTGCCTTGTTCACAATGCAAAACCAGCCTCACCACCAGCTAACGTAGATGTAGATGTAGGTTTAATGAATGCTTTTGATTAAGATAATGATACCTATCTAGTTACTATTTACAGGCCATTTAGCCACAGTGATCACTTTTCAATTCTCTAGAAAACCTTGCAGCTTGTACGCAAATTTGAAAGACATAGCACATTTTTTAATAACAGTTTTCTTCTTAACCTTTACGATTGGATGCCTCCTTCACTGATCCTGGAAGTCATTTTCCAATGTTAGATGTCATCGAAAGTTTATATTAGATTTGTTCACATACTTTTGGGATCAATTTACTTCATGGTGGACAATCTCTCCCTCCTTTATTTCACTGGTTTTCAATTAGAGACTCACGAGCATAGGGTAGAGAAAATAGAAGTTTCTTTTTGTGGCTTTTAAATCAGTTTTATCAATTGTCATGTTGCATGTAGTTTCACTTAGCCCATTAGTATTCACTGAGTGTTCACTTTTTTAAAATTAAACATTGGGCTCCTAATAAGACTCTTTCAGAGGTTCAGTAGCACTTAAATTCTCTGCCTCTACCCATCAAATTTCTATATTTTTCTCTCTTGTAATAATGGTGGTGCCAAGTGGTGCCTGTAAGTGCTATGGTTGGTGTAAGAGGTCATCTTTCTGATAGGCTAGACAAATTTTCATGGTGTAAAATAGTAGTACTGCTGCTAATACTACTCCTACTACTACCATTGCAATAGTAGTTATTACCCATTAAATATTTACCCTGAACCATATTCTCATAATCCCAGTTACGGTAATCCTTTTATTTGTCTGTGAGGAAGGAATGTTTTGTCCTAATTTTACAAATAAGGAAACTGATGCATAAAGATTTGAAAAATTTGGCAAATGTTACCAGTCTATGAAATGACATTCAATTTTAGTTCTGAATAACTTTTAAATGTAATTTTGCTAGGCCCTATATTTTATCCTCTGAACATGGGTAAAAAAAAAAAAAGTTTGAACCGATAAATTGCACAGAGTTGGTAGCTGAATTTCAAAATCCAGTTTCTGGGGGTCATCATTATTTAATGTTATTCTTTTAGATTGGCTATTGATTAGAAGGCAACTAAAGATTTTGGAAAGATGCTGCTCTCACATTTCATAAACTAAGTCTCGTGTGTTCTCATTCTTAGAGACAAAGACAGTAATTACTGGCTATCCTGAATCATTCAAACAACTGATGCAGGCTTAGAGTTATAGCGACAGGAATTTGAGATAATACATCTAAAATTTCCCATCATTTTGAGATGATACCATCTTAAGTAGTATATCTTTACATCTAATAATTATTTAAACTTAATATGGATTCCTAACCAAGGCTTGGACAGTTAAACTGCTGTGCTTACTACCCTAGCATTTAATTACAATCTTTACAAGAACAGAATCAATTCCATATCAACATAAATAGGGTTTAACCAATACTTTTCATAATAGTTCTCATACACATGGTTCAAATAATGTGAACAGCTTGTTATCTTGCTAAGATGCTATTCATAAACAAAATACAAATGTTTAAAAATTTGTCGAATCTACACTCAATAGTTAAGGAATTGCATCATTCCCTAAATAATGTCTCAAACCTCCCTATCACCATGCAAAAAATACTTTTTGAACATGAGAAACAACACAAGTAAATCTCAAGTCTCCTTTTATCTCATGAGGGTCTATAACTTGGTACTCCTAGTGTACTCTTATGGATGTGAAACTCTTCCTTTCCTTTCATCCAGAACAAACATATTTTAGCATTATCCTTATCTGTACCTTTTGGAAAAACACGATTGTTAAAGTTTTTTTTTTTTTTTTTAAAGTAGAGTCTTAAATAAATCTAAGATAAATCAAGGTGAATAAACATAACATAATATAAAGTTGATCATTAAAACAAATTTCTTCTATAAATCAGATAAATGAACAAAATTTTTAAAATATGAAGAATTCAAGAGTTAATAGCTTTAAAACTACTCAATATTCACTCAAAGTGATAACAACACTGTTGAACTTAATGCATTGGAACTCAACTCAGATGTGGATTATCTGACTCTGCAATCTATCCTCTTCCTAACTGAAATGCTTCTTTTCTCTATGAAGTTAACTTTTAATCATTCTAAGATTCATACTTCTTTTCTATGTCTCTGATTGATATTTTCCCCATATGTTTTTGTAAGTCACCTGCTCAGCAAAGTCAACTGTCCACTGCTCCAAATACTGTTGTTTTTGCTCTCATTTTATATTCTATCTACTCTTCTGTACCTGGGTTACAATGAATATCATTGGCCACATTGTTGTTATGATTTTAAACATATTTTTTAAAATATATTTATTTTAAATGCAGTGTGACATAGAGAGATTTTCCATTTGCTGGGTCACTTGGCTTGAAACAGCCAAGACTGGACCAGGCTGAAGTCAGTAGAACTGAGCCAGGAACCTGGAACTAGGAACTCCATCCAGGTCTCCCATCTCAGTGGGAAGAACTTGAGTCATCATATAATGCCTCCCAGGTGCATTAGCAATAAATTGCAATGGAAGCTGGGAATAGTTGGGGCTCAAATTAAGTACTCTGATAAGAGATCAAGGCATTGCAAGAGGCAACTTAACCTACCATGCTACAATGGTCTCCCATAGATATAACTCTAACATCTATTTCATGCGTCATGTAATCACCCAGCTGAGTACAAGAGTTGCTGGTTTTCTCAGCACCATTAACTCTAGATTTGCCGGGCTTTATTTATCCACTAGGATAAGACAATAGAAACCTATCCACAGAATGCTTCCAAACCATATTTCCACTTTAAAATATGATTCTGAATTATACTTAGAATAATTTGTTACAGTATAATCTTACTGGATTTGAATGACACTATCTTTCTTTTTGTTGTTGTAACAAAATATCTGAACCAGTTACTTAGGGTTAGTTTGGTTCACACATCTAAAAGCAAGGTTGAACAAGGGCTTCACACTGCATCCCAACATGAGGGATGGCATCTTCTAGGGGGTATTGTATGTGAGAAGAAGAAGCAGTCACATAAAAGAGATCATGTGGTGAGAGAGAGGAAGAAAGATGCTAGGGAGGGCCAAGCTCACCCTTTTTTTTAAATGCTGAATACATTTATTTTAGTTAACAGTGAAGTGTAAACTTTTAGATCGTGTGATATAGTACAATAAAATCCATCCAAGGATCTTAACATAAGAAGTATCCAAACTTACAAGGTATTGATATTACTAGGCAGTATCTGGATCCATTTAATTCATTGAATTCATCTGTCAAAAAGTTCATACTTCTCCATTATTTGGGAGGAAAGATGAAGTTCTAATCACACTCACTCTAACACATTGCTCTCCCAGGATCTAATCTACTCCTGCAAGACCTAAACTCATTCTGAGGGGCCAGCATCACACCTTCACAAGAGCAGTCATGCACCAATTCCCGCTAGGTCCCACCTCTTAAGGGAGCCACCATTTTTCAGTACTGTTTCACCAGGGATCCTGCTTCCATCATGTTGATTCTTGGGGGACAAACCATATCATATCCAAAGCAGATGCCAGTTTTTCATGTTCTGTTGACTTCTAATTTGAAATGTGTCATTCAACTGTTACTTGAGTTCAACTTTCTTTGATTGCTAATGAGGTTGAATTAGTAGTGGTTGTTTGCCATTTGCAACTTAAGTTATCTCTGCATATTTTCTTATTTAACTGTTAGGTGCATGAGATGTTCCAATATAGATTTTTTAAATATTTATTTATTTATGAGGCAGAGAGACAAAAAAGAGAGAAAGAGAAAAACAGATACAGAATGAGAGAAAGAGAGCTCTTCTGCACTGGTTTACTCCCTAGATGACCAGAATAAACCTTGACTGGGACGAAGGCAGAAGCTAAGAACCAAGTCCAGCTCTCCCATGTGAGTGGTACGAACCATCACTGCTGCCTCCCATTCACTTTTATGTAATCATCTTGATAAAAAGAATTTTATAAATGTTTATGTAGTAAGTTTGTTGTCCCACTTTCCTTACACTTACTGTTTGCTGTGATATTTAAAAACTAAACTCTGGATAAGAGGTTTACTCAGCAATTAAGACATTGATTGGGACACTTACATCCTATATTCCAGTGGCTGGGTCTGACTCCTGGCTCTGCTTCTGATCCAGATTCCTGCTAATATACATTCTGTGGTGCAGTAGTTGATGGCTGTTACTTGGATCCCTGTGACCACATGGATCCAAGTAACATGATTGAGTTCCTGGCTTCAACCTGATCAAGCCTCGACTATGTTTGGGAAGTAAACCAGTAAATGGAAGATTTCTCTCTCTCTATCTCAATCTTACTCTCTTTCCCTTCCTCCATCTTCCTTTCAAGTAAAAGTGAAAATAAAAATAATTTCTTTTTTTTAAGATTTATTTTATTTATTTGAAAGAGTTACAGAGAGAGGTAGAGAGAGAGAGGTCTTTCATCCAATAGTTCATTCCCCAGATAGCTGCAACAGCTGGATCTGACCTATCTGAAGCCAGGAGCCAGGAGCTTCTTCTGGGTCTCCCACGTGGGTACAGGGGCCCAAGGACTTGAGCCATCTTCTATGGCTATCCCAGGCCAGGAGCAAGGTGTTTCTTCTCAGTCTCCTATGTGAGTGCAGGGGCCCAAGCATCTGGGTCATCCTCCACTGCCCTCCCAGGCCACAGAAGAGAGCTGGACTGGAAGAGGAGCAGCCGGCACTAGAACCCAGTGCCCACATGGGATGCCGGCACTGTAGGTGGAAGATTAACCAAGTGAGCCACGGTGCCGGCCCCTTTATTTTCACTTAAACAAATATCTTATTTTATCATCAACTATGCTGTTATTTGTAGATATCTCTTTCTGTATATTAATTATCATGATCATAAATTATCCTCTATTACTACGTTATCAGCTGTATTATAAATTGAAGTCAGAATTCAATTAAATACTTTTCCCATTTGTCATGATGAATATGTTGGTGCTTCTATTAGTTTTTTGATAGGAGGATTGCGCTGCTTGGTTTTGCAAGTATGAAACCAAATGTCTTAGACAGTGTCCTAAAACAGCCACGCTTGAGACAGGCACTAAATCCTTAGGGTTTTACTAAGGAGACAGGAGGCCAGACCAAGGATGGGCATGGTACAAGGGAAGCAACCCAGAACACAGCTCACAGCGAGGTGTTGCGATGCTTTGTCTAACCGGCTTCACTTCACACACAGCTGGGAAGAGACCAGAGTGTGGCTCGGGAGATCTGTTCTTGGCACACATGCTTTCATCACTGAAGGAAAGAGGTTTCGCATGGCTGAGATGTGTGTAACGCTGCTTTTCTCCTGTGGTGACATACATCAACATCTGTCCCAATCCTTTCAAAGCTTTCAGGTTATCCATTTAGTAATTGTTAATCAGTATAGATTCATATCTTCTTATTCTTAATGGCCTACAAAAAGTTATCTTCTTATATATTTTGTAGCTGAATTTGTGCCATATCTGACCAGTATGTTCATCTAAGTTTGAGAATCAATTTGAATTTTCTCCATATTAAATATTTTCTTAATGTGAGCCATCCCCTCCTGCCCAAAAAAAGGCTTCCTAGGATCACCTTGCTCTTTTCTTGCCCCAGTCCTATAATCGACATATCTCTGGGGAGTTCTGGAATCTTCCAGGAGACAGTGGTATAGGCACCAACATCTAGGTGCTAAGTGTGCTCACTCTGTTCATCACCAAGTAAACACTGGACACCATACTCTGACTGCTTTCCTTTCTGGTCCAAAGCTAAGGGAAGCTTTGTTTAACTGCTCAGCCATTCAGTTGCCACTTTTTTCTCAGACTTTCATGCATTTGCTATTATTTGTGAATGAACCCGCAGCTGGCTTCTCCAAGCACTATTGCTTGTGAAAAGGAGCTGCATTAGTCACTGTCACTCAGTATTGAGTGTACTTTGTGAAAAACAAGAACACTTCCTTTCCAGGTTTGTGCATATGAGTGTTTGTGGGGATGGGGGCTGTGTATTTGCAAGTATGAGTGAGTTTAAACTAGTTATTAGCAAACACTTATGAGGTAGGGTGAGCTTGACTTGTTATGTTTTACTTTGAATATTTGTTAAATATTCCTTTTAAAGAACAAAGGCATTCAACTGTTTAAAAAGAAAGTTAACTGAATCAAAGAAATGTGAGTTCAAATGTCTGCTTTGCTGATTATCAATTGTATCTCCTCAGGCATCTACTTTTCTTATGAGAATGGTAATGATGACATCAACCTCCCAAAGCCTGGCATGTTGTTCATAATAAATTAATAAATACATCTCTCTTATGTTAATGGCTCTCTTAGACAACCAAAGATGATGTAATGATTAAAATAATGAGAAAAAAAGGGATTGAGAAGATAAACACAGAGAAAAATATTTCAACATAGTAGAATTTCATGAAAACTTTAAAATAGTTAATTGTTGATTTTAATCAATTCTAGAATTGCTATCTTACAGGAAAAAGTAATATTACCAACTAAATATATTTCTTACCACAAAATAAACTATGGCTAGAAGTGGCTAATGTTGGGATAAGAATCTGTCCATTGGTTAAGATACTGGATATGGGGCAACTGCATCCAATATCAAAATGCTTGGTTACAGCCCCAGCTGCTCTTCCTTGGTCCAGATCCTTGCTAACGCATGGCTTGGGAGAAGCAGATGGTGCTTCCAATACTTGGTTCTGGCCATGCACAAGAGAGATCTGAATTGAGTTCCTGACTCCTGGCTTTGGCCCAGTCCAGTCCTGGCTATTGCAGGCATGGGAAGTGAGCCATTGGATGGGAACTCAGTGTGTGAGTCTATCTGAATGACTCTTTGTCTCTGTCTCTTTACCTTTACAATAAAATAAAGATATAAAATATCTAAACTATGTATCTATTTAGGAGTCTTCACATAATGAAAATTATATAAAAGAGAAAAGAAATGGCTAAGAAAAAAAAAATAAATCCTTCTCCTATATCTTATAATGAATGCAGGATGGTCCAAGTCCTTGGGCCCTGCACTTGCATGGGAGACCAGGAGCACCTAGTTCCTGGCTTTAGATCGGCAGAGCATGCCGGTCACAATGCGCTGGCTGTAGTGGCTACTTAGGGGGTGAACCAACGGAAAAAGGAAGACCTTTCTCTCTATCTCTCACTGTCTAACTCTGCCTGTCAAAATAATAATAATAACAATAAATTTTTTAAAAAAGTAACTAAGTTATTCCAGTGTGCAAGTATTAACCTGCTGAAGAACATGAGCCAGTCTGCCTTAGTGTACCACTGTGTAGGAACTCACCAAGATGAGAGATGTTCTTCTGAGCAGTAGCAGTAGCACAAAGAGAGAGAAGGCAATTAATCAAAATGTGACTTCATCAAAAGGAAAGGCTAGAGGCAGCACAACTCCGCTGGTTCCCTAATTACTAATTATTTCCAGCATCTGCTTAATGAGTAAAAAGTTTCGACTTACAAGTCATCATTAGCTTATATGATGTTTGATGCCATTTCTAAATTTGAGAATTTTACACAAAATGCAAACTGGCAGCATTTGAAAGTGTTTAAAGTTATCTGTGCCGTATAAAAGTTTCATGTCTCTTTCAAACGCCTTTACAACGCATTATAAGCACATTAATGCTACATCTTTAGGCTAGTCTTTCGTTGGGAATGTAACTGAACATGCTGTGGTGTTCTGAAACTATTAGGCAGTTTCAGTAACTTTTTTCTTGGCATTTTATTCAAATTAAAATTTGAGGAAATTTCTATCAATTTGGATCCATGGTTCTGCCTTCTCTGTCCTTCTAATTAATATTTTATTTAAGTGTTATTGGTTTCATAACTCAGTGAGAAGTAGATGTTGTTTCCATTCCGAGGTTAAAATAAAACATGAGAAGTTGACTATGATTACTAATAGTGCTGTCACCAAGAACTGGTAAACTGAAACAGTCTAATATTGAGCCCTGCGAGCTCGACATTTTTCTCTATCTTTTCTCTGTTCTATATGTACAAGGGATAAATAAAAATTGTATTATTTGATGGGTGCTTGTAGGAGGAATTAAAATATTTATTCTAATGACAGTCTTTTTGCCTTGGTAACAAATCCAAAGAACAGGGTTCTGATGAATGACTATTAGCATTTCTTATTGTTAAGATGTGTGGCTTGAGGCTGGCACTGTGGCATAGTGGGTAATACCCCCGCCTGCAGTGCCAGCATCCCATATGAGCACTGGTTCGAGTCCTGGCTGATCCACTTCTGATTCAGCTCTCTGCTGTGGCCTGGGAAAGCAGCAGAAGATGGTCCAAGTCCTTGGACCCCTGCAAACATGTGGGAGACCTGGAAGAAGCTCCTGGCTCCTGGCTTTGGATTCACGCAGCTCCAGCCATTGTGGCCTCTCTATATCTGCCTCTGCTTCTGCCTCTCTGTAATTCTACCTTTCAAATAGATAAATAAATATTTTAAAAAGATATGTGGATTATGTGGAGCTTAAAGGCAATTTTAGGCACAGCTTAATGCAGGAGGAAGTGGTATTTGTTCTGACCTTGAAGATTTTAAGCAAAACTTCATGGGACAGGAGTGAAAAAGCTGGAACTTGAGTCAACATTGACATCCTCTGGCTCAGTGATCTGGGCTAAGTCATCAACCGTATTCAAAGTCAGTTTCTTAGTTTTAAAATTGGAGATGAAAGAATGCTGGGAATAGGAGCACATAATGCATGCTGTACCTGTAGAATTTGGAGGGAAATATTTGTACATCACATATAACTTGATGCTGTTTTATTTCAGATGCAAATCACACCATATTGACCAAACGATTTTGCTTGTGAACTCTTTCACGGCTTTATAGCATGCATTTTTTTCTCCATTCTTGGTTATAAAACTATCTTTCATATTCATCTTTTACATGATTTCAAGTGTTCCTGTGAAAGACTCTTAACTATCCACCAATACTGGGAGAATTATCAGTAAAAGGAAGTACTTTATTTCATTATTGTAATCTTTTGCTCCTCAATTTTTAAAAGATTTATTTATTAATTTGAAAGGCAGAGCTACACAGAGAGAGGGAGATGCAACAAGAGATTGTGAGAGAGAAAGAGAGAGAGAGAAAGAGAGAGAGAGAAAGAGAGAGAGAGAGAGAGAGAGAATTTTCCATCTATTGGCTCAGTCAATAAATGGCTGCAATAACAAGGGCTTGGCCAGGCTGAAGCTGGGAACCTGGAGTTCCATCCAGTTCTCCCACATAGGTGACAGGGCACAAGCAGTTGGACAATCTTCCATTGCTTTCCCAGGCATATTAACAGAGAGCTGGATCAGAAGCAGGGCAGCTGCGAGCAGTGGGACTCAAACAGGTACCCATATTAGATGTCAGTGTTGCAGGCTTTGGAGTAACCACTGTGCCAAAATGGTGGTCTCTACTCTTGTTTTATAATAAACATCAGAACTTCTAAAAGAAATGCAATTAATGTCTTGACTTTCCTACTTACTGACAAAATGACTTTGAACAAACTACATAGCACTACTTTGCTGTACTTAGCTGTTTTGTGAAATGGGTAATAGCAAACTCTTTTTTTTTTTTTTTTTTAAGAGTGGGAGGTAAAATAGCAAAGTTTATTAGGGAAGGGACATCCGTGAAAACGGATGGGCACCTCTCCAGACAGGACCTGAGAGAGAGTGAAAAGAGGGAAAGTGGTGATATGAGAAAATCCCCCTGCATGATTATCTTCAGCATACTTTTAATTAATGTGATTATTCTTCTCACTGTACACATTCTGTAACTTTCTTTCTGACTCACATATAAATGAGAAATTATGAGACAGGATGTTTGCTACAACAAATCAGAAAGAAGATGAAAATATTTTGATTTTTTGTCCTGCTTATTTCAAAAATATGCTGACATACTATGAGAATTGAAATAATAGTACAATAACTTTATCATCCCCTACCTGTAAAAATTTCTATGGAGTGCTTGGGGGTATTTTTGCCTGTTTATTTAAAATTTGGCAATCAAATTCTATGTCAAGAAAATATTAGGAGGACTGTCTCTGAGTAACTTGGAATAAACATTTTCTTACATGCTGTTTTCACTGTGGACCCTTTGGAAGGGCTATGGTTATGTTTGTCACCATGTCACCATTCAAATCTTTGTTAAGTGATATAAGTTGAGTCCCCAAATTCACTCTCTTTGGTTAAAATATCCTAAGTGTAACAAATTCTACAGTGGATGTATGAAACTGGAGGTGGCTCAGCTCTGCCCGGAATCCTTGGCAGTCTGAGGGAATTTTAATAGGCTCTTTGCCTTTGCATCTGCACATCATTTAGCTAAATTCAAAATGCAGTTTCCTCTACACTTTATTAATATTAATTTTGCCTTGGTAAATAATTATATGCATTCAACTCGCAAACATATTTTAATGTGGGGTTGATTCTTGAGGAATATTTTGTGTAGTGGAAGGGTTATGAAGTGTTACTGAGTTTTGTTGGAATCTGGTCAGAGTGCCATCACAAAGTACTATAGCCTGGGTGACTTGAACAACAGAATGTATTTTCTCATGGTTCTAGAGGCCAGGAAATACAAGACCAAGGTGCATGCTAATTTGGTTCCTGAGAGCTCTATTCCTGGCTTGCAAACAGCTGCTTTTTTGCTGTGTCCTCACATAGCAGAAGGAGAGAAAGCTCTATTGTCTCTTCCTCTTCTTATAAGGGCAGCAGCTTTAGGGAAGCAGGATCCTCTAACTCCCCATCGCACTTACCTTTTAACACATCCTTCCAGGCCCATCTTCAAATATAGTCTCATTCAGGACTTGGGGCTTAAGCATAGCAATTTGGGGTGGAGGGATTTCAAATCCCAAATGTTAGTAAAGTGTGTCAGAAGATTTTTGTGTATTCAACACTCCTGATTTGTACACTTCTAATTTTATTTTTAAAATAACAATTATTGATTTGGTACTGATTATACAGGATCTATGTTTGATGTGAGAGGACAGAGATTGGGAAATGACCCTTGTCCCACAGCATTAGTGGTAGACATTATTTGGTTTTCTGAGAACATAATCCCATGTAGCACTATACATTGAGCACCGATTATTCTTCAAGTAGGGGAACGGTGTAGAAATGGGAGGGACAGACAGAGGAAACAACATCCACATCCAGAGATGCAGAGAGCATTGGTGCAGTGAAGAAAATAGAACTAATTTGTCACAAGTTGGAAAAAATGATGGATTTGGGCAGGATTATGTAACAACAACAGCTATTTGCCAAGTTGAATGTCTGGAAATTACTGTGTTTGAGAGCATCTGTGAGAAAAAACTTTATCTTATGATTTAGCAGTCAGTGCACACAAACAAAAAACTGGTTCTAATGCTATTTAAAATGACCATTCATTTAAAAATTATAATAATTGGAAAACAATGATCTATAATGTGTCTGTGGCTTATCGTCTAAGAGTAAAACATCACAATTCTCTGATATTAAAGCCATAGTATGATAGGGATTAAGGTGGAAAAAAGGATAATTTTATTAATTCTTGAAGAAGTGTGAGATTTGCTGAAGTGAGTTTCTGTGTGTGAGACACTCTATTCAATGAATTACGTACATTATCTCATTCCAGGTTTGCCATAATTCTAGAAGGGAGATAGTGTTATCTTCATTTTGCAGATGGGAAATTTAAGCCTTAGTGGATTTCAGTAATGTAACCAAGTTCTCTCAGCTAGTAAGTGGGACTCTAGTTACATCTGTCTGATTTTACTCTGCTCCCCTGGAGAAAGGGACTTCGACTCTGTTAACTTGCATTGTGTAATTAATTGATGATTTTACCCCAGTTGTCCTCAGTGGAGAGACTTAAGTGGCACTAATCTGTATATTAGAAGCGTGTTAGTGGACAGAGGGTTGGAAAGGGATAATAATTGCACTATTACATTTGGCTTTTGTAATGAATGAATGTCAATGACCCATTTCAGGTTCTTTCTTCTTTTTAATACTTTGAGGCTGGCATGGAGGCACAGCAGGCTGTCACTTAACACTTGCCAGCATCTCACAACATACCAGCTCCAGTCCCTGCTGCTCTGCTTCTGGTCCAGCTCCCTGCTAATTCACCTGGAAAGCATTGCAAGATGGCTACCAAGTGCTTGCCTACCACCCACATGGGAGATGCAGATGTAGTTCTGGGCTCCTGGCTTTAACCTGGACCAACCCTAGCAGTTGCGACCATTTGGGAATTGAACCAATAGATGGCACTGAGTGTAGGATTTTCTCTTTCTGTCTTTCTCTGTTTCTCCTACTCTCTGGTGCTCTGTCATTCTGCCTTTCAAATAAGTAAATAAATCTTTGGAAAAATAAATATGTATATAGGTGACTGCTTGTATAATTCAATCTTCTTGAGTACAGGGGAGAAATGTGGGTTGCTTTCTAACTAAAGTTGTGACACATTGAGGCTATTGCATCACCCTATTCAAAATCTTTTCCTAGGATTTATTCTGCTATATAATTATTTGTTGGTTGGCTTTTCCTAGTTTAATTTCTACAAGGACAGATATTTTGCTTGTTTTGCTTACTGCTATATTTCCTACACTCAGTACAGTGTCAAAAATATTGTTGGTGATTGACAATTCTTTGTTGTATGATTGATTCTCATTTTTATGCACTTTTTCTTTTTTTCCACCTAAACCTGATAAAATTCTCTGTAGATGACTCCATAAGTGCAGATAAAGTGTCACCTGACTTTTATACTTCTATGTTAAATACACTGGAAGCAATGCTTATCACATTAAAATGATGATGAAAAATTTATTAAAAATAAACGCTGCCTAATAATATTTACGTGATATTTTGCATGTTACTATGTTAAAATATACAAATTTCCCAATATCATTATAAAAGGCTATTTCATATGGTTCTGAGCATACAAAGTTATTTTTCATTTGCTGTATTTTCAAAGCGAGGTATCACTACTCAGGGAAAACTGTCAACTAGAGAGAAGACTTGAGAGGAATTAATCTTTGGAAGTAGAAAAATGCATCGCACCTTTCTTTTTCTCAGTAAACTTAGAGTATATCCCAGTCTCATCCTCCATCACTGCAGCCCTGAATAGAATCTCCAATTTGGAATGAACTCACATTGCACATCTAAGGTGCCTTACATGTTATATTCTCAAATTTACTTCTTTCCTTCGTTTGATGACACAATATTTCCATCCATTTCCATGGTTCAAATCCCTGGATTAACCACTGAGTTCTTTTCTCCACCACCCCATCCACCCCATCAGAAAGCACTTGCAGCCCCACCTCTCTGCTTCAACCACTTTTTACATCTCAACTGTTACTACTCGGAACAAGGGACTACTGTCATCTTGACTCCCCTAGGATCTCCTTAATTAGTTCTCTATGAGATATGGGCTCAGCTCATTGGTAATCTGCCCAACAGCTAAAGTACGTTAGACCCACAATTAAGATTATATCCCTCCATTTTAAGCATCAGTTGGTATATGCATTTATTCTAAAAATAATATTGTACTCTTTCCCATGTCCCTGTGACATGATACTTAAACTCTGTCCTAATTAGCTTTTAAACTCCAGTTGTGTGCCTCTCACTTTCATTCATTCATTTCATTCATTGACTCTCTTTCCATTCCTCTAAATTTTCTAGCTGAATTTTCTCTCCAGCTCTTTGCACCTGCATGTCCTTTGGTTCCCACCTTTCATGTAGTTACTTCCTTCTCTTCCTTCTGGTCTTAATTCTTATGCTATTATACAAGAAATCTACATCACTACATGATCTAGTGTCATTGATTGTTGCTCATATCCACCAATCTCAACTCAGTCTGCCATTTTCTTCATGATAGTGTCAGTATCTAAAATCTTATTACTTATTTGTTGCCTGCTTTATTTTTAAATTCTCCTATTAAATTGTAAGCTCCATGAAAAAGACTGGTTTTCTCATGCTAATCTTACTATCTTGATCATCATGAGTAGTATCTGGCACATATCACAACACAATGAACATATATTAAATGAACGAATAGATAAACTCAATTGAGTAACACCAAAATACTTCCTGTAAAATGCAATTTAAAATTACTAACTGCTTAAAATACTGCAGTGGCTCCACATTCCTGGTAGTCTGATATATCCTATCTATCATAGTTTCTATCAAAACTTCCACCCAACCAAAACTCTGCCCTTATTAAATAACATGTAATTTCCTGAGTAAAATGCAGCTGTGTAACTTGCATAGTGTTTTCCTGAAGATAGACTAATAAGCTGGAAGTTTCGAGGCTGCAAGTCTATTTGGGGACAAAACTTGAGTAATTTAGAAAACATTCAGTTGTGGCTAATATTTCTGTTTTTTTTTCTATTCACATTTATTTTCAATATCCCTCTTATTTTGTTTTCTATACAATTTTCTTATATTACCTTTATTGGCTAATTCTGTCAAATAGTTGCTTTTTTACTGAGAATTTTTATTTGATGCAAATAAATTTGATTAAAACCTGGAGAGAAACATTGTCCAAATTAAACTCAATTTGGTATTCAAAGAGAAACACAATCTAGGAACCAAAATTAGTGAAAAGTAATTTAATTCCCATTGTGCTCCTTAAAGAAATACCAAAGAGAGGTGTGTGCGCTAATGGCAATCGAACACTAAGTGCCTCTTTTGATTAATACCTACTTTAGTATTTTCCACACTAGTGGCAGTTGCTCTCTGATGCCCTCTGAATTAATTCTCATGAAATAATAGCAATTTCATATAAAGGTCTAGTATATACCATACACTGCTCTATGCAGTTTTCATAAATGAATTATTAATTTTTATGAGCTTATCAATTATTGCCATTATTTTTAATGATAAACATGAAATCACTTTTCTTGTATATTTTTCTTTTTTGATTGTTGTTGCTTGGATATAAACAAACAGAAGAAATAACTCATGATTCCTCAGCAGGAAATATTATAAAGGCACATACTAAGCATAACTATTCTCTCACTGCTCTAATTATAACCAAGGGTTGGATTTACAGACTTTAAGGATGGTGTTCGTCTGGCGTGATGTGCCTCAGTGGACATTTCTGAATTACACTGGTGCCAAGCACAGTGTCTCTGAAGGCTACAAACAGGTGACAGCCCCATCTCCAGTGTGGCGGAAGAAACTGGTGATTAACAAACAAGTTCCCCTTCAGCTGCTGGCATGGAGTTCTCGATTTCACTTCAGTTCCAAAGCACCTGGTTGCAAATTTTCCATAAGTCATGGACATTGTTTGTGACATTAGCTTCAGTTACATCAATGTCCTGAGTCCCATGTGTTCAAGGCCATGGAATGTGGCAAGGAGGATATTCTTGGGGCTTTCCAAGCTAGATGATTAGAAATGGGGTACGTGAGAGCCAGGGAAGCAGAGCAGCAAGACCAACTTGGACATTATGAGTACAGGCATGTGAACACCAGTCACAGGTGACACCTTCTTTGAGAAATCTGCATAGGGAGCAGGGTAAGTCTGTATGGCTATGCTGTCTACATCAGTCAGTTCAGTGTGTGTATTACCAGTCACTTCAGTGTGTGTATTAAAATGCACTTTGACACATGCTAAAATAAGCCACAGCATATCTAAAATGAATTTGTAACTTAAAAATATTAAATATTTTAATACAAGCATAACCAGAATAATCTCCTTTAAAGAGTCTCAAATGTCATATTAGCAACAGTAGTAAGTTGCTGTGGAAAATATTCAGTAAAATTAAGTACAGGCATGTTCACACTGGGGCCTTGTGTTTTCCTCATAGAAATGAACACTAAAACTTTAAAAATTTGAATATATGCTTAAATAAATTAAAATTGTTTTACAATGTTTGTGTTTAGAAGTCTGTGCAGTCAGACACAGTGACTAAAAGGGACAGTGACACAAGGAACAGACTTCTGTATCGACCTACAAGTTAAAAGTAAGAAACGCAGATTCTTTTTTTTTTTATTTTTATTTATTTTTTATTTTTTTTGGCAGGCAGAGTGGACAGTGAGAGAGAGAGACAGAGAGAAAGGTCTTCCTTTGCCATTGGTTCACCCTCCAATGGCTGCAGCGGATAGCGCGCTGCGGCCGGCGCACCGCGCTCATCCGATGGCAGGAGCCAGGTGTTCTCCTGGTCTCCCATGGGGTGCAGGGCCCAAGCACTTGGGCCATCCTCCACTGCACTCCTGGGCCACAGCAGAGGGCTGGCCTGGAAGAGGGGCAACCAGGACAGAATCCGGCTCCCCGACTGGGACTAGAACCCGGTGTGCCGGCGCCGCAAGGCGGAGGATTAGCCTGTTGAGCCACGGCGCTGGCCAGAAATGCAGATTCTATAAAGGTGTTGTGGAATGGAGATGGTTATCAGTAATCTTAAATATATGCTAGTGTATAATGATAATAACTATATGAGAAATACATTGAGCAATTTATATTCTTGATATGTGAATGCTCTAAGTACAGACAGCAAAATAATTAGGGAAAAATAGCATAAACGTGATGTAATGAATCACGACTTTCAATTAGGCATATTACAGATAATGCATTTAGTTCTATCAAAATAGCCTTATTTAATCGATGGTTTCTGATTTCTTAGGGCCCATTGACGGCTATCTTTGTTGTAAAAATGTAAAGCTCAATAGTACCAATTATAAACAATGAATTCAAGTTGAAGGTATTTTTGAATTATGGCTCAGTAATACATTTATTATGACAGGATTATAGTCCACTTTGTTTGCAAATGTGTTTCTACCTGAAAAATAGTCAAATGATGCTTAGGTAGGTTTCATTATTTAATCAATTCATTTTATAATAAAGATTAGTACATTCTTTTATTATGCACTGCAATGAAATCATGTTTATAAGCAATCAGACAAGGTTTTGATATATGTAAATGTTTTTAAATATTGCAAGAGTTAGTTATGTTATTTAGTTTTTCTCACATAAAAATTAATATTTGGAAGAGAAATCCATTACTAGAACATTACTTTGTGACTACTGTGTCAGAGTCTGTGGTACAGTAGGAAATATATATTTGTTTTCTGTATCTGATTCCTGATGCAGAGCGGCTACAATGCTTCAAAGTTCTTAGGTGACGGGGTGATATGATCATCTGTTGTTTGCAGCTCCTTATGAACTGTACCCAAGTTTATGCTAATCAAGTGTCTCCAGGGCCCCTTAGGTAACTTCAGGATGGAAACTGGATAACAGAAAGGTCAAGGTGTGATTTCAAGGTTAGAACTTGCAGACTCACTGCCTTGCCTCTAGGGAGGGGAAAGACGCTGGAAATTGAATTAATCACCAGTGGCCAGCAAAGAACTCGATTGCATCTACATAATAAAACATCCACATAATCCCAAATGAGGGGATTCTGAGAGGAGAACTTCCAGGTGTTGAGAGCAAGGAACTGAGAGGGTGGCTGCTGACAGAGGGCATGAGAGCACCCCACAGACCCAGTGAGTGCCATGCCCGTGCGTCTCCTCCACTTCGCTGTTTCTGAGCTGCAACCTTGGCAGTTAATTAGTAATAGTTTACAAGTCACCTTCTTGAGTTCTCCGGGCTGTTCCAGACGATTATCAGGCCTGGGAAAGGAGTTCTGAGCCCCATTTGGTATCCTATCAGTGAGAAGTAGAGCAGGCCCAGAGCTGGGATTGGATTCAGCAGTGGGAGAAACCAAGAGACCCTGACTCTCAGCTGTGGGGTCAACGCCAGCTCCAGGAAGTTCAGATTAAAATTGAACCAAACTGTAGGACATCCCCCATTTGTTGGTCTTTGGAGAGTAGGAGAGCATGTTGGTGTGAGGGAAAAATCCACATATTGGGTGTCAGAAACGCTTCATAGCATCCCACATGGCAGTCACATCAACATTGTACTTTTACGAAGAATTAGATGTGGAAAACGGTTCTTGCTCTCGAAGCTGTTCTGAATGGCAAGGTATCATCATGAAGTCGTATCTTTTGAAAATATCTCAGAAGAAAAACTTTTTAGCCCTCAAAAGCCTCAGCTAATTTATTAAAAGTGTTGTTTGCCTCACCTTTCAGTGTAACCAACGGCAAGCCATACAGACAGCTTTTTGTTCACTCAAGTGCAGACACAGTGATCGTAAAATTGCTAAATTCATTATCTTTAATCTTTGCCAATACAAATTGTATTATGCCTATGTCAATATATGAGGAACTTCAAAAAGTGGTGGTGTAATGGAATTACATGATAAGTTTATTTTGCTGCAAAATAAATTCATGATAGTGTTTGAATAATACACAGCTTCTATGAACTACTTGAAGACCCCTTTTAGTTTTGAGGTCTGAGCTGCCAACTTTATTTCCTTTAGGAATGATAACATTTTTTTTGAATGTTGAAAAGAGCCACTGTGAAAATCATGAAAAAGGCTTAAAAACAGAAGAAAGTAGTTATTTTAACATTTTTATAAAATTTGAATTGGATTTTGACAGTTCATAGTTGTCTTTATATATTTATGAGGTACAATCTAAAGTTATTATATACAAGCATATAATATTAATTATATTAATTATAATTTATAATTTATTATATTTATTATATATAATAAAGCTAATAAACAAATGACAGGCTGGGAGATATAATAGCTATTAGCAAAAAGTAACTATGTATGATATAAATATCTGTTTTAAAAATTTTATTTTATTTATTTAAAAGGCAGATTTGCAAAGAGAGAGAGAGAGATCTAACATCTACTGATTTCTCCTTAAATGGCTGCAACCACCAGGTCTGGGCCAGGTCAAAGCTGGGAGCCTGAAACTGCATCTGAGTCTCCCACACGGGGTTGTAGGGACCTAAGCACTTGGGCCATCGTTCACTGCCTTCCTGTGCCTTCCCAGGCATGTCGGCTGGGAGCCTGATCAGAAGTGGAGCAGCTGGGACTTGAACCAGGGCTGGGACTGAGTCAGTGCTTGAACCGTGCCATTAACATTACGCTGGTCCCACAAATATCTGTTATAATGCAACAGTAAATAAAATGAATGAATAAATGCCACAGATTCCAATAAAAATAACAAGTATACCACAATCTCATACATGTGTATAATCAGCAATGAAAACAGTAAAAGCATAAATTGTCAGCCTTGCAAGATGAGAAAAACGAGACTGACACTGTCCATTGCTACAAAGCCCAGGAAAGAATTCCAGCAGGCACTCACCACTGCTGTTGGAAGAAACGGGACAAATTCGTTTTTGGAAAAGGGTGCGTTCCTTTTGCCTCCGTAATTCTACTTATAAAACTCATTCAGCCAAAATGTACATTTACCCAGAGATGTGTGTGCCAGAATGTTTGCTGCAACATTGTAAAAAAAAGGGGGGAAAATCCCCAAAATCAGAGCTCTAAAAACTAATTAAAAATGATTTAAAAATTGTAGGAAATTAATGCTATAGAGTATCAAAATATTGTTAAAGAGTTAATTAAACCTGCATGGTTATATAGATATTTAAGGGCTATTTTTTAATTGAAAGAGTACGTTGTCAAAAATACACATGGTATGAATCCGTTAAAATAAAATGGAATCTGTTCCTATACATACAAATGTATTTCAAACATACAACAATCACTGGATGGATACATTCACCTCTGTCTGCAGCTGTGGAGTATAAATGGTAGCAGAGTGATGGGGCTTGCAGAATAGTAATTCACATGCTACTATATTCCTTATCTGAATTTTAAGCAAATGTTTACTTATAGAGCATTTGTAAAAAATGAAAAAAATCCTTGCCTTCAGATATCTATTTCATTATTTTAATCAGAGAGTTTGTTTCATTAGTAAATTCTCCCAATGTACTTGTTGTTCTTCAACTGTGTAACAGATACTTTATTGACATTTTCAAAAATCTTTAAACGTGCAAATGTATGGGTTTCAAATTTCCTGGAAAAACAACAACAATAACAAAACTCAATTTGGTTGGGCTTTGTGGTTCAGCAAGTTAATATACTACTTGGATAGGTGTCCCATATCAGAGGCTGGTTGGAGTCTCCGATGCTCCATTTTTGATTCAGCCCTCTGCTGCTATGCCTGGGAAAGCAGGGGATGATGGCTCAGCTGCTTGGGTTCTGGCAGCTAGCAAGAGAGACCCAGATGGAGTTCCTGGCCTTGAATTCGACCTGGCTCGACCCTGGGTGTTGCAGCCTTTTGGGAGTAAACCAGCGGATGAAAGAACTCTCTGCATCTCTCTATCTGTCTCTGTCACCCTGTCTTTCAAATAAATCTTTAAAAAAATCTCAATTTATGTGAATGACTCCGTGGAATAGCTAGGTGAGCAAATTAAATGACATCTGGTGAATTATTGTCTCACTGTTTATAACAAATCTGTAGAAAATGTAATAATACTGTGGAATTCACTGGTTATGCAAATTTGTCATTTGTTTCATGTTTCTCTCTATAGATATTCTCAGTCATCCACATGAGGGAGAAATGCTTCCCTATCAAAGGGTTTAAGTTTCTTCCAATTTATTTGTCATAATGCTTTATCATGAGCATGTTACCTAGTTGGAGCAATACGGCTGGCATTTCCTTGCTAATGGGCCAATTTACACTGGACGCTTGTGTGAATGGAATATCAGAAGGACCTACAAAATAATATCCAGTGAAAGTTGATACCAAGACTGCAAAAAACGAACAGAAGCTAAGAAAACATATATTCATGCTAAATAAATATTGTTCTGTTAGTATATAGCGCCACCCAGTGTTACAGAATTCTCCATGGAGCTTGTTGCACAGTAGGCTATTGTGTCAAGGTAGAAAGGGACTCAAAGGATATTTTGTGAGCTCCATACTAATACATCCCTTTGAAGTTTGTTCAGGAATGGTGCATATGGCAGTGAATTGGGAATCATCCAATTGAAATTAAATAGCAATAAACACAAGCTGGACTAGCCACTCCAATTCCTATATTCTGATCGTTCATTTTTTGTATCTTATTGTTTCAAAAATATCCACAAAAACTGTTAAAGTGTGATTAATTTATTATGCATTGCAACATATTTTAAGACATCCTGAAAGGATAGTTCCAGAGGCCCTTCTAGATTCAGACATAGCGCATGTTTCTGCATGTCTAGAAAGAACTCTTTTCTTTTGATTTAAGTTACAAATGACAATGAGTGGGCACTTGCAGAAAGAAGCAGTGGGATTCTTAGTTTTCCACAGTGACCCTTACCTTAGCACCAAGATGCTTTAGAGTGATGCTATTTTGCAATTAAGCAACCCAGTGAGGGCATGGATATTCACATTAAGGAAGATATTGAAAACAAAAGGGAATAATTGAAGGCATTACCTCATTACTTCTCCAATGAAATGATGAAAAAATGTAACATTTCTGCTTTCTGGGTGCATAGAACTTAGGTAGATTGGATAAAAATAATGAACTCTTGTATGGCAATAAATCACACTGCATTTCTCATCTTTTTCTGTTTCTTGAGCATTCTTTAAAACTCTCTGCTCCTTCTGCTTGCACTAGCTTTTAAATTTTTACTCCACTGCTGCCTGAAAATGTACCTTCTGTCTTTAACTGACACAGACTACAGTCATTTCAGATGTGGAATTCCTGTAACCTGGTTATACTTTTCCTCACTGAAGTAGCTCTGTTTCTAGGTTCTGTCACTGGTGCTAACATTATTGGGGTTGCCTGTGCTATTTCAGGTAGCACTAAATGTAAGCTGTTGTTCTTGTTCATCCAGTTGTACCCATTTTTATTGCACAAGCATTATAAATAATCATGCTTATCTCCAAGACCTTTTATTTCTCAGGTCTGTGTCTTGTTGTGTTTTTACTTTGTTGCTGTGTTTTCCTGGCTTGCTCTTTTCACTCCCATGCATTATTATTTTTACGCCATTATTATGTTGTAGTGTCAATATGATTTTCTCCTGCTTGATCTTGCTGTTATTCATATATTCTTTCAATCTAATCTGCAAAGAGCAAAATTAAGGCATCAAAAAATCTTTACTCATTCTGTTTTCCAATAGCCTTCAAGTTCCTTAAATGTAAGAATGATAGATTTCCTGTTCTGCTCCTGTCAGCATGTGGCACTGTGCACACTCCTGTGGCCTATGTGATGTTGCTGTAGAGAAACTAAACAATAATGTAGAGCAAGCTGCTGATGGCGAGTACCATTCAGTAGTTGGAGGTGGCAAGATTCATGATGTGTACACTACCTTGGCATTGGAGATTACGCTTTAGATTCAAGAACATTTTGAAGGTGCATTTTCCACCAAAGAGGGTTCAATAAGTCTTCTGCTATCCAAAGGACAGAGGAAATGCAAGTTCCTGGACAGGGAAATAGACTTCCAGGAACATGGTTTGAGGGAGAGAAGAAGCAGCATTTGTGTCACACACAAATTTCAAAGCTTCAGAAGAAAAGAATGATGACCGTGATTAACGATGAAAGACCCAAGGCAAGACAGCCAGGGATACAGGACAGGATCCCAAAAACACAAAATGATAACCAATTATATTCCAATGTGCACTCTTTGGTTAGTTATGATCTAGCCTCCATTTCCTGGAAGAAGGAAATTCAAGTTTTACCACAGCATCTTCTTATCAATTTTTAGCTTCATTAAAGAGTGAGCTTTGTATCTTCTACAATTGTGTGTAAATTCATTTGTTTGTAATGAATATTTTTACTGTCTTTCTTTATAATCCTCTGATGAAAGATTCTTTATAGCCTACAGATAGCTGGAGAAGATGGACATTGCCTGGTGTTTAGATATCTCGACTGGATGGTGAAGAAAGGGAGACAATACCGAGTTCTTAAGAGATTTCTGGTCAAGATTCTTTGGGAATTTATACTTAATTTCCCTTTACTGTCCAAAATGAACAAAAACCCTGAAATTTGTTTAAAAAGATATTTCTGTAAGTTAGTGCTAATACCAGGAGTAGGATGGTCTGAGTGCTTCTAAGTAAGAAGGGCACAATTACAATTCAACTCTTGCGTAGTCCAAGTGTTGAGTGGCCAAATGCTGGAGCAGATAGAAAGAGGAAATTAAAGCCTGGAGCACTGTAAAGAAGTATGGTTTTTAAGAAGCTGCTCCTCAAAAAAAGGGGGGGCGGGAAAAAGGAGGGAAAAAAGTTAAAATAGCAGAAGAAAGCATTCCAAATAGAGTCTTGGGTGAACTCCCAGTTAGCTCAAGGTCTAGATGTAGAATACCTTGTAGCCTTGCAGTAGGAGATCCGGTGAATTACAGCTGGGCTCCGGAAAGCCAAGGGGAGGAAAAAGCAAGAGGACTCTCTAAAGAAGGAAGCAGTGAGAATGACGTCCTCTCTCGTGAGATTTGATCCACACAATCAACAGTGCAGGCCTAGGAGCAAGTCAATCACATTCACAAGTTAGTATAATTTTGGAATGATATTTAGAAAAACATGACATTTTTTAAAACATAATAAATTGGCTCACTTGGTTAATCCTCCACCTGTGGTACCAGCATCCCATGTGGGCACTGGGTTCTAGTCCCAGTTGCTCCTCTTACAGCCCAGCTCTCTGCTGTAGCCCAGGAGGGCAGTGGAGGATGGCCCAAGTGCTTGGGCCCCTGCACCCGCATGGGAGACCAAGAAGAAACACCTGGATCCTGGCTTCAGATCGGCCATTTTGGGGGTGAATCAACGGAAGGAAGACCTTTCTCTCTGTCTCTCTCTTTCTGTCAAATAAATTAAAAAAAAATTGTAAAACAAAGAGTCTTATAAGCGTGATACTATGCATACTAACATTGGATTACCCCTCTTGTATATTGAAATATAATAATAGGTATAAAAAATAAAAGACCCTACAGAATTACCATATTCAGACTGAACACAGAGAAATATATTGAATAGGAAAAGTATACTAAGGAAGGGAAATTGGGAGTCCTGGGGGGTACACTGGTGACTCTACCATGGCTGCTGTGAGAGAATAGTAGTGGGGAAGCTTATCTCAAATGAAAATGCCTATGCCTTCTTGAGAATTGAAAAACTTTTTGAGTTTTGAGATTGAAAGTATACTCAGACTGCTAGAGAGGATAACAACAATCAATCCGTGTCTGTACTTTGAAGTTGAACTGCAGAACATAATCAAGTAAACAAGCCTTTAAAACCATCAGAGAAAGAAAAGATAAATTGATGACAAAGGAGTGACTGATAGTCTGGAAGCAAACTTCTCATCAGCAAAAATGGATGCCAGATGGCGATCGAATGCTGTATTCAAAAGACTGAGAGGAGACTTACATGAACAGACATACAGGTGCACATACAATCATTTTTAGAGATGTCCCTTGTTAGCCTTGCTATTATCTTATTTGGCCTCGTTGTCCTTCCTTAATTAAAAGAGAACATGGACAAAGACAATAACATTTTAGCAAAAATTAATCCCATTTATAAGTAATACAGAAAATACAAAGCAATTCCAAAAATCTAATTATTCAGCTATTAAATCTGAATACTATTCATGGTTTAGAAATTTCCATAACCTTAAATGGCACTTTTGGAACAAAGATTGTGATTTATTCTCTGCAATTAAAAAAATTAATGGGGTGATCTGTTTAAATTATAGTTACATAGGGAAAACAATCATTAGGTTCCAGTTATTTATTACTGCATTAAAAAACACTCTAAATTAAATAGCTTAAAATAGCAATTTGTTTGGCTTACGATTTAAGCAGAGGAATTTTGAAGGTGCTTAGTTGCAGGGTTTGTGTTTGACTGTGGTGTCAGCCAGGGATACCAACTAGATAGTCCACTTCTTCAACAGTCTTTTACTTTTGAGGTAGTGTCTTGAAGATCTGTGGGCTTGATGCCTCTTCACATGGTTTTCTCCTCCAGAGCCTCCAGAGATGCTTTGGTTGCTATTTATATCTTTAAAAAAAGAACAGCTGATTCTTTCCATGAGGTCTGTTTCTTGTTTTCCATGTTATCACGGACACCAGCTTCACTACACTTTCTACCAATAGATGACACTGTCATCTTTCTCTAGTATGAATATAATTTCCTTACTGTCTTGCTAGCCGTCCTTTATAGTCTGATGGATCCCTTCCAGGTCCTTCTCACTGACATATCATGGCAGCCCCACTTCTCCTGGTAACATACCCCGTATGAGCCATTAACAACAAACCACCCCAATCATTTAAAAATCTTTTAATTTGCTCCAGGATCAGGAAGGAATCCTACAGGTGAGATGGATTTTTCCTGCTCCATGTGGTGATGGCTAAAGTGACTAATTGCTGAGGTTCCGTATTCAAGATGGCACTTCCCTCAGTGCTCTGGAATCTTGATGTGTCCGGTCTCCTTCTCTGTGGCCTTTGCCATGCTTCATCTCTCTCTGTCTTCTCTCTCTGTCTTCTCTCTCTCTCTCTCCCCCTTTGTGTCTGTTCCTATCTCTATCATTGTCTCTGTCTCTATCACCCTATTTCCTTATGTCATCTTGCTCTCTAAGAAGCTCTTCATGAGCTTGGACCTTGAACTTTGCACAGCATGGTGGTGATAGGGCAATTGCTCTTCATAAAGTTGAGCAGCTTTCATGTGGCGGGCAGCAGTAGCCTCCAAGTTAATTAATGTGGATCTCTACATCCAGCACATCACTTACTGTTGTATTCTGTTGCCCACTGAGATCATAGGACCCACAAAGTTAAAGAAATAGAGAAATGCATACATTTTCTTTTAAAAGTTATTTATTTTGCATTTGAGAGGCCGAGAGAGAGGTATGCTGAGAGAGATTCAGAATGACAGAGCTCACATTTGCTGGTTTACTTCCCAGATGACTGCAGGAGCCAGGGCTGGTGTTGAGCTGAAGCTGGGAGGCAGGCGGGAATCTAATTACTTGAGATATCATTGCTGCCTTACGGTCTCTGCGTTAGCAGGAGGCTGGAATCAGGAGGTGTAGTTGGAAATCAAACCTGGGTACTGCAATAGGATGCAGACTTCTAAACTGGAATCTTGATAACTAAGCTAAACATCTACCCCTAAAACTATACATCTTCATGAAAAAATGACAATATCGTATTACAGACAAGTATATCAGATAGGACATAATATCACTGTCTTTAAAAAAATACTATATGTCACAATGAGTATGTTTTAATATAACTCAAGTATAACTTTAATACAACTCAAATATAAAGAATTCAGTTAGATTGGGGCTGGTGCTGTGGCATAGCAGGTAAAGCCACCGCTTACAATGCCAGCAACCAATATGGGCAGCAGTTCGAGTCCTGGATGCTCCACTACTGATCCAGCTCTCTGTTCTTCCTGGGAAAGCGGTAGATGATGGAACAGGTCCTTGTGCCCCAGCACCCTCATGGGCTCCTGACTCTTGGCTTCAGATCTGCGCAGCTCCAGGAGTTGTGGCCATCTGGGAAGTGAACAGCAGATGGAAGACCTCGCTCTGCCTCTGCATCTGCCTCTCTGTAACTCTGTCTTTCAAATAGATAAATAAATCCTTAAAAAATTCAGGTAGGCAACTAAAATTAACACCTTAACTTGGTAATATGAAAAAACTAAAGAAAATGTATAAGTTTCTAAGGCAGACAACTGGCAACTATTTAACACCCCTTCTTCTTAATATAACTCCAGTTGGGATGTCATTATGAAGTTATATTCATTATATATTTGAAAAGAATTATAATGGTATTTAAGAGTGAAAAATAGAATTCCTCTACTCTTCTACAATTGCTGGCTGGACTATAAGTTAGCTTGAAATGGGACAGATTAACAGGCAAAAAAACTAGATTTGATTATGTACACATTCACAGGAGCCCCCACAGATACTGAGTTGTGAATAAGGTTCAGATGGTAGATGCTTATGCAGCATCCTGAACTACAGAAAACCATTGGAGGGTGGGGCTTCTGGGTGGGTGGGGACCACACAAGGCATGAGAGGCTGGAAGGGGTTCCATGGTGGCTAAAGGCTGTCTTGTTGTGCAAATAAAAGTCTCTGAGGTAGCAAAAATTGCCTAGGAGCAGCCCTAAGAAGAGCAGGTGATATTCTGTCTGCGTGTGGTGTCGATCTCCAGAGTTAATCTTTTTCTGGTGGATGGGGCTCCTTGGGAGGGGATTCTCACAACCAAGTTCCTTGAGGTATCTGTCTTTGAGCAAATAAAGGATACTCAGAGAGAGCCTGTGCCTGCATCTGCAACTGCTGTCCAAGCGCTTGTGGTACCAAGTAATCAGCACATGGAAGCATCAGCACTTCGGCTCGGCATCTCCCAAAGTCTAATGAAGAATTGAAGAATCTATACCCAGTCAATGAAAAATATACAGAAAAAAGATGGACTAGTTGCAAAAATGATCTTTAAAAAACAAAATAGAATGAAATTATGCCAATGTTTTGTTTTTCATGTTAACTATAGATGTTCTTTAATTTATGATGATGGTTCCCTAACTTATGATGCTGGAGTACATCCTGCTAATTCCATCGTAAGTTGAATGCATCGTAAATCAAAAATGCATTTATTACGCCTAAGCTTGGGAATATCAGGGCTTAGTGACACAGCACAGGGCAGCATGTTGGTTTGCTTCCCTTGGTGATCCAATGACCAGTTGGAAACTGTGGTTGCTCCCACTACTCAGTACCACAAGAGAGGATTGTACTGCATGTCACTCATCTAGGTAAAGATCAGAATTCAAAGCAGAGTTTTTACTAAGTGCAAATCACTTGGGCACAATCATAGAGTCAAAAAATGTCAAACCATTCTAAATAGGAGATTGTCTGCACTATTGCTTTATTGGAATTGGAAGATTCATTGAATTTTTAAAAAGAAGTAAAAATTACTGTATACAAATAGTTTAAAAGTATAGTCAATTCATTCTGCATCACAGTTGAAATAATAATGCTGTGGATTGCATTTTATATTGTTATTTGAATAATAATTTATTAGATTGATCTAATTTAAAGGGAAGTTAACTGCTTTCATAGTTGGAAAATACTCTTTCTGGGGTATGTGCATATGATTATTTAAGATGTGGTGGTATGGCTAGAGAGAGGATCCATTTATATATGCTTCATCTCTTTCATTTTTCTGACACATGTCTGTTATTTCAGCATTATGTTTGGTTTTATGTTGCCATTGATCTTAGTCATGACACATCATGCTATGCAATCACAGCAGCTGGTTAACATTGCAGGGCTACTTACTTTCTCATGTGCCCATTAAAACTGTTCTCAGTGCTTATTTGATTTAATTATCAGTGCTTTATCAGTGCAGCTATTCAATGGTAGTTCCATTTAAGATTTATTCGGGTTTTAAAATATGCTATGTGCCATTATTGGTAAAAATCTACTTACATGAAATACAATAGCAGAGTAAGCAAACAATCATTAAAAATCAATCCTTTAAAATCTCACTCAAAATGTTCCTAAGAAAACAGTAGAAACAAGGGAAATTCAATTTCCTTTTCTCTGCACTGCTGCGTTCCAGGTAACTTACCAGGGGAATATGGTGATTTAATTGTCTTCATGGCACAGCAAGAGATCCTCTGAAGTTAGACTGAAGTCAGCTCTGTAGTATCTTGCTTCTGTTTCACACAAACACACACTTTCTTTGGATACTCAGCATGATATTCAGCCAGCATAGATGTGAGAGGCTAACAAAGAAGAAATGCTGTTATTTATTATTCAATACTCTCCTGGGGTCCGTTGCCACTTGCAGTTAACATACTTCCATATGAAATATTTAACTCTCAACGGTTCACTCCAGGTAAACCCAAATCAGACAGTGTGTATAAGTTAGGAAAAGCAGGATTAAAGGCTTGTGTTTTTGTCAGTTTAAATCCTTTTATTATAATGTTGATAAATTAAGGCTTTGTGAATAATTCTTACGTACCTGGAAACGATATTAGAGTTCATCTGCAGAAATCTTCACAGTCAATTCTCAAACAGGCACATTGTCAAAATATCTTTACTAAAACAAATATGGCTGCTTGTTTGCTTAGTTTAATACTTCTTCACTATTTCTAAACATTTAGATTCCAAATACATAGATTCTGAGATACCTAAATCAGATAGATTCTTAAGTAAATTCTTAGATGTGTACATTCAAAAGCAAGCAGGAAAGAAAACACTTGCTAACCCCATGTTCACAGAAGCTGTGAGGAAGTTCACCTTCCCTAAGTATGTGTCTGAGAGCACAGTCCTCACACACAGGTGCTTTATTCTAGGGAGTGGGGAGGATGGGTGTGCTCAGGTGTTGAATCGTTTATTTTCTTTATGTCAAAAGACAAAGTTACCATAAATTTAGTTTAGCAGTCCAGTTAGCTTTTATTAGCAGTTGTGGAATCTGTAAAGTAGCATGGGCATTTACTGAAGAATTGAACCTCTTTTTGTAGACAGAGAAGAAGCTGAAGAAAACAAAAACAGGGAATAAAACATGGTTTGGTCATTTCCAGGTTACTTTCCCTTTGGAACTGAAACAGGATTTTATTATTAGATGGAATTATTACATGGAAATATTAGCATACTGGAAGCACCAGATTTGTTTTGCTTTGGTTTTTAAATGAGTCCATTTCAAAGTTCACTTTGATTACATGGAACATGTGTGACTCTATTTGGGTTTGTTATGTTTGACATTTTTCATTATTGAAAAGGGGAAGGTAAATTTCTGGGTTGTTTGTTGAGTTACTTTTCAATTGTAACATAACAATTGTGGGATGAGTATCAGTGCATGGCTAACCTGGGTCCTCTGCTAATGATTCATGAGTTTGCAGGAAAGGGACCCAAATTCTATTCTTGGGCTTGACTGGGGAAAACATGACTTCTACCTCACACTGCTGGCAAACGTATTTCCTTGTGATGGTTAAACTTATGCTGTCTTACTTCTTTAAGGTCAGCAGGAGAATGAGCCTCTGATTTTAGAATGGGCACTGGTCCCTCATTTAAGGGCTTCACTCTAATTAAGTAAGGTCCAGCTAGGATTATCTCCCTTTTGGAAAACGCAAAAGCAAGTGATTTGGAGTTTTAATCACGTGTAAAGCCCATAAGCTTTGCCATATTCCGTTGGTGAGCTGCTGGTCAGTTTGAACCCCTATCTGAACGACAGGCCTAGGGAAGGCTGAGGTCACTGATGGATCAGCCCTAGGGAATGACCACTGTAGCTGCTAGTGAGGAACTATTTCCCTGACAGGATGACCCCTGAGGACAAATGTCATGGGAGCCATTTCCTTCTATTGAAAATTGAGGGACTTTACTGCAATCAAAAATCATATGTACAAGATAAAATAAATGGTTGTGATGGATAGTATGACATGTGTTTGTCTTCGTTTGTAGATAAGCCTTTTAAAATATATATAGAATTAATGAATACAGGGCATTCACTGCATTTTGACCTGAGTTTCTAAAATAATGTTAAGGTTAATACTTCCTACATCAGATTGCGACATAATAGCAGCAATAACAATGATGATAACAAGTCAAGAAATTTAGTTCCTTGTCCTTTCTTATATTAAAGACAGCAAAAATTGAAACAGCCTTTTTCTTTTTTCTCCTACTACTTCCCATCACCCACATTTGTGACACTCCAACTAGACTTTTCTATCTTTAGCATTGATCATTTCTGTACCTTTGCCAATATTGCATCAATACAGAAGTCAGTCCTCTGCTCTCTGCACCCAAATTCTACTTCTCCCTCAAGCATAAGACAAGTTATCACAGGACACCATTTTATGAGAACTCCTGCTACTAGAAATACTGAGTTTTCCAATACAACATGGAAAAATGCATATTATTATAAAATTGCATGGATTTCCATTTTTGCTGTTTTGCATAAAATAAACTTATCTTTTAATTCTATTTTCCCATGATTTGAAGTACCCTCATAACCACATCTTCTGGACTCTCATAGTCCTCTTTTGGGGTCTATTAATGATATTTTTCTTTGCATGAGTGAACATAGATAATATGTTTAATAGCATTCCTAAGGATTGCTAAGCACTCCATGAATTATAAATTGTAAATGTGCGTGTATGTGTATGTGTGTGTGTGTGTGTTTCTTTCAACCCACTGTGTCAAATTTGGGAAGGAAGAAATTATTCTGTGCCTTAGAACCCAACCATAGGTAAGACATAAAAATGATAAAATCTTTTTATTTAATAATAATGCACAGTAATGCCAAATATTTTAAATTAGGTATTTTTTAATATTTATTGTTAAATAAATTTTATTGTAAAGGGAACACAGAAGAACTCCACTGCTAATTGTTTTTCAACATAATAGGCTAAAAAGCAGAATGGAACCTTGAAAGTTAATCATAGGATGACAATAGTTACATTTTGTCAACTTTGGCTTATTGCTTATGCTTTATAATAGAATTCAAATTTAATGATTTAAAATCTTTTTGGAAATTTTACTTGTGCTTTCAAAGATGTTACATTCTTTAAAGTAACTTTTTGTTATTTTCCCAATAGTATGCATGTATGAAAAGTTTAATGGCTCCCATTTCGTGCATATGACTTAATTGTAGTTTTTACTCCATTTTTTTTAGCCTTTATTTCCCTCAATTAACTTTTTACCACATAGCTGTTCTGAGAGAAAGACTTTTTGGTATTTCTATGGATTCTCTTGTTCTCTTTTCCTCATTACCTCCTGGATCTTTGCCATCATTCAAAGTAAAAATTCAGTTTGTAAAAAATGTGACAACCCTAGTGACATGTATGGTTTCCCTGTGTGTGTTTCTGTGTGTTGGTGGAGTGTTTCTGTTTGTATATATACTTTATCTTATTCTTTCTCACTTTCCTATTTGCCAATAAAACATCCAGCAATATCATTTATTCACATTCAAGGTGGCAAAGTCGTGTCTGTGTCAACTATTAGGCTTTTGCTAAGCCACATGATGTTAACCTAGATAGCACTCACAAATTGCCACATGTCTGCTATTTCTCTTTGCTGATGTTTTTTGCCAATTTGATTTTTATATTACTCTTCCCAAGGGGTTCGGTTTCAGATTTATCTCTGAAACTTGACTTCTTGGAAACGTCCCATCATTCCTGTCATGCTGCTGCTGTTCCCATAATCATCCCTACAGGAGGAAAGTGACAGATTACTTTCCTTGCCACATCAATCATTACATTTAATTCAACTCTCCAACACTAATGTTTTGACCTAAACATACTTCATATTTTCAAATTTTGACATTCATACTTCATGGTACACAGTTTAGTCCATTTCTCATAATTTTTAACCCCTCCATTTTGAGCATTCTTATATGTCCCAGAAGTCTCTCATTATTTAACTTGTATGGTTGCAAACCTGCATAGATCTTTCCAATCCTTTTCTTCAATGTCTGTTGGAGTATGTTTGCCTTTTAATCCCCATTTCCTCTTATTCTTGTATTTTCTTTTGTTCAGTTCAACATCTAGAAGTTATCTCACTAAAATGTATCATCATAAAAATTATGTATTTCCACACAGGCAAAATCTGCCATGCTTTCTTCTATTCATAAAAATTACCAACGCTCTTTCCTTTGCATGGCCTTCTCATTGCATTCCATTTCAGTCTTCTCTGGATGAAGTATAGAGTATTTCAAACCTTACTTTGCACTTGATCTCAGCCAAAAGGCCAAAAGTGATTCAATCCTTACTCTGGTAATTCTGAAATGCCATATTTTTGTAGTGTAATAACACAATCATGCCACGGTAAATACTTTTGTCACAGGAAGAGTGGTTTATTCCATCTATTACTTCATATTTTAATGCAAATCTGGGTTCAGAGTGCCAATAATTAAATTGACACTCCTAATTTAAACAAAATATTGATTATAAAATATCCTTTGCAAAAACACTTCTATAGAAATGTCACCCCAGAAAATTTTAAGTGCTTGAAAATTAGTGCCTGATGATGATTGTATTTGCAATCTTTTCATCATGATGACAAATACCTGAGAAAAACCAGTGATGAAGAAAGAAGGTTTATTTTGGCTCACAGCTTTGAAAGTTCCCAGTCATCACCATCAATCCATGACTTGGGACTTCTGTGTCTTCATGAGATGGAGAAGCTAAATCCTCTTCAATCCATAGTATTCCAACTTCTGTTCTCCATTGGCAAAATGCTCTAAAGTTATAAGAAAGTTATGTATAAAAATTTTAAAATTTAGGCTGCATATTTGATGTAGTGCATAAAACTCTGATTGGGACACTCTCATCCCATATCAGAGTGCCTGTGTTCATGTTCCAGGTCTGCTCCTGATTCTCACTTGATGCTACGAGTTACGTAGAGGCTGTAGGGAATGGCTGGGGTCCTTGGGTCCTGCCACCCTTGTTGTAGACCTTGATTGAGTCTCAGCTTCTGGCATGCACCTGGCACAGCCCTGGCTATTGTGTATATTTGGAGAGTGAACCAATGGATGGGAGAGCATTGTCTCTTTCTTACTTTCTGTCTCACCATGTGTTTCATATGGACAGAAATGAATTTTAAAACATGGAAAGTGTGGTAAAGACAGAGGGAATTTGGATAAAAAAAGTTCTCGGAAACTGGATGTGGCTGATTAATTGAGATGTTACCAATTGGGGAAGTTGGGTATGTTTAGGTGACAATACATTCTAATGTATGATGTTAACAGTAGGAGACTCTGGAAGTGGAGTATACGGGACATCCTTGCATTACTTCACGTGTGTGATCCAGTGAGACTGCCTGCACTGTCCATGTAGAAGGTTGAGAGGGCATGGTGCACCATGCCTCCCTGGAGGGACTTCGCAGCCTGACTGATGGCAGGTGGTGGAAGCCCCAGGCACACCTACCCCCACTCTGCCCTTTGCCAAACAGCTCCCGGGTGTGGCCCAGGCCCTTTAGGACCAACTGGAAATCTGTCTTAGCTATGTGATCTTCAAGCTGATTGGAGTAGCATAGAGGGGTCAACATTGGCTTCGACCTATAGAATTAGTGTTGCCCTGAATCAGTTACACCCCCTCTGCCTGCCCTTTAAAAAATGTACATGGTCATTAATAAAGGGGACATGTTCGCCAAAGCCTGTCCCCGCTGCTTCTTGTGGGAGAACATGGTGGTCCCCTCCCCAGTGGTGTGGGCCTTGCAGGATGGGCCCGTGATTCACAATTTCTGTTTTATAAATTTAAGGCTGTTTTGAAATAAAAAGTTAAAAAAAAAACCTCATTCAATTCTTTGCTAATAGGAATTTCCTGCTCTTAAGTAGATTCTAATTGTACATAGATGATGAATAACAAATTAATTAATGATTATATAAATGAGTCACATAGTAATTAAGAAACATGTAGAAATATGAAAGCAACAGCCTAAGCAGGAAACTGTATTTACAGTGTTAAATTTGATGTTTCTTGAGAGTGAAGTTTTAGCAAAGATCCAGAGGAGATGAGAATCTATGAGGATGTCTTTGGAAGTAATACATCAGGCAGAGGAAGAAGCAAGTAAAAACGGCCAGAAATGGGATTATTTGTTGAACAAATAGCAAGGAGACCTGTATATGAAAAGGAGATTGAGCATGAGAAAGCAAATAGAAGATGGGATCAGGTTGGTGATACTGGCCACGTGAGGTAATCTGTTAGACTTTGAGTATAGCTCAAAGTGAGACTTGAAGGCATTGCTTTCAGTAGAGAAGGGAAATGATTAAACTTTCAAAATTTTTAGTGTAGAAGGGAACATGCATTCAGAAATAATACCTAAAACATGCACATGAAGGAAGAAAATCATATGGTATGTTATGGAATTTTGATAGCTCCCTAAGGCATTGAGTGTCTTTGAAATCAAAATCTCACCTCTGGTCTTAGAGTAACCATTATTTTGAAACTTAATGGTGATTACATTCTTGCTTTAGATTTCTGCCAAATAAGTGTATGTCTCTCTTTTCACTTGTTTTGGCATGTAAATAAATTGGAATTAAGATTTCTATTGTTTTTCTGGACTTCCTTTAAATTAAGATATTCTTTGAACTCTGCCTCCCACACTTTAAAAATGTTCATTTAGGAGTCAGAGAGATAGAAAAGAGATAGGGAGAGAGAGAGAGATTAGATATAGAGAGAGACACAGAGTCTGCTGCTGATATTCTCGCCAGATCTCTGCTGCATTAAAGGCCAGGGCAGGCAGAAGCCAGGAGTCAGGAACCCTATCCGATTTTCCCATGTGGGAAATACCCAACCACTGGAGCAATCACCTGCTACCTCCTAAGGTGCACATCAACAGGAAGCTGGAGACAGGAGCAGTTCCCGCACTCTGGAAGGGAATGTTGGCTTTGCAACCTGTCATCTTAATTGCTAAGCCAAGCTTTCATCTCTCTTGTACTTCTGATACATGTTTCCCGTGTTGCCAGCTGGAACCATTATGAATAAAGCTATTTATAGTCTCATTTTTGTCTAGATTCTGGATTATATTTTTTGTTTACACTATGGATTAATAATTATATTTTTGTCTATTTGGGATTACATAGCACATATCTCTGCTGCCTAATATCTGGGAGTAAAATTGAGGACCACATCCCATGCACAGTTTCACCTTTATTATATAATGAAAACTGTTTCTCTTTATTATATAATGAAAAATTGTGATTTGATCACCTTCTCACCAGCATTAAATCAGAAATAGTTGCTTCAGGTCCTCAACACTTGCTGTCATTCCCTCCCTCACTCCCACTCCCCTTTTTTCTCTCTTCTTTTTATTTTTTGGTGATTTTAGAGAGGGCTTTTGATTTAATTTGCACTTTCCTGATTGCTAAATTTAATTTGTTCTTTAATAAAGTTCAAGTTCTCCAAAAAATTTTTATTGGCTGAACTGATTTTTCTTGAAGACTTGTAAGAGTTCTTTGTTTAGTGTATAATACTTCAAAACGTTTGTAAAAAAAAAAAAAGGCATTAAAATTAAGTTTGTCTTGGCGCAAAAATATGTTAAAATCTATGCATAATTTTTTGATGCTATGCATTTGACATGAACTGTTTGAAATACCCTCCTCTGTGGCCAGTATCTCTTCCCACTTTTGACCTTAGCCACATCTGTAAAATCCACGTGATTTGCAGTAGCATCTTCATAGTCTCTGGTAGGCAGAGGACGGCAATCTCCAGGAGGCTGCTGTTCTGATACCCATGATCTACACTACTGTGTGACTTTGCCTTATACCTGGTTTGTGATAAAACCTGTTCCTCTGCTTTCTTTGTTGTCCAAGAAACTGGCTCTTTCCTGTTCATGAATTTTAGAATAAACTTGCTGAGCTTAACAAAAGAATGATGTGGCTATTTTGATTGGGATTCCACTGGCCCTGTAGATCAGCACAAGGAGAATTTGTTTCTTATGATCTTGAAAACCAAAAATAACCATTCATTTCTTCACAGTTATTTACAGCTTTTACAGGTTTTTAAAGATTTTCTTCATTTTCTCTGAACAACATTTTCTCATTGCCCATAGAGAGACATGCTGTGTTGGGTGTATCCTAGGGAGTTAATTTTTTTATTCTGTTGTACATATGACTTTTGTTGATTTTCATAAGTTCCATCTGTAACTCTCTGACTTAATACTTGAGAGCTGTAAACTGTCTTTGAGGATCACTGGGCTCCCATTTGAAAACCTCCCTCTTTTCAGTTTATTCCCACGTAGTTTCACCTATCCCTAACTTTGTCATAGGCTCATGACTTGATCTTATCACTTTGTTTTAATATTTTATGGAAGTACACCTGTAGTTTCCTGAAATGAAGGATACAATATCTTCAGGGTAACTTCAGGGACAGTTTTATGTATGAAAAGAGTGTCACTCCAGGGTTATACTTTAATGGACAAATTATAAATAAGGATATTCACATACAGAAGAATGAAACTTGATCCCCTATTTCTTATGCTACACACACACACACACACACACACACACAAATGGATTGAAGCCTTAAGTGTAAGACTGCAAACTATGAAAATACTAGCAGAAAAAAATGGAAGACACTACATGACATCAATCTATGCGAGGAGTTTTGGATAGAATGTTAAACTCACAGGCCACAAAAGCACAGATAGACAAATAAGATTGCATCAAACTAAAAATCTCTTCAAATGGAAACATAATCAGGGTAAAGCCACACTCTACAAAATGGAAGAAAGTATTTGTGAACTATATATTTGACAACCACAGTAAGATATCTTTTCACTCCAGTTTGAAATACTGTATTAAGTAGATGAAATAGCAAATGCTAGAAGGAATGACGATAAAGGGAAATTCTCATGCATTTCTGGTATGAATGTAAATTTGTCCAGCCAATATAGAGAATAGTATGGAGGACCTCCAAAAAATTAAAAATAGAATGGTTGTACAATCCATCAGTCCCAACTAGGTGTAGATCGAAAGGCAGCAAAATCGCTATGCCAGAGACACTTGCACTCTCATGTTTACTGCAGCACTATTCACAGTAGCAGGATATGTAATCAATCTAGATATCCATCAGTGGATGCTCAAAGAAGATTTGGTTTACATACACAAAGGAATGCTATTTAGTTATAAAAAGATGAAATCCTGTCATTTCAAACAACATCGATGGACCTGGAGGACACTCAGGCACAGAAAGATGAAAGGGTATGATGGGAAAACCAAAAAAGCTGACCTTGTAGAATAGAATACTGGTTAGGGGAGGCTAGCAATAATAGAGGGGAGGAAGAATAAGGTCAGGTTGGTCAGTGTCTTATAGTTAAATAGGAAGATCTGTACAGTTGGGTAAATAAGATTAGCCATAATGCATTGTGTATTTCAGAAAAAAAAAATAGAACAGAGTTGATTTTAATGCTCTTGCCACAAATAAATGGCCAATATTTAAGGTGATGATGCATTAATTACCCTTATTTGATCTTCCAAAAGGTATATGAATTGAAAGATATAGTACTCTACAAATACGTGGAATTATTATGTCATCAGAAAGAAAAAGAAAAAAAATTATTAAGTAAAGAAGAATAAAATGAAGAATGTAGCATCAGGCCACCATCATTACCCCATTGCAGGTAGTAAGGTACTCAAATCATTCACTTAAAATTTTAATGTATACTATGGTTTCTAATCATTAAAGCTCTGTCTATAACAAGTGATTTATTTTTCTCAGTGATGATGCTATTAAAACTTTTTGAAAACTACTGTATAAAACACACAATGAAATGTATTTTCTTGTTTGTCATTTGAGTTTCTAAAATTATATGTGTTTAACCAACTGTATTAGATTCCTTTCAACAACTTTTTCTTGCCCATGGATCTCCTCCTGACATGCACCATGAGAGCCTTTGTAACCTTTTAAAGATCTGAGCAATTTTGTGTTTCTGTGTTTTCTCATCCCCTTAGGATACTCTAACAGAATATTTAGCCTCTGTAATTTGTAGACAACAGAAGTTTATGGATCACAACTCCAGAGCCTTGGAAGTCCAAGCTCCTGGTTCTAGCAGACTGCATGTCTGGTGAGAGATTGCTCCCTGCTTAATGGCAAAAAGGTCAAGGGATACACTCAGGCCTCTGTTATAAGGGCAGCAATCCTATTCGCCAGCTTGGAGTCTTCATGATTAAATCACTTCCCTAGTTCCCCAGCACTTAATACTGTCACATTGGGTATTAGCTTCCAATATAGGAATTTTGAGGATGCCAACATACTCCACCATTTAGTCTCATGAACAGAAGTGTCTTGTGTATAGTAGAAACTCACTGCTTACATTTCAAGAAATCTTACTTTTATGTGTCAAATTCATTCATTAATAAACTTGTCTGGTGGTGAGTGAACTCAAGAGAGTGAATTGTCTGAATGGGTATTTCAGATTTGATTGTTCGTAGTTATTATAGAAACACCAGACACAGATCAACTTCTATGTTATTCACACTAAAACAAACTGTACCTTATATTCTCATTTCTTTGAACTTGAATTCAGTTAGATTTCAGAGAATAAAGATATCCAGAATGTGCCAGTTCTGGGACTTCCATGAAACATTTGTTTCTCTAAGAAATATGCGTATGGTTCAGCTGAATCTAATCTTTCCCCCAGGCCAAGAAATAAAAGGAGCCATTATGAAGGATTCAGGAGTATGAAGAGGTACAGCTATTCTAAATGCAAGGTTTGATGAGAAGTCCAAAACATAAATGTCTCTAAAGATTGTTAAGTGTTCCCTTTTTCCCCCAAATGATGTAAATGTAAGGCACATCCCAGTGTGGCATCTTTTAAAATGAAGGGAATACATATCTGCAATATAACACCATGTTAAAAAGAAATAAAATGAATTCTGTGAAGTCCAAGGAGAATATCAGTCTTATATCTCACAGATTAGTTAGAAAGATAGATGAATATGAATTTCTGAGTTTGAATATCTAAAGCCTTTTATAACTTCACATCTTTCACTCTCAAACAATTCGTATCACAAAAGTACTTCTAATATTTTATTTAACAAAAAAGTAGTCTGAACAAGTATATGGATAAGAGATTGACATGTTAAATAATATCTTAAAATATAAAGCTGTAGAGAAAAGTAAGTTTCTAAAAGCTATTCAGTGAGTTAGGGAAGATGTCTAGAATTACCTAGCGATGCTACACGAGTGGGTATTGTTAATGATTCTGGAGGATAAAAGGACAGTTGTATGTTAGAGTACCATGCATTTCTTCTTTTTTAGGATATTTTTGTGATTCTGGTGTTTACTTGGCATGCATGTTTGAATAGTCAGTTTCTCTCCTCTCCTTACATCAATCCAGACAACGGTCTAGTAAATTATGTCTTTATCTATATTAGTTTAGGATCAGGAATTATCTAATTAATTGTACTCATCCGAAAGTATTCTTGAATGCATAGCATGTACCAGCCACTTCCTGAAATATTTGGGATGCACCAGTAGAATAAATAAAACAAACTAAATAAAATGTTCTATCAAACACTAAAACAAAAGGAATTTGAATCTTAGGGAGCTACAGTCTAGAAAGAAATTGTAGTTAGAAACAAGAATTAAAATGAATAGGTAAAACATAATGTATGTTAAAAGGAGGTAATGGCCATGGGGGAAAATAAATGTAGATCATGTTAAGGAAATGATGGATAATAGATATTAATAGGTGTAGGCATTAATAAGATGACTTTGAACAGTCTTCCCAGATGTAAACAACTCTCAGGACAAGGTATGTAATGAAATCATACAAGTTGATATTTATAAACTACTTGATGTTAAATATATTGACTTTATACAGCAAAACTTCATTGAATATCTTAAATTTTCAGTCACTCCCCTCAACTTCTTTTTAAGAATTAAGCACCAAGAAATCTGCTTGGTACTACATCTTTGTAATTTCAAATAGAATAACTGCCTTTTCAAGTGGATCTTGGCATTCCTGTTCAACAGATTAGAAAACAATTCACAGAGAAATGGAAGTTGGGTAATGAGTCATAACTAATAAGTCCAGAATTCTAAAACATCCAAGTATGTGTGTTTATCCAAAAATGTTTTCCTCTTTTCATTATGCTATATATTATTAATATTGTTTTTCTGACCACTATTAATAAGTTTTTGCATGAAAATTCAAACTCTGATTTCAATAGTTTTAAATCAATAATGAGAAATCAGTGCCTGAAATTGTATTCAGGTTATTTCAGATAGAATTCATTGCCCTTGCTTTTCATTTCTTTTTCACTTATATGAATTAAAATGTACCAAAACTTGAAACAAAAACCTACATTTTAAGTCTCTGTATATTTTACCTTATAATTGTTTGTCAGTCATTTTGATAATAGATCTGAATTTGATAACTATGTACTTCTTCCAATTTTCTATACATGTAGGAAAATTGAGGTATTTGCTATTTGTTTAGTTAATTAGTCATCTTTTGAACACATTGGATTTTAAATTTTTTTAATGGAAGTACCATGCAGGCCACTTCTCTCCTTTCAGCTTAATCTTTATATAATAGTGTGACTTACATGGTAATCCTTTGATTTTTATTTTATGTTTGTATTTTAACTTAACCAGGGAGATAGTATATCTCTACTACATTGAACAGATAATGGTATACTCTAATTAAAATTAGTTTTAGTCATTTATACTCTCTGAAAGTGTGTCATGAAAACCTTCCTTCACATCTTCCCATGAGACTTTGATTTTATCATAGATTCTCTGTTTTGTTCAATGATGCCAAAATGCACTATTTTCTCTATACAATGTTTTAGAAGTCATTCTATAGTTTTAATATTTAATATATTAAATATTAATATTATATATTTATATATTATATATTCATTAGGTAAATATTCCCTTATTTCCCTTGCTATCTGTTTAATCCTTTTCTCTTAAAAGTAATTTCTACTGTCTGCTCTTCTATATCCAATTATTCTCTATACTGCTGCTAACCTGAATTTTCTTTTTTAAAAATATTTATTTGTTTATTCATTAAATTTATTCGAGATGCAGAGAAAGACAGACTGTGATCTCCCAAATGCCAGTAATAGCTGGCTATGGGCCAGGTCAAAGCCAGGATCCTGGAACTCAATCTGGGTCTTAAATGGAGGTGACAGGGACCCAAGCACTTGATCCATCATCTGCTGCCTCCCAGGGTACACATTAGAAGAAACTGAAATAGCAAGTAGAGCTGAGACTTGAATCCAAGCAGTCCAATAAGGAACAGGAATATGCCAAGCAGTTGACTAACTACTGCAGCAAACTCCTGTCCCACTGAAAATTAATTTTTAAAATTTAAGGTATATTATGTTGCTATTCTGTTTCCCTTTCCTCATTCATATTCTGTCATCTGTAAGTAAATAAAATAAAATCCTTGGATTGATATTAAAGGCTATCCATGTTCTAAACCATAGTATGCATCAATTCTTGTACCTTGATGCAATGTGACAAGGGTCATTTAGTCATATTTCCTTCCTTTTTCCTTCCTTCCTCCCTTCCTCTCTTCCTCACTTCCTTCCTACATCCCTACCTCCCTTTCTCTCTCTCCCTCTCTCTCTCTTCTCTCCTTCCTTTCTCTCTCTTGCTCTCCACCCCCTCTCTAATTAAGTAAATAAATAATAGGTCTTGGGGCCGGCGCTGTGGTGTAACAGGTAAAGCCGCCGCCTGCAGTGCTAGCATCCCATATGGGCGCCTGTTCAAGTCCCAGCTGCTCCACTTCTGATCCAGCTCTCGGCTAATGACCTGGGAAAGCAGTGGAAGGTGGCCCAAGTCCTTGGGCCCCTGAACCCGCATGGGAGACCTGAAGAAGCTCCTGGCTCCTGGCTTTGGATTGGCCCAACTCCGGCCTTTGCAGCCAACTGGAAAGTGAACCAGCTGATGGAAGACCTCTCTCTCTCTCTCCCTCTCTCTCTCTGCCTCTCCTTCTTTCTGCATAACTCTGACTTTCAAATAAAAAAATAAATCTTTTAAATAATGTCTTACAAAGCTATATGAAAATACTAGTACTTATGATCCTTTCTCAGTAAATAGGGTATTGAGAATGTTGAGAAATTTGTTTGAATGAGCGTTACTCAAATAAATACTTCTATTGAAAGGAAGTTTCTGCTTTAAGACTCTTGAAAACCTTTGTCTTTACTCTCATAGAGAAGGTTTTGTGTGTTTATGTGTGTATGTGTGCACTGATTACTACTTACTATGATAGAGCATGGTGATAAATTTGTCTTGTATTATTTTAGGGAACAGATAAAACCATGTTAATTTACTTTATGACTTCCACACACAAAAAAATCAGAAGCAGTCTTATAATTCCTTTATTATGTCTTCCACACAAAACGCATGTTAAATAGTAAATTAAAATTATAGGTATAAAAAAATTTAGGGTTGCAATATTGATTAATTTGAAATAATTTCAATGATAATGAAAGTACAAGAAATAAATGATTATGTGGTCCTTTGGTTTACATCTGTGAGTTTTTTTAAATAATTATTTTATTTATTTGAAAAACAGAGTTACAGAGAGAGGTAGAGACAGAGAGAAAGAGACAGAGGTCTTCCATCTGCTGGTTCACTCCTGAAATGACTGCAATGGCCAGAGTGGAGCTGATCCGAAGCCAGGAGCCAGGAGCCAGGAGCCAGGAGCCAGGAGCCAGGAGCCAGGAGCCAGGAGCCAGGAGCCAGGAGCTTCCTCCAGGTCTCCCACATGGGTGCTGCTTTCCCAGACTATAGCAGAGAGCTGGACTGGTTGGAAGAGGAGCAGCTGGGATTTGAACCCGCACCCATATGGGATGCTGGCGCCTCCGGCTGGGGCTTTAACGAGCTGTGCCACAGTGCTGGCCCCTGTGAGTTTCTAAACATCAGAGATTCATGGGGACGACATTGTGGTTTAATGAGTACAGGCACCACCTGTACCACTGACATCCCATATGGACAACAATTCGTGTACTGGCAGATTCAATTCTGATCCAGCTCCCTTCTAATGGCTTGGAAAAAAACAGCAGAAGATGGTGCAAGTGTTTGGACCTCTGCAAGCAGAGGCCTGAATGAGAGTCGTGGCTTCGGCTTGTCCCAGCACTGGCCACTGTGGCCATCTGGAGAGTGAACCAGCAAATGGTTCACTCTCTCTCTCTCTCTCTCCCTCTCTCTGCAACTTTGATTTTCAAAAATAAACAAACAAATAAATAAATTTTTTTAAAAAGCTTCAAAAATCTTTACAAAAGGGCATTTAAAAATGCCTCTTAGATAGTCATTTTTCCTTGTATTTTATTTTATTTTATTTTTTTATTTGACAGGTAGAGTTAGACAGTGAGAGAGAGAGAGGCAGAGAGAAAGGTCTTCCTTCCGTTGGTTCACCCCCCAAATGGTCGCTAAGGCTGGTGCACCGCGCTGATTCGAAGCCAGGAGCCATGTGCTTCCTCCTGGACTCCCATGGGGTTGCAGGGCCCAAGCACTTGGGCCATCCTCCACTTCCTTCCCAGGCCACAGCAGAGAGCTGGACTGGAAGAGGAGCAACCGGGACTAGAACCCGGCGCCCATATGGGATGCTGGCGCCGCAGGCGGGGGATTAACCAAGTGAGCCAGTGCGCCAGCCCCTCTCCCAATTTTATTTTAACAAGTGGAGGCCATCGGAGAGGATGGTAGAGACACTGATGAATATTTTAATTCTGAAAATAGGTTTGCAAGTCCTGAATATACTTTGCCAATTATCAACAGTAGCCTAGCTTTCATCCTTAGTTCATTGCTCGCAGATGAAAAGAGAGCCAGCAAGAGATGCCGCTGGTGCTCACAGACCTGACATGACCCTGTGGCTGCCTGTGGCAGGGTGAAGGTGTTTTACTGGCCACGGTGAGGGTGATCTGCCCTGTGTGTAGAAGGTGAGCACCTCCTGAGAAGTCAAACTTCTGAGATCAATGTTTGGGGCCCGTCAAGAAGACGTTGAATTCTCGTAACTGCTTCCTGTCCTGCCTGACACTGAATTTTATTTTCCACTTTACAGTTTACTTGTCACTCTCATAAATCCATTTTGTATTAGCTACATTTATAAATGGGAAAATTATGAAAATAACATCATCAGCTTATGATAATTAATTCCCATCATATATACCAAGAACTTAATGGAGGTATGTGGCACAAAATAAAAGATTAATAAAGGTTAGCAGTGATTGTTTTTATCGTTGTTATTATTGTTACTAATCATTGAGTTGATACTAGCTGTTGGGTTTCTATTATACATTTTCAGCATTCCAGGTTCTGGGGATCTAGCAGTGAATCAAACAAAGGTCCCTTTTCTCATGTGTATTATATTCAAATAGCTGACCACAAAAATACGATAATATGGTTTAGGACTTTGGTTATCAGTGCTGGGTAGGAAATGGAAGCGAGTAAAGAGAGAGAGGATGAGGCAGCTTGAGGTAGGAGAAAAGGGGTTCTGTCCCACAGCTGTGTGATCAGTCTAATTTGAGCAGTGTCCTGAATGATGTTCGTGAGGAAGAATGTCTTGTGGATCATTCCTGGAGAAAGGAATAAAAGTGGAGAACGTCTGAAGTGCATATAGTGTTCGTGAGTGACCCCAAGGACCAGGGTGGCTGGAACAAAGCGGACATCAGGAAGAGAAGGCAGGACCGGTCATCTAGGGCCCTATTTTATTTTCCCGTTTTGGCAATCTTTCAAATTCACAATTTGCAAAGACACCAGATGTCTTTCTAAAATGAAATTTAACAACACTACTGCATTGCTTTAAAAGCTTTTAGGAGAGACTGCGTTTCAGCCTAGTAGCTAAAATGTCTCACGTCGCAGTGCCTGCATTTGATACCTGGCTCCAGAACCCCCAGCAGACCGTAGGATGTAGCAGGCGATGGCTCAAGTGATTGAGTTTCTGTCACTCACATGGGAGACCTGGATTATGTTGCCAGCTCCCGGCTTCAGATGCAGCCCAAATCATCACTTCTAGGGCTCCTTTGAAAATGTTCAGGGATACCGCCTGTTCTTTGATTCTTTCTGTGGTCATGCAGTGCCTTGCATTTTATGCTGCCAAAGCCCCAAATTTGTTCATCCAAGCACAGCACGCTGCTTTTATCATTTACTGTCTCATATTTCTGGAATCTCTTTTCTCCCAAGTCTTATGTATTTTATCATGGAAATTTGTCTCAATTGTCACTTCCTTTGAGAAGCCTTATCTAACCAAGTCAGGGTTGGAATCTTGTCCTTTCTTCCTGTGCATATGTGCTATCCTGTATTTAACACCTCCACTGGGTGACGGGATTTAACTTCCAGGTTAGCCACTGCCGGTGACATACTATAGACCTTCAATATTGACTTAACAGATAAATAAAAAATAAATAAAATCTGCCTAAGAAGTTTTCTGATGTTTTTCCCTTGCAACAGAATGTCTACATGCATTTATAAATGTGTCAAATATTTTATGGAAAAATCAGAATAACCTTGGTTTTCGTATCTCAATGCTTTAATATCTTCAGTATTGAAGCAAACTGGAGCATTTGCCTAAAATCCAATTACTTTCAGCATTTCAAGCACATATGTACTTAGTGTAACTTCATAAAACCTTGTTAAGCATTTACCAATAAGTGTGGGATATTCTTTCTCAGACAGGCACTTGCTGTGTTGAAGGGTGAAGGCTATTTCTTTGTCTGAACTATCATTGTAGAACTCAGATATTGATTTTGAGTATTAAATCCCCTAAACATTGATTCTAAATGCTTTCTAATGATTCAGACGACTCTAGATTACTGAACACAGTGGGAAAAAAAATCACTTTATCCTGGTCAAATAAATGTTTTCATAGCTTGACTAAGAGAACTGGAGTCTATTGCTGAAACCAAACAACACATTCTACTTATGTATTTTAATTCTCAAAATATAAGTTGCTGACCTCAGAAGTACGAAGCTGATAGACAATAATAAAAAAGCGCCATTTGCTAAAATACTCTACTGGAGAACAGAGGAACTTTTTAAAAAGATTGCTTTTCCTATGTGTCCCTGAAGTAATCCTCTGGATTCAGTCCTCTGGATGGTGAAGTATTTTGTAACAGCCAGTTTGCATTCTACAACAGAGTATTCAGTGTTCATTCATAAACTAATGCACTTTCAATCAACAGATAACACAAGATTTTTAATAAGGGAATATTTATTATAATCATACAATTGTATATCAGAAAAATGCCCTCCAGCAAGTCTTTATTTTTCTGTGCTTTGTAGAATTGTGTGCTGTAACTCTGACATGGGGTTATCTCATCAAAAGAAGCACAAGCCATTTTTACTTCTCCAGTTTAATTGGAAAAAGCTTATTCCAAAAAAAGAATGTGGATGAATGCTTAGTAAATGGCTTTTAAAACATATTATCATTTTTTCAGAAATTTGCAGGTTCCCTGGAATATTAAGTTCAAGGCTTACATTGTATGCTCAAAATATCTAGGAAAATTTTGCACCAAACTTATCAATGCTTAGTGATTACTTATGGCACAGAAGGTTTTTCTCATTGTGTATGCAAATAGTGGAGCATTTTGTTCTGCAATAAGGGGTTTTATACTTTTCTTTTGATGTATAGCCTCAAATTCTGTATTCTATATTGTATTCTACTCACCCATGAAGAAAAATTTAACATCAAAATTTCTAAATCATTATGGCTTATTAATTTAATACAAAAGAATTGTTAATATAAACAAAATAACAATTTTTGAATAAATAAACATGGAAAATAATATTATTCCTGAAGCTGGACTGGCAGAAAGCTTATAAAATGACAAGCCATTCTTATTCATTCCTGCTCTAAGGATATTAGGAAACTTTTTTTTGACATATTTTTTCTTCGATTAATCAGTAAATGTTCTTGTTAATCAGCGAATTTTAAATTTGATAAATCTGTCAAGCCCATAATGTATCAAGGTATGATCAAACTGTGATCCTTCCCTTGAATACAGTGGGAGAAACAAGGTATTCTTTTTTTTTTTTTACAGGCAGAGTTAGACAGTGAGAGAGAGAGACAGAAAGGTCTTCCTTTTTCCATTGGCTCACTCCCCAAATGGTTGCTACAGCCGGTGCACTGCGCCGATCCGAAGCCAGGAGCCAGGTGCTTCCTCCTGGTCTCCTATGTGGGTGCAGGGCCCAAGCACTTGGGCCATCTTCCACTGCCTTCCTGGGCCACAGCAGAGAGCTGGACTGGAAGCAGAGCAACCTGGACAGAACTGGCGCCCCAACCAGGACTAGAACCCCGGGGTGCCGGCAATGCAGGCAGAGGATTAGCTGATTGAGCCGCGGCGCCAGCCTACATTTTTATATTCATATAAAATGAAGAAATAGTCATGGATTACATGGATTTTTTTTTCTTTTCAACTGTTATTTAATAAATATAAATTTCCAAAGTACAACTTTTGAATTATAACAGCTTTTCCCTCTATAACCTCTCTCCCACCAGCAACCATCCCATCTCCCACGCCCTCTCCCATCCCATTCTTCATCAAGTTATTTCTCTTGGCAAAGTCCCTAATTGCACGATCCAAGAGCATAGTGTGTTTTGGAATGGAGCAACTAGGTCATAGACATTCTCATGTCCTGACTGTCCTTTGCCCTGTGTCCACTTAGTTCCTTGTTGGAGAATGTGGAGGAAACCTCATCAGCCTGGTTATTCTCCTTTTTCTTGCCAAAGTGGTGGCATGTGGCAGGAAGTAGAGGGGATGTTAATAACTTGCTTTAAAAAAACAAAACAAAACAAAAATCACCTAAGACAGATGAGGCCTTATTTGTGTGCTTGCCCCACAAAAGCTAATGCTCACCCCATTGCTTAGGCAATACCTGACCTAGGACATTGTAAAATAATGTCATTGCTTCCCATGGAGTTTAAAGATTCCATGGTTGCCAACCGTGTGTTCCTTGTGATTCCCGTAGCTGTTTTCACTGAGAAGACAAAGGCTAAGAACATGGGGGTGGGGAGCCATGATTCAGTATCAGAGAAGTGCCATGCTGAAAGTCTTTTAAAGTTGAATTGTCCAATAAATTTTTAAAAATAAAGCTGAAATTCAATATAAGATTTGCTTGAGGTTACATGGCATTATCAGACTAACCTGTAGTCCTTGTGACCTGTTCAGCATTCTGCTCACTTTCTGACTCATGGAAAGATCAGTTCAGTTGAAAAAGTAAGCTGTCCTTAGATTCTAGAGAATCTGTAACTGAGCAGAAGTTGCCGAGGCCACCCTGGCTCTCAGGGACTGTGAACTGACCTGCAGAACTTAAGGGCAAGTGAAATGATTGGGCCAGCTGAGTTTTGCAAAACTAGTAAAAAGGGAAAACAGATCTATCCTATAATAGAAGACCCAGGATCAAAAGTTCTAGAGGGAGGTGTCTTGTCATAGAATCTTAATTCTCATGAAATGGGCTTGAGGTGTGATGGGTCAAACTTCCACCTCCCAGGCAGTCCTTTGAGAGTGATTCAGCTGGCTCTGGCCCTGGCCCTGGCCCTCCTGCTGAGCGAGGCAGTTCAATAACAGGTGAACTCAAGATCATGCCCTGGGAAGCATGGTGCTTTAGGGTGCTGCCTATTCCTTTCATTATTATAGACTTTTCCCACATTTATGGTTAGGAAGGGTAAAGTAGATTGCTGTTAGAGGTAGAATCCTGCCTAAGGCAAGGTGGGACCTCTTGAGGCAGAGATGTCTGCACTCAGTTGTTGCATTAAGCTTGTGTTTTGTCACAGAAACCCTTCAGTTGCTTTCATCTGCTGAATACATTTGCCAGCAACACAGGGTTGCACAGGATCCCTGTTCAACATCACTGTCGTCTTACGCTCATCAGAGTATTTTGGGGTATGGATCTTTCCTTTCTCCATTTTGTAACTGCCTTATTGAAAAGTAAGTGCCCTTCTATTCCAGGCCTCCTCATATTGTACTTGTTTGCTACCAAATTTGATTTTATAATATATGGCTCTGTACTGTTTGAAAGGCTCTCAATTCTATGAGGTCTTTAGTATGTATGTGACTTTTCATGTTGCAGTATCACAGAGATGAGATGGCCCGACTTTCGCTCTTAATAAATAATCTGAATGAGTAAGAAAAAAAAAGATTCATTTTCAATTATCCTTATATACAGAAGATTAATTTAGTATACACTAAGTAAGGATTTCAACAGACTGCACTCACAAAGACACACAAAGTATAGAGTAATGTTTGGGTAGTAGTTTTACCGTTAATTCACATAGTATATCACCTTAAGGACAGAGATCCTACATGGGGAGCAGGTGCACAATGACTCCTGTTGTTGATTTAACAATTGACCTCTTATTTATGACGTCAGTAAGCACCTGAGGCTCTTGTCATGAGCTGCCAAGGCTATGGAAGCCTCTTGAGTTCACTAACTCCGATCTTATTTCAACAAGGCCATATTCAAAGTGGAAAATTCTTCTCCCTTCAGAGAAAGGTACTGCCTTCTTTAATGGCCCATTCTTTCCACTGGGATTTCATTCACAGAGATCTTTCATTTAGATTTTATTTTGTTTTATTTTATTTTAATTTTTGCCACAATGTCTTGGCTTTCCGGATGACATGGATTTAAAAGAAGTAGGAATTGGTAAAACAATGATGATCGTGTAAGAGAGTTGTAGGAAGTAATGAAACAGAAAAAGCCTTTAGATAGGAAAACACTGCCCACATCCAGTGAAAAACAATCTGACAATAAAATCAATTCACGTGAGTAATTTTTCTGGGGAATATAATGTGGAGAAGTTGAATTCGATATTAAAATAGAGGATCAAGATTGCCATGGTGAGTCTTCTGTTCATCCTCTGCAGCCAAGGGAGAGCTCATCAAGCTGTTTGAGCACTGATTTAACAGGATATCCTCTTTCTCTGATGGTGTTGTGTAGACGAGATTGTAACAGAGACCACATCCTTCTCTACTGTGGGCCGACTCTGATAAGTTGTCTCCCTGTAGCAGGTATTCACCTCAAATGTACATGTGGATTGTGTGCTCTCTAGAAGCACCGGAAGAAACATAAGAATTTATTTATTGAAATTTCTATCTAAATCATGACAGCCTATATATTTTTTACAACCAAATATGGGCTTGGCATTGGGACTCTTGCTGAGTCCATGGAATGAGCGTGGGTGTTTCCTTGGAGGCTTCATTTCCCAGAGAAGCATGTTTCTCACCGTTGCTTTCTCTGTTACATACATTTTCTGCTTGTTCAGTATTTCGTAACTGTGCACCAACCTGTCCCAAAGACAGTTGCTGTTATAATAAAACATACTTGAATTATAAAGGTTTACAGTATTTTTATCGAGATAAGTCATTACCATGAAAATCTGTAAAGTTCAGCATTTTACCAGTTACTTCCTTGTCGTCCTTAAAACAGCTGTGACACTTAAAGCTGGATTATGCATTTTTATTTTACAAAATGTTGTTCTGAATTTGTTGACATTTTGTTGAATGACAAGTGACTGCCAGTAATAATCCACTGATGAGATGTTATAAAATTGAAAATAAATATAAAAGTTCTGTTATATCAACAGAAAAGTGACCTTTTTTAGTAATCAGTGAGACAGTCAATGCTTTTCAAAATAAACTTGTGCTATAGGCAGTGTCATTTTGAAACCAGGTGTTTGGAATTATGTGTTATCTTACAAATTTATTGTCATAATAAGGTTAGTAAGTAATTTATGTTTTTTTAACTTATTTGAGAGGGAAGGAGAGGAAGAAGGAGTAGAGAGTCAGAGAGGGGGAGAGAGGGAGGAAGGGAGAGGGAGGGGGAGAGAGAGAGAGAGAGAGAGAGAGAGAGAGAGAGAGAGAAATAGAGAGAAATAGAGAGACCTTCCAGTGCTGATTCACTTCCAAATGTTCACATTGGCTAAGCCTGAGTCAGGATGAAGCCAGGAACCAGAAACTTAATCCAAATCTCCCACATGGTTGTCAGGACCCCAATCACTTGAGCCATCAACTTCTTCCTTCTGAGCTGCACATTAGAAGGAAACAGGAATTGGAAGTGGAGCTGGGACTTGAACACAGTTATCCAACATGAGATATGTATATCCCAAGCAGCATCTTATGTTTTACTAAATGCCTGCCCCCATAAGGTTATTTTTAAATCATAATGCAACATACACTTTTAAAAAAGACAGTTGGGAATAAAATTTGTAGTCTCTTTAAAAATCCTCTAAATGAATAGATTCAAGAGTGATATAAACAGATTTACTATTTCAAACATTTCACATTTGTTTCTAAATACTTATTATTAACATAAAAAATCCTGTAAATATTTGGATGGATTAAATATATTGATTCACACAAAGTCATTATCAACAGTGATGATCTTTTAGGTCTACACATCTTAAGTCGTTCAAGTATGACATTCTTGGAAAACAGTTGTGTAATCAACTTGCTAAACCTCAGATTTTTAAAAAAAGTGATAAAAATAAAGAAACATAATCCATCATATTTCTATAATTAAGATAATGTTGATATTGTATCTAGGGGATTTAAGATCTTTAGTAACTTAATATCAAAATATGCTATACATGTATTCCTTTTAAAATATCAAGTTTTACGCATGAGTTGTAATGCATATAATGGTTACAAATACATTATGTTTGCTGCTAAATTCATATTAATTTTTGAGATGATTCATTGTCCAGCTTAGCAATGCCTACATTTATGGCACAAACTCCTTCATTCAAATAAAATATTACTGAAGCTCCTACAACATATCTAAATAACACACAAAATTATTTGCTGATGACAAATTTGCTTTAGGGCATGTGTGAGAAATGCCAGTCATTCAGCATTGTCTTTCCTGAATCTTCTCAGCAGTTGGCATGCCCTGAACACTAATGGCGCAGTCTGAGAAGCATTGATCCAAACAAGAAAGTTTGCTTGAGAATTGGCGTTGGCATATATCACATGGTCCAACTTTTGGATTTGTAAACTTCCATTTGTAAAATTAACTTCATATTCTTTTCAATCCTAGCACTTTATTCTTCTCCTGCCTGGCACCATCCTAACAGGAAAGACACATTTTATGAACTATCAACCACTGGAAAGAAAACTTAATTTTTAACATTCACTGGCATACTTGGATTTGAGTGGGATCAAAAGTGCTAAGTCCTTATCACAGAAAACTATGTGCAGTATAGGGACTATGTGGTCACATTCAGGCTTGCCACATTTTGTTTCCCTACTTTCTTTGTTTGGAAGATAGTTCAGGAAATATTCCAGCATATGGATCTGCTTGATGCAGAGAACAGTTGAGTACAACACAAATACTGGTTTGACTGGACTTGGCTGCTTGATCAACCTCTGGACTCTACATTTCGGGTTCCTGAGAAGAATTCCTATCCCTGCAAACATCCTCTTAACCATTAGAAAAAGCATTTCAACAATCATCCCTCCAGCTTGATGTTGGTGCTGATGAGGGACGGTTGACAGGCATTGACTGTGACCATGTATTTTAAGTCTGAGATACAGAAACCATCATAGTTTGTCCAGTCCTTCGAAATCCTCAGGTAGAGACATGCATATCTTGTAATCCGACTTATGATTCGATTTTTATGTATATTGAACAAGCTAGAAGGGAATTTAAAAATCATTGAGTAGAACCAGAATACCTTCCTGGAATACATTCAAAGCAATTATTAGTAGTTATTTAAAGTACAATAAGCACTGCTAGATTTTCTTATATTTAAAATAAACTATAATTTTACTTAATAGCAGATTATAGGAATACAAATAATTCAAACAGGAAACACATGCAGATGATGAAAATTTCCCTAAATTATTGATAATCACATTATAATATCTTTATCTCTACTTCTTTTAAGGTTGGGGACATTGATTTTTGTAACTAATATCTAATGCATTGTTTTGAGAAACATTCCCCTCACACCTAATCTATGGTTCCAGGTCTCCAGCCACAGGGTGATTCTGTGGTTCACTGTGGTTAAAGAAGAAACTCCTTTTCCAAGCCCCAGTATCGGCAAGCTAAGTATTGCCTTGTAACTAAGTCTGTCCATTCGAGTTACATCATGGACAATTAAGAAAATAAAAGAAAATTGGAGCCCTGTGTCTGGTTTCATTGAAAACTAGCTGTGTTTTTTGGTAAAATTAGTCAATATATTTACCTTATCTTTTTTTTTTAAGATTTATTTATTTACTTGGAAGTCAATGCTACACAGAGAGAGAAGGAGAGGCAGAGAGAAAGAGATCTTCCATCCACTGGTTCACTTCCTGTTGACCACAACAGCTGGAGCTGCACCAGTCAGAAGCCAGGAGCCAGGAGCTTCTTCCGGGTTTCCCACGCAGGTGCAGGGGCCTAAGGACTTGGGCTTCTTCTACTGCTTTCCCAGGCCATAACAGAGAGTCAAATTGGAATTGGAGCAGCTGGAACTCAAACCAGCGCCCACATGGGATGCTGGCACTGCAGATGGCATCTTTACCAACTATGCCACAGCCCACAGCACCAGCCCCTATTCTCTTCTTAAACTTCTCCATTAATATGATAATTTCTTTATATTGCTTGATTATTTTATTAATTAACTTTTTCCATTTTTTTTTTTTTGCTTAAGTTCTGTTGAGCTTCATTTTAAATGAAAGTCCGCCAACCATCTGATTGCTTACATATGTAAACATGTGTATCAGCGTTATAATGCATTAAAGGTGGTCAGGCATTCTTTGACATCCCTCCACCTGAAATGTGGGGGCTGGTTTCCATCCTCCTGAATACCAGCTTTAGGCACAGTGGCTGATACCTGTCAGTTCGGCACTCCCTGTATGAGGCCCAGCAGTTTCCATTTTCTTTTTCTTAGATCCCCGAACCTTCACTCAATAAATATGAGTACTTTGTGTTCAGAATTTGAAAGCCCAAGGAAACCACAAGAAGTCAAGATAGGAGAGCAAAGGTGTGGGCAGAGAACGAGGAGCTGCACAGTCCCCAGCTGCGCCATGCCTGGTCATTCAGGGGTCATCCCTGCAGGTTCTCAGAAGTTGTGGTTCTGAGATAATCTCCTGAGCCCTGCCTAGATGCCTGACCCACTTAGCATTGAAATAAAATAATATAAATTATCTTTTTCACTATTGGACAAAACAGAAAATATCTGGCGTGATAATTATGAGTGACATACTTTCCATTATGTTATTCATTTTTACAGTTTTATGTCTTTAGATGTTGTAATTTCTGCAAATAGACAAAGAGAAAGCAGGGTAATACATATTACCAATAAATAACTGTAGCTTTAGTTGGGTTTATAACAGCTCTTAAGGCCTGTAAAAGAGAATCCTAGTCCATTATTGGTTGCATCAGATGTAGGCTGAGGCTACCATACTCATTTCAAGTTGCTTTTAGGCAATACCCATATTCTTCAAATTTCCATTTTCTTTCCATATATTTGCAAAATGGTACCACATTTGTGAATATTTTTATATCACTTAGAGCTTGCATAACATACTATGACCATTTCCGAGCCAGTAAATATCCTCATATAAATAATTCATGTATCTTCACAGTATTTCACAGTTTTACTAAAATATACTGTGACTTAAAATTTACTTATTTTATTTACTTATTTTTATTAATATAAAGAGAGTAAATTTCATGTATTTCATTCTAAGAGCATAGTGATACGTCCTTCTGCCTCTTCCTTCTCTTATTTCTTTAATTTTTTTGCTATAATATCTTTTCAATTTACTTTATAATCACCAGTTTAATGCTCCATTAAATAAAGAATTCAGCAAGAAAAAAGTAGAAAGACCATTGTTCCACAGGAATATAGACCAGGGCTATAAACAATAATTAAATCCCAAGAAGCCAATTTCACTCATATACATTAGTTGTGTTTTGTTTTTCGTCCTCTGTGTATTAGCTACCATCAATCAGAGAACACTTGATATTTTCTTTTTGGGTCTGGCTTTTTTTACTAAGTACAATGGTCTGCAGCTGCATATATTTTGTTGCAAAGACAGAATTTCTTTTTTTATAGATGAGTAGTATTTCTGATTGTTTGATATGATGAAATGGGGAAATGTCACCAGATATTAAATTGACTTTGATATGTATGACTCACAATGTCAATGATACAGCTGAATTTTGAGGTTTGGAACTCTGTGGCACATCCTGGGCTTGAGAAATGTGGCCAAGAATATATGAAGAACACAAAGAAGTCCACAGAATCTGTTCACACCTGCTTCCTCTTTTCATTCAGAAAGTGGACCACTCTCCACTTCCAGACTCAGTCAGGGGTGATATTTCCTCTTTTAAGTAGGGTTAAAAATAAGTGTATCTGGCCAGTGCTGTGGCTTTTGGGCTAATCCTCCACTTGTGTTGCTGGCACTCTAGGTTCTAGTCCCTGTTGGGGCGCCGGATTCTATCCCAGTTGCTCCTCTTCCAGTCCAGCTCTCTGCTGTGGCCTAGGAAGGCAGTGGAGGATGGCCCAAGTGCTTGGGCCCTGCGCCCGCATGGGAGACCAGGAGGAAGCACCTGGCTCCCGGCTTCGGATCAGCGCAGCGCCAGCCATAGCAGTCATTTGGGGGTGAACCAAAGGAAGGAAGACCTTTCTCTCTGTCTCTCTCTCTCTCTCACTGTCTAACTCTGCCTGTCAAAAAAAAAAAATGTGTACCTGCTTTAGAAATGTATCTATCCATTGTATTTAAAAGGAAGTGGGAGGGAGAGCGGCAAGATGGCGGAATAGGAAGGGAGCACACCGATAGTCTGGGGAGAGACAGTTTAATAAAAGTGGAGATACTGCAGGTTCAAGGAAGAGTAGGGGAAGAAACAGCAGAAAACCCTTCCGGAACTGGAGATTCACAGTGGACCTGCGTGGAGAGTGTGGGAGCCCACAGTTTGGGACACCAGCAGCAGATTCAACACACCAGCGCTGGAACGCGAGGTGAGCAGAACCTCAATAGCCCGAGATACCAGGAGGGAAGTGGAAAAGGGAGCCTAGAGCGAACAAGGCTTAAAACCCTACAGGGAAAAGTTCACCAGGCTAACTAGAAGAGAGAGAGAGAGGGAAAAAAAAAAAAAAGTGACCCGTACGGACACGAGCTTCTCTCTCTCCACTCACCTCTCAAAGGTGAGCAAGACAAAGAGCAGGCGCCATTTTGGAATACGTCATAAGCAGGGCGACCTCGAGTCGGCACCGGCCCCGAGCCTAGCAGAAAAACCTGACTCTGGGTGGGAGGGGTGAAATAACAGGAGATTAGAACCTAATGAATGTGTGGTGCTAATGAACTGAGACTGTGAAAAAAGAGACGGTGGGGGAGAGAACTCACGGAAATCACGAATTCATGTGAGTACTCTCCAGAGACACTACAGTTCAGTAGCCTAGGCAGCCCAGTGGGAGACTACAGCAGAATCTCAGCCCACACAAAGGGCCGCAAAGATTCCTTCTCTGGTCCTTGGGAAAGAGCTTCCGAACTCTGGCTCCTGTGGGTATATCATTCGCCTGCTAACCACCCCCAATTCCATTCAGCTGTGTGGAATTACTTCCCTTTTGAACCAAAAAAAAAAAAAAAACTAACAGAGAGAGATTTACCACGCCTAACCTGGGAGTGACCCCTTTGACACACCCTCAACACTGAGGAACCAAACAGAGCTCTCAGGCCACACCCATCTCAAGCCTCTAAGGCTCCATCAAAAGCAGACAGTCCACTTAATCTAGAGTCATAGTATAACAAGAAAAAAACACCACAGTGAAGAAACCAATATGCCAAACAACAAACGCAAAAACCGAGGTAATAAGAACAAGGAAGACACTATGGCATCCCCAAATGAAAAAGACACCCCAATTCAAGATTACGAAGATGATGAGATAGAAGAGATGCAAGAAGCAGATCTCAAAAAATTGATAAGAACACAAAGAAGTACTCAAAAACAAATTCTTGAACTACAGAAATCCTTAATGGACAAGGTAGAAAATCTCTCTCGTGAAAATGAAACATTAAGGAGAAATCAAGCTGAAATGAAACAACTAGTAGAACATGAAACTGTGATAGCGATGAGAAATCATAATGAAGTGAAGAATTCAATAGATCAAATGAAAAACACATTAGAGAGCCTTACAAACAGAATGGGTGAGGCAGAAGAGAGAATATCGGACTTAGAAGACAGAGCACAGGAAACTATACAGTCAAACCAAAGAAAAGAAGAGGAAATTAGAAATCTAAAAAATATTGTTGGGAATCTACAGGATACTATTAAAAAACCCAACATTCGAGTTCTAGGATTTCCTGAAGGCATGGAGAGGGAGAAAGGATTAGAATGCCTTTTTAGTGAGATAATAGCAGAAAAGTTCCCAGTTTTGGAGAAAGACAGAGATCCTAGTACAGGAAGCTCATAGAACCCCTAGGAAACATGACCAAAAGAGGTTCTCACCACGACATGTTGTAATTAAACTCACCACAGTGAAACAGAAAGAAAAGATCCTAAAATGCGCAAGAGAGAAACGTCAAATTACACTCAGAGGATCTCCAATTAGACTCATGGCAGACTTCTCATCAGAAACCCTACAAGCTAGAAGGGAATGGCGAGACATAGCCCAGGTACTTAGAGAGAAAAACTGCCAGCCCAGAATATTATATCCTGCCAAGCTCTCATTTGTGAATGAAGGTGATATAAAGACCTTTCATAACAAACAAAAATTGAAAGAATTTGTTGCCACTCGCCCAGCCCTGCAAAAGATACTTAAAGATGTGTTACACACAGAAACACAGAAACACGGCCATCAACATGAAAGAAGATAAACGAAAGGAACCTCACAGCAAAAGATCACAGGGAATTCAAAGCATACATTTGGATAAAGAAATTATGGGACATGTACTCTATAGAATACTATACAGCAGTCAAAAACAATGAAATCCGGTCATTTGCAAAAAGATGGAGGAATCTGGAAAACATCATTCTGAGTGAATTAAGCCAGTCCCAAAGGGACAAATATCATATGTTCTCCCTGATCGGTGACAACTAATTGAGCACCAAAGGTGAAACCTATTGAAGTGAAATGGACACTATGAGAAACAGTAACTTGATCAGCTCTTGTGCTGACTGTTGTTGTACAATGTAATACTTTATCCATTTTAGTAATTTTTTTATTCTAGTACTATTGGTTGAACTCTGTAATTAACAAACAATTATTCTTAGGTGTTTAAATTTTAACTGAAAAGTGATCCCTGTGAAATATAAGAGTGGGAATAAGAGAGGGAGGAGATGTACAATTTGGGACATGCTCAATCAGTCATGCCCCAAATGATGGAGTTAGAAACAGGCCAGGGAATTCCAATACAATCCCATCAAGGTGGCATGTACCAAGGCCATCTCACTAGTCCAAGTGATCAATTTCAGTTCACAATTGGTCACACTGATAGGTCTAAGAGTCAAAGGGATCACACAAACAAGACTAGTGTCTGCTAATACTAACTGATAGAATCAAAAAGGGAGAGAATGATCCAACATGGGAAGCGAGATACACAGCAGACTCATAGAATGGCAGATGTCCTAAATAGCACTCTGGCCTCAGAATCAGCCCTTAAAGCATTCAGATCTGGCTGAAGAGCCCATGAGAGTATTTTAGGCATGGAAAGCCAAGACACTCTGGAAAAAAAAGAAGACCTAAATGAAAGATCTCTGTGAGTGAGATCCCAGTGGAACGAATGGGGCCATCAAAGAAGGAGGTACCTTTCTCTGAAGCGAGGAGAGAACCTCCACTTTGACTATGACCCTGTCGGAATAAGATTGAAGTCAGCGAACCCTAAAGGCTTCCATAGCCTTGGCAACTCATGAGTAGAGCCTAGGGAGATTACTGAGGCCATAAACAAGAGTGTCAAATTGTTAAGTCAACAACAGGAGTCACTGTGTACTTACGTCTCATGTGGGATCTGTCCTTAATGTGTTGTCCAATGTGAAGTAATGCTATAACTAGCACTGAAACAGTATTTTACACTTTGTGTTTCTGTGTGGGTGCAAACTGATGAAATCTTTACTTAGTATATACTGAATCAATCTTCTGTATATAGATAATTAAAAATGAAAAAAAAAATCTTGGTGTTAAATTGGAAATTGCCTAGAAAATTAATCAATTTTTTAAAAAAATATATCATGTAGGATCTCTGTCCTTAATGTGCTATACATTGTGAATTAATACTATAACTAGTACTCCAACAGTATTTTTCACTTTGTGTTGCTATGTGAGGGCAAACTGTTGAAATCTTTACGTAATATATACTAAACTGATCTTCTGTATATAAAGAGAATTGAAAATGAATCTTGATGTGAAGCAAGGGGAGAGGGAGTGGGAAAGGGGAGGGTTGCGGGTGGGGGGAAGTTATGGGGGGGGGAAGCCATTGTAATCTATAAGCTGTATTTTGAAAATTTATATTCTTTAAATAAAAGTGTTATAAAAAAATAAATAAATAAAAGGAAGTGGGGAAGTGGAGAGAGAAATCTATTTGGAGTTCACTCCCCAAATGCCCATAACATCTAGGGCACAGCAAGGCTGAATTAGGTTGAGGGAAACTGAATCCTGGCCTCCCAGCAGTGATGGTCTAGTTTGCACAGTTTGAAATACTTCCCTGCAAGGTGCTCATTAGCAGGAAGCTGGAATAGGGAACAGAGCCTGGACTTGAACCCAGTGGTCTGATGAGGGGTGTGAGTCACGTGCTGTTGGTGACCGATGAAATTATGCTCAGTTCTTGAAATCTCAAACACAATTTCCATCTTTAGAATTCTGTTTGCCAACAAAAGACACTGACAGAGGATTAAATGACTTATGGTGAATGTGAAATCAAATATTCCTTAACTAAGTTTTTTGTAATTTTGTATTTATTCTCCCAATAATAGAATTACATATATGATTTATAAACAGTTGTAAAGAGGAAAGTGGGTGTAAACTAATACTGCAATTTTTATAGTTTTAATACACAATATCACATATCCTGACAAATCTTGCACAGATTATACAGAAATAGCAAATTATGGTGATACAGCAAATACCTTGATTTGTATTGGTAATTGTAATTCTTTTTACCAAATGTGGATATTTAGAAGGAAGTCACGTTGGAATGGAGATATCTACATTAAAAAGTAAATATAATCTGAAATCATTAAATATGTAAAAGCCGAACTAAGCAAAAAAGTGCAAAGGTTTTCAAGGGTTTCAGTAATTCCAATAGAATACACTTGAATGAGAAAATGGGAGCCTGAGCTGTGGTAAAGCTGATGCCTTGTTTCCCTATCTGTGGTAACTAGTAGTTTACCTGAAAGGTAATTGATGCATTTCAATGATAGGATTTTGACAACCCTTGTCTTCATTGTTTAGGAACAGTTTGTTTGTTTGTTTATTTTTCATACTATTTGCTGAACTCTTTATTTAGTGTAGAGTTAATCTTATGTGTGTAAATTAACTGAAAATAGATGTTTGTAAAAACTAAGAATGGGAATAGGAGAGGGTGGAGGAAGAAGGGTGGGATGTTGGCAAGAAGGAGGGTAGGGTGGGAAGGACCACTATGTTCCTAAATTTGTATATATGAAATGCATGAAGTTTGTATTCTTTAATTAAAAGTGTTCTCTAAAATCTTCATGGAAAATGTACATGATGAAAAAACTATGCATGGATTTAAAAAAATGATACATACACCAAAGTCTTTTCATGCTCTTTCGATATAATCATAGTTTATCATTTCACACCCTTTCTCAGTTTCTTCTAGCTCTCATTTTCAAACTAACATTCTTTATCTTACATATAAACATGGACTCATCAATGAACAAAATAACTTGTATACTTATTCCAATTCGACTAGCTTGATGATTTCCATGAATGGGTAGCATTTATACACAAGGCAGAAAAGTAAATTTTGAATTCTTCAACATTTTCTAATCTCTGAAACTTGTCTGCAGAGGAATTAAAGCCGCCCAGTGAAGTATGGATACGATTAAGACCTTTGTCTTCTCAATTTACTTGGCTGTCTATAGATACTTTCACCACGGTTAATATTTAATAGGCAGAATCTTCCAAGAAGTCATGAGGACAGCATTGCAAAAAACCAAAGTTCTTGAAGGATGGAGACACAATACAGCATGGAGGAGATGAGTTGCCTCCCAGAGTCTGAAGGCAAAGACCATAAGACACCAGCATAGGTACATTTGTTGGGAACCTCCCATCCTTGTAGACTTCCTCCATGCCTCCCATGACCCTTCACCAGCAGATGGCAGAGGCTTTTAAAGTTGCCCTGATTTGCTGTGAATAATGCTGCCGCTACATAGATGGCAGCATAAGCAGTTGCATTATTTACTAGAAATATATTGTGTGTAAAAATTGCATTTTAGTATATGTTGGATGAAGAGTCCATCTCCTAGATGTGTGATACATCTCTTAAAATACTGTGTTTATTTAGACATCGCAAACAGAATTCCTCTAGTGAATAAAGTGGTGAAAAAGAAATTCCTCCGGAAACAAATCAAATCTGAAATATTTGAGAAAGAAATTTTAAAAATAAGTTTATAATACTAATTTCAGAGCTATGTTGATTTATGTAATTGTCTTCTGTATCCAGAGATTATGTGGCAAATTGGGCAATTTATCTTAAGAAAATTTGATGTTACAATGCTGAAACATAGGAGAGATGGAGAAGATGGATATTTATATTGAAAAATCTGTTTTTTCAAAACAAAAGAATTATTCTAGGGATAGCGCAAAAGCAACTTTGTCAATAAATATTATAATATGCTTGATATAGGAGAGATTTTGTGTACAATTTTTACTATTTTTTAAAAATTTGTTTTTTGTATTTTATTTATTTAATTAATTAATTTATTTATTTTTGTTCAACAGGTAGAGTTATAGGCAGTGAAAGAGACAGAGAGAAAAGTCTTTCTTCCATTGGTTCACTTCCCAAATGGCCGCTATGACCGGCACGCTGCGCCGATCTGAAGCCAGGAGCCAGGTGCTTCTTCTTGGTCTCCCATGCAGGTGCAGGAGCCCAAGCACTTGGGCCATCCTCCACTGCCCTACCAGGCCACAGCAGAGAGCTGGACTGGAAGAGGAGCAGCAGGGACTAGAACCCGGCACCCAGATGGGATGCCAGCACCGCAGTTGGAGGATTAACCAAGTGAGCCAAGGCGCTGACCCATTGTTTTGTATTTTAATTGAAAGGTATAGAGACAGAAATGTAGAAACAAATGGAAATACAGAGAAGGAGAGGGAAGAGAGTGAGACAGAGACAGAGAAAGAGAGAGTGAGAGAGGGAGAGATCTTATACTTGCTGGTTTATTTCCCAAATTCTCACAATAGCCAGAACTGAGCCAAACACAAAGCCAGGTCTCCCAGGAGGGTGGCACAGACCCAAGTATTTGAGCAAAAACATGTTGTCTCCCAGGGTGTGCATAACTAGAAAACTGGATTGCAAGTGGAGCCAGGACATGAACAAAAACTGTGATATGGGATGCAGACATCCCAAGCAACATCTTGAGCTGCATCAAACTATGAGGCACAGGCCCAGGAGAGAGACCTGGCAGAACACGTCTCCCAGGCTCATGTGTAGTGAATCAGTGTCCTCATACACCAGGACACGTTTAAAGATGTGGATGTATCAGAGGAGATGTGTTTGGAAAGTTCACAGGAAAACTGGAAATTGGAGCAGTAATATCCACATTTAATTATCTTACTGTTAAAAAAAAGTTCATAAAATTGTGACTCTAAGACTCTTTGATGTATAGATTTAAATTTGAAGGATGAAACACATAAATCACAATAGAAGCATATAACATTGATTCTTATTCCTTTTAAGAGCTTTCATTTTTAAAAGTTGTTCTTCATAACAACTCTGTCTATTAACTATTAACTATTATGATTTCATCATATTATAACTTCAGATCATTAGTTTCTTTGAAAAATAATGCTCTTAGAAACAAAAGGAAAAGATCAGTTGATCTCAGCCTAAGTTTGTAACAAAAATCCACACTGAATCAGACACCAATGTTTGAAAACACTTTAGGAATACTTTAAATTCACATTCATATTTTTGTGGAATCACATATTCAAGTTTTCAAAATGAATGGAATATATTTGTTTCCATTAAAGTAAAAGTAATTTATACTTAAATCTTTTTTTAAAAAAAAATTTTAAGATTTGTTCTTTACTCTCTAGAGACAATAGGCCACTTCCTGGAACTATATGTGGTCAATAAATGCTTATATCATTAATAGTATCCCTGTTGATATTTAATATTCCCCTCTTAATTGATGGTTGTCAAGCTTTTCAATATTCTGTATATTTAATGTTGATGACACTGAAAATGTCCCCAAATCTTGAGCATATATTATGTTCTTAGTATCTTTTCAGATGTTGTAACAACTCATGTCATCTCCCACATAAATGTATGACCCTGGTAATTTATTATCACTTTATAAATGCAGAGGTGGAAGCTCAGACATAGAGGCAGTGTGTGAAAAACTTACAGCAAATTTAAAAAAAATTCAAAGAATTAATTTAGGTCCAAAGCTCTTTTGTTTTCTTTTTTATATTTTAAAACTACTATTCTTAGTGCAAACTTTGGCATTATTATCACACACAACTTAAAGATTTTCTGCCTAATTCCTGGTGTTTCTTTAGTGTTTTTCTTACCTGTACGTATACACACTTTAGAACTCATTGAGGATATTGTATCTTTTGAATGCAATATATCATTATTGTGTGTCTAAGAAGCACCTTAAATATTTATTTAAATAGAAAAAATGGATATTCTTAAAATTTGTAGAAATACCAAAGTAAATCCTTCTATTATATACACATAGGTATATACATTTATACATACATACATATGAGTATGTATTTATAGATTTATGCATTTAAAAGTTTGAGATACTACATGAGCTGGAGGTTATATAATTGTTAGAACTGTTATATAATTATTAGAATTAGTAGAACAAATAACTAATGAGCTTGAATAACACATTGTAAACACTATGTTTCTTTTTTTAAAAAAGATTTATTTATTTATTTGAAAGTCAGAGCTACACAGAGATAGAAGGGAGGCAGAGAGAGAGAGAGAGAGAGAGAGAGATCCTCCATCCACTGGTTCACTCCCCAGTTGGCCGCAACAGCCAGAGCTGAGCCGATCCAAAGCCAGGAGCCAAGAGCTTCCTCTGGGTCTCCTACACAGGTGCAGGGTCCCAAGGACGTGGGCTATCTTCAACTGCTTTCCCAGGCCATAGCAGAGAGCTGGATAGGAAGTGGAGCAGCCGGGTCTCAAACAGGCACCCATCTGGGATGCTGGCACTGTGGGCGGTGGCTTCTGGTCCCAACACTACGTTTCAATTCAAACAGTCTGTATATGTATACTTTTTAATAGTTTTGCAAACAGAATGTTTTAAATTAAAATTTATACAAGATGTTTTATTTCCTACTTTTTTTCGTTGTTAGCTGTATTAAATACAACCAAAACTTCTAAGGCGATGAAGAAGTGACAGAGTCAAAGTCACTTCCTCTGATATCCAACACTATTATAAATCTAGCATAAGACCCCTGGGATGATTTATAAGGTTGGATTACACAGAATAACATACAGAACATAGAGTCTCTGTGTAAACATGATAATAGCAGAGTTACACCATTTTTCCTTCACTTTTGGTCACTAGCCATTGTCAGAGAACCCATATCAATTGAAAATAAATCTTGATGAAGAACGGGATGGGAGAGGGAGTGGGAGATGGGATGGTTGCGGGTGGGAGGGAGGTTATAGGGGGAAAAGCCACTTTGGTCCAAAAGTTGTACTTAGGAAATTTATATTTATTGAATAAAAGTTGAAAATAAATAAAATATTTAATTTTTTTTAAAGTTTATTCAATTTATTTGAAAGACAAAACAAGAGAGAACAACACAGACACACACACACACACACACACACAGAGAAATCTTTCATGATCTTCCATCCACTGGTTCACTCCCCAAATGCTTACTACAGCCATGGCTGGGCTAGGCCAAAGCCAAGGGCCTGCAGGCAGAGGTTTAGTCTACTTGCCACAGTGCCAGCTCCTAAACCACATGTTTTGTAATTAACCTAGTTCACAGGCACACTTGTGTATTCCTGAACTGACTTACTGATTTTCCTTCATTGGTCTTGAAGTCCATGTAAAACTGAAGTGTTATTAAAGTAAGGTGTTGGGTATTTAAAACACACCAAGGGGTTTGGGAATATTAATCGCCACTGAATGAAGACATGGACGTTAACATCTAAATGCATTGCTCTTTTAAATTCAATGGTAAAAACCAAGAGATATTATCCTCCAAATTGGTTTAAATTTCACCTTATAAGCTAAGCAGGGTGGTTTTTTTTTATTGTACTTGTAGGGAGAATATGAATTTCAAAGTGAGCATAATTTTCAAGGCAATGTTAATGAATTGCTCACTTTTGTCCAATATGAGAGAAATGCTGTAATTAGGAAATAGCAAAGGATTAAAGAAGCCAAAATACTTTAAAATGATATTATGTATTTTAAGATCCAATTTAATATGTGTGCCATAAAAAAGTTATACTAAGGCTATAGTTAATGTTATAAATAAAATTATTTTGAATATACGGTATATATTTGAACATATATTTCCTCTGTAGGCCATGCTAGAAAATACAGTATTTGTTGTATTGTCTAGGGATTTGAGTTCCCTGGGAAGACATCCTAAATAATATTACGTTGATCCTAGGCAAAGTTAAAGACATACTAAGACTGCAAGTATCAGAAAATGATAATGTTTGTTACATACCTAAAACAGTGTTAAAATGTGTGTTGACCTATTATATTTTAAAGGTTCAATAATCTAATATTCTATATATTTGTCCTAAGATTTTTAATAACAATAATAGCATTTCAGAGTTAGATATATTGACACCTGTATGTTTGTAACTTATAGCTAGAGTAAGAAATAGAGCTGATGAGTATATATCCTGTAACAGAGAGAGACATGCACAGAAAGAGAACAGATAAGTTTTCTAAACTTAAACATCTGAAATGGTACAGACAAGCATGTTTATGGATTTAGGGAAAATAATTACTATCAATAAAAATTATAATTCTCATAACAACTTGAATTAGAATTAAATATTAAAAGAAAAAATGACTAATAGTTTGGGTATTCTTTCTAAATAATGCAACTATTCATCTCAATCACTTTGAGTCACTCCTCATTAAATAAAATCTTTATCTCAAAAATATAGGAATCAGGGCTAAATCACATTGGAGCATGGTAGAAATTCACAGAAATAAATCACATATGAATGAGTTTATTTATAAACAGGATTTTGTAAGTTCTATAAGTGAAATTAACTTGGTTTGAAAGAAATTTGACTTACACATTGGGCTGTAAATCTTTCAGATAGATTTTGTGAAATTAGGATTCAACCATGTTTACACAAATCCAGAAAATATTTGGAAATACCTTTGTCTCCATTTCCTTTGTGCTCTTCATTATGGCGCAATGCACTGTTTGCACTTTCTTGGCCTAGGCAAATTATTTCAGGAGAATCTTTTTGGTATACTTCCCAGAAACTGGATCATGTGCAACATATTTGTTCATTTAATATTGAACAGGAAAATACATAAATGGGTGACAATGGACATGAACAACCTATGGCCGGTTTCTTGTTGACAATGTCCTCAAAGTCACATGAGAAAATGTAAAATGAAGAAAACTATTCCCACGCTTTTCAAGAGTTCTCAGATAAGGGAACACCTTAATACTTAGCCGCCACAAAACCTACTAAATTGAGAATTCACCATTTACAATTTGTTTGTCCTAATATTATTATGTGATGCATGAATTAATGTGCCTGACACTTCTCTAATTTAGTCTCTGAAAAATTGGAAAAGTATGAAGAATAGAAATTGTAACTTGTGACACTAGAGCATTTTCTTAAACTCTGAATTATTCCAATACTTCTCCTTTCCATTAAGAAAAATTAAGATAAATCAAAGCTGAAGCATAAGATTTTTAATGCTTCATCTTTAACAATGAGAAACATAAACAAGCCACTGATGAAAAAAATACTCCACAGAGTGATGCATTTCATGAAGAAAATAAAATAAGCAATTGGAGAATGAGAGAAGAGGTGATAGGACAGGATGATTAGGAAAAATCTTGTAGAAATGGACTTTTAAGCAGCAATTAGTAAAATCCATATCCTTAAGGGTTTGAGGAAAGAATCCCAGCTAGACAGAAATTCAAACCAATACTTTTAAGCATTAAAAAATTTCAATTACATGGGAAATGAGATGTAGCTAATGTGACTGGGGTTTCAAGCTAGTAGTCCAGGCAGAGGTTATGGAGGTTTGGATGAGGGTAACAGGAGGAGCATTAGTGGGAAGGGTTCCGGGTACGGTGCAGAAACCAGAAGCTTCAGACAGATAGTGATGCCACAGCAGTCATGAAAGCCAGGGAAAGGAAATTGTGGGGTAGACAGTCACGACTGCTATTTTATAGAGCATTCTGGACTGAATTGTTGCCCCCAGATCTCCTAAGTTGAAATCGTAACACACAGTACTTTATACTACAACTGTTTTTGGGGTCTTTAGTGATATTCATAATGTACACGGAGGCCATTAGGGTTGGTGCACTCCTGCGGTGAGTGAGAGACACCAGGGATGAACACGCACAGGACAATAGCCATGTACAGACATGTGGGGGATGCTTCACACGCAGGGAGCCACACTGTCAGTTTAGTTAATTTCATGCACTGTCCTGCTTCTGTTACTAATACCTGAATGAGATTATTTTACCTTATATATATTTATTTTTAAACATCCCAATTATTACAGAAAGACTAAAATGAGAGTGCAATGAACATATACTAATTCAACAATATTTAACATGCCACCCTAGTCACTTCATATGTAAATATTATATAAATAAATACATGCATTTTTTTGAAAGCAAAGGTATTAACATCACATAAATTCAGACAAGCTTGTGGTTATCCTTTTGTTGAATGTAGAAGATCTGTAATTTCTTAGAGAAAGAAAAAGAAATAGTGTATCTAAGAGGATGATATAAGAAAGTCTTTTAGGGTCAAATGTTAATTTTTTTTCTTTTCCTTGACACAGCCTCAGTATTGCTCAACTAATTCCTCAAAGGAAGGCAACTACATGACCTCTTGCCCCTTTCACCACAGCTCAGATAGGACCTGACTGATTCAAGGGGAAATTAACTTCCCTCGTTTGTGTTTGGCTCAGAAATGGTCACATAACACGTATCTAGCTAATCTTTCATAGGTGAAGGATTGGGGCCAGGGCTGTGGTGCAGGGGTTAACACCCTAGCCTGTGGTGCTGGCATCTTGTATGGGCACCAGTTCTAGTCCCAGCTACTCCTCTTCTAATCTAGCTCTCTGTTATGGCTTGGGGTAGCAGTAGAAGATGGCCCAAGTCCTTGGGCTCCTGCACCCATCTGGGAGACCCGGAGGAAGCTCCTGGCTTCAGATCAGCACAGTTCTGGCTGTTGGGGCCATCTGGGGAGTGAACCAGTGGATGGAGACTTCTCTCTCCGTCTCTACCTCTCTTTGTAACTCTGTCTTTCAAATAAATAAAATAAATATTAAAAAAGTAAGTTAAAGATTATGAGCCTTCTAGAAAGAATTGTGCTGCACAAAGAGAGGGAGTCTCTCTCTCTCTCTTTCCCCCTCTCTGGACATATTCGTTCATACCTATGTAGAATGAACGGAACTGCTCCACACACAGAGTATAAAATATAATCAAAATTGAACTGTGTAGAATGAAACCTATCTGTTTATAGGAAGGTTTCATGAAGACAATTAAATCTGAAACATGCCTTAACCTAAGATTTCCTATAATTTAATAGCATAATTATTCTATAAATTGCCTTCAGGTAGGTCTTCAGTTAAGTGTGGTAAATCCATCTGACTTTATGTGAGAGGAGGGTTTATGTATTGGTTGATGACTGAAGGACTGACAGGGATGCTTCTTTACTGGTGAAAGCATTTTCTTATAAAGAAAACTTCATGGGTCTGAAGTTATCTTCTTCAGGACAGTGAAACACAGCTACAGCAACCTACTATCTAGGATGAAACTCCAGGTACTGTGTAAGGCCACAAGAAACAGAATTGAGTTAGGAAACAAACTCTATTCCCAAGAGGATGGATAATATTCTTCTAGGGAAAGGAAATTGCTTGGAGTCTCACAAATAAATTGGAATGAAATTTGCCTATGGGGATGAAGAAGAGAACTTGAACTTGAGGGCAGATAAGGTAAAAGCAAAGAAAACCTTGCACTGAATATTCTCACTAGAGACAAGTGTGTCTTGAGAATCTTAAAAATATTCAATAAAAAGTTCAACTTAGTTAGGAATTTAACCTTTATTCCTGTAGCACTGGAGAATTGTTATGAGTTGACATGGTGGGTCTTTAAAGATACTTATAGTTTGAGTATCCAATCTGCTGCGTTACTTTGTGGAGGCGGAAGGGGCAAGGTGGCAGCAAGAAGGAGAATCTCTCTGTCTTACACTCTCCAAGAGGCCTCTTGAGATGAGATCACATTGTCAGGTTCATTAGTGGTTTCAAAATATGAGACTCAAAACCTGAAAACAAGAAAAGAAATCCAAGAGGGACATACATGAGATAAAAAAGCAGAGCTCACAAATGTCTCATGTATGCAATGAACAAAAAATAATCTATAGCAGATAACAGTACCCATCAGAATGTTTATAAACATGACAAATTGCTAATTTCAGAGTTTACTTATACTGAATTTTCGTATTAGTTGTAAACTGGAGAGAAGTAAACACAAAAAGGAGCAATATGTGGTCTTAACTGTAAGGTGAATTTTTTTTATTCTATCTTTTCTTTCTCCTTGACCTTTGGGTGAGACTGTGAGGCTCAATGCTTCTTTCAGGTGGTTATCGTTCTTCTCCAAGAAAGCGTGTTTGCTTAGAGAATGGTACTCAGTGTGTATACTGGGTCAGCTTGTTTTGTGAAATTGGAGAATATTAGATGATAAATGTTTCAGGAGCAGAATCAAGAGCCTAAAAGGAAATCCTCTATCACAGAGACCCAAAATAGACTCTCAGAAAAATGTTCTGAGAGGACAGGATTTCTTTTGTCCCTTAAAAGTGAAAAACAACCCTGGCAGTGAAAAATGCTGGAAAGTGAAATCACATCACCCAAGAAACAACAACAAAAGATGTTGTGAAAAAAACCACAATAGATTAGAAATAGAAACTAGGGTTGACAAAAGAAAGGTGTGATTTGGTTATCGGATGTAATTAAGTAAAATCTTTCTGTGGTCTCATTATGTATTCTCATATTGTACCTTGTTCATGTGAGCTGCAAGGAACTGTCTCCCAATGTTAAACAAGTCAAGATAAGTTGTTTCCTGTCTTTTTGACTTGTAAGACAGTTGAAGAGGACATATCAGAAGCAGGTTTGCTATTTCCTGATTTAGACTGAAAGTAGAAACACTATGAGTTTTGGCAAACTTTGCATTTTGCACATGAGAAAACCTAGGCTTTCATATCTGCAGATATCTAGCTGATGAAAGACCTAAGACTATACACCAGTAAGAAAGTGCTAGACTGGCATGGGTTTGTATTGCCACATAGACAGATTGAGCATCAAAATCATAATTTGTATCATGGGAAATTGAAATAAACACTCCATTCCTCTCAGGACCTTGCAATTTGTGAACATAATCCCTACATCTTAGAAGACTGGAAACTCACTATCATGTATCTTTACTGTTTTGCTGGCATCCTGGCATCTTCTGGGGCTTGGAGGTGCATATTCAATTGTTTCCAAGTTTCTGGTTGGCCTTCAGTGCTTGTGGCCTTGCTTCAACAGGTCACAGATGTGATGTATTGGACTTTTGATGTTGACAAATCGGGTCCCCTTATTCTGGGGGCTGCATGAATGTGGCATGTACTTTTAGCCTGGAGCCTGATTTTCCTGGAAAAGCAACCCCTCAAAACAGGACTGAACATCAAGATGTTATCCACAGGAGGAATAAATGGCCTCATGAGTTAGGTGATTAGGGACATTGTAGGCGTGACTACACTACCAGCTCAATTCAGCTGAGTTGTAAGGAGTTGATTTGCATTGGTAAAAGTAGAGCAAGGAAACTTGAAGCAAAGGAAGGAAGGCTGGGGGACTTTGGGAGTTCAGAACCTAATGGTTTCTAGCAACTGTATTCAAGGCACTGTGCTGGGCTTGGTTTCATTTCCTCTCTTCTTGATGGGGGAAATTAGGCAATTTGGAGGGATTGTGAATGTTTTTAGGGAATTTCAACAGGCTCCCAAAACAACGTAAGGTTGTAAAAGTGAGTTGGACTGAAGTACAGGTAATGCCCTGCGACAGTGTGTCTTGGTGTGATGGCATTTCTCAGTCTGCCTTGTTGCAATATCAGGGTTGTTTTTTTTTGGGGGGGGGGGTTAATGAGGTTTCCAGGAAGGGATAAAAGCAAATGAATTCATTTTGGAGGAGCTTCAGATAAGTAACTTTCAGAGAGAGAGAGAGAGAGAAAGAGAGAGAGAGAGAGAGAGAGAGAGAGATTTCCACACTAGCCTTGGCTGGAAAACAGGACAAAGTCAGAAAGTCCCTAGTTCTGAAGCTGATTTTAAAGCTTTCTGATTTTCCTCAGTTTATGATACTTATGTTGGCATTGTGGCACAAATGATGGAGCTACCACTTGGAATGCCTACATCCCATATCAGAGTATCTGTTTGAGTCCTAGCTATTCCATGTTTCATTGAACTTCCTGCTCATGCTAATGTAGCAGATTATGGTCTAAGTGCCTGGGTTCCTGTCACCCATGCCAGAGACTCAGATGGAGTTCCTGGATCTTGGATTTGGCCTTACCTATGCCTGGCTGTTTCAGGAATTTCAGGAATAAATGAGCTGATAAAAGATTTCTCTCTCTCTCTCTCTCTGTGTCTTTCCCTCTCCCTCTCCATCCCTTCTTTCCTCCCTCCTGTCTCTCTCCCTGTCACTCTGCCTTTGAATTACATAAATACACATTTTAGCAGATTTAACAAATGAAAAAAAAAATACTGAGAATGCCAAAATTCCATACATTGGGTATTATTTGAGCCCCAGCAAGGACATTAGTTATATTAGATTATGATCCACTTTATCTTAAATTGATCATATCTGCCACACCTTAATTCTAAACAATATCATATTCAAAAATACTGGGGGTTAGGACTTCCATATAACCAGCGAACAGGATTCATCTCTTAGCAAACAAGACTCTATGTTGGTCCCTGTTAGAGCTTTCATGTTGATCCTTTGGCCTCAGAAGGAACGACGCTGCTCGCAGTTAATCGGTCTTCAAAAGACTTTTACTTAGAAGGAGTGGGAAAGAGAGTGGGGGACAGGGAGAAGGGGGAAGAGATGGCACGCACGTTCCTTAAGGGGGAAAGCTGGCGTGCCCCGCTCCTTCTCCCGCGGTCTGCTTGTATACCGAATTCAGCCAATCACAGTCAATCAATCACAGTCCATGCACAGAGTTCTCCAATCTGCCACTTGATCACGCTCAGCTGTGGAGTCACGCAGCAGGCAGGGCATCAGCGCCATCTTGTTTTCCACGATCCTCAGCTAGATGGAAAGTTCAATCAGCTGCTACATCCGCATTACTGCTATAAGCCAAGCCCAGCATGGGGGGTCCCATGACAAGCCTATCCATGGGTCCCCACATCTCCCCCGTTTTTATTATATTAAGTGACATAGAAACGTGCCTGTCTTAGGTTCCCAATGGCGCGCAACCTGCTTACCCGTCATGGAGGTAATAGGAAGCTTGTCCTACCCTCTGTCTTAGGTTGCTAGGTGCACCCATCGGCGATTACCCGTCATTGACTACCGTTCCATCATGTTAAGCCACACTTCTCCATGGGGGTAAGAGCGCAAGGTGGCTAGCATAGCCTGCTGAATTACCAGGTTGGTACGCTGCTGGCAGAGTGTTACAGTTCTGATCAGAACTTCTGGGCTATGAGTTTTCAAAGCCAGAACAGTTATCAAATTATGAATTAACAGCTTTAAGTACATTTAAGAAAACAAATCAAATTAGGTCAGCTTTCTTACTACTTGTTACTTAAATCCAACACATAAATTTTAACAAATTCCTTCATTATTTCACATTAGCAATTAGGCACAAAGGATACATCTTATTCAAGAAATACGTAGTTCAAAGTAAAATGCTTAATTGGTACTATTCTTCACATGTTCTGAATGCAGACAACAACTCCACATATCTTGTATGCCTTAAACACTAGTTACCTCAAAATTCTCCTCCCATTTCACCCACTTGGCGAGGAAGGTGAGGCCTATATTGTTAAGTACAACCTAGTACAATTACTGTTCCAGGTGGTATTGATCATCTGTACCAATACTAGGGTACAATTGGAAGGATTGGTTTCATTAGGAGAGTGCAAAATAAGAATCCCTACAGGTTTTCTCTTGCGTAGACATAATTAACACATAAGAATACGATACAAATTTTTTCATACAAGTATACATCCAGCAGTCAAACACAATAATTTTAAGGATAAATTGAAACATTTACATTCTTTTGTAAAGCAAACCAAGCATAATCTGCTCAAGCATTCCCATCAATAATAGGGGTAGAGTTAGTACATAACACAAAAACAGAATGGGTAGTTCGGACACTTTTCACCACAATCAGCATTAATGAACTGTTTTATGGCTCGCCTTTTTTAACCCTATTCTCTGTGTCTGTAATGGAGTCTTTATAGTCTTTATCACAGCCTTTTTTTTCCTTGTGCTTCTTCCTCTCATTATAATAAGGCCGTATCCAATTTAGATTTCCACATAGTTTTCGAAAGTCACTTAAGGTTTTTAGTCCTGTCGTAGCAATGGCAAATTCCAAAGGGGCCGCATTTGTTAGTGTAAGCCCAAGTCCTAAATATCCAACTACAGTATCTTTTTGAACCTTTTCTGGTGCTATCTGTAATCCTGCCTCCTGCAGACATGAGCTTAATGTTATGAACACTGCTTCCAATATATAAATCCATATAGTGGAGGATTTTTGCTTCTCCATGTCGCTGACGAACAGGCTCTATTGCTTATGAAACATATGGTAAGATCAATCACAATCAGTACTCCCGCCTTTCTCCTGGTGTTCCACTCCCAGTCTTTACAAAGGTTCACTCCCGCCTTTCTCCCGGCATTTTACTCCCAGTCCTTTGTCGACAGTCCACTCCCGCCTGTCCTCCGGCGCTCCACTCCCCGTCTTCCATCGACGGCCTACTCCTGCCTGTCTTCTGGCGCTCCACTCCCCTAGGTTATAATCCTAGGCCTTTTTACCCACCTAGATTCCCTGTCTTTTTTCGACAGTTTACTCCCACCTTTCTGGCATTTTACTCCCCGTCTTTTGTCGACGGTTTATTTCCGCCTGTCTTCCGGCGCTCTACTCCCCGTCTTTTGTCGACGGAACCACTGTTATAATCCTAGGCTTTTTACTTTACCCGCCTAGATTCCCGTGTATGCACGTTTATCCTTTTACTCCCACCTTTCTGGCGTTTTACTCCCTGTCTTTACGACGGAACCGCGGTTATAGTCCTAGGCTTTTTACTTCACCCTCCTAGATTCCCATGTATGCACGTTTATCCTTACTTCCTGCTTCCAGCAATCGGTCTGGCCATCCGAGTCATGGCACCACTTGTCAGCTCCTTCGGCCGCAAAAGGAACGACACTGCTCGCAGTTAATCGGTCTTCAAAAGACTTTTACTTAGAGTGGGAAAGAGAGTGGGGGACCGGGAGAAGGGGGAGAGATGGCATGCACGTTCCTTAAGGGGGAAAGCTGGCGTGCCCTGCTCCCTCTCCCGCAGTCCACTTATGTACAGAATTCAACCAATCACAATCAATCAATCACAGTCCATGCACAGAGCTCTCCAATCCAGCACTTGATCACGCTCAGCTGTGGAGTCACGCAGCAGGCAGGGCATCCACGCCATCTTGTTGTTTTCCACAATCCTCAGCTAGATGGAAAGTTCAATCAGCTGCTACATCCGCATTACTGCTATAAGCCAAGCCCAGCATGGGGGGTCCCATGGCAAGCCTATCCATGGGTCCCCACACTTTCATAATTAAATATTTCCTTTTTAGACTGTTGTGAAACCAAGCCCCCAGATAGTGCCTTGAGTGCAGATACTACACACCATCACGCCCCAGTCTCCTAGCCTCCCTCCCTTTTCCTGCCTTGTGATAGCACTGAAATTAACTTACTTACTCAAAGGAGTTGTACAGCTGTTCCTACAAGGTCCTAATCCTGGACTCATGAAGTCATTTGCTACTCCAGTAGATAGCAACTTGATGACACATTTTGTCGGGAAGGGGGTTTGTTTAGGGAACTTTCAGGTCTTGGCAAAGGAAGTCCAAGCTAAGGGTAGAAAGTAATGAAACTCACTTAATCATCATAAAAATTCCTTGAAGAGTACAACATTAGAGACCAACTCATGAGCTGAAAATGTACCTGGATCATGTAACCACTGTGATTAACATCCCCTTATTGAAGTAGGCAGGCATACAGGTTAAAATTGGTCAGATTTGTGAACTGGAAGACCACGCCCCTGTGTGGCCTCATTCCCCTACCTGGCCACACCGGGGTGCCCACCAGCCAATCAGGTTAATTAACCACCCCCTTTGGAGTGGGTTAAAAGCCTTAGGCACAGTATGCCTGGGCCCTGCTCTTCTTCCCTGGCTTCTCGCCAGAACAGGGCTTGCTATAGCCCTGCATCTCCAGGGTGCATGGCCTTCAGGCCATGTGCTCTAGGCTTCCTGGCCTAGATGCTCATCCACGTGGCTGGTTCCTGGTGCTCGGTATGAACCCCCATTCACTTCTCTCCCCTAAATAAAGCTCTCACACTCTCATGCACATTTCTTACTAAATAAAAGCTTAAAACGTACCTTGCTGCCTCGTTTATCTGTGGCGGTATTTAGAATTCTTCTCTAAATATTAGGCAAGAACCCTCTCAGGCTTATTGATATTGGGGATGTAGTAATAAGCCCGTGGTGAAATCATAAGGCACCCCTAATTCCGGTAGTGCATGTGGCACCCCGGACAGCATTTCTAGGGAACTTTAAAGGTGCCACATTTCAGGGTAAATTTTGGGGGGTCTTTTCCGATTTCATTATTGCCTGGCCGTGCAACTGTCTCTGTCCTTTTCCCCCTTATATCTGACTACGCCTTCCTTGCAGTCTCTTTAAAAACCACACAGCACCCTCATTTAGTGTGATGGTAATTCTGGAGACCTGAGTCGGCTCTCTCTTCATTCATTCATAGACTAAACTTTTTCTCTCATTTAATCTAAGTGACATTGACTTGCCACTGTTAACATAGACTGAGCTTTCAGGAACAATTGAAGATTTCTCACAATCTCTATATAAAGTACACGCTAAGTTTTGCTAGCTACTACTTGTATTCATCCATATAGGCCTGATCACCAGTAACCCTGCTGGCTAATTCACCCAAACAAACGATATCCTGTTGAGTGTAACATTATTAGAAATTGGCCAAGTGGGGACAGATGTTCCTAGAGAGAAAAGGGAGAGTCTAAAATGGAGATGAAGCATCTGAGACAATTCTCAGTTGCATGATTTAGGTTCTGCGTCTAACTCAAAACCTTAGAAACTCCTCTTCTCTGAAGGACATTTTAAAAAAGGATGTAAGTTTATCTCAAACTGGTTAGCTGAGGCTGGTTAGATTGCATATATCCAAGAAGCTTTGTGATAGAAAATACAAGCAATATATTACACCAGAAGTTAAACTTTTCTTTAGCCTGATTTCAAGTATTATCTTTTGATATCACAGGAAATGAAAAGGTCTATCAAATGGAAAGCTGTCAAAGAGATCTGCAAAGAAAATTAGAATATTTTTGTGTTAGTTTTATTATTTAACCTATCCATGGAACATATTTTTAAAGCAAAGAGTATGTATAGTTCAAATAAGTTTTTAAATAAAAAAGTCTTCAAATCTGAATTTTAAAGTTCAGTTTTTTAGATGCTTATTTCAGGAATGATTTTCAAAGTCACAGTAAAGAGACTGTTCCATTCAGAGGAGTCACAAAATTGTAAGAGGACTTCAAATGTAAGGTGATATTTAAATAGGGAAAATTAGCATCCCTGAGATATTCTAAATCTGACATCTAGAAATCTGCATTAAAATAGAGGATTAAAGTAGCCCTGCTGAGCCTATCTACTGTGGACTGGATGGGCATACTGATAAATAAAGTGTATTTTGAGGCAAGATAATTTTTTGTCCTTTCAGTTTGTCAGAGATTAATGACAACAGTCTTTGGTTGGAATCTTTCATTCTAACTTCTTTCTTTTATTGTAAATGTGTGGCTAGAATTACTTATGTTTTAATGTGTTATGTTAATGAATCCAGATTTTTTATATTTTAATATGAAAATGCAGGAGCTTAAGAAAGTACATAGCTTTTTGTATCCACTTATGACTATAATTATGAAAAAATACACACAACTGAATGTTTAAATGAGATCATTTTTGTATTGCATGAAGCACATCTATGTGTTTGAAATAAAAGAAATATAAATATATAATTTTGTGTGAAACACTGTATTGTAGAAAAACATTGTGTAGGCAGTTTTTGAAGTAGGCAGGCAAATAGGTTAAAATCGATTAGGTTTGTGAGCTGGAAGACCACGCCTTCTCCACGCCCCTGTGTGACCTCATGCCCCAACCTGGTTCTCCCAGGTGCCCACCAGCCAATCAGGTTAATTAACCACTCCCCTTTGGAAGTGGGTTAAAAGCCTAAGACACAATGTGTCCTTCCCTGCTCTTCTTCCCTGGCCTCTTGCCAGAAGGGGGCTGGCTGTAGCCCTTCATCCTGGGCTTCCTGGCCTAGATGCTCCTCCATGTGGCTGTTTCCTGGTGCTTGGTATGAACCTAGATATACCCCTCTTTCTTAGATAAAGCTCTCACTCTCCTATGCATATTTTGCATTAAGTAAAGCTTACAATGTACCATGCTGCCTCGTTTATTTATGTCGGTATTTAGAATTCTTTAAATATTAGGCAAGAACTCTCTTGCACTTATTGATTTTGGGGATTTATTAATAAGCATATGGTGATAACATAAGGCACCCCAAATTCCGGTAGCATTTGTGGCATCCAAGATGGCGCTTCTGGAGAACTTTAAAGGGCCACATTTTTGTATAGATTTTAGGGGGTCATTCCTGATATCAATTTTACAATCTGAGGTTTAATTCTACAATATTTACTTGGAAATACTGGTTGGAGTATTTTCTATTTAATAACTAGGCTTCTCTGTATTAACACTTTCTTTATAAAACCTTTCTATTGTGCACTGAATGTCATGATTTAAGTTTTATTATCATTGTATTACATATGTGGCCTGTTCATACATTTTCCTTCTACCACTTATTTTAAAATTATTCTAATACTAATATATTTATTTCTGCTGTATTCCTGTGTACAAATTTTGTTATTTTTTCTGCCTAATCTATATGATCCAATTCATGTGTGTTTTATCTCTCTTGTTAATTCTGGGTCCCGGTTTCTGGATAATAATGCAAAACAAACTTCCAAGAGGAATTGGGTAAAGGATTATGTTTATAGAGATACAGTTATATTTTATCCCACTTTGAATTATTCTACTGCAACATAGGGTTCTGTTTAATTATCCCTAACCTTTTAGTATATCCAATTTAAGTATCTAGGTAGAAAGATTTTCTTTTTTTCAAAATATTCTTTAATTTACTCAAACTCACAATGAAGAACCAGAGTGGAATATTGCAATATGGAAGTGCAGACAACACTAACATTTCCTTAAGTAACTGAATTCCAAAAGGAAAACAACACATTTGTACAATTTCAGGCAAACACCACATCAAGAATCATCTTGTGTCCAAAGAACTCTGAGAAACACAGTTGTGGGTCACAGCATAAACTAGAAAACATCACTTGCTATGGTGATTTCAGATAAGATAAATAAGTAGTTTATTCTGGAAGGTGGAACTGCTGGCTATACACATACAAATATGAACGTCACAAAGCTCATGTGTCCTGAAGGGCTCCTCTGCCACTAAGCACATACTCATGTGGATTTACATAGTCCTATTGGGTTGATCCGGACTCACCTTGGGATGGCCAAGAAGAAAAGGATTCAGCAGGACATTCAGTCCATCAACATTAACAGACAAAAATGCAAGATGAAAGTCATCGTGGGTCTTAGCAAGCAAGGAACAAACATGGGAAAAAAAACAATATTATGATCAGGGGAATGTGTACCTTCTGTGTTTCAGGGAGGATCCTACATTGTACCTTGGTGATGTAAGTGCTGAGATGCAGTCATAACTGACAATTTCTGCTGACCTGACAGGAAAGATCTGCCAGAGTTAATTGAGATGAAGAGCTTCCTGAGAAAAATCCCTCCTAAGGAATTCACATGTGGTCAACAAAGGCTTGTACCCTTAAACAGGGAGGTTTGGGGTTGGGACAGCAAAATTTTAAATAACCCACAAGGATATTTATTACCACCTGGCACATTACTGTGATTTATGGAGGGATGGCAAAAGATTTATGCACAACCATAATAGCTTTTTTTCCTACAAAGTTTTTGTTTTGGTACTACTGTGGTAAGTTACAACAGAAAATACTAGAAGTATACAATCAGCCTCTGTAGGAAACCTAAGGTGCCCTTAACACTGTCTTATTTTTTTAAAATTTATTTAAGGTATACAAATCTCATGTATTTCATATGCAGAGATTTAGGAACATAATGATGCATCTCATCCTACTCTCCCTGCCATCCATGATCCCATCCTTCTTCCTCTTCCCTGTCCTAATCCAACTCTTAATTATTACTAAGATCAACTTGTTTAATTGTTCTCATAAGATTAATTCTACACTAAGAAATGAGGTTTTTTTTTTTTTTTGAGAGGCAGAGTGGACAGTGAGAGAGAGAGAGAGAGACAGAGAGAAAGGTCTTCCTTTTGCGGTTGGTTCACCCTCCAAGGGCCGCCATGGCCGGCGTGCTGCGGCTAGCGCACTGTGCTGATCCGAAGCCAGGAGCCAGGTGCTTATCCTGGTCTCCCATGTGGTGCAGGACCCAAGCACTTGGGCCATCCTCCACTGCACTCCTGGGCCACAGCAGAGAGCTGGACTGGAAGAGGGGCAACCGGAACACAATCCGGCGCCCCCACCAGAACTAGAACCCGGTGTGCTGGAGCCCCAGGTGGAGGATTCACCGAGTGAGCTGCGGCGCCGGCCTTAAGTAATGAGTTAAACAGTATGAAGAAAAAAAAATTGTTCCCCAACCACAGAGAGAAGGGCTGAATACAATCTTCAAATCTCAAAATGTCCATTTCACCCCAATACATTGCCCTTTAGGTACTCTATTAGTTACCACAAATCAGGGAAACATGGTGTCTGTCGTTTTGGGACTGGCTTATTTCACTGAGTATTATGGTTTCCAGTTGCATTCAACTGTTACAAAAGACAGGGATTTATTTATTTATTTACTTGTTAGTGCTGAGAGGCATTCCACACTGTATATATACCATAATTTCTTATCCAGTCATCTGATGATGGACTCTGAGTTGATTCCATATTTTAGCTATTGTGGATTGAGCTGCAATGAACATGGGGGTATAGATAACTGTTTCATATGCTGACTTCATTTTGTTTAGGTTAGTTTCCAGGAATGGGATGGCTGGGTCAAATGGTAGATATACTTTCAGATTTCAGGGGTATCTCCACACTGCCTTCCACAATGGTTGCATCATTTACATTCCCTCCAAAAGTGGACTAGGGTGTCTTGTTCCCCACATCCCCACCAGTGATTATTGTCTGTTAATTTCTGAATGAGAACATTCTAACTGGGATAAAGCCAAACCTCGTGTGGCTTTTATCTGCATTTCCCTGATGGCTAGTGATCCTGAGATTTTCTCATGTGTCTGTTGGCTCTTTGTATTTCCTCTTGAGAAATGCCTGTTCAATTTCTTTTTCCCTTTTCTCTCTTTCTTTTTTTTAAGATTTTATTTATTTGAGAGGTAGATTTACAGAGAGAGGGAGAGACAGAGAAAGATCTTCCATCCACTGGTTCACTCCCAGATAGCTGCAATGAGCAGAGCTGGACCCATCTGAAACCAGAAACCAGGAACTTCTTCCATGTCCTCCACATGGGTACAGGGGCTTAAGCGCTTGAGCTATCTTCTACAGCTTTCCTAGGCCAGAGCAGAGAGCCAGATTGGAAGAAGAGCAGCTGGGACACAAACTGGTGTCCATGTGGGATGCTGGCCTTGCGTCAGAGGTTTAGTGTGCTATGCCATGGCACCAGCCTCTTTTGCCTTTTTCTTAACTGCATTGTTTATTTTATTGTCGTTGCATTTCTTGAGCTCATTAGATTCAGGATATTAATCCTTTATGAGCTTCATAGTTTGCACAAATTTTCTCTTCTTCTATCTGTTACCTCCTAACTTTGCTGTAAGTTTCTTTTTCAGTGCACAGTCTCCATATTAACTTCTTCACAAGCTACATTGCTTTGTTGCATAAAGTCATCAATAGATGAGGTTGAAAGTGATTGCCAGTGAAGTTGCCAGAGCTTGTTCAAAAGGAAAAACAAGGCAAAACAAAACAAAAAGCCCAATAATCCCAGTGGAAGTGAAAGTTTGCTTAAGGGAAGTAGGAATATCACACAGTCAGGTTATCTATCATATATGATGGTACCCAGTGGAAGGCTTTATGAAGAACACAGTGGGACAATTGTAGATACTTTGCTATATGATAAATTAACTGAAGATTCTCGTTGATGGGCTCATGTGAGATATCATCAAGCAATACAGGAGGAAGTTTTATAGGAGCTAATACAGTATCCATTGTATGTAGGAGCAAGGGAGAGAAATGGAAGATTCAGAGATATGTAAGTGAGATAGATGCATAGAAACAGAGATAGACAAGAAATAGATGATTTATAGAGTTAGACAAATGCAAACTTAATTTGAATATTTTTGTAACATTAGAAAAATTAAAAAGGGAAGAAATACATATCATCTGTTCTGTATACTATTCTATAATAGCAAGGAAATTTAACTATATGAGTATTTTTGTAGCTGTGTAAATACTGTGTAATGTCTATGAAATGTATGATTGAAACTGAGAATTTTGATGTCGATTTATGTGGCATTTGTAAAGAAATGTACTTTTAAGACGTATAGGAACTTAGAAATTATGTTCTGTATCCATTTCCACCTTCAAAAATTAATAAAAGAAGCCCTCAAAAAGTTGTGGGGAAATGCGTGTTATGAAAAAAAGCACTCATGAATTTCAAAATTTTTGACAACATGCTTTTACTTCATCTTTTCCATGTACTTTTTGAAAGGCTCTCATACAAAACATCTATAGCTGCTGGGCTCTTCCAAGACAATGCTACTACATAGTGTGTGTGTGTGTGTGTGTGTGTGTGTGTGTGTGTGTGTGTGACTGAAGCGGTGAGATAACGAAGGTGCTGGGGAAAAGAGAAAGGTCATCCAGCAAAGCTGACAAAAAATTCCAACTTCAGACAATCTTGAAATAGTTTTATCTAAGGTCTGTGCTTAAAACCAAGCCCTTATATAATGTTGCTGCTGATGCTAGATAACCATCAGGCCCTAGTCTTCCGATGTCTCCTAGCCTCTCTTCTTTAATTAAAGTTTCTTTGCTCCACTTCTATTAAAATTAACTCATTGAATGGAGAGAGTAGCACAGCCAGCTCTACAAGACTATGAGGTCATTTATCTATGGATAACATCTTGACCTTGGTCTTGTCTTCAGGGATTTGTTTTCTTGGAACCCCAAGCCAACAGCAAGAAGTAACTGTCCCTGCACGTAGTCTTCAGACTGGCTGTAGTCCACTGTGCCATCAGTCATAGGTGGATCGTGAATACGCAGACCAATCACTGGCTTAGACATAACCTGAACATACACCTTTCAATCCCAGCTTGTATGTATAAGAATCATTACTATCACAGTAATTTCCAGTAAATTTGTGTTACATAAGTGGACCTAGTTTCAGCAATTCCGTAGAAATTCCTTTAATGCGTTCAGGAATTTTCTATAACTGGCTGAAGGAGGGAGAAGGAGGGGATGGGGAGAGAGAGAGAGAGAGAGAGAGAGAGAGAGAGAGAGAGAGAGAGAGAGAATCTGCTACCATCCAGAACAAATTGAAGAAAATTTCCCCAAATCACTCTGCTACAAAGTGTCACCTCATAGATTTGAAACTGGGAATTCTTCAACTTCTATACTATATATCTATATGTAAGACATAGAATTTACATTTGAATGCTAACATCTAAAAATCAAATTTGACCAAAACATTCAAAACAAAAACCCACCTCTGATTAAATTTCTCCAACAAATTTCTTGTCTCTAGATGAAACAAAATTCTATTTAGCTTTTCACATCATAGATTGCTATGGTTAGCTTTTTACATCATAGACTTGCCTGGCTAACTTTTTCCTGGTGTTTATCACACAGATTCAGAGCAGGTTATTGATCACCTCAAGGTGTTTGAACTTCGTATGTCATTTGATAGGAATAACTTTGCTATACTTGATATCTTTGAAAAGTCAAAATGTATGCATATTGGGAAGATTTGACTTCTTCAAACCTGGTTAAGTGCGTCCTCTTATGTGTTCCTGAGGCCTTTTTCTTATTCTACTATTGCCATGGCATCCCATATGAGCACTGGCATCCCATATGAGCACTTGTTTGAGATCCAGCTGCTCCACTTCCCATCAGGCTCCCTGATGATATACTTGAAAAGGCAGCACAGGATGATTCAAGTGCTTGGGCCCCTGCCAACCATGTGGGAAAACCAGGTGAAGCTCCTGGCTCCTAGCCCATGCTATTGTGGCTATTTGGGAAGTGAACCAGTGGATGGAAGATTGTTTCTTTTCTCTCTCTCTTTCTGTCTCTTCCTCCCTCTCTCTGCAACTCTGCCTTAAAAATAAATAAATAAATATTTTAAAAAATAACCCTGGCCAGCGCCGCGGTTCAATAGGCTGATCCTCCGCCTGTGGCACCGGCATCCGGGTTCTAGTCCTGGTCGGGGCGCCGGATTCTGTCCCGGTTGCCCCTCTTCCAGTCCAGCTCTCTGCTGTGGCCCAGGAGTGCAGTGGAGGATGGCCTAAGTCCTTGGGCCCTGCACCCACATGGGAGACCAGGAGAAGCACCTGGCTCCTTGATTCGGATCAGTGCGGCCTTTGGGGAGTGAACCAATGGAAAAGGAAGACCTTTCTCTCTGTCTCTCTCTTTCACTGTCCACTATGCCTGTCACAAAAAAAAAAAAAAAACCTAAAAATAGACGTACAATATTATTTATCAATCCCATCATTGGGTTTGAATGCAAAGGAAATGTAACCAGTTTGTTGAAGAAATGTCTCAACTCTCAGGCTTATTTATTGCAGCACTATTCACAACACTTACTCAATTGAAACAATTTAAGTGTCCATTCACTGATGAATGAAAAGAGAACGTCATCCATTCATTAAAATATTACTCAGCCAGAAAAAAGATGAAATCTTGTCATTTGTAATAACATGTATGGCAGTTGGTGTCATTCTGATAAGTGAAATAATCCATGACAGCTCCTGTATGATCTTACTCATATGTGGAATTTCAAAACAAGATGATCTCATCCAAGTTAAAAAAGTAGAGTAGTGGTTAATAGCGGCTGGTGAGGGAAGTAGAGAATGAGACATGAGAAGTGGTTGATTAATGTGCACTATATTGTAGCTAGATAGGATGAGGAAATTGTGGCATTCTATTGCACAGTAGGGTGACTAGATTATGTTAATATAATATATGTATAGTTTTACATACCTGTTAAAATTTTTTCAAATATAAAAGGCATAAAGTTGATTTTAATACCCTGGGGATATGGTCTGTGTCTTCATCTACTCTGTGTGCTGTAACAAACAGAAATTATTCTCACCCTTCTAGAGCCTGAAAATCCAAAATCACATGCCATCCTGGTTAGGTTCTAATGAAGACCACCTGCTAGGGTGCTGACTCCTGACTTCTCTCAAGGGAGGAGCAGAGAGAGGGATGCTATGTCTCCTCTTTTTATGAAAGTTTTAAGCCTACTATAAAGGCTCCATTCTCATGACCTAATCACCTCCCAAAGGCTCCATCACAAAACACCATAACATTGGGTATCACGCTGCAACCTGTGAATTCTGGTTAGGACAAAAATATTTCGTTCAGCAGTGGGCATTGTGCAACAGTGGGTTGAGTTGCCATTGAGGTTGCCAACATTCCTTACTAGAGTGCCAAAGATTATGTCATGTCTGTGGTACCAATCTAGATCCTTACTAATGTGCACCCTGGCAGGCTGCTGAAGTTGGCCCAAATTCTTTGGTACCTGCCACCCATGTAGGAATCCTGTTTGGAGTTCCTGTTACTTGCTTTGATCAGGTTCAGTCCTGGCTCTCATGGGCATTTGAAGGCGTTTTTCTCTCTCTTCCTCTCTCTCTTGCTTTGCTTTTCAAAAAATAAAAGAAAATTTAAAAAAATCAGTCCTGAGCAGTTAGAATATATCCTTCATTGTTAATAATGATTGAGATCTTGAAACAGTCCACATACAAGTAAGTAATTCCCCTGGAGCTGAATAAATCTATAAACTCTTAATTTGCCTTTAATCTGATACAATTCTAGTAATACATGGTTGTGGTTGCTAATTGAATTCCCCAGATACCTTGAAATTAAGAAGGGAATCTGACTAATCAGCATAATTACTCAACTGTGCTTTTTATTGCAAATAATTAATAATGATATTCTGGTTAAGGTATAAATTCCTATAAATTTGTTTTACATTTATATGAAATGGAAAAATACAAGATATGTTTAAACACCTATCATTTATACATAAACTGATAAATGTGATTATTGTACAGTAAAGCTGTAACAACTCTTATTTAGAAGACAATATGCTCTAAGGTATAGAATGAAAAGCAGAATACTCTTTACTTTGTAACCCATAATCACAAAAATACTAATCATATATTGGACATCCAAGGAATGGATTTAATGATGTATCAAATGAGCTCATGTGTAGCAATGGAATATTTTAACACATATGACTTTGATATACTCACATTTCCATATGGATAAAATTTCTTGTGTTGGAAATCAGCATCATTATATTCTAACATCTTAAAGTTTCACTACATCAAAATGCATTTTATAGATAGTGTTGAATTAACATATGAAATAAAACTAGAATTCCTTCCTAAGACAAAACTATGTGGGATGTTTTATATGCTTATTATGGTTGACATTGGCAAATTGCCTATGAATTTAAGCTTCAGTTTGAAATCTGATATCAGACAATGATTCTAGGACATATTAGAAAGTTTAATTCATTATGTATTCAGTAATTCTCATTCTGTTAAAAATTCCAGGACTAATGCTAATCTTGATACTGTCCTAAAAATTTGACTATTACATGGTTTCTGAGGAATCTTGTTTTACACCAAAGCAAACAACAATAACATATTTTATACATACACATATTTTACATTACACTTGTAAAAACTTTACATGTGTAGGCTTGTGTGTAATATTTACAGCTGATAAAAAGTTATAATCATTTACAGCTAGATGTTATACTTGGTTTGAAGGCGGTATTTAGTTTCTAAATTTCTAAGTAGAGGATATGTTTCATTCGCTAAGAAACAATTGCTATGTGTACTGAACTAAAACTTTTTGACTTTATTGTTCCATGAAAATTTAATACTTTGAAACTGGCTTTGAACAATAACTTATTCAAAATAAACTTCAGAGCATGAAATTTATTTTTTTAATTTAAAATCCAGAGATATTTTCATCCCTTGAAATAGATGCTCTGAACATTTCCAATGTTTATTCTTTTTTCCCTTAGTTTTAGAATCTCAAAAGAAAATATGTAGCTGTTTTTCTTTATCACCTTACTCCCTTCAAACCTCAAGTTATACCAGAATTTCCGGAAATAATAAATCTCTGTAGTTGGCAAAGTAAAACAAAATTATTTTGTGTTAATGTAAAAGGAAACTGGGGAAGCATTGAATTTTTAATTTTCCTAGATTATTTAATTTAGATTAGACCTCTAATTTTCACTGACAGCAGCTTAAATATTTTTTAGGAATTTTTGTATATAACAAATCTGTTCTTTAGGATCAACTCACTTATAAATTATATACGTATACTGATTGTTTTTAGCTTTGTGAATAACTGCCATGTGGATAATTGTTATTGCTTACTATTAAAGGATGGTTAACAAGTACCAGACACTCCTCTAAGCCATTCACATGAATTAACTCTAATTCTCACTCTAATATATGACCTAGATTAATATCATTATTAGTGCTTTATAGTTGATAGAATGTATGTTTGAAGAAGTATCTTGCCCCTCGTGCTAGTACACAGCCAGTGTGTGGAAGAATCAGTATTCAAAAAAAAGCAGTTCAATTCCAGAGAAAAGTCTGGCTTTCCCAAAGGTCAACAATGAGAATTTTCAATATAGACAAATACAAAACTGGCATGTCTGTTCTATCATCTCCACATTTCTCCAATAAGCTGTCAAGGTACAATATTTGCCAATGACAATTTTCTATTTATTACAAAGAACACACAGAAGAATTTCAGATTTATTTCATTAAAGTCAATGCATCCTCAATTATATTTTGAAGTAAATAAGTAGTAAATAATAACTAATGAATTATAAATACTATCCATCTAATTTCCTCCTTTTTCACGCAAAATTCTTGTCCTTTCTAAAATTTTGGCACTATAGACTCAAACTCTGAGTCTTAGGATCATCTATAGTTCATTGAATTGGAGTTTGCATGACTAATACTTAGTGTTGAACAAGTATGCTTCCAAAGTAGATATTAAAAATTGAAGATAACATTAAAATACAAATTTCTTTTCTTTTAAAATATTAAGTTACGCAAGTTTCATGTATTTCATATATACAGATTTAGAAACATATTGATACTTCCCTCTCACCCATGCACCAATGCTTCTTCCTCATCGCTCTCCCACTCCCACCCTTAATTTTTATAAAGATTGATTTTCAGTTTATTTAATGATTGCAAAATTAACTCTACACTAAGTAAAAGGGTTCAGCAAATAGTATGAAGAAAAAAACACCGTTTCTCAATAGAAGAGACAAGGGCTATAAACAAATTTTAGTTGTTGTGAGAAAGAAAGAGAATAATGAGAAAATATAGCATAATGAGAAATAAACAATGAAAGAATAAATTAAAAAGTATGATGGAAGAAATTTGTGTTCTGAACACCCATCTTTGCTGTCACATCATAAGGGAAACATAATATTTTCTTTGAAAAGCTATAAAATGTGAGAGTTCTTTGAAATTTATATTCAAGTAGATAAAAATGAAGCAAAATGTCTTTGATCAGTTGGCATGAATAGATAGATGATAGACATAGATAGATGAAAGAGATAGATGATAGAGTGACACACAGATATGCAGATAAGTAGATCCATGGAATCAGGTGTTTGGAGTGCATATACCACAACAGAAAATATGATACAAAAGTGTGTACTTACAGATCTTATTAATATTTCTTTTATAAATAATTAATAACCATCTGAAATACTGTATTTAAAATGTTACTTCTCATTGGATAACATGTGAAGTAATGCTATAACTAGTACTGAAACAGTATTTTTACACTTTGTGTTTCTGTGTGGGTGCAAACTGATGAAATCTTTACATAGTATATACTGAATCGATCTGTATATAAAGATAATTGCAAGTGATTAAAAAATCTTGGTGTTAAATTGGAAATTGCATAGATAATTAATCAATTCTTTAAAAAAATCAAGTAGGATCTCTTTCCTTAATATGCTGTACATTGTGAATTAATACTATAACTAGTACTCCAACAGTATTTTCACTTTGTGTCTCTATGTGAGGGCAAACTGTTGAAATCTTTACGTAATATGTACTAAACTGATCTTCTGTGTATAAAGAGAGTTGAAAATGAATCTTGATGTGAATGCAAGGGGTGAGGGAGCGGGAAAGGGGAGGGTAGCGGGTGGGAGGGAAGTTGTGTGGGGGGGAGCTATTGTAATCCATAAGCTGTACTTTGGAAATTTATATTCTTTAAATAAAAAAAAAGTGTAAAAAAAATAAAAAAAATAAAATGTTACTTCTATCAGGCACTTTCCTGGATTGTCAACAGTTTTAAATATTAGTGCTTTAACTACATATAAATTATTAATGTCATTTCTCTTCTTTCTTGATAATTCTTCATTTCACAATGTTCCCCTAATTTCACTAAAATATAACATGACTTATTACAACTAACACATAATTCTGTTTTGTTCTTCATTTCTGCAAATAATCCTACCAATTGTAAAAGATATTTAATTTCAAGTTCATATATGAATTATGTCATATAAATGATTTACTGAACATTTTTTATTTAGGTCATTATTTCCTTAAAGTGTATGAATTGTAATGTCAATTCATACATCTTTTTCATTTGGTTTCCAGAACCTAGATACCTGATAGAGAGCAAACAAATATATGTTATTTATTTGAATTGTATAAAATCTAGAAAAATGGTTTCACAATAAGCTAGATATGGATATTTATTACTTTAGAAGTGTAAAAATAACTTAAAGGCATATATTGATTCTCTGAAATTATTTTGAAAAATGAAAAATGAGTATTTTCATAGTCTATTAATAATGACTGGAGAGCTCACTTCTAATTTCCAATTAATACACCAAAAGAGTTTCTTAGAGATTGAAAAATGCAGCCACACCATAAGAAAAATTTTAAAATAGTAGCATGATGGAGAAGATATCCATTGAAATAAACTACTAAAAAAGCTTATTCTTGGACTAATGAGAAATAAAAAATTGAGAGGAGCTATAAATGGAAGAAAAACAATTACTATTGATTATTTAATTCTTATTGGGAAATTGCAATACTTACACAAATATGTTATTTGTTATCACATGCGGGAGGACATTTCTCTGCATTTTACAGAGCTGAGGTGAGAGAAGGTTAACATAAGCTTGGTGTTAAAATCCAGGGTCAGAACTCTTTCATGAACTATTAATAAATTAAAATTCAGATTTTTTTTTACAGTGGCATACAAGGATTTAACTCTCCAAATGCCACAATGCTTTCATTCATTCTTGGGCAACAGGCCCTTTTCTATTTTTTTTTTCCGTAGCAAGGCCATTAGGTAATTTGAACTTGTCTGGTGTGCTGACTTACAATGTGGATCTACTTATGCACTCAACCTATTTTCTTAATTGGGATGGTGTAGGGTGAGTCTTACTGGCAGCAGAAAGCAAGGACTAACTGATACTTGTCCTTCATTTCGCTGAGAGAAGGAATTCAGAAGCTGGAAAATAGCAAATAGTGAGCGCAAATGTCCTAATGGGAAACCAAAGATACATAAACCAGAGTGGAGCTTGCACAAAAGCAAGCAGCCCCATCTCTGAACTGTGTTTAATCTTATAAGGATCATTTAAAAGAAGGGGAGATGCATTCTGATATAGGGGTATGTGCATTCTAATATGAGGGAGGAATATTCATTCCTTTTTTTTTTTTTTTTTTCTGAGAAGTGGAGATTCCAGGAACCTAGGTACCACCCTTTTTCACTGCTTGTGTGGTCTGGTGTTTCTTGTGTGTTGTTCAGCATGATAATGTAGTGCCATGAGTATATAAAGAGCCCATAGGTCAGTACAGATCTGCCTTGGCTCCAGACCACGCAGGAGGTCTGTTCTTCAGATCAAGGTGAATAAAGCCTGTGGGTCCTGAGATAATAGGAGCTACTGTCTCTAGCTGGCTGACTTGTACCCTCCACCTCCCTGTCTCATTACCATTACTCTCAAGAGGAACTGTGTGTCCTTATGTCTGTCTGTGTATCAGTGAGTAGTCACCATGATGGTTCATTCTACCAGTAATCATATTTGAACTGATTTTCCGGTTTTTTGTCTTCACAACAAATAGATAACATCTCTAGAAGATTCCACAGCTTTTATAATACATTTTCAGAGTAAAAGCATTATCCCAATTTGGTAGTAGATACCCAGTTCAATGTGAAATTAAACTTTTGTCACACATGTGATATAAAGGCTTTTTATTTATCCTTGGCCCAGGGATTGGTACCTTACAAAGGAAAGGGTGTGAGGAGTTACCTATTTCTTGTTTCTCCAGAAAAAAGATTGTATTCAGGCATAGTTACCCTCTGTGGGAGAGAGAACCAAATGTTGGGTATTGTTCATGGAATTTAACACTTAAATACTGGCTACAAAATGTATCAAAGTGGAGAAAAGGCTTTGGGAAAATATAAGTTTTTAAAAACTCAAAATAGCCCCTCACCCACAAGGAATCACCTGAGATAAAAAGTCTATTGATAGGTAGAAATTTACTGTTCCAATCTGATAGAACAATGACATCACTTAAAGCCATATATTCTGGAGCACATGATTCTGGGTCCTGTTTGTCATGGGTTCCAACTCTGCCTGCTGGTCAAAGAAATTTTGTGCCTGATGGAGAAGGAAAATATCATGGTCAAAGTGGAATAACCCAGATCACTGATGCTGTCCAACCCTGGTTGCTCTACTGTCAGAACAGAAGTGAACTCCATGAGGCAGAGCCAAGGCATGAGTGGTGAGGAGGAGTTGTGGAAATGATAGTTGCAAATGGCAAAGGCGGAGAGACCCAGCAGTGACAGGGCATTGTCACGTGAGAGGGAAGACCCTGTGTGGAACACGGCGTCCTATGCTATGTGGTGCTTCCTGTACCATTCTTAGAAACTCTGAGAAAACACACGTTTGCAGAGTCTAAGGAATAATTCCAACATGCTCTTTCTCCCACTCACTTTTCTGATTTTTTTTCTTTAGTGTTTTATATTATTCTAGTCCTAGAAGTTTTTTTTTCTGTTTGTGTTATGGTTTATTAAAGCATAAAACCAGAAAACTCATCTATATATGATCTCAGATACAAAATCTGTGGCTGATTTCAGGAATTTTCTTTTCAATACATACAGTGTATTATTACCTAAATGAAATTGCATATACTTTTCCACTTTGTTTTATATATTGTTGGAAATTATGTGTTAATAATACATTTTTTCATATCCACAACCATAGTATCTTTTTATGGAGTTATGAGGGAGGAGCTTTTACTTTTCCTTCTGCCTGTGAAACTTGGATTATTTTTCACTTCTGTATACTAAATAACACTATGAAAAATAATTTAGTTATAACTTAGCAAACTTCTCAGCCTAGTTCCTTGAGATAATTACTTAGAAGTGGGATTTCTTTTTTTTTTTTTTTTTCTGTACAAGCAGAGTGGACAGTGAGAGAGAGAGAGAGAGAGAGGTCTTCTTTTTTTCCCATTGGTTCACCTCCCCCCCCAATCGCCACTGCAGCAGGCGTGCTGTGGCTGGCGCACCATGCTGATCTGAAGGCAGGAGCCATGTGCTTTTCCTGGTCTCCCATGGGGTACAGGGTCCAAGCACTTGGGTCATCCTCCACTGCACTCCTGGGCTACAGCAGAGAGCTGGACTGGAAGAGGAGCGACCGGGACAGAATCTGGCGCCCTGGCTGGGACTAGAACCAGCTGCAGGCAGAGGATTAGCCTAGTGAGTTGTGGTGCTGGCCTTCTAGTGGGATTTCTAAGTCAAGAAAATTATCACGTTTATGATTTTTGATAGATCTGTGCAATTTTTTCAAACAAAATTGTCTCAATTTACTCTTCCATCTACAGCATTAAAGAATAAATTTTTTGTTTGTTTGTTTGTTTAAAAAGTATGTAATCCAGACTTATCGGTATAGATTCTTACGGTTTTATACAGTTTTATTACTCTTCTCTAAGGGAAGGTCTTGTGTTTGAAAGTGGTTTTGAATTTGCTCACATGCTTATCAACCATTTGAATTTCTTCCTTATTGAATTATCTATGTGTATTTTTCATTTATATACTTCTTTTTTTTATTTGACAGGCAGAGTTACACAATGAGAGAGAGAGACAGAGAGAAAGGTCTTGCTTTCCGTTGGTTCACCCCCCAAAGCCAGGAGCCAAGTGCTTCCTCCTGGTTTCCCATGCGGGTGCAGGGCCCAAGCACCTGGGCCATCCTCCAGTGACTAGACATATTGAATATTATACAGATTTTGTTATATAATTAATATTAATTTACTTTTAAAATGTTATTTGAACACTACATATACAAAAATATCCTTTACAGTGTATACTATTGTAATTCATTAATTTAAAAAGTTATTTATTTTTTACTAAAGAGAGAAAGAAAGAGTAAGCATTCCAATCTGCTGGTTCACTTCCCAAAACCTGAATGGCCAGGGTTGGGCTGGGATGTTGTCAGGATCCAGGAACACACTCCACGTTTCCCACATGAGTGGCAGGAATCCAATCACTTGACCCCTAATGAATACCTTTCAGGGTCTGCATCGACAGGAAACTGGAGCCCCGATCTGGAGCCAGGAATTAAACTTACAAACTCTTATTTGGGAATGTGAGCATCTTAACCACTAGGCTAAATTGCCAAACCCTGAAAAATTAATTTTGGAACTTTCTATTGAATTTTTGGGTGAACCCATCATATTTTGATATAAATGAGAAGCACTTCAGGCTTTAGTTTTTATTTTTATTAGAATCTGTCCTATTGAAAGATATATATATATATATATATATATATATATATATATGAGCTAATTATTTTTCTTTAGGGACCTAATACATATATGTTTGTAGATACACACCTATGTATGTGTGCATGTGTGTGTGTGTGTATGCATTTCAGACTCTCATACTCTGCTTTACCCCTCTTAAAGACAAATATATTTGGGCAACCTTTCTGACAGTTTGTAATTCAGTATACTTTGTGAAGCACAGAAATTTTATTTTTACTTTCCATCTTTTTATTGTTATATACTTTCTTTAAACATTTATTGTATCAATTAATTTATGAAGCCAGGATCTACTCTGCAGTATTACTTATTCTTTTTATTGCCCAAGAAACAAATACGTGGCCCAAGGACTTTATATTTGGTCACATTTTGTTACTGTGGCTTGTTATTTTATTTGATCTATTTTGAACCTTGTAGAGATTATCCTTTAGATTTCAATGCCATCAGAGACCAATTATATTCTATTCTTTCTCGTAGTGCCAGAGAGTTCCTTTTGTCTTTTGCTTGAGTCAGTTCGTATTCCCTGCTTGCTCATGTGTACAAGTGAACATGTATTTAGTTCCTTCATTAAGGTGAATTTTCTTTTCCATGCATGAATCCAACACTCCAACACTTTTCATTCCCCATTTTCCCTCTCCATACCAACTAAGACTAAGAGTTTGCTTCTCTTTCTCATCTTGTTTGGAGTGGAGGCAGGCTGTATAATAGACAGTAACTTTTTGACTTTACAGTGGTATGAAACTGATACTTATTTAATAGAAACCAGGATGCAAATTTTGAGTTTCAATCTTTTCCATGGTCAGTGATATGAAGTATGATCTTCCCTTGCAATGCTGGGCAGTGGCAGCAACTGCAACTCCCAGTTACACCTGTAGCCAGTAAGGGAAACCACACTGTACAGTGCACTGTATTACTAAGCTATGTTTGGTAAGTTAGATGTGTTTCATGTATTTCCAACTTGCATTAATTTCCAATTAACAGCAATTTTATCTGGACATAGCTACATGTAAGTTCAGCACCTGTACTGCCCAATTAACTCAGATGGAAAAACCATGTTATCCTGCCAAACTCACTGGAATTCATTCCAAAACTGTTTCTCTCCCTTGGCTATCAATGTTGACTATAGTTTTGAATTAATCATGAGTTTTGAGATATATGGTAACTTACATATTCCACTCTATTATTTCATTTCACTACCTATTCTTTACTTTAATTGTAGAATTAAATCAGAAAATGTGTTTCAGTGTTTCTTTTTCCTTTGACATTATAATTTCAGAATACTAACCATTTTTTTTTAGCTTTTATTTAAAGAATATAAATTTGCAACGTACAGCTTATGGATTCCATTGGCTCCCCCCCCACAACTTCCCTCCCTCCCGCCACCCTCCCCTCTCCTGCTCCCTCTCCCCTTCTGTTCACATCAAGATTCATTTTCAATTCTCTTTATACACAGAAGATCAGTTTAGAACATATTATGTAAAGATTTCAACAGTTTGCCCTCACAGAGAGACACAAACTGAAATTATTGTTGGAGTACTAGTTATAGAATTGATTCACAATGTACAGTACATTAAAGGCAGAGATCCTACATGATTTTTTTTAAAGAATTGATTAATTATCTATGCAATTTCCAATTTAACACCTAGATTTTTTAATCATTTGCAATTATCTTTATACACAGAAGATCGATTTAATATTATAGTATGTAATGATTTCATCAGTTTGCACCCACACAGAAACACAAAGGGAAAAAATACTGTTTCATTACTAGTATTAGAATTATTTCACATTGGATAACACATTAAGGACAGATCCCTCATGAGAAGTAAGTACACAGTGACTGCTGAAGTTGATTTAACAATTTGACACTCTTGTTTATGGCGTCAGTAATCTCCCCAGGCTCTAGTCATGAGTTGCCGAGGCTATGGAAGCGTTCAGGGTTCGCCGACTTCGATCTTAATCCGACAGGGTCATAGTCAAAGTGGAAGTTCTCTCCTCCCTTCAGAGAAAGGTACCTCCTTCTTTGATGGCCCCATTCTTTCCACTGGGATCTCACTCGCAGAGATCTTTCATTTAGGTCTTCTATTTTTTTTTTTGATTGTTTTTCAGAGTGTCTTAGCTTTCCATGCCCAAAATATTCTCAAGGGCTCTTGAGCCAGATCTGAATGCCTTAAGGGCTGATTCTGAGGCCAGAGTGCTATTTAGGACATCTGCCATTCTATGAGTCTGCTGTGCATCTCGCTTCCCATGTTGGATCGTTCTCTCCCTTTTTCATTCTATCAGTTAGTATTAGCAGACACTAGTCTTGTTTGTGTGAACCCTTTTACTCTTAGACCTATCAGTGTGATCAATTGTGAGCTGAAATTGATCACCTGGACTAATGAGATGGCTTTGGTATATGCCACCTTGATGGTAATGTATTGGAATCCCCTGGCACACTTCTAACTCTATCATTTGGAGCAGTTCCTATTGAGCATGTCCCAAATTGTACATCTCCTCCCTCTCTTATTCTCACTCTTATATTTCACAGGGATCACTTTTCATTTAAAATTTAAACACTTACGGCTAATTGTGTGTTAGTTGCCAGATTCAACCCATAGTACTAGAACGAATACGAACAACAAGGGGAGATACTAAAATGGGTAAAGATTTAGATTATACATCAACAGTTCAGACAGGAGCTGATCATGTCTTATTTTCTCATAGTGTTCATTGCGTTTCAACAGGTTTCCTCTTTGGTGCTCAGTTAATCATCACCAATCAGGGAAAACAAATGATATTTGTCTCTTTGGGACTGGCTTAATTCACTCAGCATGATGTTTTCCAGATCCCTCCATTTTGTTGCAAATGATCGGATTTCATTGTTTTTGACTGCTGTATAGTATTCTGTAGAGTACATGTCCCATAATTTCCTAATCCAGTCTACTGTTGATGGGCATTTGAGTTGGTTCCAGATCTTAGCTATTGTGAACTGAGCTGCAATAAACATTAGTGTGCAGATGGCTTTTTGGTTTTCCAATTTAATTTCCTTTGGGTAAATTCCAAGGAGTGGGATGGCTGGGTTGTATGGTAGGGTTATATTCATGTTTCTAAGGAGTCTCCAGACTGACTTCCATAGTGGTTTAACCAGTTTGCATTCCCACCAACAGTGGATTAGTGTCCCTTTTTCCCCACATCCTCTCCAGCATCTATTGTTGGTAGATTTCTGAATGTGAGCCATTCTGACCGGGGTGAGGTGAAACCTCATTGTGGTCTTGATTTGCATTTCCCTGATTGCCAGTGATCTTGAGCATTTTTTCATGTGTCTGTTGGCCATTTGGATTTCCTCTCTGGAAAAATGTCTATTGAGGTCCTTAGCCCATTTCTTAAGTGGGTTGTTTGTTTTAATGTTGTGTCGTTTCTTGATTTCATTGTAGATTCTCATTATCAGCCCTTTATCTGTTGCATAGTTTGCAAATATTTTTTCCCATTCTGAAGGTTTCCTATTCACTTTCCTAACTGTTTCTTTTGTAGTACAGAAGCTTCTCAGTTTGATGCAATCCCAATAGTTAATTTTGGCTTTGAGTGCCTGTGCTTTTGGGGTCTTTTCCAAGAAGTCTTTGCCAGTACCTATATCTTGCAGGGTTTCTCCTATGCTCTCCAGTAATTTGATGGTGTCGGGTCGTAGGTTTAAGTTTTTGATCCATGTTGAATGAATTTTTGTGTAAGGTGTAAGGTAGGGGTCTTGCTTCATGATTCTGCTGGTGGAAATCCAGTTTTCCCAGCACCATTTGTTAAATAGACTGTCTTTACTCCAGGGGTTAGTTTTGGGTCCTTGATCAAATATAAGTTGGCTGTAGATGTTTGGATTGATTTCAGGTGTTTCTATTCTGTTCCATTGGTCTATCCATCTGTTTCTGTACCAGTACCATGCTGTTTTGATTACAACTGCCCTGTAGTATGTCCTGAAATCTGGTATTGTGATGCCTCCAGCTTTGTTTTTGTTGTACAAGATTGCTTTAGCTATTCGAGGCCTCTTATTCCTCCATACGAATTTCAGCATCCTTTTTTCCAGATCTGAGAAGAAAGCCTTTGGTATCTTGATTGGGATTGCATTGAATCTGTAAATTGCTTTTGGGAGAATGGACATTTTGATGATATTGATTCTTCCAATCCATGAGCATGGGATATTTCTCCATTTTTTGGTGTCCTCTTCTATTTCTTTCTTTAAGGTTTTATAATTTTCATCATAGAGATCTTTAACATCCTTGGTTAAGTTTATTCCAAGGTATTTGATTGTTTTTGTGGCTATTTGAATGGTATTGATTTTAGCAGTTCTTCCTCAGCCGTGGCATTGCTTGTGTATATAAAGGCTGTTGATTTTTGTGCATTGATTTTATATCCTGCTACTTTGCCAAACTCTTCTATGAGTTCCAATAGTCTCTTAGTAGAGTTTTTTGGGTCCTCTAAATAAAGAATCATATCATCTGCAAGAGGGATAGTTTGAGTTCTTCCTTCCCAATTTGTATCCCTTTGATTTCTTTTTCTTGCCTAATAGCTCTGGCTAAGACTTCCAGCACTATATTGAATAGCAGTGGCGAGAGTGGGCATCCCTGTTTGGTGCCAGATCTCAGTGGGATTGCTTGCAGCTTTTCCCAGTTCAATAGGATACTGGCCGTGGGTTTTTCATAAATTGCTTGGATTATATTTTAGGAATGTGCCTTCTATACCCAGTTTGCTTAGGGTTTTCATCATGAAAGGGTGTTGTATTTTATCAAATGCTTTCTCCACGTCTATTGAAATAATCATATGGTTTTTCTTCTGCTGTCTGTTAATGTGGTGTATCACGTTGATTGTTTTGCGAACGTTGAACCATCCCTGCATACCAGGGATAAACCCCACTTGGTCTGGGTGGATGATCTTTCTGATGTGTTGTTGTATTCTATTGGCAAGAATTTTATTGAGGATTTTTGCATCTATGTTCATCAGGGATATTGGTCTGTAATTCTCTTTCAATACTGCATCTTTTTCAGGTTTAGGAATTAAGGTGATGCTGGCTTCGTAGAAAGAATTTGGGAGGATTCCCTCTTTTTCGATTGTTCTGAATAGTTTGAGAAGGATTGGGATTAGTTCTTCTTTAAATGTCTGGTAGAATTCAGCAGTGAATCCGTCTGGTCCTGGGCTTTTCTTTGTTGGGAGGGCGTTTATTACTGTTTCAATTTCCGCCTCAGTTATGGGTCTGTTTAGGTTTTCTATGTCTTCCTGGTTCAGTTTAGGTAGGTTGTATGTGTCCAGGAATCTATCTATTTCTGATAGGTTATCCTGTTTGCTGGCATACAAGTCCTTGTAGTAATTTCTGATGATTCTTTTGATTTCTGTGGTGTCTGTTGTTACGTTTCCTTTTTTGTCTTTGATATTATTAATTTGGGTCTTTTCTCTTCTTTTTTTAGTTAGTTGGGCCAATGGGGTGTCAATTTTGTTTATTTTTTTGAAAAACCAGCTCCTCGATTGGCTGATTTTTTGTAATGTTTTTTTGGTTTCAATCCTGTTAATTTCTTCCCTGATTTTGATTATTTCTCTTCTCCTACTAGCTTTGGGTCTGGTTTGCTGTTGTTTTTCTAGATCCTTGAGATGAACCTAAAGCTCATCTATTTGGTGCCTTTCCAAATTCTTGATGTAGGCACCTATTGATATAAATTTTCCTCTTAACACTGCTTTTGCTGTATCCCATAGGTTTTGGTATGATGTGCTGTTATCTTCATTTACTTCCAGGAAATTTTTAATTTCTCTTTTGAATTCTTCTATGACCCATTGTTGATTCAGGAGCATGTTGTTCATTCTCCATGTGTTTTCATATGCTCTAGAGATTCCTGAGTTGCTAATTTCCAACTTCACTCCCTCGTGGTCTGAGAAGTTGCATGGTATGATTCTTATTCTTTTGAATTTGCTAAGGCTTGCTTTATGGCCTAGTATGTGGTCAATCCTGGAGAAGGTTCCATGTACTGCTGAAAAGAATGTAAATTCTTTTTCTGTGGGATAAAAAGTTCTGAAGATATCTGTTAGGTCCATTTGGGCTATAGTGTCGTTTAAATCTACTGTCTCCTTGTTAATCCTCTGTCTTGGTGATCTGTCTATCTCTGAGAGTGGAGTGTTGAAATCTCCCAGTACTATTGTATTGGGGTCTAAGTCTCCCTTTAAGTCCCTTAACAGGTCTTTTAAATAGACTGGTGCCCGGTGATTAGGTGCATATACATTGATAATCGTTATATCTTCCTGTTGAATGGATCCCTTAATATTATATAGTGCCCCTCTTTGTCTCTCTTAATAGTTTTTGTGGTAAAATTTATGTTATCTGATATTAAGATGGCTACGCCCGCTCTTTTTTCATTTCTGCTTGCATGGTATATGTTTTTCCATCCTTTCACTTTGAGACTGTATGGATCTTTGTTGGAAAGATGTGTTTCTTGTAGGCAGCAAATAGCTGGGTTTTGTTCCCTCATCCAGTCAGTAAATCTTTGCCTTTTAATAGCACAGTTCAAACCATTCACGTTCAATGTGACTATCGATAAGTAGTATCTTTGCCCTACCATTTGCTAATGATTTTCTTATGTATGCTTTGAGTTTCTTATGATCTTTTGCTGTGAGATTTCCTTCCTTTAGCTTCTTTCAAGTTGATGACCATGTTTCTGTGTTTCTGCGTGTAGCACATCTTTAAGGATCTTTTGCAGGGCTGGACGAGTGGCAACAAATTCTTTCAGTTTCTGTTTGCAATGAAAGGTCTTTATCTCACCTTCAATCACAAATGAGAGCTTTGCAGGGTATAATATTCTGGGCTGGCAGTTTTTCTCTCTTAGTACCTGGGCTATATCTCGCCATTCCCTCCTGGCTTTTAGGGTTTCAGATGAGAAATCTGCTGTGAGTCTGATTGGAGATCCTTTGAGGGTAATCTGACGTTTCTCTCTTGCGCATTTTAGGATCTTTTCTTTCTGCTTCACTGTGGTGAGTTTAATTACAATGTGTCGTGGTGAGGATCTCATTTGTCAAGCAAGGCTGCCTTCATTTTCTATGTTTCTACACCCCCACCTGTTCAAAATTCAGCACAAAGTCCAGAACAGCACAGTCATTTTCTTCTGCAGATAATAGATGACATCTAAAAAAGAACATCACAATCTCGATTTTTTTTCAATTTTTATTTTGTGTGTTTTTTCCTGACATGAATCCTATCTATGGAGAATGAACTCCAGTGGGGCAGTAAAAACCTATAATAGGCACAAAAGACATAAAAAATAGAGATTTATTATGTATTTCATAAGATGGAAAATATCTACTTCTCTGTTTTTGGAGAGTGGGAGCTCATTTGCCCTTGGGGTGATAGTGGTGCTGATAGTGGCCGTAGTGGTAGAAAACTTTGTTTAAAGGCTTTTGTTAAGAGCAGTTTGAGCTTCATAGCAAACAAAGTGGAAGACATAGCAATAACTCCTATGCCCCAGGTCCCACACACGTAGGCTCCCTACTCTCCATCCCCAAAAGCAATTATAAGCATCCTCTACCAGAGTGATACATGTTATAAATGATGAAGCCAGCTTGGTACATGCTGTCACATGAAGTCTATTGTTGGCAGGATCTGTGTTGGTCTTTTCATTCCATGGGTTTTGGAAAATGGATCCTGGCATGTATTTGCCATGATAGTGCTGTAGAGAGTTTGTTCACTGCTGTTATCATCCTCTGTGTTCTTCCTGTTCTCTCCTTCACTCCTATCCCTGGTCACACCGATACTTTTATTATCTCCACAGTTTTTCCCTCTGCAGAATGTCACATGCTAGAAAATCCAACAATAATGAGCTTTCTCAGAAAGGTTTCTTTCATGTAGTCATAGGCATTAAATTTCCTTGCATATCTTTCCATGGATTTATAGCTCATTCCTTCTGTGCCTTAAATTGTAATGCATTATCTGATGGACCACAACTTATTTATCTACTCATTACTGAAGGACATCTGAGTTACTTCCAAATTTGACAGTTATGAATAACACTGCTATAAACTTCCTCCAGACAATAATGTTCGTGTTAATTCACTCATACATGTCTTTTTGACTATGTTTCCTGATGCTCTTTGTAATGATTTATTCTGTGTCACAGGTGATGTGTACTAGTGTGGGTAGTGCTCAACTTTTTTCTCCAGTCCCTCTTGTTCTGGATTACCTTCTTTAAGGCAATAGGGAAAGAACAAGTTCTTCTAGAAACATCATGTCTAGAAATTCTAGCATTTCTCCTTTTTAGTATCACCTTTTATGAGAGCACATTTAGTCCTGTGTCTAATCTATACTGTAAAACAATTAATGGAGATAAAATTTATTTACTAAAATTAATCTTTAGAATGTGGACAATTCACTTCTTTTTATTATGATATATTCACTCTATGCTCCTTTGCCCTTTATCCAAACTCTTTCTCCTACTGTTGCCTCTTTCCAAAGCATGTCTTTCTGCCTTCTGGAACTCTCATTTCTCAGCTAAATCACTCTCCCACCACCTGAACACTCACTCACTTCGCCTCTGTTTCATCGCACTGACTGAAACCTTGCTGTCTGTTCAGAGTATTACAGCTTCCTCATTATCCTACACCCCACCTACATCAGTGCCTGGAGGGAGAAATTACATCCAATTCACTCCCAAATGTAGTTTCAGGATCATTGCTGCTCCACCCTCATATTAAAAGCATCTGTTCTTTTGAGCATTTTGCCATCTGGCTGTTCTTGAGCCTCCAACTACTCAATTTCAGTCATTATTATTTTTATCAAATAGGCTTTACCACCCTCTTGCTTATGAAAGAGTGCAGTACCAAGAAAAAGAGAGTCCTTGTCACTCTAAATATTTCATAATTCTGGATGACTGCCACATCCAAATAGATGATATATTACACACCACACAACAACAACAACAAAACCCACACTTTTCTTTTCCAGGATTAAACAAGCACTCTGTTCTGCCCGTGAATAATGCTTTCATAATTTCTTTTATTCTTTGCAGATATTATTTTAAACATTCATCAATCTTTTCACACACTTAGCTAACTTCCTTTCCACTCATTCTAGGTGTAGTCCTTATTTCAGCACTTCACAAAGACAACAGAGATTATGAAATGGAAAGTTTTCACTTCTTAATCCCCCATGTAGAGAGTTACCTTTCTTCTCTCATTCTTTTCCTGGTTGGAGATAGGGTCTTTTCCTCCATTTGAGATTTTGTCTGGTTTCCAACCTCATTTTTAATGACTTATTTGAAAGGCAGAGAGACAGACAGAGTTCCCATCTTACTCACTCCCCAAAATGACAGTAGTGAAGGCTGAGGCAAGCTGAATATGGGAACCAAGAACACAATTGGGTTTCCTACGTAAAACGCAGGAACCCCATCACTTGAGGCATCTCCTACTACCTCCCAAGGTGGACATTAACAAGGAGCAGAGCCAGGACTCAAACCCCAGGTGGTTCATTAAGGGATGAAGGTGTGCCAGCAAACATCTTGGATGTTTTCACCTCCTCAGTGACATTGATCCTTTTGTTGTCTCAATTCTCTCACAAATATTCATTTTGTCCATTCATCTGCATTGACATGTTAGGATATATTTACATATGATCATAAGTGTAGAAACTTAGCACATGTAAAAAAGCTTAATCAGGTAAAGTTTGTTTCCAATCAAAAAATATTCTAATATTCTCCTTTACTGTCAAGTTTTTTTTTTTTTAATGAGGCCTATCTACTTGTAGTGTATTTCAAAAATTCCCAGTCATTCCTCAAAGAATAGAAATCTTGATTCTAGCTCCATTATACTATTTGATCTGCATTTTCCATAGTATGTCCTTGTTTGCTAAATTCAGCCAAAACCTTGCAAAAGTTATACTTCTTGGCTCAACACTTTGTCCTCTGATATCTATGTCATGTTATTTGTAGGCTTAATTTACTGTATCTTTAACACCATTAATTAAATATTTGCAGGTTTTATGAATATAAGCCAGGACTTTGTCTACAGATTATTGAAACTGAAATCAAATTGACTAAGTCCCTAGACAAATACGTTGATGTCACCACTGTTTAGGATGGCTTTATGCAGCGCTTAAATGATGCTTTCAAGGTCCCTCAGTGTTTCTTTCTTGCACACCTTCATCATCCGCTCTTTTCCATTATGATGCTGGTTTCCACTTTCGGTTCTACATTGGGTCCCTTTCCTGCAGAATCTGCAGGAAATCTGTTCACATCAGATATCGCTCTGGTGGTTGTAAATTTTGCTTAGTCACATTAAACCTTTCAGGGGGGATGAACTCTATTCCCACTCTTACAGAGAAGGTATACAGTGCCCAGAAATGGCACAAACAATTTCTCATGTTTTATTGGTTATGAGAAATATTCTACCCATACCTGAACTGATCACTGAACAAAGAGATGAGCTAATTTGATTGGTTTGTCCAGACAAAGCTCACCTCTGTAGCTTTGGAAACAGCCAAACTCATTAAGACCAAGTAGGAGGGTGAGGCGTGTCTCCAAATTGCAATTATTATAATCTTTTACTAAGGAAGTTGAATATATAATAGGAGGCTTACAATATGACAGAAAAATGTGTCTAGGACAACCAGGCTTGATTTTCAAGACTGTTTCCTATACTATAATTTTCATCTCGATAATAACATATATTACCACATTTCAGTGATTATCTCTGTTCAGTTTGTGCCCATATCTTTTATTTTCTGCCATGACATCCGGCCTGAGCTCCAGAACCCTTTATCTCTTGGATATCTTAACAGGAATCTACACTCAACCATCTTCCTGGCAGCAAATTAAAATTTTATTTTCTACTCCAACTTTCTCTTTTCTGAATCACCATGGAATTGATTAGATTTTCCAGGAGAATGAGATAACCTGATTTTAGCAGTTTAAAACAACAGATGTTTATTTTCTACATTGTATGAGGGTTTCCTGTTGGCCCTAGGGCTGCTCTGGAATGCAGGTTTCCTTTGAGATCTGTTCATTTCATGACAGAGGAAAGAGCAAAGAGAGGAGGTCAACCATACAGCCACATTTAAGGCTCCTGCTCACACATGACACCTGTCAAATGTACTTCTATTCATATGACCAAAGCAATTTAGAGGGCCAATACCTACATTATTAGAAAGAGAGGAAAATCAATGATTTTCAAAGAATAATAGAATTTATTTGAATATCCTGTTTGCTTAAAGTGGACACATGAGTATATTTTAGATTATTTATTTTTCATATAAAGTGAAAATCACTAAGACAACTATACTATAAATATTTCATAGAACATTCTGGAATGATGAGACTAATTTATAATATCACAAGCTTTCTAATAAGGTAACCATTGACCACATGTGGCTATTATGACTTGAAACATGATTAGTGTGATTGAGAAATTGAATTTTTGGTTTGTTTAATTTTAATTAATTTAAGTAGCCACATTTGACCAGAGGCTACTGCATTGGATAGTGAATTCCTAAACCCTATTACTTTAAAAAGACACATTTCCAGTTTTTTCAATCCCCACTTTTTCTCCTTTTCTCTTACAAAGATCTCATCTGAGTCTAAGAAACTTTATTTAGGTCAATTTTGGATATTTCCACTACATTTTCCAGGAAGAATTTTAAATCTCATGGATATTTTAGAATATTCCATTTGCTATGAGGGTAATCTTTAAATTTTTAAATCATTCTCTTGTAGTTGTCCAAAAAGATCATCAATTTAAATCTTCTGCCTCCCGACTCTTACTGTGACAGTTGCTGCTGTGATTAAAACTCACTGAAATTGTAGTGTTATATGACAGTAGAATTACTTACTTCCAATGCACCAGTCTGTATCTTCACTGTGCCTTGGCCTGGCTTGACTGTACTCTCATGGATTTAGCTCCAGGATGTAAATTAGGTCATCTCTTCGCATTGGAGGATACAGGCTGAGGGATCAATAGCTACTTGCAAAGTAATCATACTATAACAGATGGTATTGCACAAGTAAACAAGGACAAATGCGTGCTCCACTCTGCCCTCAGCCTATGGGTCAAAGCAAGCCTCATCAATTAAGCTTGAAGTCAGCTTAAGAAAAAAAATATTCTTTGCCTACATTGAATTAAGGCAATAGCAAAAAGCAAAGAAATAATTGTGAATAAATACCAAAACCTAAGCACAAATCAAGATTCTGTGTATAAGTGGTAACTGACTTTGTGTGGCAGAGGCCAAACACCCAGCTGTTGCTCTGGTTCATCGCTTGGTAGTTTAGGGCACAGGAATTTTACTGTGGGCTCTGTAACTTTTTCTGCTTAGCTACACTCGATATTAATTTGATCACTGGTCTCTGAATTGCTTTCTGGGACTCAGATATAGTATTCTTTGATCAATATAGTTGTCCTTTTTCTTTAGTTCACTTGGTCTTTCCAGCCCAGGAAAGTAATGTTATTTTTAGTTCAGACTTCCATCTTCTAAATTTTCCCACTGCTACTTCATAGCCACAACGTTTTTAGGTTTTGAGCATTCAAACATCAGGCAAAACCCACATTTTTTTTTCTTTTGACTGTTGTCTTACTTTGAGACACTGAGTGCTCCCCATCAGACTAATGGGATCCAGAGGAACTAGAAAATGCCAGCAGAAAATGAAGATGGGACATTATATTTAAAATAGCCTTGGGGTGCTGTGGCATGGCAGGAGAAGCTGCCTCCTGCAGTACCAGCATCTAATATGGGCACTGGTTCAAGTCCTGGCTGCTCTGCTTCCCATCCAGCTCTCTGCTGTGGCCTGGGGAAGCAATGGATGATGGTCCATGTCCTTGGGTCCCTGCACCCACACTTCAGGAGACCTGAAAGAAACTCCTGGCTCCTGGCTTCGGATCGGTTTAGCTACAGCCATTGAGGCCATCTGAGGAGTGAGCAAGCGGATGGAAGACATCCCTCTCTCCCTCTCATTCTCTTTCTCTCTCCCTCTCTCTCTTTCTCTGCCTCTCTTATAGCTGTGCCTTTCAAACAAAAAATAAATCTTTCAAAAAAATAAAAGTCTTACTTTCCAGTTGTATGCGAAGAAAAGTTGTATATATACACATCTTGCGGTTTGTGTCATACAGTTTTGAAAATTTACATTTACTTGAGACTGACAGGGAGAGAGTATCCTCCCATCTACTGGTTCACTCCCCAAATTCTTGCAATGCTCAGGTTGGATGAGGGAAATGCCAGGAGCCAGGAACACAATCCAGATCTCCCATGATGATGACAGTATCTCAACTAACTAAGCCAATTTCCCAGTGTGCACAATAACAAGAAACTGGAAATGGTTGCAGAGGTATGATTCAAACCCTGGCACTCTGATAGGGAATGTAGACATCTTAACTTCTAGGCCAGATACCCACCTTGTATCATATTTAGACATTTAGTCTTGCCTATAACCAGAGAGGCAGTGCACAGATAAAAGGAAATACAGAGACTTAAATGATTGCTGTCATCAGAGGATCAAAAATATAATCAAAATTCCTTTGAGAAATGGAGTTAAACCTTTGACTTAGTGTAATCAAGTGGCTATCAGAAAATTAATTAATATGCTCAAGTTTGTGCACATGGGTAAAAGCAAAACTAGTGTGTGAATTCTGATTCCTTGAATTTTAAGTCACATTTATAACAAAAAATTTATTTTGGGAATAGTATAATTCCCTCTTCTGTAAGAGTGCAGGTAAAATAATATTGTTATCAAATGTGGAATACATTACATATTCTTAGTACTTCATGGTAGATTAGAGGCTAAAGTGTTCCCTGACAGTGCATACTTCAGAAGTCCCCAAATGAAAGTAAGCTATAATTCTACCATTTAGACTTTGCATCAAATCAAGGATCCCTACGAAATATTGCAACACAATTACACCCTTGATTTCTATTGCTAGTAGAACTCTTTAAGCTACTCTCCATTCTGTTTTTTTTGTTTGTTTGTTTGTTTTTGTTTTTTTTTTTAGAGATTTATTTATTTACTTGAAAGTCAGAGTTACACATAGAGAGAAGGAGAAGCAGAAAGAGAGGGGTCTTCCATCCAACTGACGGTTCACTCCCCAGATGGCCTCAATGGCCGGAGCTGCGCTGATCCTAAGCCAGGAGCCAGGTACTTCTCCCTGGTCTCCCACGTGGGGGCAGAGGCCCAAGGACTTGGGCCATCCTCTACTGCTTTCCCAGGGCAAAGCAGAGAGCTGGTTGGGAAGTAGAGTAGCCAGGACTTGAACTGGCGCCAATATGGGATGCTGGCACTGCAGGCGGTGGTTTTACCCGCTACACCACAGCACCAGCCGCATTCTGTGTCTTCGAAAAGAGTGAAAAGTGTGTGTCTTATATTAAACATCATTAGGCCGGCGCTGCAGCTCACTAGGCTAATCCTCCACCTCCGGTGCTGGCACCCCAGGTTCTAGTCCCGGTCGGGGTGCTGCTTCTGTCCTGGTTGCTCTTCTTCCAGTCCAGCTCTCTGCTGTGGCCCGGAAAGTGCAGTGGAGGATGGCCCAAATGCTTGGGCCCTGCACACGCATGGGAGACCAGGAGGAAGCACCTGGCTCCTGGCTTCAGATTGGCGCAGCACACTGGCAGTGGCAGCTATTTGGGGAGTGAACCAATGGAATCAAGACCTTTCTCTGTCTCTCTCTGTCTAACTTTGTCTGTCAAAAAAATTTTTTTTAAATCATAAAGCAGAAGTGTGTGTTTGAATTAATTATAAAATGAGTTATGTTTTAACAGAACACAAAAAAATAAGTTACATATGGAGAGACTTCAAAAAATTTACATGAAGTAGAATTAAAAGATTTTTTTTTTGCATTCTTTTTTTACAACTATGTCCATGAAGGATCTTCAAACATTTCATGGAAAAGACATATGATGAAAAAGCCACATTATGCCTCTATTTCAACCAACATTTTAATTTTTTTCACCAAAATTAATTAATCCTTTTATTATCTTCTTCTATGAGTATTTGAAGTACTCTCAGATTTAGGGAGAACTAGAAATCTTTTGCACGAAATGTAACTTTTTCATGTGTTTCCTAAAATTATTTTCCTGCGGTTGGTTTTCATGGATTCCATATCTTATCATTACTGTCACAGCACGAGGCATTTTGTTCGACGTCTTTCTGCTTTGTTCGTGAGGACTGCCTGTATCCTTTAGAGTCTCCATTAGTCATGTTCATTGCTGAACAAATCTTATTTTTCTTTCCCTTCTCTGCCTACTATGAAGAAAAGAAGAAGTAGTCCAGACAAATACTCACTTCTGCTTAAACAGCAGTATTCACGTAACACACGTCAATTGGTACCTGTCTAATCAACTGTAAATAGTCATCAAGGTGTTCTGCTATCAAATATTTTTGAAGTACTAAAATGTTAATTTCAAGACAGACAAATTGATTAGTTTGGAAGTGTGTCTGAATCCTGGGTTTATCAATGTTGTACAAGCCAGAGGTTTCAGGTTTGAAATCTTCTGTAATGCAGTTTAAAAAAAGAAAAAATAGTATTGTTGGAACATACTTGTCATTCTTGTTTTGAACCATATTGTGGCAAAGAAAAGTCCCACCTGGAAACATCAACCAGAGCATTACTGCTTGGCTAGGGGCAACAGTTCCAAATACGAGCACGGTGGCCAGACTTTGAAAGGCGGGACTCGCTAACATCTATCTGCACAAAGTGTTGAAATTCAAAGTTAATTATCATGATAGATAAGCTTTAAACTAATGTTATAAAATAAATTAATGACATATTTTTCAAACCAGTCTATTGAGTTATTGGTAAGCCTACTGGGAGCCTCATTAACAGGTGTAAGAAATCCCTGCTGCTCCTCACCCTGGAGCACACATTTGGAGCTCCATGTGTGAGGACAGGCCTGATTGCCAATCAGCAATTGTAATTTGGAGTATCTATCTTTGCATCTGTATTTAGAGACCCTGTTTACATGGTTGCACGCTTGTGTATCTACAGCATGCAAAAATATATTGGTTAAGTTTCTCCTGTTCGATAGCCTTGGGGACTTTCAGGTGTCTCTCAGTTCTGCCTGCCCTGAAGGAAGGTAGCATCCAGCGAACCACAAAGCCTTTTAATTAACCGTCCTAAATATAATCACGATGGTATTAAAAATCTGCCCCATCATTTGCAAGTTACACAAAAAACCCAGGAGAAAAATGAAAATATTTAGTTTAATTATTTTAAATTAAAAAATGAACTGCCGACTCACTAACTTTTGTTGCTTTCCTTCTTACATTAAGTTTCAATTACTAGGTTGATGTTGATTCATTAATATGACTGAAATCCAAGAAATACACAAAACATATATATATATATATATATATATATATATATATTTCCTCTGTTGCTCTGCTTTTTAAAATAATAAAAACAATCAAATAAACTAAATTATTGTATTTTCTGACCCTCAATTAAGGTAGTTTTACAGTTTCTCATTTAATACTTCCCCATAGTCACTTGGACCAAAAAAAAAAAAATCTCATTTTCTGATTAAATTATTTCTCTTGTACACATTCCATAGTTGTATAATTTTCAAGTCTTGTTAGTTTTATAGTCTATATTTATTGTTATGTCTACAATTCACTCGTGTTTGTTGAATGTCTATCATGTGTCAGGAAATGTTCCTCTGACTTCACATTGCTTATATTCTGGTTATAGAGTTGCTTAAACATTAGAGAAATGAAGCAAATGTGTGGTCAGTCAGATGGTAATATCTCAAGAGAAAAAAATAGGAGGAAGGAAGAAGCATGAAATAATTCTTAAATACATGAATTATATTTAAAAGGCTTCCCCAGTTGCTGTATCACGAGAGACTGTGGGTGGCAGCAAGGATGTTAGAGAAAACAGACAAAGCAAAACGAAGAGTTGAAAAGTTATTGGAACAATTCAAGTGACAATGATGATGACTCGGGCAGAAATGGTAGCACTGAACGTAGTAAGACTAGCAGGGCATCTGCAGCCAGCATTGAAGGGTACCTAAAAGCTGCCACCTGTGACATACTGGTGCTGATTCCTGACCCACTTCTCACTTGGACCAAGTTCCCTGCTAATGGCCTGGGAAAGCAGTGACTGTCCCGTGTGTTGGGGTCACTGCACCCACGTGAGAGACCTGGACAAAGCTCCCGGCTTCTGGCTTCAACCTGACCCAGCTCTAGCGATTGCACCCATCTGAGGAGTGAACCAATGGATGGGAGACCTCTCTCTCTCTCTCTCTCTCTCTCTCTCTTTCACTCATCTCTCCCTCTATCTCTGTAACTCTGATTTTCAAATCAATAAATAATCTTTTTTTTAAAAAAAGAAATACAGGACATCTGAAGTCTTTTTTAGATTTAAAAGGAGTTTCTGGTTAGCTGAATTTTAGGAATGAAAGAGTAAGCAATAATTTAATATAAAAGTTAGAAATTTTTTACCTCAACAACACAACTAGAAAACCAAAATCCCTTTCACTAAGATAATGGGGATTATCACTAGAAGATATTTTAGAGGGAAAATTAGGAGATCAATGCTACAAATATTAATATTTATGATACTTTTTAAACATCCAAGTAGAAATGTTGGAAGGCAGTTAACATGGTTAGTTGCATCAATCCTCAAATTTAGGGGTAGAGATGTTGTACAAAATCTAGGACTCAACCTATGGATAAAATTGATAATTATGGCTAGAGGGAAGTAAATGTGAATAGGAAAGCTGAAATGTATAAGGATGAACTGAGACTTAGTATAATTAAAGACTGATAAGTCAAGAAAATAACTAAAGAAGATGTGGTTGGATTACCCAGCAGCAATGGATAAACAAATTGGAATTCCAGTGAAATAGGAAGAAAACCAACTGTGTGGTCTTCCTAAAGCCAAGTAAAGAAATGTTTCAATGAATTAGGTATTTACCTGCTATTTGCATACTTTTAAATTAAATATTTGTTTTACAAGATGTTGTAGGAAATCCCACATTAGATCCTGCATACGCTTTCCCAGTTCCACTCCTCCTGTAGAAGAATCTTAACTCACTGATGGTGTAATACAGAGGGTAAGATGTAGGCAAGGAAGAGGCACAGGAGCAGGGTCAGAGTTGAGGCATCAGAGTTCATCTTTCAGAGAATGTTCCATGAAAGCTTAGCTCACAACACTGTACTCATGGGGAACTGGGCTATCAAGGACAATTATAACTCGAAGAGACTGGTATGAGTCAGATTTGTGAACACACAGTGTGTGAAGATGTATTTTGCTTGAGCAGGAGGGATCCTCTGAATCCCCTTTTTCTGTTTTCCAACCCTGGCTATAAAGGCCCTAACAAATTGCTTCCCAGAGTGGCAACTTCTTTAGGAATTTATAACTTCCCACAGTCTGCTTGTCACAAGTAAGTAAACCTTTCCCTTAAACTGCTTCTGAGGGAGGATGATTACATGGTGACACCCTAGGTTAACAGACTACTTGTGTTTGATAACAGTAGTATATGGGGTAGGGAAATGAGAGATAGAAATTAACACTACCATACCACAACCAAAATATGGACGTTAGGACAGCCAAGACAAAGGACAGGTCCATCACCACAAGGGATCCCTCTAACTGTCTTTTTATAGCTTCGTGACCCACCCAATATGTTCCTTACCTTTGGTAATCACCAACTTATTTCCCATTTCTGTATGCTCATTTGATGAATATTTCAAAAGTGGAATTATGCAGTAGATAACATTTAAGAATTGGAATTTTTCACTCAGACAATTTTCTTTCAGATTCATTCAAGTTGTTACAGGTATCTGTCAGCTAATTGTTCTTTTTAACTGTCAATTACAGTGTCATGGTATGCATATTATAATATATGACCCACGCACTGTTTGATGATTTTCCTTTCTTCCAGTGTTGACTAAGACAAAAAGGCTACCATGAACATTTTCAGTACTCATTTTTTTGTGTGTGAACATAACATTTTATTTACTCTGGTATAAATATCCAAGTGTATAATAGCTGAGACAGATGGAAATGCATGTTTAGCTTTATTACAGATGGTCAAATTCTTTTCTAAAGTAACTGTACCGTTTCACATTCCCCAATAGCAATAAATGGCTAATTCAGCTGATTCAGTTTTTCCACATCCTTGCTAGTGTTTGTTGTTGACACAAAATTTTTAAATGTTAGCTATTCTGTAAGTCTGTAGAAAGTGTTTTGTGGCTTGAATGCTCGTAAAAAAAAAAAAAAACCTAAAGGCTAATGATGTTTATTTCTAAAACACATTTCCTCTTTGATGAAATGCCTGCTCATGTTTTTTGCCTATTTTATATTTTTTGAGGGTTGAGCTTTGGAAATTCTTCATATATCATGGTACTAGTCCTTAACTACTTATGCAAGTTCTAAATATGTTTTCCTTTCTAGTTCTTTTTTTATCTGCATACTTATATATTTTTCAAAGAACTTAAAAAATGATGATGTCCAAACTATCAATTTTTTAAAGATTTATTTATTTGAAAGTCAGAGACACACAGAGAGGAGAGAGAGAGAGAGAGAGAGAGAGAGAGAGAGGAGAGTTCTTCCATCCAATAGTTCACTTCCCAGTTGGCCATAATGGCTGGAGCTGTGCCGATCTGAAGCCAGGAGCTAGGAGCTCCTCCAGAACTCCCACGAGGGTACAGGGGCCCAAGGACTTGGGCCATCATCCACTGCTTTTCCAGGCCATAGCAGAGAGCTGGATTGGAAGAGGAGCAGCTGGAACCAGCGCCCATATGGGATGCTGGTGCTTCAGGCCAGGGCATTAACCCACTGTGCCACAGCACCAGCCCCCATTTTTTTTTTCTTTTGGCATTAGTTCTTCTATTGTCTAGGATAAGAATTTTGCCTATCTCTAAATCTGGTAGATTTTCTTGATATCTTCTTTTCTTAAGAGCTTTACAATTTTACATTTTAGTCTCTCCCTGATTTTTATATAGATGTGAGGTATAAATAGACATTTTTTTCTTTTTCTCCTGTGTATATACACTTGCAGCTATACTATTTATTGAGAGAACTATTCTTTCCGTTTTGAATTGCTTCTATACTGCTGTCAAAAATCAGCTGAGACTATGCATGTCAGTTTGTATGAAGCTATTAAAAATTTGGAAAATAGCAATAACAGGTAAGTATATTATGGTACAAAATATGTAAATATACATATATTGATAAGAGGGGCTCCAAGATGGCAGAATAGGGAGGGAGCTCACTGATAGTCTAGGAAAAGATAGTTTAATAAAAGTGGAGATACTGTAGTCTCAGGGAAGAGTTAGGGAAAAAACTGCAGGAAACTCTTCCAGAATTAGTGGGACATAGTGGACCTACGTGGAGGGCACGGGAGCCCATGGCTCAGGACCCTAGCCACTGAGTCTATGCAACAGTGCTGGCAAGGGAGGTGAGGCAAAAACCACAGTAGCCTGAGACACTGGCAGAAAAAAGGCAGGAAGAGCCTAGAGGGAACAAGGCTTGAAGCCCCATGGGAGAAAGTACACCAGCCTAACTAGAGGAGAGAAAAAAAAATAAAAGGGAACAGTATGGACATGATTCTCTCTCTCCACTCACCTTACTAAAGTGGGGAAGACAATAGAGCAGGCACCATTTTGGACATACATAAAAGCTGTGCCAGCTCAGGGCTGTGCCTACCCTCAACCAAACCAAAAACCTGACTCTGGTGGGGAGAAACAACAGGAGATTAAGACCTAGTTGAGTGTATGAACTGGGACTGTGGGAATAAAAAACTGAGGGTGTATGGGAGAACTCACGGTGTGGCTGAGATGTGAATAGTCTTGGTGGGAGACCCCACAAATTTGTGCTGCTTTGGCTACGCAGTGAGAAATTGCAGGGGAATCTGAGCTTACACTGAGGACTGCACAGATCCTTTGTGTGGTCCTTAGGACAGAGCAAACAAATATTATACCCACTGAGGCTAGTGCTGAGGCACTGATTGCCATCAAGGAGAAGAGCTCAGCTGAGTGAATTACTTCCCTTCTGAGTAAAGAGAGAGAAAGAGAGAGAGAGAGAGAGAGAAGATTTACCATGACAAACTGGGGTGTGTTACCTTTGGCACACCCTTAAACCTGAAGAACTGAACAGAGCTCTCTGGCCACATCCACCACAAGCCTCTAGAGATTCACCAAAAGCAGACGGTCCACTTAAACTAGAGTCACAGTATAGTGAGAAAAGCCACCACAGTGAGGAAAAAAAAGAAGAAACCAAAGAATGTCTCCACAATGCCAAACAACAAATGCAGAAACCAAGGAAACAAGAACAAGGAAGACATTATGAGGCTCAGAAGTGAACATGACACTCCAATACAAGGTGATAAAGATGAGGACATAGAAGAAATGCAAGATACAGATTTCAAAAAATTTGTGATAAGAACATTTAGAAGTTATCAAAAACAAATGCATGAATTGTAGAAATCCATACAGGATAAGGCAGAAAATCTCTCTCATGAAAATGAAATCTTAAGGAGGAATCAAAATGAAATTAGGAATTTAGTAGAACATGAAATTCAGATATTAAATAGAAATCAAAAGAAAATGAAGATGAAAAACACATTTGAGAGCCTTAAAAACAGAATCAGTGAGATAGAAGAGATAATATCAGACTTGGAAGACAGAACACAGGAAAGTATACAGTCAAACCAAAGAAAAGAAGAGGAAATTAGAAATCTAAAAAATATTGTTGGGAATCTATAGGATACTATTAAAAAACACAACATTCGGGTTCTAGGAGTTCATGAAGGCATTGAGAGAGAGAAAGGATTAGAAGACCTTTTTAATGAGATACTAGCAGAAAACTTCCCAGGTTTGGAGAAGGAAAGAGACATCCATGTACAGGAAGCACATAGAACCCCCAATAGATGTGACCAAAAGAGATCCTCACCATGACACATTGTAATCAAACTCACCACAGTGAAACAGAAAGAAAACATTCTAAAATGTGCAAGAGAGAAACATCAGATTACTCTCAGAGGATCTCCAATTAGACTCACAGGAGACTTCTCATCAGAAACCCTACAGGCTAGGAGGCAATGACAAGATATAACCCAAGTATTAAGAGAAAAAAAACCTGCCAGCCCAGAATATTATATCCTGCAAATCTCTCATTTGTGAATGCAGGTGAAATAAAGACCTTTCATAGCAAACAGAAATTGAAAGAATTTGTCACAACTTGTCCAGCCCTGCAAAAGATGCTTAAAGATGTGTTACACACAGAAACACAGAAACACGACCATCAATATGAAAGAAGGTAAAGGAAGAAAATCTCCCAGTAAAAGATTACAGAAAGTTCAAAGCATATATTAGAAATATCATTAGGAAAATGGCAAGGCAAAGTCACTACTTATCAATAGTCACATGGAATATAAATGGCCTTAACTCTCCAGTTAAAAGGCATAGTCTGGCAGAATGGATTAAAAAACAAAACTCATCTATTTGCTGCTTACAAGAAACACATCTTTCCATCAAAGATGAATGTGGACTGAAAGTGAAAGGTTGGAATAAGATATCCCATGCCAACAGAAACCAAAAAAGAGCTGACATAGCCATCTTAATATCAGACAACATAAACTTTAAAACAAAAACTGTTAAGAGAGACAAAGAGGGGCACTATATAATGATTAAGGGATCAATTCAACGGGAAGATGTAACTATTATAAACGTATATGTACCAAATTACAGGGCACTGGTTATTTAAAAGATATGTTAAGGAACTTAAAGAGAGACTTAGACTCCAATACAATAGTATTGGGGGACTTCATACTTCACTTTCAGAAATAGACAGACAAATCAGACAGAAGATCAACAAGGAAACAGCAGATTTAAATGACACTATAGCCCAAATGGATCTAACAGATATCTACAGAACATTTCATCCTACACTTAAAGAATTTATATTTTTCTCAGCAGTACATGGAACCTACTCTAGGACAGACCACATACTAGGTCATAGAGCAAGTCTCAGCAAATTCAAAAGAATTAGAATCATACGATGCAGCTTCTCAGACCATAGTGGAATGAAGCTGGAAATCTGCAACTTAGGAATCCCTAGAGAATATTCAAACACATGGAGCCTGAACAACATGCACCTGAGTGAACAATGGTCATAGCAGAAATCAAAAGGGAAATCAAAAACTTTCTCTAAGTAAAGGAGGACAACAAAATATATCAAAACTATTGGGCCAGTGCCGTGGCTCAACAGGCTAATCCTCTGCCTTGCGGCACTGGCAAACCGGGTTCTAGTCCCGGTCGGGGCGCCGGATTCTGTCCCGGTTGCCCCTCTTTCAGGCCAGCCCTCTGCTGTGGCCCAGGAGTGCAGTGGAGGATGGCCCAAGTGCTTGGGCCCTGCACCCCATGGGAGACCAGGAGAAGCACATAGCACCTGGCTCCTGCCATCGGATGAGCGTGGTGCGCCGGCCGCAGTGCGCCGTCCGCAGCAGCCATTGGAGGGTGAACCAACGGCAAAGGAAGACCTTTCTCTCTGTCTCTCTCTCACTGTCTACTCTGCCTGTCAAAAATAAAAAAAAAAAAAAAAAACTATTGGGATACAGCAAAAGCACTGTTAAGAGGAAAGTTTATAGCAACTGGAGCCTAGATGAAGAAATTGGAAAGGTACCAAATAAATGAGCTTTCAATGTATCTCAAACATCTAGAAAAACTGCAGCAAATCAAACCCAAAACTAGTAGAAGAGAAATAATTAAAATTAGAGAAGAAATCAACAGAATTGAATCCAAAAAAAAATTACAAAAGATCAGCCAAACAAAGAGCTGGTTTTTTGAAAAAATAAACAAAATTGTCATCCCATTGGCCCAACCTGCTAAAAAAAAGAAGAGAAAAGAACCAAATCAATAAAATCAGTGATGAAAAAGGGAATGTAACAACAGACACCACAGAAATAAAAAGAGTCTTCAGAAATTACTGCAAAGAGTCATATGCCAGCAAACAGGGAACTCTATCAGAAATGGATAGATCCCTCAACACATACAACCTACCTAAATTGAACCAGGAAGACACAGAAAACCTAAACAGACCCATGCCTGAGACAGAAATTGAATCAGTAATAAAGCCCCGCACAACAAAGAAAAGCCCAGGACCAGATGGATTCAATGCTGAATTCTAACAGATATTTAAAGAAGAACCTAATCCAATTCTTCTCAAACTATTCAGAACAATTGAAAAAGGGGGAATCCTCCCAATTCTTTCTATGAAGCCAGCATCACCTTAATTCCTAAACCTGAAAAAGATGTAGCATTGAAAGAGAATTACAGACCAATTTCCCTGATGAACATAGACGCAAAAATCCTCAATAAAATTCTGGCCAATAGAATGCAACAACACATCTGAAAGAACATCCACCCAGACCAAGTGGGATTTATCCCTGGTATGCAGTTATGGTTCCTTGTTTGCAAATCAATCAATGTGATACACCACATTAACAAACTGCAGAAGAAAAACCATATGATTATCTCAATAGATGCCGAGACATCATTTGATAAAATACAATACCATTTCATGATGAAAACTCTAAGCAAACTGAGTATAGAAGGACCATTCCTCAATATAAACAATACAATTTATGAAAAACCCACGGCAAGTAGTCTATTGAATGGGGAAAAGATGGAAGCATTTCCACTGAGATCTAGTACCAGACAGGGATGCCCACTCTCACCACTGCTATTCAATATAGTTCTGGAAGTTTTAGCCAGAGCTATTAGGCAAGAAAAATAAATTAAAGAGATATAAATTGGGAAAGAAGAACTCAAACTATTTCTCTTTGCAGATGATATGATTCTTTATTTGGAGGATCCAAAGAACTCTACTAAGAGACTATTGGAAGAGTTTGGCAAAGTAGCAGGATATAAAATCAATGCACAAAAATCAACAGCCTTTGTATACGTAAGCAATGCCATGGTTGAGAAAGAACTTCTAAGATCAATCCCATTCACAATAGCTACAAAAACAATCAAATATCTTGGAATAAACTTCACCAAGGACCTCAAAGGTGTCTATGATGGGAATTACAAAATCTTAAAGAAAGAAATAGAAGAGGATACCAAAAAATGGAAAAATCTTTCATGCTGATGGATTGGAAGAATCAATATCATCAAAATTTCCATTCTCCCAAAAGCAATTTATACATTCATTGCAATACCAATCAAAATACTGAAGACATTCTTCTTAGATCTGGGAAAAATGATGCTCAAATTCATATGGAGACACAGAAGACCTCGAATAGCTAAAGCAATCCTGTACAACAAAAACAAAGCCAGAGGCATCACAATACCAGATTTCAGGATATACTACAGGGCAGTTGTTATCAAAACAGCATGGTACTGGTATATAAACAGATGGATAGACCAATGGAACAGAATAGAGACACCAAAAATCAATCCAAACATCTACAGCCAACTTATATTTAATCAAGGATCTAAAACAAAACCTTGGAACAAGGACAGTCTATTCAACAAATGGTGGTGGGAAACTAGATTTCTCATGCAGAAGCATGAAGCAAGACCCCTACCTTACACCTCACATAAAAACCGACTAAATATGGATTAAAGCTCTAATTCTAAAACCTTACACCAACAAATTATTAGTGAATATTGGAGAAGCCCTGCAAGATATAGGCACAGGCACAGACTTCTTGGAAAAACCCGCAGAATCACAGGCAGTCAAAGCCCCCCCCCCAAATAATAATTGGATTACATCAAATTGAGAAGTTTCTATACTGCCAAAGAAACAGTCAGGAAAGTGAAGAGGCAACCAACAGAATGGGAATAAAATATCTGCAATCTATGCATCCAATAAAGCACTAATAACCAGAATCTACAAAGAGATCAAGAAACTCCACAACATCAAAACAAACAACCCACTTCAGAGATGGGCCAAGGACCTCAATAGACATTTTTCAAAAGAGGAAATCCAAATGGCCAACAGACACATGAAAAGATGTTCAGGATCACTAGCAATCAGGGAAATGCAAATCAAAACCACATTGAGGTTTCACCTCACCCTGGTTAGAATGGCTCACATTCAGAAATCTACCAACAATAGATGCTGGAGAGGATGTGGGGGAAAAGGGACACTAACCCACTGTTGGTGGGAATGCAAAGTGGTAAAGCCACTATGGAAGTCAGTTTGGAGATTCCTCAGAAACCTGAATATAACCCTACCATTCAACCCAGCCATCCCACTCCTTGGAATTTACCCAGAGGAAATTAAATAGGCAAATAAAAGAGCCATCTGTACCTCAATGTTTATTGCAGTTCAATTCACAATACCTAAGACATGGAATCAACCTAAATGCCCACTAACAGAAGACTGGATAAAGAAATTATGGGATATGTACTCTGTAGAATACTATGCAGCAGTCAAAAACAATGAAATCCAGTCATTTGCAACAAAATGCAGGAATCTGGAAAACATCATGCTGAGTCAATTAAGCCAGTCCCAAAGGGACAAATATCATATATCCTCCCTGATCAGTGACAACTAATGGCACATTAAAAAGGAAACCTGTCGAAGTGAAATGGACACTATGAGAAACAGTGACTTGATCAGCCCTTGTCCTGCATGTCGAGGAACAACTTACTATATTCCTTTTAATATATTTTTTTATTCTACTTAACACTATTGGTTGAACTCTTTAATTAACACACAATTACTCTTAGGTGTTTAAATTTAACTGAAAAGTGATCCCTGTGAAATATAAGAGTGGGAATAAGAGAGGGAGGAGATGTACAGTTCAGCACATGCTCGCTCAATCAGACTTAACCCTAATGGTAGAGTTAGAAACGTGCCAGGGGATTCCAATACAACCTCATCAAGGTGGCATGTATCAATGCCACCTCACTAGTCCAAGTGATCAATTTCAGTTCACAATTGACCATAATGATAGGATTATGTGTCAAAGGAATCACATAAACAATACTAGTGTCTGCTAATACTAACTAATAGAATTAAAAAGGAGAGAACGATCCAACATGGGCAGTGGGATACACAGCAGACTCATAGAATGGCAGATGTCCTAAACAGCACTTTGGCCATCTGAAGGGAGGAGAGAACTTCCACTTTGACTATGGCCTTGTTTAAATAAGTTAGGATTTGGCAAACTCAAGACGCTTCCATAGCCTTGGCAACTCATGACAAGAGCCTCGAGTGATTACTGTTGCCATAAATAAGAGTGTCAATTGTTAAATCAACAACGGGAGTCACTGTGCACTTACTCCTCATGTAGGATCTTGTCCTTAATGTGTTGCACTATGTGAACTGACGGTATAACTAGTACTCAAACAATACTTTATACTTTGTGTTTCCTTGTGGGTGCAAACTGTTGAAATCTTTACTTAATATATACTAAATTGATATTATGTATATAAAGATAATTGAAAATTATGTAAATTATGTAATTGGGATGGGAGTGGGAGCGGGAAATGAGATGTTTGCAGGTGGGACGTAAGTTTTGGGGTGGAAAGCCACTGCAATCCATAAGCTGTACTTTGGAAATTTATATTTATTAAATAAAATTTTAAAAAGTAAAAAAAAAAGTTTAAAAAAGAATTATAAAGATTCCTAAAATGTATTCTATCATTTTGATATTGTCTGTAGTGCTAGTTACATTTAATGATGGAATACTCCTCTATACACCAAAATGTATGGATTGGTAAGTCAGATAACATTACAATTCGTGATGTGTGCCTCAGTTTCCATAATAACCTCTGGTCCGTGGTCCACTAGCAAGTCTGCAATAACACAGATACTGTTTCTGAAAAAATATGCAAACACTTGTTTGGGAAAAAAAGCAGAGCTCTGTTCCAAAATCATGAAGGCTCCAGATATCATTTCTTCTGACTACCAACACATCAGTCAGCATTAAATTATTTCAGTTATATGGCTTGAGTGTCAGAGTCACTGGTGCCTTTTTAAAAGGATTCTTTTCCTATGGGCTACATCTCAAACTGGCAACCTTCAATTTGCTTTGTGAATAGATAGAAGTAACAGTTGGAAAAATATTTGATTGTTGCTTTCAAATGCTGAAGAGGCCCACTAGGCTTTGTACTCCATTTGAAGTGGTTGGAGGGTCCAGATGTAGAGCCCTTTAAATGAATATTTTCATCTATGTTAGAACACTAGATTGTGAGAAATATATCATGATATTTAATGCTTGTGGAATTTCTTTTCTACTTTATAGCATTAATATGCCTTAGCAAGAAATCAAGGAAATTTCCTAGTTCTTGCTTGAGGTGTCTAAATAGGGTTATATTAGCTACATAATGGGCCAGTATGGGATGCTCAGAAAAGAAGAAACTGTCAACATTTCTGAAGAAAAGATTATTAAATGGACTGAAGAATAAATATAGCTGTATGAAGAACCATGAAAGTATAAATAATTTTGCTGGTGTTTATAAAAAATTATAGGAAAACCATAAATACTCTGCTCAATAGTCAATCATCAGATGCTAAGAGATGCTTTCCTGTGCAATGTAAAACAAAAAACAATCCTGGAACAGAAGCTGCAATTGTAACCTTCATTAAACTAAATTATTATAGTACCCTTTCATCCACTCACCTTTTGTGCATGTGAATGGGCACACTGAATGAAAATTTGGAAGAAAGTTCCACTTCCGTATTTGTCAAGACCCTGATAGAAGCACTATTCTTTGTGAGCTCTCAAAGAATGTCGTATATATTTAGTTTACTACTCTGGAATGTGTAAGTGGCAAGAGAAGTTTCAAGTTGGCTTTTCATTCATGATGCTCATCAGTCTCCAATTTAGACATTACCAATTGCCAAGAATGTCTATTAAAGCTGTGAATTTCAGAAATGAAAAAGCAACCCCAGAATGGTATCAAGCACCTTCTTGGCCCTCTCAGAGATACAGTCTGTGTAAACACAATTAAATTATCATCTGACCTACAGAAGTCCTTAACTTGGTTGGGGCATCATCATACTATTTTGCATCTTAGGATAAAAGTTAATTTAGAGACGGTGTCTTCTACTCTTTGAATTTCTGGTTACTTTCTGTTCTTTTATTTACAGATACCCTGGTAAATGTCCATTGTTGCTTTTGAGGAAGGCTATGAGTAGCATTACACCATAAAGTTTTGGAGCTTCAATAGTGACCTTTCTCAAGGGAACATGACTTCTTCATTTAAGTCGTTGTGAATCTTTAAGCTTGCTGAACTCTGGCATTAATGGAGGGCTCATAATTCTTCATTTTGGTGATTCAGTTCAGATTTTCGTGTATCACACCTAGAGCCCAACTGCTTATAAAAATCAACTGAAATATTAGTAGATCAAGTTTATCAATTGCAGTCCTAGAGACATCATGAGAAAATTTTCTAATAATTTGTCAAAACTTCCTTATTAACACAGTGGCTTTTGTGCCCAATCTGCTAACCACATCAACCTTACCTATGTCAGTTGAGTGCTGTCACTTGGCACTTGTCTCTGAGATCCCATCATCCCCATTGAAGATTTCCTAGATTCATTTCTGGCTTACAGAGGAGAGCAACTGAAAACCTCTGATGGCATTAATTGAGAAGATATGAAAGGCTAGGTTATCAACAGGGAAAAGTTAGGTACTGCTAAAGGCAAATGAAAGCTGTGTAGGTACAGATCTAAACTGAACACACTGATGGTCTCATTTATTTAAAGCAGAGCCTTACTACCACAGAGCTCATTTTAGGATGCCAATTTCGTTGAGTGCACATTTCCTGCACCTATTTTAACATTGCAATGGCTAATGCCATGCATATAAATAACTTATTCTATTTATGTTATTTGATTTCAGAAAACTCTTAAGTATTTTCTAAAATAGATAGGAAATTAAAGTATCAGTGTGAAGAAACAAGCAAGAATTCACTAGTGGCATTGGTAAAGGACTACCATAAATCCCTCCAAACTAAATCATCTAATATGTTGACAAAGGCAACACTGTTGGTTGCCAGAAATTTATAGATGTCAAGTCAGTGTACCACTTTTCTTTACCCCTACATGTGTTATATCTGAAGATGTCTGTGTATTTGACTATACTTTCTGAAAAAATATTGCTTTTTTTACTTTAGTATGTGTCATTTGCTCGCTGGGTATTCCATGCATTATTTATTCTTGCTTTCCTGTGTCTATTTCAAGTTACTTAAGTCAGTCTCCTGTATCTCCACATTATTATTTAATTTTATATCCTAATGTTCTGGAACTGTATATTCATTATCTGATGCCCTTTATAAACCATAGGAAATCAAACCTTTGCTGAACTGGCATATTCTTCATAAGTCACATTATTGGAGGAATTGTCTGAAGTGCTGACCACTTTATTGGCTCATGATTCAAATATAGCTGTTAAATATCAGTGTCATAATAGTTTTCTCTCATTCATCATGTCTCTATGGTGCTTAAAATGTTTATTTCATATACTTCCAGTCTATCCTTCATCATGAAAAAATGATAAGGATTGAATGAAGAGAAAATTTGAGATAAACAACTATCTCATCACGGGTGTAGAATCCCAGTATGATCAAGAAAATTTGCTTGTTTTGAATAATTCAAGACTGGATAGTTCAGGAGAACTTTAAGTCATTTTAGAGTGGCAGCTACTTTTTACCTTCTGTCTGCACCTGACTTATTGCAATCAATTATAAATTAATTGGCTGGCCCCACTGATCAGTGGAAATATCCACTTAAAACAAAGGAAGATGAAACCCAGGGCAAATTATGAAGTGACATAGTTTGCTTCCTATTTGTCTCATGTTATCAAAATCTTCATGTTGCCATTTTTCCAGTGGTCACTTTTTATGTGTATTTTCTCAGAATGTATTCCTCTGCTCTGGATGCCTTGCACTACTTCTAATTCTTTCCTAATGTATTTAACAAAACTTCCGCTGTTTACATCATCTTTAGTCTAAAAGAGCTTACTGTTTATCTTTTAGAAATCAGTAAAATCACAATTAAAATAACTATAGCAAACACCCTCTATTCTCTCTTTGTATCCAGACAAGTGCTTCTTAAGAGAGTCAGTCCCACTTAGTGAATTGGATTCCTCATTTCCCATTTACTGCTCAACTTTTTCACCATATTATTCCCCACACTTGGATATTTCTGTGAAGCGGCTTTCCACAGACACAACTGATGCAAAGGAAAAAGAAGACACTCATTCAGCACTTTTCTTGGAGTGGACTCTGCTACACACTGTAACTACAGAACATTTTCTCCTGGACAGTGTCACTCATCTCTCTGGTATCAGTCATCTCTAGCTGACCCTGCTATCTCGTTGGTAGGTTACATTTATTATCATTTCCTGACTTCTGTTTCAAGTACTAATTATTTTCTGTTTTGTTTACACTTATCCTTGAATTCATCATTTATTCTCATGCTTTTACCCACGAGTTTTTGTGCAGATGTCTCTGTAATATGATTTTGGCTCAATTATACTCTTGCATGTTAGATTTGGATCACTCCACAATTTGGCCCACAGTACATCAAAATCAACATATATGAAACTGAGTTCATTCTCCCCCTACCCACTTCTTTTTTTACCCACACTCTATATTTTTTGCTTCCTAACACTCAAAAAGTAAATTTTGGTTATTACCCTTAAGTCAATCCTTCTCTCTCGTAGATTTTAAACAAATCATCAAGTTATACCTTTACAATATTTCTAGAACCTACAATCCTCTCTTGATTCCAACTTCCATTTCTGTTGTTTATTGTCTCAATATGAGAGTAGAGAATAATGTTGACTTATCGATAGCCATACTTTGTCCAATTTTTGAAAAGTTCCTTTGGACCACAGGGCACGTTTCAAAACATTTAATATATCTTCTCTACAACCACATCTCTCTCCACTTCTATCTATAACAGAATTTGCCACCTGCTGAATCTGTTGGGATTTGCTGTGGTCAAACGTTAGAGAAATCTAACCATGATAACTTATACAAGTTTTAAATTTATTTTCCTCATGTGTTACTTAACTCTAAAGGATATGGCACAGAGTAGAATAACATGTCAGGAAGAATCGCACCCTTTTATTCTTTGCACCATCTCTAAAGCTTTGTCTGCTCTGCTCTGGGGAGTGATTGCCCTGGAACCTGTACCATATGACTTTCAACCTCAAGATCCAAACATGGCTAATGCATTTCCAGAAATTTATTTTAACGTGCCAGCTGGAGGGGGTCAGTGTTATGGCACAGTGATTTAAGACACTGTCTAAGATTCCAGTACCCTGTATTGAATTCTGATTGGAACACCAGCTGCTCCAATTCTGACCCAGCTTCCTGCTAAGATTCCTGGGAAGGCAACAGAAGAGGACCCAAGTTCTTGGGTCCCTGCCACACATGTGGAGACATGTATTAAATTCCTGGCTTCTGCCCTTAGCCTGGTCCAGCCGTGGGTGTTGTAGTCATTTGGGGTGAGTGAATCAGAGGATGGAAAGTCTTGGTCTCTCTCTCCCTTTCTTTCTCATCTACTTTCAAGAAACTAAATGAGAAATGTAAATATTTATCTTTTAATCAAGAAAGAAAAGGAAAGGCTAATACAGAAAAGGCACATGACAACTGAAATAGTCCCTTTAACATAAAGATCATAGTTTTCTTGGGGCCTCAATCTAATACACTGCTACTTTGTTGAGAATGGAGGACATGAGTCACTTTTAGATTCCAGGGACTTGAGAAGCCTGTACATATTGATAACATCATCAAACATTGATATGTTTTTAAAAATAAGAGATGATTCTGAGGCCAGAGTGCTCTTTAGGACATCTGACGTTCTTTGAGTCTGCTGTATATCTCACCTCCCATGTTGGATCATTCTCTCCCTTTTTCATTCTATCAGTTAGTATTCGCAGACACTAGTCTTCTTTGTGTGATCCCTTTGACTCTTAGACCTATCAGTGTGATCAATTGTGAACTGAAATTGATCACTTGGACTAGTGAGATGGCCTTGGTACATGCCACCTTGATGGAATTGTATTGGAATCCCCTGGCACGTTTCTAACTCCACCATTTGGAGCAAGTCCGATTGAGCATGTCCCAAATTGTACATCTCCTCCCTCTCTTATCCCCACTCTTATATTTCACAGGGATCCCTTTTCAGTGAAAATTTAAACACCTAAGAGTAACTGTGTGTAATTACAGAGTTCAACCACTAGTACTAGAATAAAAAAATACTAAAATGGATAAAGTATTACATTGTACAACAACACTCTGGCCTCAGAATCAGCCCTTAAGGCATTCGGATCTGGCTCAAGAGCCCATGAGAATATTTTAGGCATGGAAAGCCAAGAAACTCTGGAAAATAAAAAGAAGACCTAAATGAAAGATCTCTACGAGTGAGATCCCAGTGGAAAGAACAGGGCCATCAAACAGGAGGTACCTTTCTCTGAAGGGAGGAGAGAACTTCCACTTTGACTATGGCCTTGTTTAAATAAGTTAGGATTTGGCAAACTCAAGAGGCTTCCATAGCCTTGGCAACTCATGACTAGAGCCTAGGGAGATTACTGTCGCCATAAACAAGAGTGTCAAATTGTTAAATCAACTTCAGGAGTCACTGTGTACTTACGTCTCATGTGGGATCTGTCCTTAATGTGTTGTCCAATGTGAAGTAATGCTATAACTAGCACTGAAACAGTGTTTTACACTTTGTGTTTCTGTGTGGGTGCAAACTGATGAAATCTTTACTTAATATATACTGAATTGATCTTCTGTATATAAAGATAATTGAAAATGAAAAAAAACATTGTTAAATTTGAAATTGCATAGAAAATTATTCAAATTTAAAAAAATCATGTAGGATCTCTGTCCTTAATGTGCTGTACATTGTGAATTAATACTATAACTAGTACTCCAACAGTATTTTTCACTTTGTGTTGCTATGTGAGGGCAAACTGTTGAAATATTTACTTAATATGTACTAAACTGATTTTCTGTATATAAAGAGAATTGAAAAGGAATCTTGATGTGAATGGAAGGGGAGAAGGAGCAGGAAAGGGGGGGTAGCGGGTGGGAGGGAAGTTATGGGGGGGGAGCCATTGTAATCCATAAGCTGTACTTTGGAAATCTATATTCTTTAAATAAAAGCTTTATAAAAAATGAGATGAATGAATATTGTATATATTACCCTCATGCACATGACATCAACTTGAAGCCTCAGACTAGCTGACTTGTAGCATAAACTCACCAAGTGTTTTCCATCCGACGAGTCAGCATACCAGTTTTTCCTTTCTATAAAATCAACTCTTTCTAAATTTACCAGTCACACAAGTGACTCTCTCAGAGACTATTCCAGCAATCTCTCCTAAGAGGATTCTTAGCACTCTGTACTCAGGCATATCTCATAGTTACCACACTAAACTGACAGTATCTATTTTGTGGTGTAAGAATAGTGATGCTTTTAAAATTCTTGTTTTCACTTTTTTATGCTTAAATCTATTTACATGATCTAAAAATTCAAGATTTATTTTAGCTGCATTATTCCAAAACTATAGTATCTCAAATCATGGAATGAAGCATGGTGTTATAAAATCTTTGGCTCATATACAATACACACAGATTGCAACTCAGTTGTGCCCCATTTTGATCAGGGTTTCTGTTTTATAATATGTAAGTTATAATATACTTTTATAACATCCTTTCCTAAAGAAGTGAGCCAAATGATAAAAAATATATCTGTCAAATTTGTAGAAAGTATGTGTATGATACAGATTGGAAGTAGGGCATGTTAAGTGTGCACAAATTTTAGATCCACTCATCGTTCCATTCTCTACCTTAACTCTCTCGTTATTAAAATTTTTGGACTGCCCTATCTCCTGCCATGATTCTATCCTCCGTTGTGTCTTCCCTATTCAATAGTTTTGCAACTATTATAACTGGTTGACATCTGAAAACCAACTTACATTATCTACAAAGTGGGGCTAATAAACTTCTTGTATTAATTGAGTCAGTACATCAAAATGCTAAGGACCATGTCCTTAATTCGTTATGTGTTTAAACAACATTGGTTTGACTAATACTTTTTGTTATTTTATTCAAGCTCACATCTTTTAGAAGACTGCTTACTGAAACAGCTGAATAGAGAAGGACATATTACCAAAATAAAGTATTTTATTTTTTTAAAAAATGACTAGCTAATCTCACTGTATCAGATCTGATAAATTCAACCTACAATGTTTTCACAGATAGTTAATGGCATGTGTAGTCTCTGATGTAAACATAAAGCTAAATTCTAGCTAAGACTAAGTGCCGGATCTCCTTGAGTTTTATAGGTGTATCTAGAACTTGTTTGTTTCTGCTTTTGCTTTTGTTAATAATTTAGTCTACTGAAGAGGTTAATAAGATCACATCTCTAATGAGAAATATTAGTAATTCTGTGGACTTGAGTGCTCTATGGATCTGAGATTAAAAGCCGACTCTGCTTCTTAACTATACATCATCAGGCGACCCAATTAATCTTTACCAATCGTATTTGCAAAACAGAGATAATTATATCCACTTTGTCTAAAAGTTTTGCATGGAATAAAGAGAATAAGTGACTTAACATGCCTAAAACCATTTATAATGCAGAGTAGGAACATAGCAAATTTGTAAGGTATTAATTCTCAAGTATCCAGTTCACCTAGAAAGCAACTTATTTGTTAAAGCCAGCATCCCATTATTGATTAGGAAACTATTGATCCATATATTGTAGGTAGGAAAGTCTCTATCAGAAAGAAATCTACTCAGAAAAATAAATAAAAAATCACAAGTGATTATTAGTCAATCTCTGAGAAAATTTACTTAGATTTGGCAAAAATATTAATGACAACACTGATAGCCTGTTATGATTTGAATGTTTTGTACCCACACTTGTTCATGTATTAGAAGTTTGGTTCCCAGAAGTCCAGTATAGAAGCTGAGGATCATTGCAAAAGTGCACCTAGTGGAGGATTCTTAGAGCACTGGGGCACTAGGAATGGAATACAAGTCTCCTAGAGTGAATTCTCGCAGGTGTAGGTTGTTATGAAAACCTGAGCCTGACCCTAGTTTCTAGCTTGCTTCCTATATTGAAATGTGATGTTTATTCACACACACACTCCAATCATTTTGTGATGCCAACTACTGTTAGCCTTCCCAGAGGAGAAATCAGTGGAATTAATGGAACCATCCAATCTTGGACTTTGAGACCCTAAAACTGTCACCTAAATAAACATGTACTTTATAAAATTAACCATCAAGTATTTCATTATGGTAATGAAAACTAGACTAATAAGTAACCTGGTACTTTTTTATTTCACTTCCCAAATGATAGACATTTACCCAAGTTTGAGCAGACTTTCCTAAAAAGGTAAAACACTTATTTTGAACAATTCTTGAATGAGTCAACTCTTTCACATTGAAAGTCTTTTTTATAGTCTTAAATTTATCATGCATGGAGTGACCTTGTAAGAATATTAGGATGTAGTTTTTGTATCTGTTCTTTTGAAAATGAGTAGAAAGAAGCTATGCAGAACAGAGGAAGCAGCTGGACTTTGTTGCTGTCCTAAGTACTTGCAGGCAACTACATAGAGACATCTGAAGCATGAACTGCCTTTCATATTAGAGCAGGAGGTCAAATTTTTCACTGTCATGCTGGTAATTCTTTGGATCTGTGCTGCCTTGAGGACAGAGTGTGACTGATGGGTGAGGCAGTGCCCTGTGCTGAGGCAATCTCCAAAGGGGAACAACAATTGAGAGAAACCTGTCAATAGCAATTTCAAAAGTTGTGTAATAAAATCTTCATTCCGTAAAATCTCCCAAGTTTGGCAGCTTAGCATCTAACACATGAAAGGATCCTAGCAACTAATGATTGTCCAAGCCAATAGTGCTATAAAAAATATCTGAGACTCCTTGATACCTAAAGAGCAAAATTTTATTTTGTCACAATTCTGAAGACTGCTAGGTCAATGATCAAGTTTCTGGAAGGTTTGAGGGTCTGTTGAGGACTGTTCTGTACTTTCAAAATTATGCCCGTTGCAGTGCTCCCTAGAGGAAAAGAAAAATGTGCCCTCACTTGACAGTTGGTGGAAAGGTAACTTGAGTGAATTTTTATAAGGGCCTTAAAGAAGTTTTCATGGCCTCATTATACGTGCATTATAGAAGGAACACATTTCAACCACAGCAATGGTACAACCCTTCCTCTTCTTGGCTAGTGAACCACCTAAACAAGGTGCAGATAAAACACAGCTGCTTTCCTGGGTACAATATTTTCTAGAACTGATGAATAGAGGCTTTGGATCCAGGACTGTATTTGATAATAATGTATATTTTTTTAAGCCCTACAAATGACTAATGTTCAAAATAGTTTGAATTTCAATGGGAAGTAAAGAAGTGATTGTAGCTCCTGCTATCAGCAATAAGTTAATTTCCCTCGTGTCTTCAAAGTGTTGTCCAAAGGTATTTTGATAAGATTGACATAATAAAATACCTAAGGTGCTGTTGCCATCAATCCTTGACTTATTAAATGTGCACTTGTGTTGAATAAATACATGAATGGAGAATTACTGTGGAATTCTTGTTAAGTATTTAATACATATCATTGCATGTACTGAAACAATTTAATTTTTGGCCTATTTTATTATCTCAGTTGTTATTTCCTTTATTTATCAATATATTGGCACATAGTGAATGTCTTTGTTGTTCTTAGTTCACTCTTCATATAAAACTTGAAGGCATAGTTATTGCATGAAAAAACTGAGAATCTTATTCTACACTAATCTTTGATGAAAAATGCCAATGAGAATCATTTGTGGACCTAGAATGGAAGTACTTAAGTCATTGGGATCTTCTGAAAATTAGTTTTTTTTTCTAATTTCCACCTTTACAAATATTCAGTTATGACACTTTTCAGATATAATCTTTTTAAAAATATTTATTCATTTTATTTGAAAGGTTGAGTTACAGAGAAGAAGAGTGAGCGAGAGAAAGAGAGAGAGAGAGAGAGAGAGAGAGAGAGAGAGGTCTTCCATCCACTGATTCACTCCCCAGATGGCCGCAACAGGCGGAGCTGTACCAATCCGAAGCCATCAGCCAGGAGCCTCTTCCAGGTCTCTCGCTTGGGTGCAGGGGTCCAGGGACTTGGACTATTCTCCACGGCTTTTCTCAGGCCATAGCAAAGAGCTGGATTGGAAGTAAAACAGCCACGACTCAAATCGGCACCCATACAGATATGATATTGATCAGCATAAGTTAATGGACATTGAATGATCCAGTAAACAAATGACAAAGTTTTTCTAAAATATATGGAATATCTGAAATTTCACGCTTTAAATTTATGGAGATTTGGAATTACTTATAATATATGATCATGACTTAAAAGATAGTTTTAACTTTTTTTATGAATACTTTCATGTAATTTTAATTTTATAAAATTCGAATTCAAATGATTGATACTGCTTTCTGAAGCATTAACTTTGATCTAGCAACTTATGTTTAATTTTTCTGTTCACTAGCCTTAAATAAAACACTAAATCTTATAATAGTGAGAACAATTAGTATATCATTCTTCTCTACTGCTGAAGAAAAGAAAGAAAATTGCTTTCTGTGATGGCTATAAAGTTACCTAATTGCAGCCAAACTACATAAAATGTATATATATGGGACATCAATATGATAATAAGGTATTAATTTATGTTCTTTTTTATCTGTAAAATGCACAGATTAATCATCTGATTCACTTTAGTTTGGCACTTTAGGAGTCAAATGCACTTTGAGGATATTTAATATTGTGCATAGTAAATTAAAGTGAGGAAATGAGATTGCTCAGCTAACTCAATCCTGGACATTTTGATTGAAAGGATTATGTGTAGTAAACTGGTTCTGTACAAAAGGCAGCGTATTTCAGGGGAACTAAACTATTCACTTTGAAAACAAGAAGCCAAAGTCAAGTGACTAAAAAAAAGTAAACAAAGGAAACTACTTTCTGGAAATCTTCATGCAAACAAAACAACAAAAACATTCCTGTTAAGGGGGATGTCCTAAACCTTGTAGCTACAGTCCACAGACAGAGTTCTGGGGATCATCAATTAGGTTGGAAAAAAGTATACTCTATTTTTTTCATTCCCATCTTTCTATCTGGAATTTACATTTTCTTCAATTACGTATGTAAAACCATTGATGGTATATGAGTAGTGAGTCCGTAACTTTTTCCTCAAAGGAGCTCCCATATACTTCCAAAACCTATTACACTAATTGTAAATTTTTCCTAGTATATTTTATGTTATCATTATTTTGAAATTATCATTATTACATATATGGAAAATTTAAATCATTAATCAAGATGTGTGTACACTAATAGCTTGCTTTCAATTTTCTAACTATATTTCATTCAAATTGGATTCATTTTGTAATAATATATATTATGAAAATATTTTAGGGCTGGCGCCGTGGCTCACTAGGCTAATCCTCTGCTTGCAGTGGGTTCTAGTCCTGGTCGGGGCGCCAGATTCTGTCCCGGTTGCTCCTCTTCCTGTCCAGCCTTCTGCTGTGGCCCAGGAGTACAGCGGAGGATGGCCCAAGTCCTTGGGCCCTTCACCCACATGGGAGACCAGGAGAAGCACCTGACTCCTGGCTTCAGATCAACACAGTGTACCGGCTGCAGCTCGCTGGCCGCAGTGGCCATTGGAGGGTCAACCAAGGGAAAAGGAAGACCTTTCTCTCTGTCTCTCTCTCTCTCACTGTCCATTCTGCTTGTCAAAAAATATTTTAGGAAGCATTTGTTATATAAAACATTTAATCTGGGGAAGAGTGCATGGTCTAAAGCAGACTGCCAAAAAAGTTCAAGTGAAACAAACAAAAAGCAAACCAAGACTGGCTATTAGATAACAACTCTCATGCAAACTGGGACCGGAGAAATATCACTGTATTAATGAATCAGAAAATCTTGAAAATGAGTCACAAACTCACAAAAGCCCTCCTTGCCTAGTTCATTGTACAGCTAAATCTATCAAATTTGTCTGTACATGGGCTGAGAAAGAATGTGTTCTTCTACTGTGGAAAAGAACATTAACAGCAATAGAGAATGTTATTTTTGATATGAGGGAAAAGCCATAGAAAAATAATGTAAAAAATAAGTTCTGAGTTCAAATAACTGTGGAAAATTTGAATAATATTTAAGTGGATTTATTAAGATAGTAATTAAGTATAGGTATATCATGTAACTTAATTCTTTATCAAAAGTGACATTAAGCATTTATCAATATTTTTAAAATAATTTATTTATTTATTTGAAAGTGAGAATTACAGAGATAGAGGAAGAGAGAGAACATCTGCTAGTTCTCTTCCCAGATGAATGCAAGAGCTCGAACTGGGCCAGACTAAAGCCAGAAGCCAGGAGCCTCTTCTGGGTCTCTCATATGGGTAGCAGGGCCCAAACACTTGGGTCATTTTCCACTGCTTTCCAAGGCCATTAGCAGTGAGCTGGATCAGAAGTGGGACAGCCAGGTCTCAAATCCGTGCCCATGTTGGATGCTGATGTCTCAAGTGGTGGCTTTTCCTGATATACCACAACGCAGGTCCCTTCTCATTATTTCTTAAGCATGGGAAGTTTCTTCTCCTCAACTATATATGGGAAACGAATTCTATTTGTCAGTAAATCTCAACTTAGAATAATTATAGTAGAAGTAGAGGTCCTCCAATAGTCATGTTCTATCTTAACAAACAATGAGGACATATTAGAACAAGACAGGACAGACATGAATAAATAAAAAAAAGCTCAGGACTTCAGTTTAATTACCAAGTTCTACTGAAAAAAGTGATGGTTTCTTCCAAGTCAAGACTGGATACCGAAGCCACAGCAGGATTTGGGGGGTAGTTAGTCAGAAATAGCTGTAATATCTCACTCTGAGTAACTTATGGGGAATTATGTGCTAAGAGTTGCAGAGACATTATGTTGGGACTAGCATGGTGACATAGTGGGTTAGACCTCTACTTGCAATGGTGGCATGTGTGGGCCAGCCGAACCAGTCGAATAGAACCTGAAGGAGGGAGAGGGAATGAAAAGAGGGACAAGGGTGCAGGAATGGAGCCAAGACAACAAGGCTGATCAAGGCTCGTTTCTTCTAAAGTCCCAGCGGTATTTATACATAACCAGCTGCAGGACAAAGAAGCACAAAAGATAACAACGTACGTAAGCAACTTATCAGGGCCTCGGGTAGCACAGAAAATTTTAACAGAGTGTTCTTGATCATCATCTTCCTTCAGGATGGGAGTATGTGACTTTCTTATCCCAGGAATTCCTCAAGGCCTAGATTGGCCTTAACTTGTCCAAAGGCTGCCTGCAGTGACATCCCATATGAGCCCAGGTTTTAGTGCTGGTTGCTCCACTTACCATCCAGTCCCCTGCTAATGTGCCTTAAAAGGCACAAAAGTTGTGTGTGTGTGTGTGTGTGTGTGTGACTGGGTTGGAGTTCAAGACTCCTGGCTTTGGCTTGTCCCAATCCAGGATGTTGCAGCCATTTGGGGAGTGAACTAGAGGATGGAAGATCTCTCTCTCCCTCACTCCCTGTCTCACTCTTACAGCTTTTCTCTCTCTCTGAAAGTCTGTCTTTCAACTAACTAACTAAATAAATAAATAAATATTATAGAAAAATTAATAGCTGTATGTCTACACAACAAGATATGACTAGCAACAAGATTCAAGTGCAGGCCCACTGGCAATGTCAACCCCTAAATTCTTGGAACCCATTCTGTGCCATTATTTCAAAGACCAACTATTGTATATAATACTTGCTACTCCTTGCTAACTTTTAATCAATGATATCTGCTTCCCTATTATTAATAATGTATGTCATTATTAATAAGCACACTCTATTTTACTTAAGAATATTTGTAATGCAAGCCAATTACCAGGGGCTTAGGAGAGAGAAAATGGAAGATAATCCAATTTTGAGAAAGAGATTTGGCCACTGAAGTATAATTGGTAGGAAGCTCATTGACTAGAATATACACAGGCAGCTTTCACTTGTATATATTATAATCATGTTGGGCAGTAAAGTCAAGACACCAGCAATAGCAAAAATAATCAAAGCTACTATTTAACACACAGTAGGAGTCAGGCAAGGTACAGGAAATTTATCTGTACTTTATCATCTATTCCTTACGGAATTTCACAAAGTCTCATCATACTTGTTAATTTAAAAAGCTCTGATTCTGAAAGAAATTGAGTAATTAGTTTTATATCATTTTGAGGGACATAGATAAAACTTAAGCACAATCCTTAAATTCCAAATTCATACTCTTTATAGTTTTGAAGATTTATTTATTTACTTGGAAATTGTTACAGACAGAGAGGGAGAGGGAGAGGGAGAGGGAGAGGGAGAGGGAGAGGGAGAGGGAGAGGGAGAGGGAGAGGGAGAGAGAGAGAGAGAGAATCTTCCATCTGATAGTTCACTCCCTGAATGCTGATGATGATCAGCACTGTGCCAGGCCAAAATCTGGACCCAGGAGCCTCATCCTTGTTTCTTGTGTGTCTGGTAGGGACCCAAGTGGAGCAGCTGGAACATGAACCAGCACCCATATGAGATGCTAGTGTTAGAGGGGTACAGGAGGCAGCTTTACCAGCTATGCCAGAATGCCAATCCTCAAACCCAGATTTGAATGATATAAGCAATTCTGTGGGCACATTCTAACAAAGGGAAAGGGGGATATGGCAATGTATTTATTTAGGGGATAATTGGCCTGTTTTGAATATTAATATTTTTATGTGGTTCCCTGAATTATGAATTGAAGAACTGTAAGTCTGTAGAACAGTTAAGGTGTAAACAATTGGCCTGATGGTTGAAATGCCACTTGGTACGCCTGCTTGCCATTTCCTAGTGCCTGGGATGGAGTCCTGGCTGGCTTCCCACCCTGTTTCCTACTGAATAATGCCTTGAGAAACAGCAGTGATGGCCCAGTTACTTGAGTCTCTGCCGCCCACTTGGGAGACAGAAATTGAGTTCTAGGTCCTGGCTTCAACTTGGTCCTACTCTGATTATTTAAAGAGTGAATTGTGGGTGAAAAAAAATTTCTCCCCTGCCCATTCTCTGTCTCTCTCCCTGCTTTTTGAATGAAATAAATAAATGAATGAATAAAATAATAAGCTGCACTTAACCTAATCAATGATATTTGTGTGCTATTATGAGCTGGCTACAAATTAAGATCTCTAAATCATGACAAAGATTTTATTTTGATAAAAGAACACTTGAACTTGCAAGATGTTATACAACTGGAGTGTGAGGACCCAACACTAAATTGTGCCTCATAGTTCTGTCCCTGTTGACTTCATTATCTTGAGTACTTCTCTTTACAGTTCGGAAGCTCTTAGCAATGTCCTTAATTGGGAGTGAATGCATATTTGGGATCTTCAAAAGTTCATGGAAATTAGGAAGTATAAAAAACCTATGCACAGATTTCATTTTGGCACTAAAATACTTATGTTTGAATTACAATTTCCCACAAACTGTTTTTCCTTCCTTAATATTTGCTTTACAATACAGTGCAAGGGTAGAAAGCAGCACTGAAGGGGGGAGTTCCCATGGTGATTGTTCACTTTGCAAATACAGGAGTGTAAAAATCCAGCTTAATAAGACCACCATTTCTCAACAAAGCTATTTAACTGAGAAGACAATTTAATTACCTGAGCATGGATTCGTAACCTGTACTAGGTAACCTGGTATTTCAATAAGAATGATGGGACACTTTAAATTATATCATTCCATAAAAGAGCAGCAGTTAACAGTACACTTCCCTTATGTTTCAAATAAACCTTCGGAAGAGACTGTCCCTGCATAAGCACCAATACCCTGTTCCTAACCTTTGGTATGTCTAGATTGTCCCTCATTATAATTTTATTGATAAGGCCTTGACAAGAAATAGGCATCCTTTAACCTTCCTTGTTATTAAGTAAGGGAAAATGCTTAAACTGAAATTTCTTATAGACCATGAGACTATAAAGGAGAAAACTAATATTCATGACTTTATATTCATTGGAAAACCTTAACCTTTAGGAATCATTAGTTTTCAGGATAGTCCATAAAGTTAAACCGAGCAGTACAAGGGCAGATGTGGAAGATCAGGGAGGAGAGTAGATCATAAACACCATTATCCTTTAACATTGTTGAACAGCATTCTTCTGGTCTCTAGGTTCGACCCAAGTAACAAAATGTTTTTAGAACTCAGACTCAGCAAGTAATCTATCCAGAAAGAGTAAGTTGATTTTCAGAGTAACTCCAAATAGCGTCTCCCAGACACAGATGACTGATAGGTGTGGCTATAGAAAATATCCACCTTTACCACTCACATGCAACTGGTAATCTACTTTTAGGACGCCTTGGGGATTTCCGCCTTCACCCTTCCATTGTGGTGATGCAAAGCTGTGTGTTTCTGTGTGTATTAGCCTCTTTGAGCTACTGTAACAAAACACCATAAACCAGGTAGCTTAGAAACAGAAGACGTTTATTTCTCTCAGTTCTGGTGGCTGGGAATTCCTACATGAAAGCAGTGACTTTTTTGGTGTGAAATGAGGGCCCTTCTTATAGATGACAATCATTTCACTGTAACCCCATGTGGCAGAAAGTCTAGGGCCCTTTCTTTGATCTCTTTCCCCCAGAATCACTTATTTCTTTTATCTGTCTGAAAGGTAAGGGGGAGGAGATCTCTCTACAATCTGTGAGGTCACTCTGAATGCCCAGAATGTTGGGATTGATCTGGATCAAAGCCAGGAACTGACAACTCTTTGAGATATCTCATGTGAATGGCTAGGAAGCAAATACTTGAGCCATCATTTGCTGCCTTCTTCGGTGTGCATTAGTAAGAAGCAGGATCAGGATGTGATCCTGGATATTTCACTATCAGATGTGGATATGTAAAGAGATGCCATAACCAGTAGATCTAAACCCTCTCCAGACCTCTTTTATCAAAGTACTAATTTCTGTTCATGAGATTGTTGTCCTCATGACCTAATCACCACTGAAATATCTGCTAATATTATTATCCTAATATTATGACATTGGGAGTTAGTTTCAGTATATGAACTGGAGGTGGGTATACACATTTGGGTCATAACAGTGTGTGTGTCTGTGTGTGCATGTGTGTGTTTATGTGCATTGACTATTTCAGTTTTCTTTTGCCTCAATAATGTTTCAGCTATACCAGACCAGAGATCGTAGTCTTAAAATGTCAACCATTTGTTGGAAATCTGTTGGACTTCCTGGTAGTTCTGCAAATCTGGGCCCATCTGGGGTGATTGCCTATGTTCTTGCTCATGTGTCTGCAGTCAGCTGGCATACTAACTGGGAGGTTGCAGACTTACACAGTGGTTTCAGTTCTCCTTCACACATCTCACATCCTCCACAGAGCTGGGATTTGCTCTCATATCACTCTTACATGGTGAGAAGATGGGACCTGCAACAAGGAAAACACACACTTTTCAAACGTCTGCTGTATCACATTTTCTTACACCCTATGACTCCAGCATGTAGTATGACTATCACCAAGTCTCAGAAGGAGAGGGGAACAAAACCAAGGGTGAAATATGTAGTACTGATAGGATGCTAATTCTGACCATTCTGAAAGGAAGAGTGTTGATGGAGAGGGAGAAGGAGAGGTCCAGGGGAGGGGGAGGGGGAGGAGGAGAGGGAGGGGGAAGGAGAGGGAGAGGGAGAGGGAGAGGGAGGGAGATGGAGAGGGAGAGGGAGAGGGAGAGGGAGAGGGAGAGGGAGAGGGAGAGGGAGAGGGAGAGGGAGGAATATCAATCTTATTTGTGTTCATCATGTAATATAAAAGACAGAAGCTGACAAAGTCTGCCCAAAAATACTCTTGGGGTTAGTAATAAGCAAATTGCTTCCCAGGATATTCTCGGAAAGGAGAAAAGGGACTTGTTTTATTTTATTTCAGATATTTGCTAGTTATTACATTTCCAAAAGAAGACATAGATGCTTTGTAAGATAGACTGGGTGAGGGCCTTATCTCAGAGTTAGTCCTCATCTTAATCCACTCCAAGCATACCTGATAGCACTTTGCTCAACTGTTTCCAACACCTTGAGGAAGCACTGTGGGAAGATAGTTTTATTGTTCAAGTTCACTCCTCAGTAGTCTACAGAGGGAGGCTAGGTCTGCTTTTTAACCTTCAAAATTATGCATTTGACCAATTTACTGTTTCTACTTCAACTGGATGCCATGGTCAGTGACACATGAATTTCTAATTTCTGATGGGTTGGAGCACACATGGCCATTACTTTATCAATACATGGGTGCTTCAAAAAGTATGTGTGAAAATAAAATTAAATGATTAGTTTGCTTTGATGAAAAAAGTTTTTATTTTATTTTTTTATTTAGTAAATATAAATTTCCAAAGTGCAGTTTACGGATTACAATGCCCCCCCCCATAATTTCCCTCCCATCTTCCACTCCCTCTCCCATTCCATTCACATCAAGATTCATTTTCAATTATCTTTATATACAGAAGATCAATTTAGTATATATTAAGTAAAGATTTCAACAGTTGGCACCCACACAGAAACACAAAGTGTAAAATACTGTTGGAGTACTAGTTATAGCATTACTTCACATTGGACAACACATTAAGGACATATCTCACATGAGAAGTACACAATGACTCCTGTTGTTGACTTAACAATTTGACACTCTTGTTTATGGAGTCAGTAATCTTTCTAGGCTCTAGTCATGAGTTGCCAAAGCTATGGAAGCCTTTTGAGTTCGTTCACTTCAGTGTTATTTTGACAGGGTCATAGTCAAAGTGGAAGTTCTCTCCTCCCTTCAGAGAAAGGTACCTCCTTCTTTGATGGCCCCATTTTTTTAATACTTGAATAGTTTATTTTTGTATAATACTCCCATTTCTTGTGAACTTTTTAAAGACCTCTTGTATGCATGTATGGATTTTTAGCTTTTTGTGACAAAATAAGCATCTTTTTTAAAAAAACTTTTATTTAGTAAATATTAATTTCCCAAGTACAACTTTTGGATTATAGCAGCTTTTCCCTCCCACTTGCAACCATTTCATCTCCCACTCCCTCTCCCATCCCATTCACATCAAGATTCATTTTCAATTATCTTTATATACAGAAGATCAATTTAGTATATACTCAGTAAAGATTTCAACAGTTTGCACCCACACAGAAACACAAAATATAAAGTACTGTTTGAGTACTAGTTATACCATTAATTCACATAGCACAATACATTAAGGACAGAGATCCTACATGGGGAGTAAGTGCACAGTGACTCCTATTGTTGATTTAATAATTGACACTCAAAATAAGCATCTTTTAATTCTATGTTTCCATGAATTTCGAGGTTCTCTTTTGAACGTGTGATGTGATCAAGATGAAGACTCAGTTTCACTTTTCTTTGTTATCTATTTCATAATTTTACAGTTAATTATTTAGGTATTTGAAAGGGAGAGGAGAGGGAGAGAGGGAGTGAGGGAAAGAGGGAGAGAGGGAGAGAGGGAGAGAGGGAGAGAGGGAGAGAGGGAGACAGAGAGTTCTCATCTGCTGTTTACCCTCTGCCCCAGTTGCCTGCAACAGCCAGGGCTGGGCCAGGCAGAAGCCAGAAGTCAGAACTCAGTAGAGTCTCCCATGTGAGTGACAAGGATTCAACTACTTGAGACATCTGCAGCCTCCCAGAGGCGTGTCAGCAGGAAGCTGGACTCACAAGGTGTGCCAGAACTGGAATCCAGATATACCGGTAAGAAATGTGAGCATCCCAAGCAATATGCTAATTGCTACACCAAATGCCCACTCCTAATTCATCATTTTCAATGTGGTCTGGCCTTAGAGAGTGTAGAAATTACACATAGTTTTATTTTAAACTGCTCATTTATTCTTTTCTTCCATCTCAAGCCATATGCTCTTTCATATTTATGTATTGATTGCTTGCAGATCTCTCATTTCCCTTAAGAGTAGAGTTATCAGCATACATTATTACAAATAGGCGAGGACACCAGGCTCAGCAGGATGAAAATGCTGGTATGACAGAAAAAAAAAGTACAAGTGAAAGAGGAAGAATTCAAAATGCTATTTTCTGAAAACATCAAGCGTTTATTGGCCATCCAGGTAGAAAATCAAGCCAAATTTAAAAGAACATTTGAGAAGTAAATTGTTTTCTTTAAAAAAATGAACAGTTCTTGAAGGTTTATTGTGACACTAAGCCTGGGCTATACTCTGAAAGGGAGCTAAATTATGCACATAGCAGCTATCTTGCAAAATAAAGGCAGAAACACACCCACAGCATAAGAAAGGGAAAGTACTGATGTGTTTTTCAAGAGTAACTTTTAACTTTTTACTTCATAGGGTAATATTACTGAGACAAGACAGTAAAGAGCGAAAGCTGCACAGGTCTAACAACCCTGCTGCCTCACCTTTAATGAGCTGGCTTTCCACCTGCTTCTTAACACAGTTCAATTTGTTGACTCGTTATGCATAGCTTGCTGTCTTCTCTATGGCAGGACACTTCTCAAGAGCTTTGCATTGCATGCCATATCCTAATTATTCAAAACAGATCCTCATTAATTGTGTAAATTCTAGATTGATCAAAATTCTCTACGTGAGGCTCCAGAGCAGATAAAACTTTTCTAGGATGCATTGGTAAGGTTCTGAATGTTCTGTTTGTAGGACTGTTAATTTTTTCCATTCCCGTCCATGAAGAGTAGCTCAGGAGCCTAATCACGTTTCACTGCAGAAGCCCAGATCTAATGAGGCATGAAAAAGGTAGCAAGGGCGAAAGGTGAGATGTACTGAGTGGAACATTGTTAATGAGCTAATGAGGGTATCCAGGAAAAGGCTTAAAAGGAAACAAAATTGAAATTTGAAAGTTTTTCACCTGTATTTGCTATAAGTAAATAAACAAAAGGAGCTAGAGACTTTTTTTTTCTGAGAATGAGTCATGCACATGATTCTTTTGCTTTTCTCTTCCTTCCCATCTCATTCTTTCATCAAGGAGAGAACCTACAGGCCTGGACTGCTACAATCCCATGCAGGAGAGGATGGGAAAGGTTTTAGCAACTGCAAGTCTCCATTAAAGCAGCGAGGGACAGAACAACTGAAGTAATTGAAGCATCTTTTGAAAGCAATGGATTGGATGTTGCAAATGTTGTCATTCACAGTCAAGGAGTTTACCTTTTAGATGTCATCATTTTGGTAGTGAGAGACTGGTGTCTGGTGTTCTTGGTAGAGATGCAATTCTTTAGCTGCATATAGAAGACCAAAAGGGTCAGCATCTTATTTAACTAAGCTGAAGCCAACCTACCTCCGCCAGAAGAAAATTGGCAGGCAGAATTCTAACACTATTGTCAACTCAGTGTTCCACGGTTCTTTGAGTTTTAAAGAGTGAGCAATAATGAAACCCAAAATGTTTTTAAAATTGAGATTCTAAACCAATTGATTTTTAAAGATACTTTATAGTGATAATATTATATAAAAACAATTTTTATGTTTTAAATCTTAGTGAAATGTTTATTATCATTTGAACATAATGCATTTGATTTAAAATTATATCTATTTTTATTTGGTTGATAGAATATTTATGAAATATTTATAGATGTTTTCTGGTAGTATCAAATAACAGTTATAGATAACATCAGCATTGAATACAATGATGAGATGATCAATCACATATTAAACTTTATATAAGGATAATAAAAGTGTCATTATAAGGCAGGGACACATTTTGAGCTATTTCACAGGGAGGACATTTTTGAATTGTCATCCTAACAGAGATTACACATGTCAAATATATTATGGGCTGAGTTTACACACTGTGGATATTATAAGCAGTTCACCTAATCGTGGCACAAAAAACAAGGTAGGAGGTAATCGAAGATTAGAGATTAGTCAGCAACAGAACATGAAAATATCATGTATAGTTCATTTAAATATTCAGTTTGTGAAAATTAAAGAGAGACTGAGGTTGTTGAAATGAAAAAAAAGTTGAAAACATACAAAGAGGCAAAATCAAATAGATGACAAATATCATGAACAGGCAGTAGATAGGTGACAATATTCAGGTCAGCTATGCCTTTTTATGTTTTAATTAACAAAAATGTGTATATTTACAGGATATAGCACAATAGTGTGAAGTACATACACATTGTGGAACAGCTAAATCAAGCTAATTAGCATGTCCATTATCTCACCTGCTTATCATTCATTTGTGATCAGAACACTTAAAATCTCTTAACAGGATTCAAGAACAAAACATATGATTACTAAATTCATAATGTTGGACAATAAAGCTCCTGAAATTATTGCTCCTGTCTAACTAAAATACTGTATCTTCTGATCAATTTCACCTCAGTTGTTAGGGCTTCCTTTTAGTGTTAGATTCAAATTTTGTTTGTAGACTGAGAATCAGAACAAGAAGTTGGAGCATTTTAATATAATGCGTTTCCAATGAATAATACCCTTTATGATGGTGTGTGTTCGCCAGAGTTTTCTACTCCCTTCCTCAAAACTGATAGCATTGCTTATTTTCCATTGATTGATTTAAGAATGACTAGTTAAATTCAACATTTGAGGCTGTATTCATTTATTTATCAATTTGCTTTAGAGCTCTATATATCACTTTTAAAACTGATCTTCTGTGTATAAAGAGAATTGAAAATGAATCTTGATGTGAATGCAAGGGGAGAGGGAGCAGGAAGGGGGAGGGTGGTGGATGGGAGGGAAGTTATGGGGGGGGAAGCCATTGTAATCCATAGGCTGTACTTTGGAAATTTATATTCTTTAAATAAAAGTTTTATAAAAAAAAAAAGAAAAAACTTTTTAGGTTTTATAAATGAATCATTTCCTATGTACTCATCTATCATTTTTCTCAATATTTCATATTAATACATATCAATGAGGGTATAGAGAATCTATTCCTCTTTTGTTTTATAAAATTTATTTTACTCAGACTTAAAGTGAACCAATTTTAAACAGTAAATTGGAGAAGTTATAATCATTTTTCATTATTATTTTTATCTTTTAGTTGAAAAATTTACTGACTTTTTAAACTTAAATAGCATTTGTTGTTATGTATGAATTTCTTCTGCTTTTATGTTTCACTGCTGAGACACTTCACCCTCAGCAACTGTGAAATAGTGAATGTTTTATTCTAAACCACTACATCTTAGACTTATTTATTATGTAGCAGTAGGTGAATAATAAGATTCACCAAGCTATTAAGAGAAAAGAATCAAGAGAAAACAATCTTAATTAGCATCCTGTTTGAAAAGTGACTTTGGCACATTATTTTTTCCTTAGAAATATGATATTGAGTTATTAAGCTATCTGAATTTATTTCCTGAAGATTTTATTCCCTTTGTGTAGAAGGAAAATATCACTGCTTCCCGAGGCTTCTTTTACTGGACAAACTTCACAAACCCCAAGGTGGGCTGTGTTTCCACTGGAACTCTATTGGCTCATGTGGATGTTGGGGAATAAGGACTTACATTGCCACTGTTTGTACTCAGAGGATACCTTCAGGTGATTCATCTCAGGTCTTTTTTATTTATTTATTTGACAGGTAGAGTTATAGACAGTGAGAGAGAGAGAGACAGAGAGAAAGGTCTTCCTTCCATTGATTCACTCCCCAAATGGCTGCTGCGCTGATCCGAAGCCAAGAGCCAGGTGCTTCTTTCTGGTCTTCCAAGAGGGTGCAGGGGCCCAAGCTCTTGGGCCATCCTCCACTGCCCTCCCGGGCCAAAGCAGAGATCTGGACTAGAAGAGGAGCAACCGGGGCTAGAACATGGTGCCCATATGGGATGCCGGCGCCGCAGGCGGAGGATTAACCAAGTGAGCCACAGCGCCAGCCCCATCATTTTCCTCTCTTTTTGCAGACCTCTGTGCTGGAAGATGATTGTGGACTTCACACTGGCTTCTTTACTCTTGATTCCCCTTGAATTCAGTGGGCTGGACGGAGAGTGAATCACAACTTTCTTCCTTTGTTGTCCTTACTGTTCTACTCTATCAGTCTCACTCTGTCATCAGATAGAAGTCACTGATACTCTGGTAGCCTGAATCATGGAAACCTCTCCAAGATTATACTTCTTTTCTTTGCTAGTATTAATAGCTATAATATAAGGAACTCTCAATCAGGAATTAAACTTTACCCAAATACACTATTTTGAGTATAATTTCTATCTCCTTTCTGATATATCTTATTAAAATCTAGAAGTTAGATTAAAGGAAGGCAACTTTGATGATAAGAAACTGCTGATGAAATAAAAAGGAGCAAAAATACTGCTCAAGATATGCTAGACCCCAGGAATAACTGGTGAGTATTTTACTACAAGGAGTTGTAAAAATATCAAAATAATTAAAAGGACAATCACTAGGGTCTATATTATACAGAGAATAGTGCTTACCCTGTTAAACATGTTCTTTAATTTTCAAGAGAGTTGAGTTTTAAGAGAAAATGTAAAAGCAAAAGAATCCTTGTCCACACACACACTTTATTTTTTTTTTCTTTCTTTTTTTTTTGTATAAAGCTTTTATTTAAAGAATATAAATTTCCAAAGAACAGCTTATGGATTACAATGGCGCCCCCCCCCACAACTTCTCTCCCTCCCCCTACCCTCCCCTTTCCCGCTCCCTCTCCCCTTCTGTTCACATCAAGATTCATTTTCAATTCTCTTTATACACAGAAGATCAATTTAGTACATATTACGTAAAGATTTCAACGGTTTGCCCTCGCATAGAGACACAAAATGATAATACTGTTGGAGTACTAGTTACAGTATTAATTCACAATGTATAGCACCTTAAGGACAGAGATCCTACATGATTTTTTTTAAAAAAATTGATGAATTGTCTATGCAATTTCCAGTTTAACACCAAGATTTTTTAATCATTTGCAATTAACTTTATATAAAGAAGATCGATTCAATATATACTATGTAAAGATTTCATCAGTTTCCACCCACTCAGAAACACAAAGTGTAAAAATACTGTTTCAGTACTAGTAATAGCATTATTTCACATTGGACACACACACTTTAAATCCATGCTTTCTTATCATTTTATATCTGTTCAGATTGCTTCAAAGGTTTATTACTCTGTCTCAGGTTTTCTACTCCTGGCATGCCTTATATTGACTAAAATCTCCTAGGAAGCAGAAATTAGGACAAAGATTACAGTGCCAATAATTTTTGGGTGTGTGTGTGGGAATGTCATAGGAGAGTAAAGAAGTGAGGCAAGAACCCCTTAAAAGATTGTTAACCCAGTTACCATTGTGCACACTTCAACCTTAATCCAACAGGGGATTTCTGGGAACCAGTGTGGAGAAAGTGACACAGGGCTGCACAAGCAACACAAGGATTGGAGGTGTCAATACATCAACTCCTGTTGGATATTAGTCATAGCTAACAATATTTTTAACATCTGGCTAGATAGGCATACAAACTTAATGGCCATTTGGGAGTAAACCAGCAGATGAAAGATTGTCTCTCTCTCCCTCTTTCTCTCTCTCCCTTTCAATAAGTAAAATCCTAAAAAAAGAAAAATTATTTCATCAAAAATGAACTCATGGTTTTAATTCCATTTCCATGAATTTTTAAGTATCCTCACGTACAACCTATTTCCTCATTAAGAAAATAAGACCATTCTCTATTTTATAGCTATGCAGAGTTTTTAAAATCAAGTGTTATTTTTTCATCTCTGTTTTTTCCCCAAAACTATCCCTTTTCTTTTAGTTGTTGGTTAATGTGTTGTCATGTGACTTCCAAGAATCTCAGAATGTGGGCTAAATCATAAAAATGCTTTTCAATATGTATTTAATTACTTCATTTAGTTACTATTGTTTAATAAAACTGCTATACTTTAGTCTTCCTGAAAATTTTACAGTTAAAGACAGACAGTGTTACAGCTATTGCTTCAGCGTTGGTGGTAACTTCAAGGGTCTGGAAGTTTACAGTGCTTTCCCTTATTAATCTAACTCATATAGGAGGCTTTAGAAAAGCTTCCATAAATCAGAAATTCAGTGATCTTCGCTTAGATGCAGTACACTTTGATTTCAATACTATATAGGGTTTCCAGCTGAGAAAAGGTGGTGGGGGGAGTTCTTTGCTTGCCTTTTTTAAAAGTAAAAGATTTAAACATTTAGAGAAATTAATCATACTTTCCAGTCAATGCATTTAAAGTAATTTGAGATATTTGAGTGAAGTAATATGGGTAAACTTTTGTTAAAAATTGGGTACAATCTGATTAAGTATTAGAAAGCAAAAGTGTTAACTCTTTTTCATCATAGAGAAAAATAAAGTATTTTGTGTTTTTGAGGTCTCTTTGACAAGTCATAACTGACTTACTAAATTGTATATTTCCTCCAATTCATGAGTATAAAGTCTGTGAAATAATATTATCTTTGCCAATGACTGTGGAATAAATAAATATGAGGGATTTTTTGGTGTATCTTTCTATAAAGCCTTTCTGGACCACCTTTGAAATCTAAATGGATTGTGCCAGTTATGATATAATTGCACAAAACTTGTGATGAGTTGTTGCCAGACTTTATCTTTCAATCTAGTGATTGGCTCTCACATAAAGGCCAGAGTTTAATAGGAGTAGTTATTGTAGAAAATAAAATTATCATTTTTAAAGCATGGAAGACACTTGATTATTTTCTCAATTATTTGCACTTGTCTTTACAATAAAATGTGAATTACAAAGAAAAACTTAATTTTATTTTAAAAATGAATTCAAATTAGTTTCAAGTGTTTAAAATATTATTTTGTTATTATTTAGTGTATGTTGTATTATTCATGTAATTTTGATTCCTTTGTGCAAAGGAAATATTCATAAGCATTCCACAACATTTTATTAAATTCTGATGAAAGCTAAATTATAACTAACTAAAATATATTTAATTGACAGGTGAATGAATGTGACATGACCTATTTAATCACAGCTATTAACATGGAAAATGTGGAACAACCATAACTAAACAATTGCAAATGTTAATTCTCATTCAGCACATTTATTCACACATTTTCATAATTATAAGAATTGTCAGAATTGTCCAGATGCCTGTTTTTAGCAATTTAACCACTAGCACAATAAATACTTTTTTTAAATTTGCTGAAAAAAAGTAATAAAATCGAGTATTATCACAGTCACTTTTTATAAAAAGATTTTATTTATTTATTTGAGAGGTAGAGTTATGGACAGAGAGAGGGAGAGACAGAGAGAAAGGTCTGCATTCACTGCTTCAATTGCCAGATAGCTGCAGTGGCAGGAGCTGGGCCAATCTGAAGCCAGTAGCAGGAGCTTCTTCTTGGGCCATATCCCAGTGCTTTCCCAGACCATAGGAGAAAGCTGTAGTGGAAGAGGAACAACTGGGACATGAACTGGCACTACAGCTAGAGCTACAGTGCCATAGCACTAGTCCCATATCACAGTCACTTTTAAAACTCTAATATAGATTACTGACGCCATAAACAAGAGTGTCAATTTGTTAAATCAGTATCAGGAGTCACTGTGTACTTATGTCTCATGAGGAATCTGTCCTTAATGTGTTGTCCAATGTGAAGTAATGCTATAACTAGTACCTAAACAGTATTTGACACTTTGTGTTTCTGTGTGGGTACAAACTAATGAAATCTTTACTTAGTATATACTGAATCGATCTCCTGTATATAAAGATAATTGAAAATGATTAAAAAAAGTTGGTGTTAAATTGGAAATTGCATAGATAATTAATCAATTTTTTTACAAAAAAATCATGTAGGATCTCTGTCCTTAATGTGCTGTACATTGTGAATTAATACTATAACTAGTACTCCAACAGCATTTTTCACTTTATGTCCCTATGTGAGGGCAAACTGTTGAAATCTTTACGTAATATGTACTAAACTGATCTTCTGTGTATAAAGAGAATTGAAAATGAATCTTGATGTGAATGGAAGGGGAGAGGGAGAGGGAAAGGGGAGGGTTGCAGGTGGGAGGGAAGTTATGGTGGGGAGGGGAAGCCATTGTAATCCATAAGCTGTATTTGGAAATTTATATTCTTTAAATAAAAGCTTTATTAAAAAAAAAACCCCTAATATAGATGGCACTTAAAATACTTTTGTGGTGCTTTACTATTACTTTTTATCATAATGTTTTCTATTTTCTATTCTTAATACTACAGAAAAATTTAAATTTCCTTAACTAATATTTTAAGATTCTAATTTGCCTCTTATCATGTACAAAAATCACCCTAAAATAGACTAAAAACCTAAATGTAGGACTAAAAACTTTGCAACTACTAGAAGAAAATATAAGAGAAACATTTCAGGACATTGAAATGGAGAAGGGTCTTTTTTTTTTTTTTTGGATCACACCTGAAAAGCACAGAAAACAAAAGAAATTATAGACGAAGAGGATCTTCCCAAATTAAAGAGTTTTTTGCACAGTAAATGAAAAAAAATAGCAAAGTGAAGATATTTGGGCTAGTTGGGCCTAAATTAATTTACCAGACTCCTGCCTTTTACCTAGAGAAGAATTCTAAGTATAGGTCCAAAGATGGCATGCAGTGTGATGAACTTTATTTACAAAGTGAGAAAAATATGCAGGCTCATTACAGCTTTATTTTGGGAAAATGGTTTAAGGAAAGGGAGTTACCATACGCTACTCTGCTTGTCCTGAGTCCACGAGGATGAGAGTAATTCCATTCTTCCTAGTTTTTTATAAGGTTGGAAAAACAGAAGTGTTTACATGGTAGCACTCCCATGTCCTAGGTAAAAGGATGTACTTCTGGGGGAGGGGTCCCCTGATTGACAGGTAGTTTAACATGGCAACACACAGTGAAGGAGGTGTGGCTTCCAGCTCATGAACTTCAAAGTATCTGTCTAAGCTTTACCACATCATTCCCTGCTTGGAGATTCCGGCCCCTTAATATTAAGGGGATGGTGAAGAATGTAGGCTCATCGTATATTCTGTATCTACTATCGGCTGGTCTTGGACATAAGACCTGCCTCTCTTGGGTCTGGAGATCTCTTCCTATCTCATCTAATGACTCAGGTTCATGGGCTGGTGAAATTTTAGTCACTGCAAATGTCTGAGTCATCTGCATTGTCATTATTATTTTCAGAAGTTGTTGAATTCTGAAACACAAGGTAAACAATCACTATGAGCAAAACTGGAACAAAACAAAGTGTAAGTGGAGGGCCCCTTAAGATGGGAAGAATATATTTTATTCTTTCCTGTTTAGTGGATGGTGATAGGCTATCCTTGGGCAAATTGTAAAAGAACTTAGGCTGAGTGTAGAGGTTTTTAGTGTCTCTGTCAGTAAACATACTAGTGTTAAAGTAGAGATGACAGATCCCACTAATCATAGCACATACTCCTCTTTGTTCTATCAGTATATATTCCAAGTTCCGTGGGTTGTCCACAATGACCTTGGACAGAGTGTCCACAGACTTGCTGTAGAAGCTGGCCTGAAGTATAAACCAGATTGCCTAAAGCAATGGTCAGATTTTTAAAATTAGCTTCATGTGGCTCACTGGGATCTTCCAGTATTACAACAGAAGCTACCACGAAGGTGTTTTTTAGCCACTAACAGCTCCCAGAAATAATAAAAAGAAGAGGTAGGTACAATATGTCTCCCTTAAAGTGCAGTGGTCTTGATGTGCCAAAAGCAAAATCTTTACTTATCTTTTCGCTTTTTGAAGAGATGTTTGAGATCTTCAATTGGCTCACGGGAGTAGGGAAACTTATCTTTCAAGTACACCTTTGAAGACTCAAGAGGTAGAAGTTTAATACTTAGTAGAAGTACCTAAGTTGGGCTGCTGTAATTTCACTGAGGTCCATCTGCTCAGTAGCACCTGGTAAGGTCCCTTCCAATTAGGCTATAATTGGTCTGAAGGGGGTCCTTCCCTCCAAGTTTTTACTAAAACTATATCTCCTGGGAAACAGGCTGTACATGAGCTTTGGGGCCTGGCACTGGGAGAAGTTTATTACCATACTCTAACAGAGCCTTTTTGTACCTGGCCTAAACTGATAATATGCTTTATCTGATCCTGAGTGGCTGAATCAAAGAGGATGTCAGAGGTGAGAAAGGGCATCCCACATAGCTCCTCATATGGACTAAGCTTTAAGGCACTCTCGAGTGCTATTTGCATCCTAAGGAGGGTGATAGGCAACAGTTTAAGCCATGTCTCTGAGGTCTCTTGGTAAGCCTTAGCTAGAATATTTTAAGACTACGGTTATCTTTTACAACTTTACCCAGTGACAGCCGTCTCCAAGAGGCATGGAGATGGTAAGAAACTCCCAGAGCAGCAGCTGCCTGGTGAGGTATTTTAGATGCAAATGAGGAACTTTGGTCACTTTGGAGTGACTATGGAAGTCCAAAGCATGGCACAGTGTCCTTAAGCAAGGCTTTGGATACTTCTAGTGCATTTTCCATTTGAGTTAGAAAAGCCTCTATACATGCTGCTGCGAAAGTATCAATAAAAACTAGAAATATTTGCAGTTGTTTGCTGGGAGCATGTTACTAAAATGAATCTGCCAATCTTCTCCTGGGTTTGTTCCTCTCCTTTGTAAAGGAGTCAGCAAAAGAGGTAGACTTACATGATCACCAGAGTTATTTTCTGAACAAACGGGACAAGAATGAATTACTTCCCTGATGGCAACATGTAGTCCTTTTCCTTCAAATGCTATTTGCATTAAGCTCCTCTTTCCAAGTGAGTAGAATCATGTATTTCCTTAATGATTTTCCATGGAGAGGCCATTGGTAGCATAGCCTTATGATCTAAAGTCCACCATCCACTAGCATCTTTAGTAAAACCTTGTTGTTTTGATCTCAGACTCAGTATAGAGAGGATCTTTAGTCACAGCTACTGGATGAGGTATTAGAGCCATTTCCAGAGCTTCCTGTGTAGCAGGTATATTTGCTGCCTTTTCTGCTAGTGTGTTTCCCTTGCTAACAGGGCTATCTTCTTTCTGTTGTCTCTTACAGTGAATGACAGCCACTTCTGAAAGCTCTAGTATTGCCTGAAGTAGAGCTAACATCTCTTTTCCATATTTAATGGGGGAATTCTTTGCAGTCAATAAACCTCTTTCTCTCCGGATTGCTGCATGTGCATGTAACACAAGGAAAGCATATTTGGAATCTGTATATAAATTGACTGGCTGCCCTCTTCCTAATTGCAAAGCACCAGCTAATGAACCAAGTTCAGTCCTTTGCGCTGAAGTATTGCTAGGCAATGCCCAAGTTCTATTACTTGGGTAAGATCTACTATGGCCTTAACCCACCTTTCGAACTCCTTCCTTTATGTAACTACTGCCATCAGTAAACCATTCAACATTTGGGTTTTCCAAAGGCTCATTTTGTAGGTCAGGTCTGCTAGGATACACTTGTTCTATAGTTGCTACACAAGAGTGTATTAACTCATCAGTACCCTCAAGTGGCAACAGGGTGGCTGGTTTGAGGACTTGGCACACTTGAAGAGTTATCTCAGGTGAGTCTAACAATAGTGCTTGATATTTTGTGAGACATCCTCCTGTTAGCTATTGATGTCCTTTGATATCTCAGACCCTGTACACCTGTGGAGTTTGAACTTCAATTGGCTGGTCCCAAGTCAGCTTGGTGGCTTCTTCCACCAAGAGTGTTGTAGCAGTAACAGCCCTTAAACATGCAGGCCACCTGTAGCCACTGAATCTGGCTGTTCAGAAAATAGGCCACTGGTTGTGGGAGTGGAACCAATTTTTGAGTAGTATTCCTAGAACAACCCCCTTCTTTTCTGCTATGAACAAGTTGATTGGTTAACTCAGTTAGGAATCCCTAAAGCTGGAGCTTCTATTAAAACCTCTTTCAATTCTTTGCAATGTCTTCTGTAGTTCCCCTGTTCAACAAAGCAGGTCTGCGTTAGGGCCTTTTAAAGCTTCATTGGCTATTAATCCAAATCCTGGAATCCATCTTGTACAGAATCCTGCCTTTCCCAGAAATGCTCTTAGCTGCTTTTTCATCTGTGGTGGCCATATGTATAAAGAATAACTTCCTTTCTTTTGACTGAAAGAGTGCACTTCCCTGGAGTGAGAATATATCTCAGATCATCTACCTCTGGTTTAGATACCTGAGATTGGTTGGAGAAACTGTATCCTCATCTTGTTAAGAAGCTTAATACCTAGAAGATATTTGCATCTGAGTCCTCCTTAGAGGGGCTGTGAATGAAAATATCATCTACATACTGTAATAGTGCTCCATTCTTTAACTGTAGTTCCCTGCGTTCCTTTTCAAATACATTACCAAACTGATGCAGGTTGTCCCAAAACCATTGGGGTAAAATTGTCCATGTATATTGCTGAGTTATTCTCGAGAATGGATCAGTCCATTCAGGGGCAAATAAAAATTAGGATTCTGGACTTAATGGGATACAGAAGAAAGCATCCTTTAGGTCCAGAACTGTATACCATGAAGTTCCCTAGGGTATATGTGTCAATAGAGTGTAAGAATTTGGCACAATAGGATGAATTGAAACAACTGCCTAATTAACAGCCCTTAGATGTGGCACCATTTGGTTGCCTCCGTTTTGTTTTAAAACATGCGAAATAGGAATATTACAGGGAGACTGACATGCAACCAAGAATTCATGTATGGGAAATTTAATTAATTTAAGGAAATGCCTAAGGTTGATAACAAATCTCTTTTGAGCAATGGATCAAGATTTACTTAAAGCAAGTATACCTCAGGAATGAGTAAGAAGAAGTTCAGGTGAGAATGACCTGCAATCAATAGGGTTCACAAACTCTGCAGAGAATGAGATGAAATCAATAAGGTTTGAGGCCATGCTTTTCTATAGTTTGGAGCTGGTTTTTGAGTATAATACTAAGAGGGGTAGAGTCTGGTTGGGCTTGAGTATTGTTTGATTCTATGGCATGCTTTAGAAATCTAGGAATTGTCTTAGAATCAGGTATATGATGGGAGTGAGAGCATTGATACGTTTTTTATAATTACCTAATAATGATCCAATGGTCATTTCAGGGACTCAGTGTGCAGCTACATTGGATTTCTACTGGCTCTGGTTTTAACTTCCAAAACAGTAGAACTTACAGTTTTCTGCTTTATAGAAGAGGGATTTGATATTTCAAAGAAAGGAGGTTTGGAAGGTGCACAAAGGAGAGATGGTTGGAGCAGTGCATGCCCGGATGTCACACGGTTGGCCAGAGCTACTGCATAGGCCAGCCAAGACTACGGTGTGAAATGGCCTGAGTGTTGATTAGGTTGGCTGCATCTGCTGAAGCTCAGCCAGGCCTGGGTTGGCCAGGCTACAACAGGTATGGCAGCAGGGTGGTGATGTCAAACCACTGCTCCTCTTGCTAGCATGAACTCCCTGCCTATGTCAAGTCTAAATAATTGCATTTGAAAGGAAGAGATACAGATGGCCAACAGGTATCTGAAACATGTTCAACATCACTAATCATCAGAGCAGTACAAATCAAAAGCACTATGAGATATCTCACTCCAGTAAATCACATATTTTCTAAGAGACAAAAATAATAAGTGTTGTTGAGTGTGTGGGGAAAAAGGGCACCCTTGCATACTGCTGGTGTGAATTTAAATTAGCATAGCTATTGTGGAAAACAACATAGGGCCTCATCAAAATGTTAACTAGAGCTACCATAGGTTCCTGAAATTTCACTGTTGTGTATGAATCCAAAAGTAATGGAATCAGGCTGCTGAAGAGATGTACACATGCCAATGTTTATTGCCGTGCAATTCATAAATAGCAAAGAAATGTAAACAATTCAAGTGTTTATCCACTGATGAAAAGAAAAATGATACATGTACACAATGAAATTGGTTAAGTGAAATAAGCTAAGCAATGAAAGAAAGTATTCCATGATCAAATTCATATGCAGAGTCTAAAAAATGTAATCACATAGAAGTTAAATGTATAGCTACCAAATGTTGGGGAGGGGATGGATGGGGAAGGGTTGATTGACAGGTACCAAGTTACAATTATAGGAATAAAAGTTTTGGGGTTCTATATCATTGTAGAATAATTATAAATAATGTTAACATTATTTATTTCTCTATTATAAAACACACAACTACAAGATAGAAGATTGGCTATGGAAAATGTTTGAGGAGATACACTGATCATTTGGACATTACACAATGTATACATGAATCAAAACATCATATAGTACCAATAAATATATAAATTTTTTAAAAAATATTTATTTATTTATTTGAAAGGCAGAGTTACAGTGGGAGAGAGGGAGAGACTGAGAGACAGAGATCTTCTGTCTGCTGGTTCACTCCCCAAATCACAACAGCTAGCTCTGGGCCAGGTGAAGTCAGGATACATGAACTTCATCTGGATCTGTCACCTGAACAACAGGGGCCCAGGTACTTGGGTCATTTTTTGCTTCTTTCCCATTTTCATCAGCAAGATAGGAAATGGAGCAGCTAGGACTCAAACAATTACTCTTATGGAATGCTGGCATTGCAGGTGGTGGATCAACCCACTGTGCCACAATGCTAATCCCTAAAATTTTGCTAGACTATTAGTTTAGAATTAAATAATAATTGGTTCTGAGATTTTGACACTGAGCAATTTTTAAAAAGCAATTTTCTAGAAAAGTACACATGAATTGAAGCATTGGGAAGTTATATTACACATTTGAACTATATATTTTCATTTTTCCCTAAGAATATTATGATACAAAAAAGATATAACATAAAATTTACCACCTTTATCATTTTTTAGTGTACAGTTCAGTATTGGTAAGCACAGTCACATTGTGTGTAACCCAACTCCAGAGCTTTTTATTTTTCTGGAATTGAAACTACATAATCAATAAACAACAACTCCCAATTTCCCCCTGCTATGGCCCCCTGACAACCATAATTCTAATTTTTGTTTCTATGAGTTTGACTATCCAGGGTTGTTCATGTTACTGTCAATGGAGTCATACAGTATTAGTGTTTTGTAATTTATTTATTTAATTATCAAAATGTTCTCAAGGTTCATCCAGGTTGTCTCATGTGTTAGAATTTGTTTCCTTTTCAAAGCTGAATAGTATTACAGTTGTATGCATACCACATTCCTCTTACCCACCCATCCAATGATGGATACTTGTTTGCTTGCAGCTCTTGGCAGTTGTGAGCAATGCTGCCATGCAAAGGGGTAAACATCTCTCCCTGAGAACCTACTCTAATTTTATTGAATATATGACAACAAACAGAACTGATAACCCATTTTTTCAGTTTTAAATTGTGAGATTTGGTCTAGTAAAGATGTGATAATTTCACTTAAGCATTGTAATATATTATTGATAAAAAGGCCACATTATTATATTCACTAATAAGTCTTCATTAATTAGAATTTTAGGAATGTAAGAGAAATACATATTTTTATTCATTTTAAATTTAATTAACTATTAATTAGTTATTTGTTGAAGTACTATAATGTCAAATGTTTCTGTGTGCTTCACATAGTACTTGAATGTAAACTGACTACACCATAACACACCTGTACTACAGTGGGCTGGTGGTAAGGAAATGTAATAGTATATAACAGAAAGAGAATTATACACCTATTCAGAGCATGTCTTCCTCTGGGGTTTCTAATATAAAATCAATTGAAATATAGAAAAACAGTAGTATGTTTAGTCATTAAAATGCTATGGGAAGGACAATGTAGAAGGAAACATATCACACAACCAACACTCAATTAGAATCAAAAGTCATTGTCAGTTTCACAAATAAACTGGTTGGAAGGTAATTTGGGGAAATGTTTCTGGAGAAAAAAAGTAAAGAAGATTTTTCTTAATGAAATTTTAACATTTGCAGGCTCAAAACAATGCTTTCTGAATTTCATAATTAGGAATTTATTATATGTAATTAAAAAAGAGAACAAAGCTTTGAAGAGGAAAAATAAATACAAAGTGAATTAGAACAGCAGTGTTGTAATGTAGATTATGCAGGAATATTTGTTCAATTCTCATTTATCTCCCTGGTTAATACAGTATACTTCATGATTTATTTCTTTTCTTGTGAGAATAAGATTTGCAGATGGTGATCTTTGACTATTATAAAACAGTAAGATGTGGTGTGGTGGTTCTTTTTCCAAATGTCATCACAGAGTTATTATATCAGTGTACATGCAATGTTTCTGGAATTGTTTTGGGAAATATGAGACTTATCTGTGCACAGAAATGTTCTCACTGTTTGAGGTATCCATTAGAGGTAGCCTGTTTGTTATAAGTATTTCAAAGGCAGCAACATAGTCATGCATAAATATTAACAAAGACATCATATCTACCCCAACAGAGGTAAGAGGTGAAAGAAAATATTTCATTTCTTCAAAACAATTACTTGTATTTCTTGTACCTATGAAGCTCAGCTTCATTATAGTTTAAAGTCCTTTGTTTCAATGCATCAATCAAAAGAGCTTGCTTCCTGAACTATTGTTTTGAAAGGGAAAATCTTGATAAAATGCTCTGGAAAAACTGTGTTCAAGCTGTATATAACAAAGACTATCTTCTTTAAAGCATAATGGAAACTAATAAAGGAAAAATGAACAGTGAGCTCTGATTCCTGATTATTGGTGAACTGAAACTTCTTTATATTGAAAAAAGCATAGTTGATTTAGGAAAGAGAAAAAAGATCTCTGATTTTGGAATTACTTTGATTGATCCTAACACAACACCATATAGAATATGGAAAGTTACAGTTATGCAAATTTTCTTCATTTATGTATTTTTATTAAGCTATGTGAATTATGAATTTCAATTCAAATTGTGATATAGCTGTTTTTAATAAATTATATTTCATAAAAAATTAAATATTATATCTTGAGAAGTCCTCTTAGGCAGAATTTCCTGGAGTTCCTTGAAAAACTAATTAATAATTATATTATTAATATAATTAATATAACTGATCTTATAAATTATAAATATATTAATATAATCAATACAACATTATTAATATAGTTATTATATTAATAATTCTATTATTAATGATTAATTATATTATTGCTTATAATACTATGAATTAATGGTAATTTTCCATAAAGAGTACCCTAATAAGCAGTATCTTTTGGGGCCAGCATTGTGATATAGAGAGTAAAGCTACCTCTGGCATCCCATATGGGTGCTGGGTAAGGTTCTGGATGGTCCACTGTATTGGGTAGAGCTGTTGCCTGAGACTCTCAAAGCTCATACAGGTGCTAGTTCATGTCTGGACTGCTCCACTTTCCATTAAGTTCCCTGTTGATGGTCTATGGCCAACAGCAGAATATAGTCTACATGTTTGGGCATCTGCCCCCAGGATGGGACACCCGGATGATGCCCTGGGCTCCTGACTTTGATCTGGTTCAGCCTTGGCTATTGTGTGATTGTGGCCACATGGAAGTAAACTGTCGGATGGACCTTTCTGTATCTCTGCATCTCTCTCTGTAACTCTGACTTTAAAATAAATAAATCAATCTTTTAAAATATAAAAAATAAAAAGCTATTTTTCTGCTATGCTACTCAGGAATGCACATCCTTTCTAGCATAGACACCCTAATGATTTGTGATACCATGACAAAATGAACATTTCTTAGCCATGTCCTGAAAGAACCTGTAGGTTATTGGAAGGACAAACACCTATATCCTTGTAACACTTATTTTGAAAGTAACAATACAGTATTTCTCTAAGAGTATTGCAGCATGCTGATATTTCATGTTTCTTCTTTAGAAATAATCAATAGCCTACTTATAAAAAGTTATCTTGAATATACTATTGAAAAATTTTAAAAGCAGAACATTTGTATTTTGTGATGTGTAGTATACAAATGATATTTCAACTCATTATATTTATTTCTAAATTTATTTATTGTCCTTAATTTAAATATACTCTTAATAAGTTTACTTGGCTCTAATTTTTTCTTGTTTACAATTATTATCAAGTCCCAAAATCTTGATTATTCTACTTCTCACTCTACCTTTTGTTTACCCTGATTTGCATCTAAACTGGTTACACATTCTCCCCAAAAGCAGATTCTGTCTGTGCTTTTTGTTGCTTGTTGTTAGCTTATGGTGATTTTTCACACCTTTTCTTTCATATGCATTTCCGTTCAGTTAGAGAAAGTTCACTGAGCATATGGTAAATTTAAAGCAAAAGCTTAGAAAATAGGAGGAAAGGAAAGAAAAGTCAAAGGATCTACCTTCATGAAAATTTCGTGTAATAATTGAAATGAGTATATAAATATCTGCATAAACAAGATAAAGCACAATAGTAAAGTCAAACTCTGATAAGGGTTTTACACGATTTCAAAAAGGAAGGAGTTTTAAAAATTAGATATTATATGTAGTATTATAATATTTTATTTAAAAATTGATGTTTTCATTGAATCTCCAGACAATGAGGTCGATCGTAGACACAGGTATACTTGAACAAAACAACATTTAGGTATTTTTAGGAAAAGAGTGCAGATCAGTGCCTCCTCACATAGAGCACCAAATGTAAGGAAAATGGAGGGGCAGAACAGAGAGGAGACGAGTACAGACTCACAGCCAAACTGAATTTATTCAGAGAAAATAAACTCAGAGATCTACCAACTGCCATCATGCTCATAGACCAAACATGTGGCCGAGGCCTGGATCCCAGCTGGTTGGGCCCTTTCTTATCTTAGGTGGGCTAGGGGTGGGGTGGGAGGGCAGTAGGCAGAGAATTATTCCATACTGGTATTTCAAGTCTGGCCCACTGAAGTCCAAATCTGGGGAAGAATGAGGGGTTAGGTGGTGGGGGGCGGTAGGCAGAGGTGGAGACAATAGAGCCTGAGACTGAACTCAGATTCAAGGGCAAAGGATAAATTCCAGTACTATCTCTCTCTGGGCAAGGAGCTAGAATTGAAGTAGGCAGGCACACAGGCTCAAATTGATTAGGTTTGTGAGCTGGAAGACCACGACTTCGCCACGCTCCTGTGTGACCTCACACCCTACCTGATACCCCCACCATACCCCCATGTGACATCAGGCTCTACCCGATCATACCTGAGCACCCACCTGCCCACAAGCCACTCCCTTGTGGAAAATATATAAAAAGTCAAGGAGTGTCCCAAAACGCTCTCTGCGTCTGCTTGGCTGCCGGTGATAAGCGGTGGGGAGCAGCACAAGGCGCTGGCTGCACGTGGCTTGCGGCCTGCTCTCTGCGTGGTTTGGACACTACCCTAGTTCCCAGACTTTCCTCTCTCTCCAAACTGAACTAAAGCCTTCACTTTCCTAGATGCTTTTGCACTAAATAAAAGCCTAAAACGTACCATGCTGCCTCGTTTATCTGTGCCGATATTCCGAATTCTTCCCTAAATATTAGGCAAGAACCCTCTTGGGCTTATTAATATTGGGGATTTATTAGTAAGCATATGGTGAAATCGTATGGTGCCCCAAATTCCAGTAGCACATGTGGCACCCCAGATAGCACTTCTGGGGAACTTTAAGGGGCCACATTTTTGTATGAATTTTAGGGGTCATCTCCGACTTCAGAATGGCTGAGGCTTATATCTTTGTTCCTTCCAATATACTCAGAATATGGGAGAAAGTTGAAGGCAAATACTCTCTCCATTCCCTCTCTACATGTGCTTTAATAAATGTTTGTTCTTGATAAAAAAGTACAATAAGGATTTTAACAGATATTTAAATATAGACTTAACAGACTGCCAGTTTAACTTATAGTATCTTTGACATAATCCTGGGTAAAACTCAGAAATGAAAATAAAAATTGATGGCAGATTAAGTCAGAAATAGGCATCATTTCTCGCCTTAAATGCTTGTTTTAAAATTATATAACTATCCCGGCCGGCGCCGTGGCTCAACAGGCTAATCCTCCGCCTTGCGGCGCCGGCACACCGGGTTCTAGTCCCGGTCAGGGTGCCGGATTCTGTCCTGGTTGCCCCTCTTCCAGGCCAGCCCTCTGCTGTGGCCAGGGAGTGCAGTGGAGGATGGCCCAAGTGCTTGGGCCCTGCACCCCATGGGAGACCAGGAAAAAGCACCTAGTACCTGGCTCCTGCCATCAGATGAGCGCGGTGCGCCGGCCGCAGTGCGCCATCCGCGGCAGCCATTGGAGGGTGAACCAACGGCAAAGGAAGACCTTTCTCTCTGTCTCTCTCTCTCACTGTCCACTCTGCCTGTCAAAAAAAAAAATAAAAAAAAATTATATAACTATCCCTAAGAAAAATAAACAAGAGAGATAAAATGAACATATGGAAGTAGAGTAAACATCTTCCTCTATGTTTTAGAACCATTTAGCAAAGCTTGTTGGGAAGTGAACAGAGAATGATATTTCTTTCATGACATGTTCAAATATTAAAGTGATTAAGAGATCCTTTAGTTCCCAGAATATGAAATGTCTGAATGGAATTTACTATATTCTCATTAGCAAAAAATAATGGCAATGTTATTACTTTATGTCAAGAAGTTAACATCTTTTTATTGACAGCATTATTAGATGATAAAACCTGCTTCTCATCAAATAGTTATGGAAAGAAGGTTTTAGGATTTTGATGAAGTAATTGTATGTAGGCTCATACTTGAGAGAAAGAAAAATATTTAAAAGGTCATAATCAATACCTTTCATTTTAGTGTTGAGTGATAGAATTTTCTGAATAATAAGGAGCAACCACGACATGTTTCAATACACTTTCCCCATGTGGATTGTAAGATTATTAGATTCCTTAAAGGTACAGAGATCAGACTGAATAAAAGGGAATGATTTAAATTGGGGGGCAGATCTCATAGCTTCAAGCTGTCATCACTGTGAGAAGAATCAGGGTGGGCACTATATTTTGGATTTCTGTCCAAATACATAATACAAGAAAGTATTTGAAGAGATAACTGTGACATTTCTAATAGGATGTAAAGATTAGAGTGCATTTAAGTGTCTCTTGGGCAAACAAGTTATCTTCAAGGAGTTGTTGGTTTCCACGTGGTCACATGAAGAAGTGCTTGGCTTTCTTATGTTTCTCCAAGACCTCCTGCCCCCAACCTCCTGCCTAGTTTTGGGCCTTTTCCATATTACCCAGGAGTATGCTCACACAATAACATACATCTTATAGCACTATGGGGCAGCAACCCTGTTCCTTATAATCAGTGAAATAAATTAGTTTATTTATTATTGAAATCTATGTAAGTTCTTAATCTGAAGACTAACCCTAAACATATATATGTGTGTGTGTGTGTGTGTGTGTGTGTGTATAATAGTTTGTTTAAATACCAAGTTTACATTTTTGGTTAAGTTTTTGTTTAGTATGCTCTACAACAAAAATTTATTTCATTTAGAAGAAGATATTTTGAGGCCTGCATTATGGCGTAGTGGGTTAAGCATCTGCCTGCACCACCTGCATCCTCTGTGGGCACCAGTTTGTATCCTGGCCGTTTGTTTTCTGGTCCAGCTTCCTGCTGATGACCTAGGAAAACAGTAGAAGATGGTCCAAATGATTTTGCCTCTGCACCCACATGGGGCACCTGGAAGAAGCTCCTGGCTCCTGGGCCTTGCTCTGGCCATTACAGCCATTTGGGGAGTGAACTAGTGGATGGAGGAACTCTCTCTCTGTCACTCCCTTTCTCTGTAACTCTACCTCTCAAATAAATAAATAAATAAATCTAAAAAATTTTTTCTTTTCTAAATTTCAGTATCATCACATTAAATTTTCCTTTTTCATTCTTATTTTTAACATGTTCATTTATTTTAGCAAGATCTTTGGGACTGTCAATTATTTAGAAAGCTTCTTATCATGTATGATATGAATAGTAATATTCATATTACTATAGGAGGAATAGTAATATTCCTCATGTTGTTAAAGTAATTAATACAAATATGAACAAGTTGGGATAACTACAGATTCTTATGGATTATACACAAAAGCATACACCATGGTGAACTATCATGATTTTATTTATTTATTTATTAGCTATGTGTCTTTGAACACTTTATTTCAACTTACTGTGTATGAGTTTTCTCATCTGAAAATTGGGAAAATAAGAGTCTGTACTCATGAACAAATCCAAGAAGTTGTAAGAATTCAATAAGCACTATTTTATGCATACCCTTAGAGACACTAGGTGAAGGCTCAAATGATTAGGGACCTGTCACCTATATGGGAGACTTGGAATGGGTCCCAGTCTCCTGACATTAGCCTGGCCCACAGTGGCCTGCTCTGGGCATTTGGGGAGTAAATCAGCTTGTCTCTATCTTGCTGATTTTCTATATGTAATATATATATATAAGTACATAATATATATAAAATTAAAATATTACCTTGACAGAGTTGTTAATACAGGAACTAACTTACAAGTTGTTCTAGCATAGAACCTAATTTTATAAATTTTTTCCATGAATAATACCATTTCCTTGAATTCATAATACATTATTTATCATATATTTCCTTATCTAACATTACAAAAACCTAAGAAAAATGAGTGAAGAACATTTGTTCCTTTTTAGGTTTGTAAATTCTGTGTCAGTGATAACACATTCCAGAATCTTATTTGGAATTACTGACTCCATTTATAAAGCACTTTTTAAAATAATACTTTGATTCATGCTATGCACCCAAGAAGCAAAATATTAAGGAAAATACACTAACAGACTATGTGTTACTTAAGTACTCTTAAACAGAAAGAATGTCAACATGCTAAATTGTACACCTGAACTTTCTGGAACATAGTGTAGACTAACCTGTGTAACATAATTTTGTATGATGTTATGAGTGTTCTATGTCTCTGTTATCCAATACTACTTGCAGTTCCAGACAGAAGTTGAGAGAGAATGCTCAGTCACTCAGATGGGGGGAGAGCAAAGTTACATGGTTGAGTGGAGAGAGTACACCTGGGCAGGCCAGGCAGGCGGCTCAGCAGAGAGGCAGAGGGCTGAGTCCGGTTTTTAAGGGGAATGGGTCTTGCCTTCCCACCTCTGCTTCTCCTGGAACAAAGGACTTTTTGGATGTAAATATGAAAAATTCCTATCTGAGTTTTCCCCCTGAAGTTATCAGACAGGAAGAAGCCTGGCCAACATCGCCCCAGTTAGAGGAAGGATAGGCAGGGCCCCCTGGAAGATCAGGATCCTTTTGAAGTACAGATACTGGGCTGCACCTGGAAGGCTAACAGGCAGAAGGGGCAGGACCCCTGCCTGGTAGGTTTCAGGATGACTTTGGGATGCATATGCTGGATCTAGATGTCAACTCTTTAGGCCTTTGTCACACACACATAAGCTCATACCTGACTTCCTACCTAACAAGTATTTATTACTTTCAAAGATTTTTTGAAAACTAAGAAATATAATGAGAAATATAACGAGATTGGATGTTTGGTCCTAATTTTTGCACTGGACAAAGTGGTGATGGTAAAATATGACCTTGGGGATTCAAATTTCCGCTCAAATAGCTGTGAGGTTTCTATGGGTACCCCAAAGGAGACCCACATCTCTTGCAGCTATAGTTCAGAGATTGCTGAAAATCAGATGTGAAATCACATCCTGTGACTTACTGAACTGAAACTAAACTCTTGGTCTTACAAAGTGTCTACTGTTACAATGAAGACATTAATTGAGAAAGAATGGAATGCTCTAGTTAGGATGGAGGTGTTTGGGAAGACTACAACAAAGCTAGAAACACTGAGCCACAAAATTATTTTATTTTTTTAAAAGATTTATTTATTTATTTATTTGAAAGGCAGAGTTACAGAGAGGCAGAAGCAAGGCAGAGATAGTTCTTCCATCTGTTGGTTTGCTCCCCAAATGGCCACAATATCCAGACCTGGGCCGATCCAAAGCCAGAAGACAGGAGCATCTTCCAGGTCTCCTATGCAGGTCAGGGGCCCAAGCACTTCGGCCATCTTCTACTGCTTTCCCAGGCCATAGCAGAGAGCTGGATTGGAAGTGGAGCAGCCGAGTCTCAAACCAGTGCCCATATGTGATGCTGGTACTACAGGAGGAGGCTTTACCTGCTACTCCACAGCACCAGCCCCCTAAGCCCTGAAATTCTAAGCTTTAACCAATATAGGGAATATCATTGAGGCATTTAACCTTGAATTTTATTTACTTTTAATTAAAACTTACATCCATATAGCCATATTTGGTAGTGGCTACTTTCATATAACCTAGAAAAAGCTTTGCAATATATGGTTTCAGCGGATATTTTGTCTTTAACCACATGGTGAATATTAGGGATGTGACCTCACTGTAGTCAACTTTTGTTTTTACCAGTAAACTTTTAAGTGTGCATGACTGCATGCTTGATAGATAAGGAAGATGTTAAGTGGAAATTGAATTTTCTTTCTACTTTGTATGTATTCAGGATTAAATGTTCAGTTTAGAGCAATAGGGCTTTTTATGCTTTAAATTTCTTTCTCTGAAAACAACTAAATAACAAAGAAAGCAGCAATATATTCTAAAAATAAGATCGGAACCAAAACAACAGTTTATTTTGAGAATTGTTTCCTTATACTATTTAGAAATTTAATCCAGTCTTTTATCCTTGGTTATATGTCCTCCATATTTCAATGAAGTTTCCATACAGTTTATTGATGGAAAAGCTCTTTTATCATCAGCATTATTCATGTGTTTTGTGTACTTGCTCTTGTAGACCATGCATAAACATTACCAGAGAAGGCTGGAATGAAGATTCTGGATTTCCCATGAGAAGAACTTCAGATTACTATAAGTAAGCATCTGGAGGGGTTTAATGAAGAAAAAACACATGGCAAGCCAGGAGGGCATTTCAACACAAAACATGGCATGTAGTCTGCTTTCGCCTGCTTTCAGCCTGGAGTTATTCTGGGTATGCGTTCACTGTTTCTCCTCTGCACTCCTTATTAGGTGGGGGACTTTCTGAGCTTGGGATTCTTGAAATTCCTCCCATGGCTTCATCAATATAGTGATATTCCCTCCAGCAGTGGACTGGAAGCTTCCTCCTAGAGGTGTCCCTGCAGTACGGCTAGGATTCACTTGTAGGTTGTCAGACACAGGCAGGACTTTTGATGAGCAAATGCTGGGCAGCTTCCAAGGCGTGCTTCTACATTTCTCCCTACAGTCAACCACAGCAACTTCTGATTGTTTTTGCAGCTCCTCTTACACGTATAGGCAATGTCTACCTTACCTGACAATAAACACACTCTGAACTTTCAGAGTGGCTCATTCCTCTTCAAGGGCTTCAGCTTCCTGCTGTGCACTTCTCAATATCATTTTTTCTAGTATTTTAAGACCATTTTCTAGTGCTTGGTGTGCACAGATCTCTTTATTCCGTTCTCACATCACCCAGTTGCACCGCCTCTAAGGTGACTTGCCAGGATGATTCCATATTTAAGTCTCAGCGTTTTTCAGCCCCTTTTGGCTCCCAGGATGCTAAGTGTCCTTTCTGAAGCCTGGTTTTATTCTGAGAAATGATTATAACAACACTTACCTATTTTAATTATGGCAAAAGAACTTTTTTTTTTCTCCTAAGGCTTATTTATTTAGTTGAATGGTAGAGTTTGAGAGAGAGAAGTGGAAATGGCATAAAGAGAGGTATCTTCCATCTACTGGTTCTCTCCCCACATGATCACAATGGTCAAGGATAGACCAGAGAAGCCAGGAGCCAGCAGCTTCTTCTGGGTCCTCTACATGAGTCACAGGGCCCATCTACCGCTGCTTTCCCAGGCATATCAGCAGGGGTGGAGCAGTCAGGATTAAACTGATACCCATGTGGGATTTCAGCACCACTGGGAGTGGCTTAACCTTCTATACCACAGTATCAGCCCTGGCAAAAGAACTTCATATTTGAGGGAATAAAAAGGAATACAGTTGGGGCTGGCACTGTGGCAGAGCGCATTAAAACTCTGGCCTGAAGCTCTGGCATCCCATATGGGCGCCGGTTCTGGTCCTGGCTGCTCCTCTTCCGATCCAGCTCTCTGCTATGGCCTGGGAAAGCAGTAGAAGATGGCCCAAGTCCTTGGGCCTCTGCACCCATGTGGGAGACCCAGAAGAAGCTCCTGGCTCCCGGCTTCAGATCGGCGCAGCTCTGGTCTGGCCTTTTCAGCCATTTGGGGAGTGAAAAAGTGGGTGGAAGACCTCTCTGTCTCTATTTCTCTCTGTAACTCTGTCTCTCAAATAAATCTTAAAAAGAAAAAAAGAATACAATCAAATAAATAATGGAAATTAAAACAGTAATTTCCTCAATTCAATCGGCAAAATAGAAAAACGTCTGGAATAGAAATTAAAGTGGAAAATTGTGCTTTAGTTTTTTTTTCCTGCCTACTAGGAATTTCAGTTATCAAGTAGGAAAGCAAAGTATTTCTAAGTTGAACTGTGTTTTGTTGGATGGGTCACAATGAAGAGTTGTAGATTGTGGGAGTCAATATTACCCTTTACTTCTATTTCAGGTTTGAGCACCTTTGTTATGTAAGGCATTAAAAACCTGACCTGTTCAAGCTGGAAAAATAAGGAAGCAGTGCAGTATTTACTAAATAGATCACTATGTTGTTTCTTCTGGTATTTTGATCCATATTCTTTTGATCATCTATATCTGTTTTAAATAACAAATCTTTTATTGTTGAGAGCATCTACAAATATTTGCTTCTGCCAAAGTCAACCTGACTGTACATACCATATTCCAGTGCAAAAGCAACACCCATATGTGTTAACAGATAGCATTATATGGGCGTGAATAAGATAAATTTACCAACATATAAGAAGCTTTGATATTTACAGTTAAAATTATCTTTAAAGTTTTATAAATGGTTATGTTCATGATTGTAAATAAGAGAACAAGGAGCCGGCGCCGTGGCTCAATAGGCTAATCCTCCGCCTTGCGGCACTGGCACAACGGGTTCTAGTCCCGGTCGGTGCGCCGGATTCTGTCCCGGTTGCCCCTTTTCCAGACCAGCTCTCTGCTGTGGCCCGGGAGTGCAGTGGAAGATGGCCCAAGTGCTTGGGACCTGCACCCACATGGGAGACCAGGAAAAGCACCTGGCTCCTGGCTTCGGATCAGCGTGATGCGCCGGCCACAGCGCGCTGGCCGCGGTGGACATTGGAGGGTGAACCAACGGCAAAAAGGAAGACCTTTCTCTCTGTCTCTCTCTCTCCCACTGTCCACTCTGCCTGTCAAAAAAAATAAAAATAAAAAAGAGAACAAGAATATATATTGACCATACATTAGCAGATACAGTGTATAGAGCAAATATGCTGGTACATTGATACACACTAATAAGCATACATATTTAAGATTTGACTATGCAATGCAATTCCATTTTTTCCTTTACTTCTGAGAGTATTACTATCACACACCCTGGGTCATCCTTGTAAATGTAGTGTGATAACTAAATTTATTTCTGGAAAGAGTCAGAAAAGGGATGGTGAAAAGTTAGAGAGAACCGAGGGGCACCTCCTGTAATGTGGACCATTTTCTTAACCTAGCTGGGAAGCAACCTGAGCTGGAAAGCAAGTGTGATGATCAGAGACAAAGGAAATGTCCTTGTGGAGTCAGGAGAAAAACAGGCCCCGGTGCCAAGGTCGAACAGTGGCCCAGGTGCTGGAGCTGTCCATGGGCAGTCTTAGGAGTGTGGTGAACACACAGCTTCCCCTGACAACGCCCAAGGAAGGATTTTTTTCTCTGTCCTGTGAAAGTCACAATGACATGGGAGGGATGGGAGACAGGAGGGCAGGATGAGCTCACCGCACAAGAAGCACTTTTCTTCAAGGACCTTGCACACACTTTCCAATGAGTACAAAAGCCCCAGATCACTTCCTCTCAGTGGCTTCTCCCGCTGCAGAAGGCCCTGCAGCTGCTTTGCTGGGAGCTTTCACTCTGCTCTTTCAATCTCTTTGCAATAAAATCCTTTTGCTTAATTGCCTTCTTGGTTTGTTCATCTGCTTCATCTGCTGTCACATACGGAGCAAGTACCCAGGGTTCTCTATCAGCTGCAACACTTGCATGAAGCATAATACTGACATAGATAATTCTATATACTATAACATACTGTAGGGAATTGTCTCTTCAATTTGTCCTGCAGATTGTGATAGTTTTTTTAATTTCATCTTAACCTGCTTTTATGGCAAATTCTTAGGTTAGTGTAGAACACTGTCCTATCATGTGCTACTTTGGTTTGTTTTATTTTTGTTCTTAGTATCTCTGTAAAATCAACAACAAAAGGCGATCACCTAAAATGTTATTATGTCGAACTATCATTTAGGTTAGGGAATGCTCGTAACTCGTATCGAAAAGCCTGGGTTCAAGGACCAGCTCTGGCCCCTGACTGAAGGGGCTTTTCAAATGGGGAGACAGGACCCGGAGTGTCCATTCTAAGAGTGCTCCTCTGTATAGCTGTGTGCTCCCACTTTTATTTAGAGGGTACCAGCAAGTCTACAAGCCAGCAGGCACGTAGGCAAGGTTATACAACAACTTAAGGATTTGGGTAAAGGAATTCAATCTGGTGATTTAAGATAGGAATTAGAACTGTGTTGTAAATCCTCAGAGACAGGTCCATTTAGATGCTCATGCAATTTACAAATTCCGGAAAATATTCCAGGTATCAGTTATTGTCCATTAGCCCCCTGCCACTCCTGCTGCCACATTCCTTTGGCAAGGGTGTGCCCATAACCTGCCTGTTTTGGGGTGAGCAGAAATTGCGGCCCTGCCTCTAATTTCAGGGGGATATGACCCCTGAGAGGCAGTTATGCAGCATCTCCACACCTGACTCCAGTTTCCAACCAACGTGGACACTGGCAGGCAGCACGACATTGCATTGCTGGCTCCTGGTTCTGGCTCCACCCCAGCCCTGGCCATTGTAGGAATTTGACAGTGACCTATTAGATAAGAACTCTATCTCTGCCTTTCTCTCAAAATTTTAAAAATGTTATTATGAATTATCTATGAACTGCTGCGAGTCTCGCATTAAAGCATTTAACTCAAGAGAAATTCATTTTGATTTTTTTTTAAAGGTTGCTGTGAATGTTATCAACAAAAATCTGAGGGAAGAAAGAGCTCTAAGCTAGCGTGATTATAACACACCCTCAGTGAAAGTCAGATTTCCCATCCTCGACTGCCAAAGGTGTAAATGAGCATCTGAGGCTAGTGCTAATTACAGCAATCTACAGGCAGAAACTGCTGTTCTTGAGTCTAGGAAGCAAAGTGAGATCCAGCATTGATTTCCAAAGTGTGTAATTTTAGAACTTCATCCTGTGATGCTACGTATTTGATCTTTCCAACCATGGTTCACATGTAAATCACTTTTCTGAAACACTGCTTTTAAAACTGTCTTTAATGTCTTTCTAAATATGCATTTGTAATTAATATCATTGTAAAGGCATTTTCAATTATTAATGTCCTTTGGTGTGATGTCCAATGGTCCAAGTTAACTGGAATTTGGGATAATTTCACTAATAGTCTTCCAAAAAAATTTAAATACTGGAAAGCGCCAGCAACAAATCTGTAAATGACATATTGGGTTGGAAATAATGAAGCTACATTTAGATTTTGAGAGTGAGTAACTGGCTTTACTGTGACAGATAAGCAACCATATCTTTTTCTCGTCCAGATCTCTTATAGACAGGGGAAACAAATAAACAAATAAATACAAAAAACTGAAACTCATAAATAGTAACTTAGGTACTGTATTTCATGAGTCCATAGCTCTTCTACTACACTACACTACACTACACTACACTGTTTCCCCTGTAGTGTAGTAGAAGAGCTATGGACTCATGAAATACAGTACCTAAGTTACTATTTATGAGTTTCAGTTTTTTGTATTTATTTGTTTATTTGAAAGGCAGATAATGAAACACACACACACACACATAAACACACGTGTAGAGACAGAGAGAGAGAGAGAGAGTTCTTCCACTCCACATTGGTTCACCCCCAAATGCCCAAAGCAGGTACAGCTGGGCCAGGCAAGTTATCTGGATTTTCTGGAGCACATGTCATAAATTTAGACATTCCACTCGAGATAAAATTGTGGGTACCCAAATATCCAACTTCTCCAGGATACCTCTTCCATGGAAAAGAATGAACACATCTCCAAACATCAGAAAAACAACATAACTTCTGAAGTCCTCTTAAGAGTTTTGGAGGTCAATTTATATATTATTTAGAAATAAAAATCTCCAGCCCATTTCCTATTTTTGCTTGAAAAACTGACTCCAAAAGTAGTAGTTCAAAACAATATAAATGCATTAGTTCAGTTAATGCCCCCAATAGTTTTCACAGGGCAAAGTCACTGAATTCCTAGGGATAGCTCCTTGCATTGCTCAGGAGGGCAGGATGTGGTTCTTCATCTTTTTCAGTTTTTCAAGGTTACCTGCATTCCTTGGCTCTTACACATTTGGGGATTCTCTTGGTTCCATCACAAACACTTTTACTACTGACTGATTCTCGGGCAGCCTTCCCATAAGAGCTGTTGTGATTTCATAGAAAATCAGGATAGTCTCTTCATTAAAGCCCCCTCTTGAAGGATCAGTAGAGTCCCTTTGGTTTGCACTATACTATGTTCAGAGGTCCTAGGGACTCGGGCATCTCTGGGATGCCATTGCTTAGGCTGCCCCAGTGTGTACCTCGGAGGCACGACATTTTCGATGGAACTCAGATGAGAGAGGGCTCTGAAAGTGGATGAGCTTCAGTATAAACTGCTCAGTCACTGCACCATGTGGTCCCACATATCCTTGACATAGGGTACATTTTAGGAGTCTAGTGATATGAGTAATACTGGGGTATGCTTTCTGAAAGAAAAGGCAAGTTGGTGTTTCTTACACACATTAATTATAGGAAACATCCGCATTGACTATTGGGCTTCCTTGAATTTTGGAATCAGCATTTATACAACAGTAATTCTTCTCAGATTGATTTACTGGACAACTCAGAAGCTTCAAGATTGTAATGGAGCTCTGAGAAGCAAAGGTTTCTAAATAAGTCCTTAGCTTTATAACCAAGGCTATGTTCTCTTGATCAAGCTGTTTTTAAAAAGAATCACTCCTGAGGCTGGTGCTGTGGTATAGTGGGTAAAGCCACTGCCTGTAGTGCCAGCATCCCATATGGGTGCCGGTTCGAGTCTCAGCTGCTCCATTCTGATCCAGCTCTCTGCTATGGCCTGGGAAAGGAGTAGAAAACTTGGAGGAAGCTCCTGGCTCCTGGCTTCTGTTCTGCACAGCTCAGGCTGTTGCGGCCAATTAGAGAGTGAACCAATGGATAGACCTCTCTTCCTCTCTGCTTCTCATTCTCTGTGTAATTCTGACTTTCAAATAAATAAATTAATTTTTTTTAAATGAATCACTCCTGATACAGTACTGGACCCTAGAATACATTGAGCATCTAATCAGGAAATAAGAAATGTTGATGTGACTAGAGCTAGTCCTCCTTTAGTGAGTGTTATCGAATCTACATAACCCAAGTCTGAGCAGGTAGAATAGCAATCCACCACAAGAAAAGAATGGTACACTTCTGATTGATGACCAGATGATCTAGAGGGTATGAGTAATTCCACCTGTCCAAATGGCAACTGCATAAGTTAGGTTCATGTTTATCCTTCACTTTTACCAATTTTCTGCTAGTGGTTCTCTATGGCCAACTAAGGTAAGGGAGACACAGAAGTAATTAATTTCTATATTATACTAGATTAAGTTTATATAAGTAGTTTGTTGAGAATTTTTGCGCCTAGATTTATAATGATTTTTGCTCTATGCTTTTATTTTCTTGTACTCTATTTTGCTGTTTATATTGTTAGAATATAACTGGGAAATATCTCCTTTTCTAATTTTAGAAGCACTTATGTGTACTGCATCCAGATTCAACCAATCATAGAGAAAAACACTCGCATTTGTATGGAACATATATAAAATATTTTTGTGATTGTTTCCTAAACATTACAGTAAACAACTACTTACATAATATTATGTATAATAAGATATCTGGAAGAGACTTCAAAAAATCTTTTGGTCATGAAATGGGATATTATCGTTGAGTTTTGGTGATTGTGCGGTTTTTTCTTTTTCTTAAATCAGCATCATGACAGCCTCACAGTCCACAGTTGTGATCTTAGGGCTGTCCGTGCCAAGAAGAGAATTTAGAACAGATGGAAGAAACAAAAATGTCTTTCTCTGAATTAAAGCTAAACCTGGTTAGTGGTTTCACTGCTGGGGAGTCTGACTTAAGATATTTGTTAGATTGCTTTCAGTTGCCTAATGTCTTTTGCAGTTGCCTAATATCTTTCTCTCACCATCACTCTGATTCCTTCTTCAGTGTCTTTCTTATAGTTGACTTGCTTAGAATTTGTCCCTTCTTGTTCTGACTCTGATGTTTGTCAAAGCTTTTCAGCATTCCTGAACATCTTACGTTGCAGCTGCTCTTGATGCGTTTTCCATCCTATTATTTAAATTTGGAGTTATGTATCGAGTGGGTAGAATTTGACCATCTTTTGGGGAATAAAGGATATTTTCTGGGGAAGCTTCAACATGTTGGCACTATTTTTTAAATTTTTTTCAAGATACAGTTGTTTCTTTAAAAACATGTTTGGCAGTTATTCAGTCCTTAAATATATAAGGCAAGAAATACAATGTGAAGGATATATTTTGAAAAAACAAATGAAGAATGCCCACTTCTTACTCTTGATCTGATTATTCAAGTTTCCTTCTAATTGCTGTCTGCTGCATAAAAGTTTGTTCTCAGTGGGGAGATCTGACCATCAGGGAGGTTTGTATGTTCTGTTAATTGAACAGCTTCTTGTTCCCATAGAGATTCATATTATCCCTGGGAATTAATGATAATCACTTGGAAAAGTTATAGAAGTAGAGTGACTTTTCTCTTGTAATTTCATCCATTAGAAATTGTGTCTCCTAAAAAATGTACCTGCAGGGGCTGTGGTACAGCATATAATGTCTCTGCCTAGGATGTCAGCATCCCATATGGGCCTTGGTTAGTGTCCCAGCTACCTCACTTCAGATCCTGGGAAAAGCACTAGAAGATGGCCCAACCGTTGGTACACTGTCACCCATGTGCGAAACCCAGATGGAGCTCCTGGCTTTGTTGCAGCCACAGAAGAGTGGACCAGTGGATGGAAGATCTCTATCTTTCCCTCACTCTCTCTGCAATTCTGACTGTCAAATAAGTGAATAAAAAATACTTGAAAATAGGATGTATTAAAACACAGTGACATTTTAGTAGGCTTGTAGTTTGAATGCGTATTTATAATATAATAGAGTATAAAGTATTGAGGTGACTTTCAAGGTACAATTTTTTTCTTATAAAACATGTCAGCATAACACAAAACAAACAAGATATAAAAATGGAATTGAAAGTAACCATAATTATAAACTATAGTTCTGTTTTATCCTTTAGTCATCGAAGGAATTTATTAAAAGCCTAATATTTATGAACTTTTTTTTTCTGTACAGAAAAAATTAGGAAAAGCAAGGATAGAGGCTGTATCTCAGCTCTTTAGAATTAAGATTCATAAAAGAAGTCTAAAAAGTTTGAAGAAACACAGTTAAAATACACATCATAAATGTGGTTCAGACAGAAATTAGTAAAATAATTGAAACAAGGATAAGTTCTTTAATTGTCATTAGTTTATCCAAATCTCTCTCTCTCTCTCTCTCTCTCCCAGTGTTTTATTAGGATTTTCTTTTGCAATTCATCCTATTTTTTTTTTAATTCTTGATTTTATTTTTTTATAAAACTTTTATTTAAAGAATATAAATTTCCAAAGTAAAGCTTATGGATTACAATGGCTCCCCCCCCACAACTTCCCTCCCACCCACAACCCTCCCCTTTCCCTCTCCCTCTCCCCTTCCATTCACATCAAGATTCATTTTCAATTCTCTTTATATACAGAAGATCAGTATAGTACATATTACGTAAAGATTTCAACAGTTTGCACTCACATAGGGACACAAAGGGAAAAATACTGTTGGAGTACTAGTTATAGTATTAATTCACAATGTACAGCACATTAAGGACAGATCCTACATGATTTTTTTTTAAAAATTATCTATGGAATTTCCAATTTAACACCAACTTTTTTTAATCGTTTCCAATTATCTTTATATACAGAAGATCGATTCAGTATATACTAAGTAAAGATTTCATCAGTTTGCACCCACACAGAAACACAAAGTGTAAAAATACTGTTTCGGTACTAGTTATAGCATTACTTCACATTGGAAAACACATTAAGGACAGATCCCACATGAGACGTAAGTACACAGTGACTCCTGATATTGATTTAACAATTTGACACTATTGTTTATGGCATCAGTAACCTCCCTAGGAGCTAGTCATGAGTTGCCAAGGCTATGGAAGCCTTTAGGGTTCGCTGACTTCAATCTTATTCCGACAGGGTCAAGTCAAAGTTGAAGTTCTCTCCTCCCTTCAGAGAAAGGTACCTCCTTCTTTGATGGCCCCATTCTTTCCACTGGGATCTCACTCGAAGAGGTATTTTTGTTAACAAAATGCAAAATAAATCCTTTCCAGGACTTACTCAGGGCAGCCTGCTATCAAGAATCCATGTGAGTGAATTTTCTCATCTGTCAAAGTCTTCCTTCCTTTAAAGAGAGGTGTTTTTTTGCCTTCTAAATGTTTTGAATATAGTCAAAAGGAAGACATTGCATTGCCATCTATAGTTAAGTTCTGATTTTTGTTTGGGAGTACTGTCATTTAAAGAGACCATTTAGGAACTACCTCTGAGACCAGAGTAAAGGGACACCTCTCAGCAGCACTTTGTCTTGTGTAGGCATGTGGATGTCTATAGTGTGGGGCTTCCATGAACAAAGGAGGGGATTCCATGAACAGAGGAGTAGATGCCTGTAGTGTGGGGCTTCCATGAACAAAGGAGGGATTCCATGAACAGAGGAGTAGATGTCTGTAGTGTGGGGCTTCCATGAACAAAGGAGGGGATTCCTTGAACAGAGGAGTAGATGTCTATAGTGTGGGGCTTCCACACAGAGAAGGGGATTGCAAATGAAGGAGCTACTGTCACAGATGTGTGCTACAGTAATTCACAGTATCACAGTTGACTCCATTCCTTCTTCCTACCAGCTTTAAAATGTCAACTGTTTTCATAATCAAAACTGAGACCTTCAGGGATATGATTATTTTCCCAGATAACCAAGCTAGAAAGTTGCTGGACCAGGAGGTAAGGAACTTTGTCCAGTTCCAAATCCTGCATTTTCCACCCAATTCCAACAAAATTGGCATTTAGATTAATGTATCTAAAATCATGGAATGACCTAAAACCTGTTAAACTTTAGTTTCAGTTTTCCAAATATAACGATGTTTGAAAATCACTTATGAATTAATCTGAGGTAAAATTTGGCAACTTGTGAAGTTTTTTTGTCTATTTTCCCAGACCTTCTTTTCCAGAATAACATGCCAAATAAACTTCATTGTAATGAAAAAAATTATGTCAAAGCAAAGCAACCAATAACTAAAAATTTGAGATACATGTTGTAGTTAGAATGCTTATAGGAGATACAGAAAACATATACCTTTTCCTACAAGAGAGTCAAGACTGACGAAGAGAAAAGTTTGAATCTACTGACTGATAATTTACGGATGCTTCATGGATGAGAGGATTGATATCGTGCCTTAGTCAAAGTAATTAAGACTGTTGAATAATCAACGATCAGACGTGTGAAGTCTTTCAAACTGAAAAAAAAAAAATCCCTGCCAAGACTGTTCTTTTCAATTTGGGAATTTAAAAATGTTGTTTGTAATTACAAGAAAGGAGACACAAAGACTTAGTGTGAGAGCAGTTTAGAAAAGGTATTTTTCTCCTGTAAATTCAAAGTCCCAGGAATGTTTGAGAAACATGATGTGAAGTGAGGTCTTAGCGGAGGCGTTAAATCAAACACCTGACCACAGATTGCATGCTTGATAGAGCAGATTGAGGTGCTGACCTGATTTCAGTCCTCGTTGTAAAAATAAGCAATACACTATTGTGTGTGGGCATGTGCCTGTGCATGCATGAATGTGAGTATGTTTAGAATCTTCAAAACTCTCCACCCAGACTACAATTCAAATAAGAGCATTTGCCACCCTGACTTCTATAGTCTTTGAGCAAAGGGAGAAGGAGAGAAAGAAGAAAGGCAGGAGAAAGAAAAAATAAATAAATAACATCTATCTACTTTTTTCAATACAGACATCTAAGCTTAATTTAGGGAAAAAGTGAATTTTTATTTATATTTATCAATTTATTTGAAATAAATATACAGGGGTAGGAAGGAAGAGAGTTTGGGAGTAGGATGTGGAGAAGAAGGACAGAGGATAGTGAGAAAGAGGTATCATTCATCTGTTCACTCACCAGATGCTCACAACATCCAAGGCAGGGACAGGTTGAAGCGAGGGTCCAGGAGTTCTTTCCAGGTCTTCCACATAAGTAAGAGAGACCCAAGTCCTTGGACCCTTGCCTGATGGCTCTCAGGGTGCATATTATCAGGAAACTGGGTCAGAAGAGAGGCTGTAGCTCAAAACCCAGGGATTCTGGAATTTGATGCAGACATCAAAATGGCATCTTAACCACTACTGCGAATGCCTGCCACCAGAACTGTGTATGTGAACTTAGTGAGAGATTATAGCTTGTTTTATCATATCCTGAATTCTTTAATGTCTTATTATCGATTTTTAATTTCATAAAGTGAGAACAAGTGATGTTTGGTTTTATAAAGATAGCTTTGAAGAACAGAAAAACTAATTTCTTGCTATTGCAGGAAATTTAAAGAATTTTAAAGAAATTTAAAGAAATTTAACCTCACTGTTTATAGATAGTTCAAGAAAATGTTTACAAATACATTTTAATGCTTTATTTATTTATTTGCTTACTTATTTGAAAGGAAGAATGACAGAGACACAGGGACAGACAAAATGAGGTATCTTCCATCCACTGATTTACTCCCCAAATGCCTGTAACAGCTCAGACTGGGCCAGGTCTGGAATTCAATCCAGGTCTCTTTCCCAGGGGTCAGGTACCCAACCTCTTTGGTTATCATCTGCTGCTTCACAGGCGTATTAGCGAGGAACTGGATCATATGTAAGTAGACAGGACTGATACAGGATGTGGACATTGCAAACAGCATCTTAATCCATTGCTTCACAATATCTGTCCCTACAAGTAAATTTGATATTAATAATATAAGCCAATTCAATAACAGAATGAGATTCTTAAAGCCAAAAACAATAGGCCATATTCAAGATTTTTGTTAAAACAATAAGCCAACTTGTCAAACTAATGTTAACAAGCAGTAAAGTCTGCTGTTAGAAACAGCTAACGTTAGATAAAATTAGATATCAAACTTTCAGAGTTGCATATTTTTATGTGAATTTCATCAACATTTGCTTGCCATTTTCTCCTTCCTTATTCTACTCTGATTTATTTTCTGTTTTCTTAGGGGAAACATATGTATTTTTAATGCATGAATTTGAAGTTAAATTTCTCGACACATATTTGTGTAAAGATGGAGTCATCAACATCATTTATTACTAATTGATCAAATGATGAGCACAAAGGCTTAACCAGCTCCTATCAGTTATTCTTATGTCATGTTTCCGGGGGAAAAAAAATGTGTAGTGAGATTTTCTTAACAAAATTCATTGTGTCTCTCAGACATCCTGGACTTTTTCCATTGTCTCCCTCAAATTTGTGTGACAAAAAGAGAAATCAGATTGCCTTGTACATAAATAAGCCAGAAATGCCATTGTTTAAAATAATTTATTTGGGGAGTGTGCATTTGGTGCAATGGCTAAGTTGCTGCTTGTGATACTTTGCAAGCCATACCAGAGATCGTATCAGATTGCCCCAGTTTGAATCTTGGCCCTGGTTTCCATTCCAGCCACCTGCTAATGTACACTCTGGTAAGTTGCAGGTCCCTGGTCCCGGCCACCCACATGGGAATTTCAGATGGAGTTTGGAGCTCTTGGCTTTGTTGTGGCCATGCTTCGGCTGTTGCTGGTGTATGGGGAACCGACCAGTGGATGGAAAGTCCTCTTCTTTCTCTTCATCTCTACTTCTCTCTCTTGCTCTGTCTTTCATACATTTAAAGCATGTTTACTCCTGTGTTTGTTTACTTAACACCAAATTGAAGTTTGTTACAGAAGCCTATGTGATCTGTCTACTCCCTGACTCACCAGCCTCCTTAAGCCTCTTTGTAACCCTTTCCTGTTCACCGTGCACCAGAAAAAAATGCCTGCGTCTCAGCTCACTCAGCATGCAGAGCTGGTTCCTCTCAGATCCGTTGCACATGTTCTCCTCTCTGTCTGGAACACTGCTATACACTCACAGTTGCTCCAGAAACACTCTGTCCTCTGCAATCACTGAATCTTTCACAATTGGAATTTATGTGTGCTGTGTGCTTGTTTTATTTCTGTCTCATTACCTAAGAATCAACTTGTGTGATCACACAGACAAAAAATAGGAATTCCCTATACATGAATTCTGTATATATATATATATATATATATATGCATATACATAACACACATTATATATATATATACATACATTATATATATATATGTACATATATTTACAGATGTATCAGTGTTCTAATGTGAGGTACTTCAAAAAGTTCATAGGAAATTGATTTAAAAGATACGCTTATTAGGTGCAAAATTTTTGAATTCCATGAAAAAATTGTGAAATATATGTTTGTAATTTTTACGTTATGAACTATAAAATGACTTTTAAAATGGTAATTGAAAGCATTTCAAAGTCATAGCTTTGTTATTTACTTATCCCATAGCAATAAATTGCATTCCCCTGTGCAAACACATTTCATTTTCAAGGGCTCTGCACTCAGTTATAAACAGACACACTGGTGCTTCCTTATCTTCTCAATGTTTCTGTTGCACAAAAACTAGGAACATAGCAAATGCATGTTAAGTGCATGTGTGAATGCAGAGATTAATGATTGTGCCAAAACATAACAAGAAAGAGGACAAAAGCAATATACTGCAAATTTCTAGCATGAGATGTTTATATTTGTTGGTTTTAACATTGGTCTCATCTATTCATTTTATGCGTTTTTGGGGAGGTCCACATGTTTTGTCTACTAGCAGATGTGAGTGATAGAATTTTGTTTTAGGTAAATAAAGACATCTAAGTTTCTCATTCACTTCACAAAGGTTCTTACCAACAATAAATTAATATTTCTCTTCTATTTTATAAGTTGACTTCTTCATTGAACAAATCACTGAAGGGTAATAGCAAAGCAGAGTTGAGCTAATCCAGAAACGTTGGGTTACATATTCAGTTACTTGTTTAGATAAATGTTTTATATTATATTATACATTTTTATATTATATTATAAGTTATATCAGTATAATTTTAAATTTATAAAGCAAAATGTGAATTGACACAAGGATTCCCCATATACCCCATACTCAGCTTTCCATATTACTAATGTCTTAGATTAGTATTGTTCTTACAATTAATGAACAGCACCGATTATCATCCAAACCTTGTCTAGTCCTACCACCTTAACAGCTTTACAGACTTGATTAATCATCCTATGTTCAAGTTGAGTTTTTTTAAAAACTCCAACATATGAGGGGAAACATGCAGTCTCTCTCTTTCATCTGACTGATTTCAGTTCACATGGAAGTCATCCAGTTCCATCTATTTTGCAGCCAATGACAGGATTTTATGGTTGAAAAATACTACATTGTATTCATATATGGACACTCGGTTTTCCCCCACATGGCTGTCAATGATCCAACTATTTGAATTGCCACCTGATGACTCCAAAGTGCATATTAGCAGGAATTTGAAAGGAGAACCTGAAGTCAGGTGAGAGGTGGACATCCCAAGTAGTAGCATTAACTACTGTTCTGAATATCCTTTTACTCGGTTTTCCATCGAGTTGTAAGTCTTTTTATAAAATGTGTTTTGTAGAACACTGCCTTTTCAGATATGTCTTCTTAAATAATTCCTCCAGCTGTGTAGTTTATTCTCTCACTTCTTGACATTGTCCCTCACAGTGAAGTTTTTGTTTTACAATATCCAGATTACCCACAGTGTCTTTCATGAGTCATGCTCTTGATGTTGTATCCTAAAAGTCCTCATTATACTCAATGTCACCGTGATTTTCTCCTTTGTTATTTTCTTAGAATTTTACGGTTTTATCTGTTATACTTAGGTCTAAGAATCATTTTGAATTCAACTGAAGAAGGATGTTAGGTGTTACTGGATTTATACTTTTGCATGTAATTTTCATGTACTATTTGTTGAAGAGATTCTTTGCTCTTTTGTGACTTCTTCCTTAGATCCTTTTTCAAAGATCAGTTAGCTGTAATCATGTGAGTGTGTTTCAGTGCGCTTTATTTTGTTCTGTTTTAGTGTTCTTTATTCACTGATCTATTTGTCAATCCTTTCATCCAAACCATACCTTCTTGGGCACTGAACCTTTATTAAGAGTCTTGCAGACCAGGAATTCAGCCCTCCAGCTGTTCCTATGTTTCACCTAAACCAGTCAAGCTTTCCTCACATGCCCACATAAATGAGCCTGTCATCTGTAAGCAGTAGCACCATTTTGCCTTCCCAATGTGCATTTCCTTTTTCTTTCTTGTCTTACTGAATTACATGGGACTTCCAGAATATTAAAATGTAGTGGTGTGTGTGTTTCACCATTATGCATACTCTTAGTTGTTTGTGGTAAAGATGCCCTTAGGTTGAGGAAGTTCTGCTCCATCCTAGCTTGCTAACAGTTGTTATCCTAAAGTGTTGTAGGATTTCATGAAATTAATTTTTCTGTATCTATTGAGGTTATGATGTGAATTTACTTTCCTGTTGTGATGTAATACATTAATTAATATTTGATTGTTGAATCTGTTTTGTATGTCTGAGGTAAATCCCAATTGGTCATGGGATACAGTGCAGTTAATGCACTGTTAAATTCTATTTCTAATATTTTCAGGAATTTTGCATCTATGTTATTGAGAAATACGGACACACAATTTTCTTTTTTTGCAGTATCTTGGTCTGGGTTTGATAGGTTAATGCTGGTGTTATACGATGAGTTACATGTTCCTTCTGCTTTTATCTTCTGGGAGTGATTATAGAGATGCATTGTAATTTTATTTTGTTCACCATAATCCATTTTCCTTTTATTTCTTTTTTAATTTTTAATTTTAATTTTGGTTAATTTTTTAAAATTTATTTGAAAGATAGAGTCACAGACAGTGAGAAGAAGAGACAGAGAGAAAGGTCTTCCTTCCATTGATTGGTTCAGTCCCTAAATGGTCGCAATGGCTGGAGCTGGGCCAATCTGAAGCCAAGAGCCAACATCTGCATCTCTCACACCTGTGCTGGGCCCACGCTCTTGGATCATCTGCTGCTGTCCCAGGCCTCAATAGAGAGCTGAATTGGAAGGGGAGCAGCTGGGACTCGAACCAGCACCCATATGGGATGCCAGCTCCATAGGCAGAGGATTAACCTAACAGTGCAGGTCCCAGTGTAATCATTTTTAAAGTTCTTGTTACTTAACGCCCTGTAATGAGCGTATGGCATCTTTTTTGTTTCAAACACCAATTAGCCTCTACTCTGGCTCCCTGGAGTTGGCTTCCCTGTCCGTTGTGCTGCGTTACTTGTTCGGGTGTAGGAAGTGAAAGGAGACAGGACACAGAAACTCCTCCTCTGAAAAGTGCTGCTGGCAAGTTTCCAGTGTGCCTCTAATTAACAAGGATTACACCAGACATTCTACAGTGCATGCGTGTTTTTATGTGACTCTAAGAGTACTTGTAACGCTATTCATAATCTTCAAAATACGATTGTCCAGACATTGGTGGGGCACCTGATGGCTTGGTGCACCAGATAAACAATCTGGAGAAGCAGCTTCGTGTCTCCAAGGCTCCCCTGAGAACTCAATGCTCTTTGTCATCATAGGGTGCATGGCTACTCCCTGTCTCCAGGAGGATGTGTCCTCACTGCGAGTGCTTTGGCAGAAGCTATGTTCCCTGCAGTTACAAGGGCCACAGCCTCAAAAACATCCCATTCTTACTTCCTTGGCTACTATCAAAAAACCTGATGTCTTGGATCCTTGAGAACATCTAAGCCCACTTCCTGCTTTTAGGAATTTGGGTGTGCCAGAGTTATGTTATACTTTTCATAGTCATGAGCCCTTTCAGTCCAGAATGCTGATGCTTTTGTGTATACAGTTCTAACAAAATCATTGTGGGATCCTGCTTCTCTTGTTTGAATCCAAGCCAGGAGCCAAAAGGCCATGGATGCGACTCTTTACATAGCACATAGCATTTGCACAACATCTTAAAATATTAAGTCACAATGCAGGCATAGCTAAGGAGAGGCAGGACACTACCAAGTTGCAGGGTAAAAGGAGGATATAGGACGCGGTATAGATACGTGGCTAGTTTGGAGCTGTTTTAAACAACCGGTGTGTGAGATCTGTGACAGAAGCAACAGGAAATGAGTATGCGCACCATGCTTTATCTTGCCCCAAAGTCTGCATTTGCTGAATCCCTTCTACATGAAAACTTCAGGTCCTCTCAAATGACTAGGTTGTACTGTTTTAAGGCTTCAGATAAAGAGCTTCTCTGATGGAAGAGCTCTCATCTACGAACTATAGTTTCCTGGATTTGTTTTCTACTTAGAATACACTTAGCTGGTGGTTTAAGATTTATTTATTTATTAATTTGAAAGTCAGAATTACAGAGAGAGAGGAGAGGGAGAAAGAGAGAGAGAGAGAGAGGGAGAGAGAGAGAAGTGTTCCATCTGCTGGTTCATTCCCCAATTGGCCTCAACAGCTGGAGCTATTGAAGCCAGGAGCCAGAAGCTTCTTCCAGGTCTCCCATGTGGGTGCAGGGGCCCAAGGACTTGACCCATCTTCTACTGCTTTCCCAGCATAGCAGAGAGCTGGATTGGAAGAGAAGCAGCCGGGACTAGGACCGGAGCCCATGTGGGATGCTGGTGCTGCAGGTGGAGGATTAATCCAGTGCACCACATCGTTGACCCTAATTTTGATTAATTTTTTTTTGAAAGGCAGAGTTAGAAGTGAGAGAGACAGAGAGAAAGATTTTCTTTTTCCGTTGGTTCACCCCCAAATGGTTGCTATGGCCAGTGCGCTGCGCAGATCCAAAGCCATGAGTCAGGTGCTTCCTCCTGGTTTCCCATGTGGGTGCAGGGCCCAAGCACTTGGACCATCCTCCACTGCCTTCCTAGGCTACAGCAAAGAGCCAGACTGGAAGAGGAGCAACCAGGACAGAACTGGTGCCCCAACCGGGACTAGAACCCGGGAAACTGGGTCCGCATGGAAGATGATAAGCTTAGTGAACACAGGTGCCAGTCTTTGATTAATTTTTAACAGATTCAATGTGCTTTGTAGATACAATACTAAGGACATAATGACTTTGTGGCCTCCCTCCCTTCTTCTCCTTTGCTTCCTGCTATTCTCCTTTTCCCTTTCTTTCTTTTTCCTTTTTTTTTTTTGGTTTTTGAGATAACATATTTTAAATTTACATTACAGTGAAAAGTCCCAATACTTCACCAAGTAAGAACTTTTGCAAGAGCAAAAAGACTCTAGTTAAGAAAGAATGTAGAAAATAGCTACAATGAATGGAAAAATTACCATTTCAATCATACATAGTTAATTTTATTTTATTTTATTTTTTTATAAAGCTTTTATTTAAAGAATATAAATTTCCAAAGTACAGCTTCTGGATTACAATAGCTCCCCCACACACAACTTCCCTCCTTCCCGCTACCCTCCCCTTTCCCGCTCCCTCTCCCTTTCTGTTCACATCAAGATTCCTTTTCAATTCACTTTATACACAGAAAATCAGTTTAGTACATATTACATAAAGATTTCAACAGTTTGCCCTCACATAGCAACACAAAGTGAAAATAATGTTGGAGTACTAGTTATAGTATTAATTCACAAAGTACAGCACATTAAGGACAGAGATCCTACATGATTTTTTTTAAAGAATTGATTATTTTCTATGCAATTTCCAGTTTAACACCAAGATTTTTTAATCATTTGCAATTATCTTTATATACAGAAGATCGATTCAATATATACTATGTAAAGATTTCATCAGTTTGCACCCACACAGAAACACAAAGTGTAAAAATACTGTTTCAGTACTAGTAATAGCATTATTTCACATTGGATAACATATTAAGGACAGATCCCTCATGAGACGTAAGTACACAGTGACTCCTGAAGTTGATTTAACAATTTGACAATCTTGTTTATGGCGTCAGTAATCTCCCTAGGCTCTAGTCATGAGTTGCCAAGGCTATGGAAGCCTTTAGGGTTCGCCGACATCAATCTTATTCCGACAGGGTCATAGTCAAAGTGGAAGTTCTCTCCTCCCTTCAGAGAAAGGTACCTCCTTCTTTGATGGCCCCGTTCTTTCCACTGCGATCTCACTCGCAGAGATCTTTCATTTAGGTCTTCATTTTTTTGTTTTTCAGAGTGTCTTAGCTTTCCATGCCTAAAATATTCTCATGGGCTCTTGAGCCAGATCCGAATGCCTTAAGGGCTGATTCTGAGGCCAGAGTGCTATTTAGGACATCTGCCATTCTATGAGTCTGCTGTGTCTCCCACTTCCCATGTTGGATCATTCTCTCCCTTTTTCATTCTATCAGTTAGTATTAGCAGACACTAGTCTTGTTTGTGTGATCCCTTTGACTCTTAGACCTATCAGTGTGATCAATTTTGAGCTGAAATTGATCACTTGGACTAATGAGATGGCCTTGGTACATGCCACCTTGATGGGATTGTATTGGAATCCCCTGGCACAATTTAACTCCATCATTTGGGGCAGTTCCGATTGAGCATGTCCCAAATTGTACATCTCCTCCCTCTCTTATTCCCACTCTTATATTTCACAGGGATCACTTTTCAGTTAAGATTTAAACACCTAAGAATAATTGTGTGTTAATTACACAGTTCAACCACTAGTACTAGGATAAAAAAAAAATACTACCATGGGTAAAGTATTACATTGTACAACAACAGTCAGCACAAGAACTGATCAAGTCACTGTTTCTCATAGTGTCCATTTCACTTCAACAGGTTTCCCCTTTGGTGCTCAGTTAGTCGTCGCCAATCAAGGGAAACAAATGATATTTGTCTCTTTGGGACTGGCTTAATTCACTCAGCATGATGTTTTCCAGATTCCTCCATTTTGTTGCAAATGACCGGATTTCATTGTTTTTGACTGCTGTATAGTATTCTGTAGAGTACATGTCCCATAATTTCCTAATCCAGTCTACTGTTGATGGGTATTTGGGTTGGTTCCAAGTCTTAGCTATTGTGAATTGAGCCGCAATAAACATTACTGTGCAGACAGCTTTTTTGTTTGCCAATTTAATTTCCTTTGGGTAAATTCCAAGGAGTGGGATGGCTGGGTTGAATGGTAGGGTTACATTCAGGTTTCTGAGGAATTTCCAGACTGACTTCCATAGTGGCTTCACCAGTTTGCATTCCCACCAACAGTGGATTAGTGTCCCTTTTTCCCCACATCCTCTCCAGCATCTATTGTTGGTCGATTTCTGAATGTGAGCCATTCTAACCAGGGTGAGGTGAAACCTCATTGTGGTTTTGATTTGCATTTCCCTGATTGCTAGGGATCTTGAACATTTTTTCATGTGTCTGTTGGCCATTTGGATTTCCTCTTTTGAAAAATGTCTATTGAGGTCCTTGGCCCAGCTCTTAAGTGGGTGGTTTGTTTTGGTGTTGTGGAGTTTCTTAATTTCTTTGTAGATTCTTGTTATCAACCCTTTATCTGTTGCATAGTTTGCAAATATATTTTCCCATTCTGTCGTTTTCCTATTCACTTTCCTGACTGTTTCTTTTGCAGTACAGAATCTTCTCAATTTGATGCAATCCTAGTAGTTAATTTTGGTTTTCAGTGCCTGTGCTTCTGGGGTCTTTTCCAAGAAGTCTTTGCCAGTACCTATGTCTTGCAGGGTTTCTCCTATGCTCTCTAATAATTTGATGGTGTCGGGTCGTAGGTTTAAATTTTTAATCCATGTTGAGTGGATTTTTGTGTAAGGTGAAAGGTAGGGATCTTGCTTCATGATTCTGCACGTGGAAATCCAGTTTTCCCAGCACCATTTATTAAACAGACGGACCTTACTCCAGGGATTGGTTTTGGATCGTTGTTCAAATATAAGTTGGCTGTAGATGTTTGGATTGATTTCTGGTGTTTCTATTCTGTTCCATTGGTCTATCCTTCTGTTTATGTACCAGTACCATGCTGTTTTGATAACTACTGCCCTGTAGTATGTCCTGAAATCTGGTATTGTGATGCCTCCGGCTTTGTTTTTGTTGTACATGATTGCTTTAGCTATTCAAGGTCTCCTGTGTCTCCATATGAATTTCAGCATCATTGTTTCCAGATCTGAGAAGAATGTCTTTGGTACCTTGGTTGGTATCGCATCGAATCTGTAAATTACTTTTGGAAGAATGGACATTTTGATGATGTTGATTCTTCCAATCCATGAGCATGGAAGATTTCTCCATTTTTTGGTATCCTCTTCTATTTTTTCTTTAAGGTTTTGTAATTTTCATCATAGAGATCTTTAATGTCCTTGGTTAAGTTTATTCTAAGGTATTTGATTGTTTTTGTAGCTATTGTGAATTTGATTGATCTTACCAGTTCTTCCTCAGCCATGGCACTGCCTGTGTATACAAAGGCTGTTGATTTTTGTGCATTGATTTTATATCCTGCTACTTTGCCAAACTCTTCTCTGAGTGCCAATAGTCTCTTAGTAGAGTTCTTTGGGTCCCCTAAATAAAGAATCATGTCGTCTGCAAAGAGGGATAGTTTGAGTTCTTCCTTCCCAATTTGTATCCCTTTATTTTCTTTTTCTTGCCTAATAGCTCTGGCTAAGACTTCCAGCACTATATTGAATAGCAGTAGTGAGAGTGGGCATCCCTGTCTGGTACTAGATCTCAGTGGAAATGCTTCCAACTTTTCCCCATTCAATAGGATATTGGCCGTGGGTTTTTCATAAATTGCTTTGATTGTATTGAGGAATGTTCCTTCTATAGCCAGTTTGCTTAGAGTTTTCATCATGAAAGGGTGTTGAATTTTATCGAATGCTTTCTCTGCATCTAGTGAGATAATCATATGGTTTTTCTTCTGCAGTCTGTTAATGTTGTGTATCACGTTGATTGTTTTGCGCACATTGAACCATCCCTGCATACCAGGGATAAATCCCACTTGGTCTGGGTGGATGATCTTTCTGATGTGTTGTTGCAGTCTATTGGCCAGAATTTTATTGAGGATTTTTGTATCTATGTTCATGAGGGATATTGGTCTGTAATTCTCTTTCAATGCTGCATCTTTTTCTGGCTTAGGAATTAAGGTGATGCTGGCTTCATAGAAAGAATTTGGGAGAATTCCCTCTTTTTAGATTGTTCTGAATAGTTTGAGAAGAATTGGGGTTAGTTCTTCTTTAAATGTCTGGTAGAATTCAGCAGTGAATCCATCTGGTCCTGGTCTTTTCTTTGTTGGGAGGGCCTTTATTACTGATTCAATTTCTGACTCACTTATGAGTCTGTTTAGGTTTTCTATGTCTTCCTGGTTCAATTTAGGTAGGTTGCATGTGTCCAGGAATCTATCCATTTCTGATAGGTTTCCCTGTTTACTGGCATACAAGTCCTTGTAGTAATTTCTGATGATTTTTTTGATTTCTGTGGTGTCTGTTGTTACATTTCCTCTTTCATCTCTGAGTTTACTGATTTGGGTCTTTTCTCTTCTTTTTTTAGTTAGTTGGGCCAATGGGGTGTCAATTTTGTTTATTTTTTAAAAAAAACAGCTCCTCTTTTGGCTGATTTTTTGTAATTTTTTTTGGATTCAATCCTGTTGATTTCTTCTCTGATTTTGATTATTTCTCTTTTTCTACTAGATTTGGGTCTAGTTTGCTGCAAATTTTCTAGATCCTTGAGATGCATTGAAAGCTCATCTATTTGGTACCTTTCCAGTTTCTTGATGTAGGCACCTATTGATATAAACTTTCCTCTTAACACTGCTTTCATACATAGTTAATTTTAAAGTGGTATACTTCACCAGTGAACCCATTTGGCTTTGGTACTATATGATTTGTGGAAACTATTGATTATTGGCTTGATTTCTTTAGTAGATACAGATTGAAAGTCCATGAGATCTGTGCTGATGACCTCTCATTCATTTATGACCTTTATGATTTTTACCTTCTTTCTCTTTCTCTTGTAGCCTGGATCAAATATTGTTGATTTTATCGATCTTTTCAAAGAACCACGTTTTGGTTTTGTTAGTTTCTGTGTTGTATTTATCTTTTCAACTTCATTGATTTAATGCTCTAATTTTTATTTAATTTAGTTTTGGATTTAATTTGTTTTTTTGTAGTTTCTAAAATGGAGATATAGAGTACTAATTTTATATTTCATCTTTAATTTAGTGAACCACATGAATTTATTTGGATGGCTGAAAGAAAATTAAATCAGAGCAATGACTTTCCAATCAATTTCTAAGGAAAGTAAATTATAGGTTTATTTATTTTAGAAACAACAGCTTACATTTGCACGATATGTTATTTCACATTACTTAGTAAATTTCACTTCATTTGACCAGTTTAATCCTCATGGCAATGAACTCAATGCTGCAAAATAGCTATTTATATTTGCTTCAGATGAGGAAACTGAAGCGTTATGCAATTTAGTTAAAACAGAGCAAGGACTTTTAAGATAGATCTTATAATTTCTAGAACAAAAATCTTTCCAAATATTGTGCCACCTTTATTTTGTATTCAGAGATGAATTAATTAAAGGTTTATTCAAAAATATGTGTAGAATATTAAACATATTCTAAGCACTGTGGAGTCCCTGGAAACTCAAATGTGAATGAAACTGCCAATATTCAACACTCTGATACTGCATGTTAGTGCAAAAATACACAAAAAGGATTCAAATAGTCCAGGGGGCTTTGTTGTGGTACAGCAGGTTAAGCAATCACCTGTGACACTTGCATATCTAACTGCCAATTCAAGACCTGGCTTCTCCACTTCCAATTCACCTTCCTGCTAACATACCTGGGAAGGCAGTGGAGGATGACTCAAGTACTTGGGCCCCTGCTACCCATGTGGGAGACCTAGATGGAAGTCCAGGCTCCTTCATTTGACCTGGTCCATCCCTGGTTGCTGTGGCCATTTGAAGAGTGAAACAGAGGGTGGAAAATTTCTTTCTGTCTCTCACTTTGCCTTTCAAAAAATTAAATAAATCTTTAAAAAATTGATATAGTCCCTGATGTGATGAAAAGTGATATGAATGAGAACAAGAAAATAGGGCAAAGAATTCTGAGAGAGGTAACACAACTAAGTGGTTTTAGAACAGTAGACTGAGTAGTTTGTGAGCTAGTCAGCAAATAAGTGTAAGGTGATATTTTCAGTTTAAGTGTGGAACTGCACTTATTCAAGGATTTCATATATAACATTGAAAAGTGCAGGGGCAATTAAGATGTGAAGTCATCATAGGAAGATGGCAGGCAAGGCAGATCCTTCAGTCTCAGAGAAAGGTACCTCTTTCTTTGATGGCCCCGTTCTTTCTACTGGGATCTCACTTGCAGAGATCTTTCATTTAGGTGGGTTTTTTTTGTTTGTTTTTTGTTTCTTGCCAGAGTGTTTTGGCTTTCCATGCCTAAAATACTCTCCTGGGCTCTTCAGCCAGATCCGAATACCTTAAGGGCTGATTCTGAGGCCAGAGTGCCATTTAGGACATCTGCCATTCTATGAGTCTGCTGTGTATCTTGCTTCCCATATTGGATGGTTCTCTCCATTTTATTCTATCAGTTAGTATTTGCAGACACTAGTATTGTTTATGTGATCCCTTTGACTCTTAGACCTATCAGTGTGATCAATTGTGAACTGAAATTGATCACTATGACTAGTGATATGGCTTTGATACATGCAACCTTGATGGGAATGTATTGGAATCCCCTGGCACAGTTCTAACTCCACCGTTTGGGGCAAGTCCAATTGAGCATGTCCCAAATTGTACATATCCTCCCTCTCTTTTTCCCACTCTTATATTTAACAGGGATCACTTTTCAGTTAAATTTAAACATCTAAGAATAATTGTGTGTTAATTACAGAGTTCAATCAATAGTATTAAGTAGACAAAAAAAACTAAAATGGATAAAGTATTAAATTGTATATCAACAGTCAGGACAAGGGCTGATCAAAAACACTGGTCATAGAAGAAATAAAAATAGAAATCAAAAGCTTTCTGGAAGTAAATGAGGATAACAATTCTTATATTATCAAAACTTATGGGATACAGGAAAGCAGTGTTAAAAGGAAAGTTTATAGCAATAGGTGCCTACATCAAATAATTGGAAAGGCACCGAATTGATGAGCTTTCAATTCATCTCAAGGATCTAGAAAAACTGCAGCAAACCAGAACCAAATCTAGCAGGAGAAGAGAAATAATTTAAGTTGGAGAAGAAATCAATAAGATTGATTCCAAAAATATTACAAAATATCAGCCAAACGAGGAGCTGGTTTTTTGATAAATAAACAAAATTGACATCTCCTTGGCCCAACTAACTAAAAAAAGAAGAGAAAAGACCCAAATAAATAAAATCAGAGATGAAAAAGGAAATGTAACAACAGACACCACAGAAATAAAAAGAAATATCAGAAATTACTACAAGGACTTGTATGCTAGCAAACAGGGAAATCTATCAGAAATGGTTAGATTCCTGGACACATGCAACCTACATACACTGAACCAGGAGGACATAGAAAACCTAAATAGACCCATAACTGAGTCAGTAATCGAAAAAGTAATAAAGGCCCTCCCAACAAAGAAAAGACCAGGACCGGATGGATTCACTGCTAAATTCTACCAGACATTTAAAGAAGAACTAACTCAATTCTTCTCAAACTATTCAGAACAATCAAAAAAGAGGGAATCCTCCCAAATTCTTTCTATGAAGCCATCATCATCTTAGTTCAGAAGCCGAAAAAAGACACAGCATTGAAAGAAAATTACAGACCAATATCCCTGATAACATAGATGCAAAAATCCTCAGTAAAATTCTGACCAATACCCAGACCAAGTGGGATTTATCCCTGGTATTCAGGGATGGTTCAATGTTCAAAAACAATCAATATGATACACTACATTGCAGACTGCAGAAAAACAACCATATGATTGTCTCAATAGATGCAGAGAAATCATTTGATAAAATACAACACCCTTTCATGATGAAAACTCTAAGCAAACTGGCTATAGAAGGAACATTTCCTCAATAAAATCAAAGCAATTTATGAAAAACCCATGGCCAACATCCTATTGAAAGGGGAAAAGTTGGAAGTATTTCCACTGAGATCTGGTACCAGACAGGGATGCCCACTCTCACTACTGCTATTCAATATAGTGCTGGAAGTTTTAGCCAGAGCCATCAGGCAAGAAACATAAATTAAAGGGATACAAATTGGGAAGGAAGAACTCAAACTATCCCTCTTTGCAGACGACATGATTCTTTATTTAGGGGACCCAAAGAACTCTACTAAGAGACTATTGGCACTCAGAGAAGAGTTTGGCAAAGTAGCAGGATATAAAATCAATGCACAAAAATCAACAGCCTTTGTATACACAGGCAGTGCCATGGCTGAGGAAGAACTGGTAAGATCAATCAAATTCACAATAGCTACAAAAACAATCAAATACCTTAGAATAAACTTAACCAAGGACATTAAAGATCTCTATGATGAAAATTACAAAACCTTAAAGAAAAAATAGAAGAGGATACCAAAAAATGGAGAAATCTTCCATGCTCATGGATTGGAAGAATCAACATCATCAAAATGTCCATTCTTCCAAAAGTAATTTACAGATTCGATGCGATACCAACCAAGGTACCAAAGACATTCTTCTCAGATCTGGAAACAATGATGCTGAAATTCATATGGAGACACAGGAGACCTTGAATAGCTAAAGCAATCTTGTACAACAAAAACAAAGCCGGAGGCATCACAATACCAGATTTCAGGACATACTACAGGGCAGTAGTTATCAAATCAGCATGGTACTGGTACAGAAACAGACGGATAGACTAATGGAAGAGAATAGAAACACCAGAAATCAACCAAACATCTAAAGCCAACTGATAATTGATCAAGGATCCAAAACTAATCCCTGGAGTAAGGACAGTCTATTCAATAAATGGTGCTGGGAAAACTGGATTTCCACGTGCAGAATCATGAAGCAAGATCCCTACCATTCACCTTACACAAAAATCCACTCAACATGGATTAAAGACTTAAATCTATCATCCAACACCATCGAATTATTAGAGAACATTGGAGAAACCCTGCAAGACATAGGTACTGGCAAAGACTTCTTGGAAAAACCCCTAGGCATAGGCAATCAAATCCAAACTTAACACTTGGGATTGCATCAAATTGAGAAGTTTCTGTACTGCAAAAGAAACAGTCAGGAAAGTGAATAGGCAACCGACAGAATGGGAAAAAATATTTGCAAACTATGCAACAGATAAAGGGTTAATAACTAGAGTCTACAAATAGATCAATAAACTCCACAACATCAAAACAAACAACCCACTTAAGAGCTGGGCCAAGGACCTCAATAGACATTTTTCAAAAGAGGAAATCCAAATGGCCAACAGACACATGATAAAATGTTCAAGATCACTAGCAATCAGGGAAATGCAAATCAAAACCACATTGAGGTTTCACCTCACCCCAGTTAGAATGGCTCACATTCAGAAATCGACCAACAACAGATGCTGGAGAGGATGTGGGGGAAAAGGGACACTAATCCACTGTTGGTGGGAATGCAAACTGGTGAAGCCACTATGGAAGTCAGTCTGGAGATTCCTCAGAAACCTGAATATAACCCTACCATACAACCCAGCCATCTCACTCCTTGGAATTTACCCAAATGAGATTAAATTGAGTAACCAAAAAGCCGTCTGCACCTCAAGGTTTATTGCAGCTCAATTCACAATAGCTAAGACATGGATTCAACCTAAATGCCCATCAACAGAAGACTGGATAAAGAAATTATGGGACATGTACTCTATAGAATACCATACAGCAGTAAAAAAAACAATGAAATCTGCTTATTTGCAACAAAATGGAGGAATCTGGAAAACATCATGCTGAGTGAATTAAGCAAGTCCCAAAGGGACAAATATCATATGTTCTCCCTGATCGGTGACAACTAACCAAGCACCAAAAAAAACCTATTGAAGTGAAATGAACACACTTTTTTTGAAGATTCATTTATTTTACTTGAAAGTCAGAGTTACACAGAGAGAGGAGAGGCAGAGAGAGAGAGAGAGGGAGAGAGAGTTCCTTCACCTGATGGTTCACTCTCCAATTGGACGCAACGACCAGAGCTGCGCCTATCTGAAGCCAGGAGCCAGGAATCTCCTCCAGGTCTCCCATGCGGGTGCAGGGGCCCAAGGATGTGGGCCATCCTCTACTGCCACAGCAGAGAGCTGGATAGGAAACGGAGCAGCCAGGTCTTGAACCGGTGCCCACATGATATGCCAGCACTCCAGGCCAGGGTTTTACCCGCTGCACCATAGTGTTGGCCCCAGCAACATAACTTTTAAATTAATTACTTTGCATCATGCTGAGAATAAACTACATAAATTTGTACAAGTGCTATAGACTTAATGTTGTATTCCCACCATCACAGATGAAAGATAATTTTGAGAGTGATAGTATTTATTGTTGAAGCCTTTGGGAGGTGGTAAGATTTTGAAGGCAGAGCTCTCATGAGTGCCATTAGTACCCTCTTAATTTTTATTTATCTATTTGAAAGACAAACAGAAAGACAGAAAAGGTTCTCATCCTTTGGCTCACTACCCATATGCCCATAACAGCAGGAGCTGGGACAGGCCAAAGCCAAATGTCAGGAACTCAAACTGGGTCTTTCATGGAGGTGGTAGGGACTCAACTACTTGAGCCATCACCTGTTGTCTCTTAAATTGTGCATTAGAAGGATACTGTGATTGAGACAACAATTAGGACTCACACCCAGGCACTCCAATAGAGAATGTAGGAGGTTCCAAACAATGTCTTGACTGCTAGGCCAAACACCTGCCACAGATCAGCACCTTTGTGAAGAGGGCCTGGAGAACTCCCTTAACCCTTTGATCACGTGAAGGCACAACAAAAGAGAGTCATCCATGGTCCAGGGAAATGAACTCTCACCAAATATTAACTCTGATGTTAGCTTTGGTCTTGGTCCTTCAACTTCACACACAGTGATAAATCCATCTCTGTCATTTTTGGCCAGGAAGACTATCATAGTTTGTTATAGGAGCCCACAGGTAAAGAAGCAAGTCCTGAAGTAGAGATACAAGCTGGAATCCTGTAAACATTCATGCTACAAGTGATGACGACTAGGATTTGAGTACCAAATGTTCAGTTGATAAAAAAATTAGTGGTAAGGCTGGCAAAGTGAATTAGCCTGTGATGCCATCATCCCATAAGGGTACTCAGTAGAGTCCTGGATGCTCCATTTCTGATCCAGTTCCCTGCTAATGTGCCTGGGAAAGCAGCAAAAGATGGTCAAATTGCTCAATCCCCTACAGCCACATGAGAGATCTGGAAGAAGTTCCTGGCTCCTGGCTTCAGCCAGACTGAAACCCACCCATTACTGCCATTTGGGGATTGAATCAGTGGGTGGGAGATTTCTCTCTCTGTAACTCTACTTTTCAAATAAAATAAACAAATATTTAAAGAAAAAACAGTGGAATTCAGAATACATGTTAATGATGATGTAAAAACAAATTTACATCAGATTAGACACTGAGTGTATAAGGAAAGAGAAGAGTCCAGAATATCTCCACTGAGTGTTTTTAAATCTTTGAGTTTGGAGAAAGTGGCCATTTATTGATATGAGAAAGACTCAAAGAAAAATCATTAGTCAAAAGAGTAGAGTGACATGTTAATTAAGGTTTTGGTTTTTAAAATATTCAATGGGAGCTATGTATTGGGTATACATATAGAAACATCAAAGAGTCAAAGACATACATATTTCTATCTTTCAAAAGGATCATCAGGCCTTGATTATGTGGAATTTTTTGCAATATGATATGAGTCTATAGTCATTCTACAACTAATTTTTAGATTTGAGATTGATCTTTTTCCTAAGCTTTAAGACTTAATTTACATGAACTGGACCTGTGAGAATTCTTTGGATGATATTTCTTATAGTAATACTATATCCTCTTACTTAATTAGGTTATTTTTACTCCCTTTTTGTAATTATTCAGAATTACCCCAAATATGTAATAAGAGCAACACAGAGGTCCTGATGGTTTCTGAACTTAAACTTGAAAGACCACCAAACCCAATGCAACCTCTGAAATAAATAAAGTTGTTACAATGTCTGAATTATAATACTGGGCTAAGCAAAGTAAAATAGAATCTAAAAAGCATTACATTTATTCCCAGATTAGAATTATACTGTAAAACTTTATTAATTTATCTCAGTAATTACTCAAACATGTTCTGAATCTGAGTATAATGAGTAGTTTCCCTTTCTCTCTCTCTTTTTTATCTTTATAATTTTACAGCTTTAGTTACAGTGAATACTGTGAGGCAAATGAGAAAGGATAGAGCACATTATTTTTATTATCCTTCATACTTACAAGCAAGGATTTAATGAATGTGATATCAGGCAGTGTTAAGATTCTGGCATTTAACTCACAGATGAGTCATTTACTGTGGGTATATATAGCTGATATTATCTTTTACTCATAACTCTGAGTATTAGTCTCTCTGTTTATTCCAAATATATAAAAGGTAAAATGACACTATAAAAATCATCTTTGGCTTATGATAAATATACAGTGGCAGAGTATTTCATCTGAACATAATTTAACTTCCCTTTAATTAGCTATTGATAAGGTTATAGAGAAGATTTTAAATCTCATTGAATAATGCTTAAATATATTGGCATATATCTTTCTACATGCATTTGCCTGACAAATGCATTCTAGAGTATCAGATTATTTATGAAAATAAAAAGAGCACCTGTGATCGTTTTGTTTATTAACAGGTTCAGAGTACTTTGGGACAAAAATGATGGTGAAAATATCTGTCATATTTGTGTTAGATTGACTGTGATTTATGAATATACATGCATACACATGCATATAATCACATTTTTTATAGTCAGACGGGGGCAGGGGGGAGACCCTCTGTGCGTGCTCTGCTTCAGGTTCACTCTGCTCCTCTTCCAGAGCCCTTCAGTATTTATACTGTCTGCTCAACCCATGACATGCCCCTGCATATGTAACTGCTAATTGCAAGCTTATTTAACCAAAATTTATTTGGAATCTTGTACAAAAAGAAAAGTCTAATAATGCCTTCTCAGTGTTTTACATACCTTCATAGCAAACCTTCAAGTTCAGTGACCTCAAACTGACTACTCTACCTAGGGTTAAACAGCATGAAAGGTGACAGCCTGACCTTCCGCTGCTTCTTCATCCTTTCTGTTCTTACTCATTGTTTTCCTTTTTGAGCCTTCCTCAGTAATGTAATTTTAAGTTTCTGTGCTTTGAAATTTGCATTTCAACATCTGTATTATTTTACTCATTAGAATTTTCTGGAGTTTGGTGTTTTTTTTTGTTTGTTTGTTTGTTTGTTTTTTGCTGCAATTTTTTTCCAAACATTTCATTTCAAGATCTAAATTACAAATGAAGTTATGTAAACCAGTTTAGTTCTGCATAACTTCCTATGGACTTACTTCAAAGATACAGTTTAAAAACTTGCCATGAGACCTCAAATTTCCTTAAGTTGGGTGATAAAAGTAGCACAGAGATCATATAGATATGTTTAAGTGTTAAAGTGATAGATAGGACTTAGTGTTGGTTATTAATAGTTGATAGATGGGAAGCAGTCCATGCAGCAGAGTCAAAGAATGACAATCACTTTAAGTAGAAATCTGACCTCAAAATCAGCCCTTAAGTTGCTCAGGTCTGGCTGAAAAGCCCAGGGGAGCATTTCAGACATGGAAAGCCAAGACACTTAGGCTATCTATGCTCTACATGAAGGACCACTGTGGGTAAGACTTTAGTGCAATGAAGCGGCCAACAAAGAAGGATGTACTTTTCTCTGAAGGGAGGAGAGAACTGTCACTTTGATTATGGCCTTTTTTGAGTTTGTGGATACAAAAGGCTTCCATAGCCAAGGCAGCTCATGTCAAGAGATCACTGACATCATAAATAATTGTGTTAATTGTTAAATTAGCAACAGGAGTCACTGCACAATAACTTCCAATGCAGGACCTTAGTCTTCAAAGAGTTGTATCAAGAGAATTAAGTAAAACTTGATCTCAAAAATTTACTTCATTTTAGGATATTAAATGGAGAATAGTCTTATGTCTCATAAATCAGAGTTATGTCTAAGAACTTGCAAAAGATGTGTCATAATTGGCTTCTTCCTTAAAGCTAATTAAGTTTCTGAAAAAAACAACAACAAAAAAAGGCAAAATTACCTTAGAAATGCAATGACTTTGAACAGCCCTTGTCTGGACTGTTGAGGAATAGTTTTTTTTTTTTTCTCTTTTTCATACAAAGCACTGAACTCTTTAGCTAGAATAGAGTTAATCTTCTATGTATTCAGTTAAATGAAAATAGATCTCAGTAAAAAACAAGACAGGAACAGGAGAGTGGAGAGGAAAAGGGATGAGAGAGTGGGTTGGAGGGTTGGTATGATGGGAAGAATTACTATGTTCTTAAAGTTCTATTTATGAAATGCATACAAATAAAAAAATGAAGTTATGTGTCTTTAAAGTATAATTTAGGAATATAAACAATATTATTGTGTTATTATTTTAAAATGTTTTTATGTAAGTTTGATATAGAAGCAGAACCTATAAGAGACATACATATCTATCTACCTATTATCTATGTATCCATAACAAATTAAAAAAAAAGAAATGTTATACGGAATGTATTTATACAACTGTGAAAGATAGTGAGCATGTATCTTTAAGGCTGTTTTTTCCTCTGTGGGTTCTGGGGCTTGAATTCCTTAACAGGGGCAGGCAGGAAAGGAAGACAAATTACTAATATTTGAAATCTACCCAATAGGAAAAATGCACTTAACAAACATTTACAGGACATTTTACCCAACAAGTAGAGCATACACATTCTTTTCATCAGCACATGAAACATTCTCTATAATAGGTCACATTATAGACTACAACATATGTCTAAACAAATTTAAAAAATATATCAAAATCATACCACAATGACTACAATGAAATGCAATGTGAAATCAACAACAGAAGCTATATTTTATTCAAATACATGGAAATTGAATAGGATGTACTCTAATAAACAATATGTCACTGAAAAAATCAAAAAGGAAATTTAAAAAATTTTTGATACCAATAAAAATGGAAAAACATAACTAAACTTATGGATTTTAACAAAAGCAGTATAAGGTAACTTGATGACAATAAGTGTTTACATCAAAATCATAGATATGCAATGACTGGATAATGCATCTCAAGATCTGAGGAAAATTAGAACAAATCAAATAAAGTTCTAAAAGAAAAGATAATAAATGTCAGAGCAGAGCTAAAATAAACAGAAAGACATAGCAGGTAAATCTGCCACCTGCAGTGCTGGCATCCCATATGAGTGCTGGTTCAAATCCTGGCTGCTCCTCTTCCAATCCAGCTCTCTGTAATGGCCTTGGAAACCAGTAGAAGATGGTCGAAGTCCTTGGGCCTCTGCACCCATGTGGGAGACCAGGAAGAAGCTCCTAGTTTCTGGCTTCCAATTGGCATAGATCCAGCCTTTGCTGCCATTTAGGGAGGGAACTAGTGGATGGAAGACCTCTCTCTCTCTCTCTCTCTCTCTCTCTCTCTCTCTCTTGTTCTGCCTCTGCATCTCTGTTACTCTGCCTTTCAAATAAATAAATAAATAAATCTATTTTAAAAAGAGACTATTAGAATTGATGAGTGAATTCAGTAAAGTTACAGTATACAAAATCAACACTGAGATAGAAATTACACCTCAATCCCATTCACAGTGTGTACAAAAATACCCTGGATTGAATTTAATTGAGGATATAAAAGATCTCCACAATAAATATGAAATATTGATGAAATAAACTGAATGCAAAAATGTAAAGATCTTGTCTTTTCATAGATTCGGAAAAAATAATATTTTAGAAATGTGCATATTCTCTAAAGTGACATGCAAGTTCAACACAATCCCCCATCAAAATACCAATGCCATCCTTCTCAGAGCTGGACAAAACAATACTAAAATTCATGTAGAAATACAAAAGGCTCTGAATAGACAAAGCAATCTTGTACAAAAAGAACAAAACTAGAGGCATCACAATACCAGATTTCAAGACATATTACAGAATAGTTGTAACCAGAGCAACATCTACCTGACATAAAAACAAACCAATGGAACAGAATAGAGATCTCAGAAATTAATGCACACCTATTCAGGTAGTTAATCTTCAACAAACGTGCCAACATCACACTGGGGAAAGGATAATATCGTCATTAAATTATCCTGGGAAAACTGCATATTGACACTGTTCTACATCTTATACACAATCCAATTTTAAAAGTATCAAAGATGAAATGTAAGACTATCAAACTACTAGAAGAAAGCATATGGGGAACTATACTATAATTTTCTGTTTTTTGCTAAGATCCACTTAGATGAATTGCATGAGTGTGAATATGTGTGTGTGCATTTTAGGAATAGCACATAACTGTCTATTATTTCTGCTATACATGAAACAATATAACACTTTCCAAGTAATATGTAGTTTGTTTCTCCATTCTTTTCTCATTTTTTGGCAAGTCTTACTCCAAGGATTCTTCTATAATATTTACAAATGACAACCTATAATTTCCATGATAACCTTCAAAAGTATATATTATTGTGGTCATTATTATGCATATGTTGAAATCAAAGCACATGGAAGTTAATTAGGATTCAACATCTGGTAAGTGGTGGAGCTATGAGTTAATCTCTGGAATTATTAATACACAGTTTCCTTTTTAGTTTAAAAAAGAGAGAGTATGATCTTGACACATGGCTGCACTTCTTTTCCCTGCATATGTTGAGTACGCAAATAAAGTAAGTCTTTAGTAATTGTTGGTTATTTACTGGACATCAGTCTTGAGGAGACATCAAACTTCCTAAAGTCTACAAGCATGCTTTATAGAACCTAAGCCTAGGCTCTGAAGAATGAAGAGGTAATTATAACAGCTTCTCTGGGAAATAGTGTATACACTAATATTTCTTTCACCACATCCTGCTGTGCATATGTAATGCCAGGTTTTATCTGGCTTGTATTGCCATTCTGTTTCCCCCAAAAATGACAAAATTTGACATATCTAGGAGCAGTCCTACCAAATAAGCACTGTGTATAAATAATCTTTGCTTGGCTTCTATAGCTCTCAGGAGAAACCTTTTCAAATATGTGGAATAGCATTGGTGAAAATCATTCAATGCGATGGTCATGGAAGCTTTTGTAGGGTTTCCACTCTGATCTAGTTGTGGCTCCTTCTAAACTGGTTAGAAGGGTTGTTTGCTATTTTCATCTGATTTATTTTGACATTCAGTGCTTCCTTTGTTAAAGCTTAACTACACTTTAACCAGAAATTCCTCCATAGATAGCATACTTTGAAAGATGCACTCGTAAATTTCCAAATAGGACACAATGGTCATCTATTCTTCTACTTCACTGTCAGTATTTACTTATGTCAATATGGAATTAGGATGAGCAACTCTACAAGTAACTCTTTTATGTAGGAGAGTCATAAAGTCATTTCAGCTTATCTTCAGTTGTTATTTTAAAAGGAGAACTGATAGGGGTTCATACTGACAACAACCTATGAAAGGGAAAGACTGAATTATGTTGATATTGTCATAATATCTTACTCCCCTATAATAAGGGACTGAGGGCATTTGAGAATATTGGCAAGACAAATTTCATTTACATTGCAGTAAAGAAATGAAAATGTTTATGAGCAAAACTGAAATTTTGAGATTCATTGATTGTTTACTACTGTTGAGGAACATAGTTAATTCCTGCTTGTTATTTATTGAATTTTTTATTTTGTGAATATAATACTTATATACTTATGAGTATAAATGAAAGTAGATAATTGTTAAAAGAAAGAATAATAAAGGAAAGAGAGGGGGATGGTAGCCTGGGTGGGTGGGAAGGTAATGTGAAAAGTGTCACTCTCATCTCCTAATACTGCATGTATGACATATATGAAATTTGTTCCCCTTAAAAACTAAATAAATTAATTACAAGTTTGGATTCCCATCACAATTATATTTCCATTATCTTGAATTTCATAAAATGATTGGCAGAGACATATAGACATATATTTGCATATTACTAGATATGCTGAATTAAAAAGAAAATGATACATTTGTTCAACTCTCAAGAAAAAATTCTCAAAATGTTCAAGTTTGGAAATAACACCTTTAAAACTGTGACATTTTAATGTCATTCTAATGGCAATAATTATCCTTATTGACTTCAATGCAATGTCAAATACAATTACCTTCTAATTACAAATTTGATGACCTCTGTCTGAATTTTCCTGTGCAAAGTTCTATAATTATAATCAAGCTGCTCTCTATTATAATTGAGAACCCTGTAGTAACATTTTAAAGAAGAATTATGAAAACTGCTCCACAGGATGTAATATTCTATAAAGTAATTGGTGCCAATGATGCTTCTACTGGTATTATTCTGCTCCCATTTATCAACAGTTTCAAGTCTATCATGCATAGTCATATATTTATTTGTTGTGAATGCAATTTAGTCTTGTTAATGACATATCTCTCATTAGTTTGTGAACACTGTTGTTTTTAATTCTTAAGAGTGTCTTTTCCCAGAATCCATATTGGAAAATGATTAAAATAATTTCTCCTCCCTTCATTTTTGAATTAAGACAATGTAGAATTATGAAAATGTGTATAAATTTAAATTGCAGAGCAAAGTTCCAGATGATGTGTAGAATTTAGATATTATAAATTCTCTAAAATTTTAGTCTCAATTTATAACCAGAAAAATTATTTTTTTGCAAAACAATTTCAACTGTTTCAGAGTGTGGAAAAATTATTGATATTTTCAGTTTTGTAGAGTATATGAAAAAATTGAGTTTCCAAAGTAATGCTGTGGACATGTAAATTACTTCAATATAGTTAGAAATTATTTGAAAGTATCTCCTTTTATATTTGTAATTTTAACCAATCAATTGCAACCTGGTTATTTTAATCTGCAGAAATAAAGAAAGATACACATAAATATATATAAATAAATATACATGCACACATATGTTTTATATTGAAACATTATTACTAAATGGATAGAAAATGCTGCTGATAGTAAAATATGGGCATCATGTTGCTATTGAAGCATATAGTTAAATATATTAACTACAAAAGTTTTCTACAATGTCTTTATAGTTTGATGTCATTTTTGTTAAAATGAAATTGAGCTTTTTTCTGTCAATGTGGTGTTAAATAAATATACTTTCCCTCATACATATAAAAAGCAGAAAATTAGATATCTAATTGTCCATACCTATTACTTGAGGGGATGAGGAGTTGGAGGAGAGAAAAAAAAATTTTTTAATGATTTATTTATTTATTTGAAAGACAGAGTTACAGAGGAAGAGGCAGAGAGAGAGAGAGAAAGAGATAGATAGAGAGAGAGAGAGAGAGAGAGAAGTCTTCCGTCCACTAGTTCACTCCCCAATTGGCTGTAATGGCTGAAGCTGAGTAGATCTGAAGCCAGGAGTAAGGAGTTTCTTCCGGGTCCCCCATGCATCTTCAGGGGATGTTGGGCCAACTTCTATTGCTTTCCCAGGGCACAGCAGAGAGTTAGATCAGAAGTGGAGCAGCTGGAACTTGAACTGGTGCCCATATGGGATGCCGGCACTAAAGGCAGTGGATTTACCTGTTGTGCTATAGTGCCAGCACCAAAAGGGTATTTTTTTTTTGACAGGCAGAGTTAGAGAGTAAGAGAGAGAGATAGAGAGAAAGGTCTTCCTTCTGTTGGTTCACCCCCAAAATGGCCACTATGGCTGGTGTGCTGCAGTGATCCGAAGCCAGGAGCCAGGTGCTTCCTCCTGGTCTCCCATGCGGGTGAAAGGCCCAAGGACCTGGGCCATCCACCACTGCACTTCCCGGGCCACAGCAGAGAGCTGGACTGGAAGAGGAGCAACCAGGACAGAATCCGGCACCCCAACCGGGACTAGAACATGGGGTGTCTGCACCGCAAGTGGAGGATTAGCCTAGTGAGCTGCAGTGCCTGCTATTTTTGTTTTTATGCATTTAGGTTCTTTTTAATTTTTTAAAAGGATCATGTTTTAATTTTGAAATTTTTAAGTGAAATATAGACTCTAATGAATAATGTTTCAGTATGAGGAATTGTATATCAAAAGTATATCAAAGTAGTGCTAATAAGTAACAAAAATTAATTGAGTACAATTTCTTCTAAATGACTGTTTTAAATTTGCATTTCTTAAATACTATGAATGTAGAAGTTAAAAGCTCTTACATCTTTTTAGGTAAGGAAGTATAATGGAAATGTTCATTTAATGAGATTTAATGTGCAAAAAATACTACAAATTGTACATCTCCTCCCTCTCTTATTCCCACTCTTATATTTAACAGAGATCATTTTTAGTTAAATTTCAACACCTAAGAATAATTGTGTGTTGATTACAGAGTTCAACCAATAGTATTAAGTAGAACAAAAAAAAATACTAAATGGGATAAAGTATTAAGTTGTTTATCAACAGATGTACAATTTGGGACATGATCAATCGGACTTGCCCCAAATGGTGGAGTTAGAATCATGCCAGGGGATTCCAATACAATTATATCAAGGTGGCATGTACCAAGGCCATCTCACTAGTCCAAGTGATCAATTTCAGTTCACAATTGATCACAATGATAGGACTAAGAGTCAAAGGGATCAAATAAACAAGACTAATGTCTGCAAATACTAACTGATAGAATAAAAAAAGTAGAGAACCATCCAACATGGGAAGCAGACTCATAGAATGACAGATGTCCTAAATAGCACTCTGGCCTCAGAATCAGCCCTTAAGGTATTCAGATCTGGCTAAAGAGCCCATGAGAGTATTTAGGCATGGGAAGCCAAGACACTGTGGCAAAAAAATAAAAAAAGGGGGGGGAACCTAAGGAAATATCTGTGCCAGTGAGATCCCAGTGGAAAGAATGGGGCCACCAAAGAAGGAGGTACCTTTCTCTGAAGGGAGGAGAGAACTTCCACTTTCACTTTGACTATGGCCTTGTCTAAATAAGATCAGAGTTGGTGAACTCAAATGGCTTCCATAGCCTTGGAAACTTATGACAAGAGCCTAGGGTGATTACTAATGCCATAAACAAGAGTGTCAATTTGTTAATTCAACAACAGGAGTCACTGTGCACTTAGTGTTCATGTAGGATCTCTGTCCTTAATGTGTTGTTCAATGTGAATTAAAGCTATGACTAGTACTGAAACAGTATTTTACACTTTATGTTTTGTGTGGGTGCAAACTGATGAAATCACTTATGAGGGGGGGAAGCCATTGTAATCCATAAGCTGTACTTTGAAAATTTATATTCATTAAATAAAAGCTTTAAAAAATAACCACATAATAACTATTAACATAACATATAATAATAAAATAATACAGCATAGTAATAGCATTTTGCAAAAATAAAAAAAAGAAAATGAATCTTAATGTGAATGGAAGGGGAGAGCGAGCGGGAGATGGGAGGGTTGTGGGTGGGAGGGAAGTCATGGGGGGAAAAAGCCATTGTAATCCATAAGCTGTATTTGGAAATTTATATTTATTAAATAAAAGTTAAAAAATACTATGAATTTATAAAGTTCTCCAGATGGATCCTTTCTGAAAATTAGAAGATAGACACTTAATCCATCTATAAATCCAATTGATAAATCAATGTGTTTAAACCAATGATGAACATAGAAACTCCATTAATCCAAAATGATAGATAATAAAGGACTACCTAGTAGATTAACACCTCACATGGCATCTTGCTAGGATCATGCTGTTTGTTTCTATCGTGTGCTTTAAAGGATGCACATACCACATTCAGGTCTACAGTATATTTAATTTAAGTGGACAGAAACACACGGTCATATATCCAGCTGACTATACACCTTGCAGGCGTTGTCTTTCAGCTGATCTTTTGCTTCCAGCTGTGGAGATAAAAAATAAATAAATAAATAAACAAAACAAAACAAAAAAACTGTAGCCTTGGAACAAGCAGTGGGGGCATCAAACTTGGATGAGCCAAGAACACACCCAGTGCCTTTTGTCCCATGACAAAGAAAATTTTTCATTTTTATCACACTGTCTCCCTAGTTCTTAATTAAAATCATGTACTCGTGGTGGGACAGATAACCCCAGTAAATCACCAAAAGGGTTATGAGGCTCCAAAGAACTATCATTAAATATAGGAACATTATAAAACCATATCTTAGAATGATGGAGCTGTCAAATGCCATATTTTCTATTTGTACTTTTCAGGCTGATTCTTCTATTTCTTTTTTTTTTGGGGGGGGTTATTTTGTATAATGAATTTAGGTTGCAAAATAGGATTGGCAGTTGAAGTTCATTACAGAAGACATTCAAAATATTATAAACATATATGACAGAATATAGATTACTAGACTATATATTGAAATTTTTATAAAAATTACTCATTTTACTGAGCATATAAAGGGCAATACACCAACACTCGTAAAGTAAGCAAACAAAGAAACTATTGAAACCTATATGTTAGAACTCACAAAATCAGAGAAAACACATTTGTCTCACGAGGACTGGCTTATTTCACTATGTGTAATTGTCTTTGATTGAATTCATTTTGTTGCAAAAGACAGAATTTCACTCTTTATATTTTTTTATGTTTGAGTAGTAATGTGTATGAGTGAAATTGACATCTTGGGATTTGATTGTTGTGTATGGACCTTTTCCGTACTCCTGAGAAACAGTGGTCTTTACTTACTACTTGGTGAATTTTTCATTAGTGGAGGACTAAGCTTCTGATTATCAAATAAATTAAAAGCATTTCATTAGAAATATAAAAAAAAGGAAAGAGAAGTGAATGATGGACAGGTAGTGGGAAATAATATGTTCTTAGAACTATATATATGAAATACATGAAATCTGTTCCCCTTATATAAATAAATAATCAATCAGTCAATCAATAAAAGAAATTGATGAACTAGCCTCCATGGGCAAAATAGGAAAACTTCTTTCCATGCCCTACTCTTTCTATCTCTTCGCCTTCTCTTCCCTTCACTTCTCTCTCCTCCCTCTTCCTTTCCTTTCCCTTCCCTTTCTTTCTCTTGCTTCTTCCTTCCCTTTTTATCTTCTTTCCTTCCTTCTATTCACCAATTTATACATCAGTCTGGGTATAGGCAGCTCAAAAGAATACAATTTTATTGCATCCTCATGCAGTCTAATCCACTTATAATTTTACCAGCATGTAGGGACATTTTCTTGTTATTTAATATTTTAAAACTGTGTAACATTCAATATATAGATGTAGTTATGTCTCCAATTTTCTCTTGCTAAAAATGCGATATCATTAGAATTTATCACAGTTGTACAGTCCAGTAATTTCCCTAAATAGAACCAGCTGTGTATGTCTAAGACCAGTTTCTTAAAACACAAAAATCCTTCTGATAATTCCCTGTGAATTTACTGAATCAAAAGTATGAATGTTACTTCTAAATGTTGAGAAATTTTCTCTTAGGTATAATTTCCTTTTATAAGTTCAATGGTTTCCTTTGTGACTGTATACTGTAATTAAAGTAGTTTACAGAAAAGATTACTGCATGTATAGAAAGTCAACTGATTTTTGACAAAAGTGTATAGTACATACAATGGATAAAGGATACTCCTCTGTAAATGGGTCTGCCAAAACTGGATGTACACATGTGAAGGAATGTAATTAGTTACCAACCTCTCATTGTATACAAAAATCAACCTAAGATGGATAAAAGATCTAAATTTAAAACCTGAAACTATGAAATTTCTAGAATAAAATATAGGAAAAAAAAAACACTTCAAAACAATGATTTAAGGGAAAGGCACTGTGGTGTAGCAGATAAAGTTGCCACCTGCAGTGCTGGTATCCCATATGGGTACCAGTTCTAGCCCCAAGTACTCCAGTTTTGGTCCAACTCTCTTCTATGGCCTGGGAAAGCAGTAGAAGATGGCCCAAGTCCTTGGGTCCCTGCCTCAGCGTGGGAGACCCAGAAGAACATACTGGCTCCTGGCCTTTGGATCAGCGCATCTCTGGCTGTAGCGGCCATCTGGGGAGTGAGTCAGTGGATGGAAGACCTCTTTCTCTCTCTCTCTCTGCCTTTCAAATAAATAAATAAATCTTTTAAAAAACCCTCCATTGCCCAGGCAACACACATAAAGATAGAAAAAGAAAGACTATATCAAACTCAAGAGCTTCTACATAGCAAAAGAAATAATCAGTAGAATGGAAGGACATCCCACAGAATGGGAAATATATTTACAAGATATTTATTTCACAAAGGATTAACATACAGAATATATTAGCAGCTCAAAAAAAAACTCAACAATGAAAAAATAACAAAGCAAGTTTAAAAATGGGCAAAGGATCTGAATAGAGACATCACAAAAGAACAAATACAAATGGATAGTAGCAAATATTGAAAAAAATGCTCAATCATTAAACATTAAAGAAATACAAATCAAATTCCCTGACAGAATAGCTATTATCAAAAGGACAGAAAGGGGAAATGTATACACTGTTGGTAGCAATGTATGTTCATAAAGCCACTGAGGAAAACAGTATGAAAATTCTTAAAAACGCAGAAATAGACCCTCCAAAGGATCCAGCAATCCCATTACTGGACATATAGTCAAAAGACATGAACTCATTGCCCATCATGTTTATAGCTGTACTCTTTCATTAAAATGAAGAACACACCAAAATACAGAATCAGATGAAGTGTCCATCATCAGCATCATCAGAGGAATGTATAAAGACAATGTGACATATATATGTACACGTGTGTATGTTTATACATATATGTATATATTGAAATTAGCTACAAAAAAGAATAAAGTTCTATCATTTGCATAAAAGTGGTTAGAACTGGAGGATATCAGGTTGAATAAAATAAGCCACAGGCAGAAAGACAAATATTCTCTTTTATGTGTGAGTTAAGTTTTTTAAAAAATGGAAAGAAATGTTAGTGAATATCAGGTTTTTTTTTTTTTTTACAAATAAAGTGTTGTCAAATTTTGCATTAAATTTTTGTCAAGTTGCTAGGAATTATATACCACTATAGTTTTAATGATTTTGGGACTAAAAAACTTACTGTATGTGAGTGAAGTTAAACATCGTTTCATGAAATTATTGTTTGAAGCTTTTGCCTATTTCTCTACTGAACTATGGTGCTTTACTTTTTATTTATAAAAATATTTTATTTATTAGAGTCATTAAGCCTTTGGCTACCATGAAAATTTAAAAACATTATTTCAAAAAAGTAAAAATGTGCAATATATTACAATATTTTTGTAGTGTTATTGTATTTTTATTTTTTCCTTGAATTATAAAAAATGTAATTTGCTAGTATGATTAAGCATATTTCATAATATACATTTTATTAGCATTGCTTATTGTGACTTTCATATATTTATAGCAGTATTACCCTTTTCCTTATATGTTATTTTTCATAAAAGTCCCATACATTACAGCAATTTTTCTAGTGTAACTTTATTTTGTTTTTCCTTCTTTTTAGAGAATGTTATTTGCCTAATAGTGACAACTAGGTACTAATTTTGTAATGGTCATCACAAATTTTACTATACTAAGATTTGCTACACGGGATACATCAATCACTATTTATTATTAGATGTTGAAATATGTTCTTACCTTACTGAAAACTGTCAGACTTTTACCACCATCTATTTGCAACACAGTATGTGTGCTAACATTGTACTTTATTGTTATAATTATTATGAGTGGATTACTCGTGCTTCTACCGTGTGAGCTCCATCTTGCTAAAATCCCAAATATTTTTGGAATACAAGGAGAATTTACATACATAATCACTTGATCACTTAGTTTTCTTTGAAACTCACTGCATTGATAGATTCCACACTCTCCTCATTTTCCTTGTCCTTTAATGAACCTCTTAAACCATTTTAAGTTGTTATAATGGAATACCAGACTGGAACATATATAGGAAAAGAGAGTTATTTAGCTCATAGTTCTGGACGGTACATCTGATGAGGGTCTTTATGCCGGGAATGATGTGACAGAGGGTGTCACATGGATCACATGTGAAGAAAAAGCTTGTTAATTTGGGTCTCTTTGCCCAGTGCAATTGTGAGACCCCACCTTCACAACCTAATTTAATTTAATTCCCATAACACTGCCTGCAAATATCAGTAATACACTGTTTCGACAGGGGGATGAAGTTTTAACACAGTTTTGGCAGTCTAGCCCACACTGTAGCCCTGATTACTGCTTTGGTTTCCCCTAAATTCTTCAATGTTTAATCATTAGGATGTCCTAGTCCCTAGGTGTTGGACCATTTGGGTTTTATGGACGTCTCTGCACTGTTTGTCTCTTTGCTCTTGATTCTCTGGAATAGCATTGTCTGGTAAAGAATTAAAATCAAAACTTTTGTCTCAGTTCCATGTTTTGTGCGTTCCACATTAGGACAGATATATTTAGATTTAAGTCCTAGTAATTTATAGATGATCTAACCACACCAAGGATCCTTGGTTGCCTAGTATTCTGAGCCATACTTTCAATGTGTCATTATTTCTGTTGTGTCTCTGGCTATTAATAGAAGCTATTTTCTCTCACATATTCTGGGACCTCTACCTCTTTGCAGTCAGTGAATCATTTCAAGGGTAGTGTCCTCCATCTCCATCATCTCCATCTTCATTGGAACCTTGAAGAGAGCTATTCCTCCAAAACATTTTAAAGAGTCTGGGGCTTTCTTCACCAATGACGTTCTCCATGAATGTGGAATACAGTTCATTGAGCCTCCTCAGTAGATGTAGGTGAGGATCTGGTGATTGGGTAAAGCATTTTAAATATGTTCTAACTCTCTCATCTTCTCAATACTTTACATTATTTTCTTTTTATTAAAAGATATTTCAGGGACTTAGCCTTGGAACATAGCCAGTTAAGCCTCCACCTGGTATCCTATATGAACACTTGTTTAAGTTCTGGCTGCTCCAATTCTGATCCAACTCTTTGCTAATAATGCTCCTGGGAAGGCAGCAGAAGATGGCCCAAGTGCATGGACCCGCACAACCCACATGAGAGACCCAGATGAAGTTCCTGGCTCCTTGCCCCAGCTCCACTGTTGTGACCAACTGGGCAGTGAACCAGTAGATGGAAGATTCTCTCTCTCTGTGTCTCTTCCCCTCTCTTTGTACTTCTGTATTTCAGATAAATAACTAAATCTTTTTAAACATATAATTTACATCTTGGCTTGAATTAGTCTGAAATTAACTTCATGTTTTTCAATCAATCACCAACTAAATACTGAGACATACTCTTGGCTGAATTTACTAGCCATGCAATGCAGAGTCACTACAAAACAAATGTACTATACCAAGATATTCAGTCTAACACAGTATCATTTTTTCTCCAAGATTCAGTCCCATGAATATCTATTTCCACACAAGCTTCCAATAATCCTAAAACAATAAATCTGAAATGTATTGCAAATATATTGGTATACCAATCTGATCAGAGCTCAGATTTTATACATGTCCATCTGTGTCAGTCTGAACTTTGACAGCAGTTTGGATGCAAAAAGGATAGTAGATATTGGGTATTTAAAGATTGATATCCTCTTGTAAAGTTGCTATCTCAAATAAATTATTTACCGGGTCTTCAATCAGTTCCCAAATAGCCTAATTCAGAATGGATTTTCTTCCAAATAAACTTCAGAAGCTTTGAGAGTCCACATTACCAAGAATCCAAATATATCAAATAGTATTCTTCTGTTTCTTGTAATCTCAGTATGCATTCTATCTTTCTTATAACGACCCAGATCAATTGAGAATTTAATATGAGAATATTTTAAATAGTTTACATAAAAATGGAATTAAAAGATGTTTATTTTAATGCGAATGTTTTGAAATCCATGATAGCGCTTGCTGTGAACTTTTTTGACAATTCTTGTGCATATACTGTAATCTCACAATCTCAAAATCAGTTTCTCCCTTTGATTTTCAGATAAAACTTCGCTAGATCTTAGGAAATTTTCCTTTTCTATTTTTATGCCTTTTTTCCTAGCTGGACTATGGAATGAAGATAAAGCCTCTTATATCCTACTGGTTGGATAATACCCTAAAAGGGAGGAGAATGACATTGGACCATGTTTATTTCAGTCTCCATTTTATTCGACTGAATCCACATCCTGATACTGAATCCATGATTCCCATATATGTGGTTAATTTTTTACTTACAGTAAAATGATTTCTATTTTATTAGGATGATTTTATTATGCATTAAGCACAACATATATTATATGATTATTTGAAAATATTTTTGGACTATTTATTTTATATTTATTTGAATAGGAGAGGGGGAGAGAGAGAGAGACAGAGAGAGACAGAGAGCACGAGCGAAAGAGAGATTCCATCTGCCAGTTAATTCTCTAAAATGCCTGATACAGACAGGGCAGAACTAGGCCAAAGCCACAACCTGAAACTCAGTCTGGGTCTTCAATTCTACATCAGTGCCAAGGACCCAACTACTGGAGTCAAGATGGCAGCCTCCCAGGGAGCACATAAGGAAGCTTAAATCAGAAGTGGAGACAAAACTTGAACCCCACATTCTGATATGAGATGCAGGCATTCCCAGGAGCATTTTTTTAAGATTTATTTTATTTATTTGAAAGACAGAGTTACAGAGAGAGGTAGAGACAGACAGAGAGAGAGGTCTTCCATCCTCTGGTTCACTCCCCAGATAGCCGCAATGGCTGGAACTGCACCGATCCTAAGCCAGAACCCAGGAGCTTCTTCCAGGTCTCCCATGCTGGTGCAGGGGCCCAAGGACTTGGGCCATGCTCCACTGCTATCCCAGGCCACAGCAGAAAACTGGATCAAAGAGGAGCAGCCAGGACTAGAACCGGCGCCCATATGGGATGCCAGCGCTTCAGGCCAGGGCTTTAACCCACTGCACCACAGCGCCAGCCCCCAGGAGCATCTTAGCCTCTCCACCAAACACCTATCCTTGGAAATACATTTCAAATGTAAAACAAAGTACTTTCACATGTCTCAAAAATAAATTTAGTCTTCTTACTTTTATGCTAATATGGCTTTAGTGAATTTTTTGCCTAGCAGTTTCTTAGGTTTGTTGATTGTGAAATAAATCCTATAATAACAATAAAGAAAAAGCTCCCACGTGTTTTAAAGATTTGTTGAGTAGAAGTTCTAGTTTCCTATTCACAAGGGGTCTTGAAGTATTGAAAATACAAATAAAGTAATTTATTTTCCAATTTTTTAATCTATTAAAAATGGAGATTTATTTCTTTTTTTTAACACAAGAAAATAATGTCTTTGAGTTCCTTATCAACTGCACAGGAAAAGTCCATATTTTCAGCAAATGAATATAAGAACTGTCTTCTATTTCTTGAAAGGGGCACCACTGGGTTTGGCAACAGACCACAGGTGTAGACATGCTGGGAACTTGCCCTGCTGGCAGAACACCAAACCCGGCAGCATCCAGCTGATCTACCTGCTATTTCTATTGAGAGTGGTATTATTAAAACCTTAGGGAACATTCCAGAAACCTGACTAACAAAAACAGCTTGACACTCAGTATGCAGCACAGAACAAAATAACAGACATATGTGAGCACTATAATGATGTTTTTGTAAATCCTCTGATGCAAGATACTGTTAATCATACCATTTTTAGCATAAAAGCATACTGAAAAACAAACATAAATAGAAAGGATCCCAAGGATTCCAAAGCTTTGAAATAAAAATCTGAGATCATCAAATCAATATATATTTACTTTTTATTATAATATTTATCTTTGAGATTGTGAAGTGGAATTGAAGAGATTGTCAAGCATTTATGTGCTCAGAGGTTTAATCTCTTTTAAAAAATGGAGAAATATAATGACCAGGGAATTTTTGAAATTAGGGAGTTGACAATTAAACTATGTATTGAATAATAACCAAGTAATATTAAAGCAACTAAATAGAAATCTTATTTCAGTTGTTCAGTAAATATTCAATAAGTCAAAATTCTGTGAGACAATGTAAGAGGCACTAGGCAAAATGCATGACAGCTCCTGCTACCATGGAGCTTATAATCATATAGATGACACAATTTTTGTTAAGTATTATACAAAGTATACATAAAGTGTATATGCAAAGTAATACAATTATATGATATACATATATTAGAGTTATATTATATATGTCATTCTGTCATGAGTTCTATGAAAATAATATACAGATGTTCCTGCACTTACAATGGGCCTACAAACCAATGGAGCCATTCCAAGTTGAAAATATCAAAAGCCACAATGCTTGTAATACACCCAAGCATCATAGCTTAGGGACATACTACATTGTAGAGTGTTGGTTGTTTACCCTTGAGAGTGCATGGCTTACTGGGAGTTGTGGTTGACTGTGGCTGCCCAACACTGGAAGGAAACATAGGACAAGACACAAGTACTCCACCTGGGAGAGGTGAGTAGTCAAGCCCTGAAATGTGGTTTTGCTGAATGCATCCCAGTTTGATGCCATCATAAAATTAGAAAATCATGTAATCCTGTTGAACCACTGTAAATTGGGGCTCATCTATAAATATAACAGTGAAACATTTAATGAGTCCTGACATTCATCGAGGCTAGCATTTTTAGTTAATTAGAGTGCATTGTGCAGCTTTCATTTTTTGAAAAAGTACCAAAACCAGTCACTCAAAGTTAACCCTTCCTTGTGAATACTAATTAAATAAAGTTATGAAATACAACTAGTAATAATTGCTGATGTTCCATCAGAGGGAAAAAATGAGCAATTCTGATTTTTTTTCACAGAGATAATTACTACCATTTCCTTCTATAAAACTATGGAGAATGAAATCATATTTGAATAACAATCTCTGTTTTCACTAGTTTAAATTTTCTGTTTAAGACAGTAATTTTCCTGAATTATCATGCATGCACAAATTAATTCTGTAATCTATTATAATTCCATATTTTGTGAATATTAGATGACTAAGATAACAGAAATTATAACCAACTCAATATACTTCTCTGTATTACTAGAAAAGCAACATTAAATTGTTATTATCCATTTGTATTGTATTTTTTATATATATAAAGCTTTTATTTAAAGAATATAAATTTCCAAAGTACAGCTTATGGATTACAATGGCTCCCCCCCATAACTTCCCTCCCACCTGCAACCCTTCCCTTTCCCACTCCCTCTCCCCTTGCATTCACATCAAGATTCATTTTCAACTCTCTTTATACACAGAAGATCAGTTTAGTACATATTACGTAAAGATTTCAACAGTTTGCCCTCACATAGAGACACAAAGTGAAAATACTGTTGGAGTACAGGTTATAATATTATTTCACAATGTACAGCACATTAAGGACAGAGATCCTACATGATTTTTTTAAAAAAATTGATTAATTACCTATGCAATTTCCAATAAAAACCAAGATTTTTTAATCATTTGCAATTATCTTTATATACAGAAGATCGATTCAGTATATACTATGTAAAGATTTCATCAGTTTGCACCCACACAGAAACACAAAGTGTAAAAATACTGTTTCAGTACTAGTTATAGCATTACTTCACATTGGACAACACATTAAGGACAGATCCCACATGAGACGTAAGTACACAGTGACTCCTGATGATAATTTAACTATTTGACACTCTTGTTTAGGGCATCAGTAATCTCCCTAGGCTCTAGTGATGAGTTGCCAAGGCTATGGAAGCCTTTATGGTTCGCCGACTTCAATCTTATTCCAACAGGGTCATAGTCAAAGTGGAAGTTCTCTCATCCCTTCAGAGAAAGGTACCTCCTTCTTTGGTGGCCCTGTCCTTTCCACTGGGATCTCACTCACAGAGATCTTTCATTTAGGTCTTTTTTTTTTTTTTTCCCAGAGAGTCTTGGCTTTCCATGCCTCAAATACTCTCATGGGCTCTTGAGCCAGATCCGAATGCCTTAAGGGCTGATTCCGAGGCCAGAGTGCTATTTGGGACATCTGCCATTCTATGAGCCTGCTGTGTCTCCCACTTCCCATGTTGGATCATTCTCTCCCTTTTTGATTCTATCAGTTAGTATTAGCAGACACTAGTCTTGTTTGTGTGATCCCTTTGACTCTTAGACCTATCAGTGTGATCAATTGTGAACTGAAATTGATCACTTGGACTAATGAGGTGGCCTTGGTACATGCCACCTTGATGGGATTGTATTGGAATTCCTTGGCATGATTCTAACTCCATCATTTGGGGCAGGTCCGATTGAGCATGTCCCAAATTGTACATCTCGTCCCTCTCTTAATATCCAAATTCTATAATTCATCAAGATTTACAAATTATTTTAATTTAATGATTTTATTTATTTGAGAGCCAGAGAGAGAGAAACAGCAAAAGTCAGCCGATTCACTGGTTTACTCCCCAAATAACCTGAAAAGGATAAAGTTCCAAATCTGGGATCCCAGAACTTGCTGCACATCTCCCACATGGGTAGCAGCAAACCAATTGCTTGAGGCATCACTGTTGCATACCAGGTCTACATTAACAGGAACCTGGAATTGGGGCCAGTTTCAAGTGTCAAACCTAGGAAATCCCATGGGGGACAGAAGTACTTTACAAGCATCTTAATGCTAGTCCAAATGCCCATTCTTTTTTTTTTTTTTTAAGATTTATTTTATTTACTTGAAAGACAGAGTTACACAGAGAGAGGAGAGTCAGAGAGAGAGGTCTTTCATCCAACGGTTTACTCCCCAGATGGCCACAATGGCTGGAACTGCACCGATCCTAAGCCAGGAACCAGGAGCTTCTTCCAGGTCTCCCATGCTGGTGCAGGGGCCCAAGGACTTGGGCCATGCTCCACTGCTATCCCAGGCCACAGCAGAAAACTGGATCAAAGAGGAGCAGCCAGGACTAGAACTGGCGCCCATATGGGATGCCAGCGCTTCAGGCCAGGGCTTTAACCCACTGCACCACAGCACTAGCCCCCAGGAGCATCTTAACACTCCATCAAACACCTATCCTTGGAAATCTGAGGAGCAGCTGGGACTAAAACCGGTGCCCTTATGGGATGCTGGCGCTTCAGGCCAGGGTGTTAACCCACTGCGCCACAACACTGGCTCCCCCAGTGCCCATTCTACAATTATTTTACAATGAGTTATTAACATGGCAACATATATATTGTGAAGCTTTCTATGCCAATTTATATAACTTTTTTTTTAAATAGGCGGAGTTAGTGAGAGACAGAGAGAAAGGTCTTCCTTCTGTTCGTTCACCCCAAAATGGCCGCCATGGCTGGCATGCTGAGCTGATCCAAAGCAAGGAGCCAGGTGTCTCCTCCTGGTCCCCCACACAGGTGCTGGGCCCAAGCACTTGAGCCCTCCTCCACTGCCTTCCCAGGCCACAGCAGAAAGTTGGACTGGAAGAGGAGCAACCAGAACAGAATCTCGAGCTCCTACCGGGACTAGAACCCCGGGGTGCCAGCACCTCAGGGTTAGCCTAGTGAGCTGTGGAGCGGGCCATAATTGTAATCCATAAGCTGTACTTTGGAAATTTATATTCATTAAATAAAAGTTTAAAAAATGTAATAATGTTAGTAGCAGTTAATTCTGTTTTTAGAAAAAAATTTTATGTTTTCTAAATGTGTTTCACTGAATATGTATCACATTTAAAATGGTAGGGAATAAAATCTTAAAAAGGAAAAAAAAACAACTAGCTATTTGCATATTCTTTTTTTTGCAAATAAAGGAAAAAACTAATATAACAATTAAATGGAGATGGCTTAGAGTTATAAAATTCAAGATGGGCTCAGACAAGCGAGCTTTGTTGTAGGGTGTGAAAAATCTGGGACCAACAGATCAAATATATGGAACTCCCTCCTTGTTCTTATTTCTTTCTTTATACAAGGGTTTATGCATTTATTTGAAAGAAAGAGTGACTATTACATAAAAAGAGAGAGAGAGAGAAAGAGAGAGAGAGAGAGAGAGAGAGAGAGAGAGAGAGAATCTGCCACCCATTGGTTCGCTCTCCAAATAGCTACAACAGCCAGGGCTTGGCCAGGCCAAAGCCAGGAGCCAGAAACTTCAATCAAGCCTCCCATGTGGGTGACAGGCCCAACCAATTGAGTCAACTTGGACTGTTTTCCTAGGCACAATACCAATGTGCTGGGTGGCAGGTTGAACAGCAGAAACTTGAGCAGCCAATCATAAGGGACGCTAGCATTGCACGCAGCAGCTTAACCAGCTGCACCGCAATTCGAGTCCTCTGATTCTCTTTTACAGTACTAATGGTTGTGTCATAATATTATCCAACTTTTCCCGTGTCCTGCATCTATGAATGCAAAAGATTTAAATTTTCTTTCTTAAAATTCTAGAAATCTGTGCAAATGCGTATTAGATGTCTTGGTTCTAAATTAAATATTTTTGCAAAGGGATCTATCCCAACTTAGGTCAATTTTCAAACTTGAACCAATGTTCAAACTACAGTCATTCTGGCAGAATTCTTTGCAGATTCAGAAGGAGAAAATGGTATTTTTCTGATTTTTCTGTTTTTCCTGATAAATTCTGAAACTGAAAATGTTTTCATATGTCATGATCATTTATGTATGTCTTTGTGAATCTACCACTAACAGTTTAAATTTGATGTCCCTTTTCATACTGATGTAAAAATCTCCACATATCACATTCATATAACTTTTAGTGAAATGCATTATTTTGTTCAGGTTGGATTTTTAAAGATTTTACAAAACAATAGTATTAGCATATAGAATGCTCAAGTTCTTCATCTGAGCACAAAATAAAATTTTCTGGTGATCAAAACTTTCTTGACTGTTGCTTCTGACTGTTCTAAAATACAATGTATCACACAAAACTTTATTTGCAGCAGTTTGAACAGACACATGCTTTTCACTCAGTTCTTGCAAAGTAATGTTAGATTACGCTCACACTTTGCATCTGTCTTCTCCATTACAGTCAGTCTATAGAGATGTTTGGACCGTAGAAGGGAAGAGACAGCTGGTGCCTTGGCTCAATAGGCTAATCCTCCGCCTGTGGTGCTAGCACACCGGGTTCTAGTCCCAGTCGGAGCGCTGGATTCTGTCCCGGTTGCTTCTCTTCCAGTCCAGCTCTCTACTATGGCCCGGGAGTGCAGTGGAGGATGGCCCAAGTGCTTGATTCCTGCACCCACATGGGAGACCAGAAGCACCTGGCTCCTGGCTTCGGATCAGCGCAGTGTGCCTGCCGCAGTGTGCTGGTTGCAGTGGCCACTGTGGGGCGAACCAATGGAAAAAGGGAAGATCTTTCTGTCTCTCTCATTTTCTACCTGCCTGTCAAAAAAAAAAAAAAAAAAAAAGAAGAAGAAGAAGAAGAAGAAGGGAAGAGATGAAACTCATTTCAATTCAAAAAACAAACTCACACCTTTGATCTCACCTTTCTGGGGAATTTACAGAAGTAGAATAAAGAGAAATGTTCAAAGTAACAACATCTATTCGTTCCTTAATTATATGCTCTTGCTGATGTCATGTCAAACACCAGACACAAAGAGTTGTGGACGTAACTCAGTCCTCTTTGTATGGTTATCTTCACCCAGAATACAATTACTTTTATTCCATGCACTCAGCAAAGATTATCTTCAGGGATTAACCTGCTTTGAACCTGGGGTTAATCCTTGTGACATGTGATACATAATAGATTATAAAAAAAAAATTCAAATTCTTTGCAATCCAACACTTTATGGAGTCATATTTTTCTTTTCTTTTTTTTTTTAACTCTTCATTCTGGAATTGGCAGTATCACTGGCTTTGAGCCATGAGAAGATTAGTAAATACATTATAAGAAAAACTTTAAGTGTGTTTGCCTTTTTGGCTGAGTTGAGCTATGGTGAGTTGAGCCATTTCCTGCAATGCCAACATCCCATATGGGCCCCAGCTTGAGTAGTGGCTCCAATCCAACCCGGATCCCTGCTAATGTGCCTTGGAAGGCAGTGGAAGATGGCTCAAGTTCTTAGGTCCATGTACCCATGTGGGAGACCCAGATGAAGCTCCTGCCTACTGGCTTCAGCCCGGCCCAGTCACAGAAGCCATGAACATTTGGGGAGTGATTCAGTAGATGGAAGATCTCTTCCTCTCTGTGTTGCCCTCTCTTTCTAACTCTGCCTTTCACATAAAATAAAATGAATCTTAAAAAAATTATTATAACATTTAAAGATGTTATACGGTAAAAATATTTGTAATCATACATATATATATATATATATTAGAGTAACTGCAAAAATTTAATGACAAGTTTTTCACTTTCCAATTACAGTACAGCATAACCATGGACAGATTCTATGTACCCTAGTTTTATAAGAGAAATATAAGAATAATATCTATTTTATAAGGTTTTATTGCAGCTTTAATAAGAGCATTTATATAACACACTTGCAGTATGAAATATGTAGATAAAATTATATGTAAAATATTTAATGATTGTTTAAAAACATAAAAGAAAAAATTAAAACCCATGTTGGAGGTCATTTAGGGAATATGTTTGAGAAGCTGGAGCAATATGTATCACTTTGCTCCATATTTTCCATTTTTAGGATTCTAAAAAGATATACATGGGTTTTTTGAAAAAAAAAAATCAGCCATGACAATGTTCTTTAAAACATGTCCATTATAAAATAACAAATGTATCCAATAGCTTAGTCTATGTTACATAATTATCATGCATTTGTATATATTGGCCACTAAATGTTATGTTATTGAAAGATACTTGATTTAAGCCAGTGCTGGAGCTGCCCAGGTGAAATATGGGAGTGTTGAGTACAGCTCCCTCATTCCTACCCTGACCACTGGAGGCCTCTGAGGGCAGAAGCATTAGACAGGAGTTCCTGCTCTATGTCCTTGTGAATATGTCTCTAGAGCAAGTAAAGTAAATATTTAAGAAGTAATTTTGGCTGGCGCCACGGCTCACTAGGCTAATCCTCTGCCTGGGGTGCCGGCACACCGGGTTCTAGTCCCAGTTGGGGTGCCGTTTCTGTCCTGGTGGCTCCTCTTCCAGTCCAGCTCTCTGCTGTGGCCCAGGAAGGCAGTGGAGGATGGCCCAGGTCCTTGGGCCCTGCACCTGCATGGGAAACCAGGAGCAGCGCACCAGCCATTGTGGACATTTGGGGGGTGAACCAACAGAAAAGGAAGACCTTTCTCTCTGTCTCTCTCTCTCTCTCTCTCTCACTAACTCTGCCTGTCCAAAAAAAAAAAAAAAAAAAAAAAAAAAAAAAAGAAGTAATGCTAAATGGAGAAGATATAATATCTTATATGGTTGAAACATGTTTTTGAGTAAATTTTGTTTTTTCAAGGAGAAAATTCTGATAGCATTTACAGCAGGTAATTATTGTTGGAAAACATGGCTAATGAAATAATGGGGCTTTCTCCATTTTCATTTCTTTTTCAACTTTTCTACAATGTGCATGAGTTTTTGCAATTTTATTGTTTCTTTTTTAAATTGGTTTTTAACAGATTCAATGTTTTTAATTTTATTTTTTAAAACTTTTATTTAGTGAATATAAATTTCCAAAGTACAGCTTATGGATTACAATGGCTCCCCCCACCCATAACTTCCCTTCCACCAGCAACCCTCCCCTTTCCCACCCCCTATCACCTTGCGTTCACATCAAGATTCATTTTCAATTCTCTTTATATACAGAAGATCAGTGTAGTATATATTAAGTAAATATTTCAACAGTTTGCCCTCACATAGTAACACAAAGTGAAAAATAGTGTTGGAGTACTATTTATAGTATTAAATCACAATGTATAGCACGTTAATTTTTTTTATTCTAGTACTAGTGGTTGAACTCTGTAATTAACACACAATTATTCTTAGGTGTTTAAATCTTAACTGAAAAGTGATCCCTGTGAAATATAAGAAGGGGAAAAAGAGAGGGAGGAGATGTACAATTTGGGACATGCTCAATTGGACTTGCCCCAAATGATGGAGTTAGAAATGTGCCAGGGATTCCAATGCAATCCCATCAAGGTGGCATGTACCAAGGCCATCTCACTAGCCCAAGTGATCAATTTCAGTTCACAATTGATCCCACTGATTGGTCTAAGAGTCAAAGGGATCACACAAAAAAGACTAGTGTCTGGTAATACTAACTGATAGAATCAAAAAGGGAGAGAACAATCCAACATGGGAAGTAGGAGACACAGCAGGCTCATAGAATGGCAGATGTCCCAAATAGCACTCTGGCCTCAGAATCAGCCCTTAAGGCATTCGGATCTGGCTCAAGAGCCCATGAGAGTATTTTAGGCATGGAAAGCCAAGACACTCTGGAAAAAAAAAAATAGACCTAAATGAAAGATCTCTGCGAGTGACATCCCAGTGGAAAGAACGGGCCATCAAAGAAGGAGGTACCTTTCTCTGAAGGGAGGAGAGAACTTCCACTTTGACTATGACGCTGTTGGAATAAGATCGAAGTTGGCGAACCCTATTGGCTTCCATAGCCTCGGCAACTCATCACTAGAACCTAGGGAGATTACTGATGCTATAAACAAGAGTGTCAAATTGTTAAATCATCATCAGGAGTCACTGTGTACTTAGGTCTCATGTGGGATTTGTCCTTAACGTGTTATCCAATGTGAAGTAATGCTATAACTAGTACTGAAACAGTATTTTACACTTTGTGTTTCTGTGTGGGTGCAAACTGATGAAATCTTTACTTAGTATATACTGAATCGATCTTCTGTATATAAAGATAATTGAAAATGAAAAAAAAACTTCGTGTTAAATTGGAAATTGCATAGAAATTATTCAATTTTTTAAAAAAATATCATGTAGGATCTCTGTCCTTAATGTGCTGTACATTGTGATTTAATTTTATATTTAAGAAGTGTTTTAAATTAAAAGAAGGATAAAACCAGTTACATGGCTTTCTTCTTATCTACATATTTTGGAAATATGAGCACATTAGCAGGAAGGAGGTTAACACAGGGAGATTATCTTTGCTATATTGTTTTCACTACTTGGCTTGTAGTGTGTATACCTTTGGAGAAAGATGCAGTTTTCATTTTTTTCCCCAAGCTAACTAACAGAAAAGATCTATTTTAAACTAATATTGCTTACTTATATCTGTCAAGATTTCATAGATATTTTTAAAAATTCATAGAGTATTCAAGAATGAAGTAAGTATAAAATAATGTGATTTTTTGTTTTGCTTTGCAACTTCCACATTTTACAGGAGATTGATGACTAAGCTGGTGCTGAACATAAAATCAGCTCAGCAAGTGCACGTGAGTATATGGAATCAAAATTGCGTTTTGTGTGGGGGGAGTAAAATTTTAAATCCTTATCTTTCCCAATATACCATAAATACATCAGAATTCTGCATATCAAATAGAAATATGATAATATTGAAAGGACAAAACACCTTTAAATTTGTTCAAGGCTGTATATAATTTAAATTCAGTAAGTGATAGTTTAAGGTCAATTGGATAGTGCTATTGAAAGGCAGTATTTTGAGCTCTCCATTAGACTATGTCAGTATATTTCTTCCAGAAAATATATTTTATAATTCTAATGAATTTGTCTGGTCTATGTGACCTTTGGTGTGTTTTGAGTTATATTCTGATTTATTAGTTGCAACACTGTATATTTTATATTCCTCCATAACTCAAAGCATCTATTTCTGTATGAAGAAGATGGTATAATAGCTTAAGGGAAATTATTTGATGACTATTTGCAGGTCATTGAAGAGTATAACATTAATTGAAAGTTAAAAAATTACTGCTGCATAAATGATGATTATTTTACTAAACAATTTTATTTACTTATTTTAGTTTTATTAAAATTGGCTACTAATTATGCAAATATGGTGTTTCAATATATACACATATGCATTTTGTGATGATTAGATCATGATGATCAGCATATTCTTTGACTTAAATGTTTACTATTTCTTTGTAGTGAAAAGATTCACAGTCCTCTCTGCTAGGTGTTTAAAAACATATCATGATGTTGATTAATAATATTCACCCTACTGTGCTACAGAACACCAGGACTTATTCTTCCTATCTACCTAACTTTATACCTCTGCCTAATGTCTCCCATTTCTCCTGCCTCCTCTGCTCTCCAGCCTGTGGTAATTACCATACTTATCCTCTACTTGATCTGTTACAAACTATCCCAATACTTAGTGGCTTAAGAAAAGCTACTTTATTGTATCCTGTGATGTTTTGGTCAAGGGTTTAGCTGAGGATAACATGTCTATGACTGCAGTTCCTTGTTTTTATCCAGTTGTTGGGTAGAAGGTCCAACGTGGAGTCACTCACATGCCTGGCACCTTGTTGAAGACAGTGGAAAGTTCAACTCTTCCTATTTAGTCCTAGTATCTATGTCATCTCTTTAGAAGGACAGTGAGACCTTCATAAGGCTTCCAGGAAGGGTGTAACCAGAGACAGAAAGTGGAAGTTGGTAATCTCTTAATGCCTGATTGGTTATGGATACAGCAGCATCTTCACAGTAGCCATAGAGCACTTGCAACCCAGGATTAGAATAATACAGATAATTTATTCTGAAAAATGAATTGCTATGTCAACATCATTTTTAAGCCACTTATGGGCTTTTCCAGGCCTAGATACTGATAGAGGCCTCGGTTAGATATTAATACAGAAAATAGATGAATAAAGATAGATGAATATATGTTATACATGGGGCCAGTGTTGTGGTGTGGTGGGTGAGGCCACTGCCTGTAATGCCGGGGTCCCATGTGGGTGCTAGTCTGAGTCCTAGCTGCTCCACTTACAATCCAGCTCACTGCAGATGGTCTGGGAGGGGCAGTGGAGAATGACCCAAGTGTTTGGGCCTTTGCCACACATATGGGAGACCTGGAGAAAGCTCCTGGCTCCTGGCTTCAGCTTGGCCCAGCCCTGGTCACTGCTACCATATGCGGAGTGGGCCAGAAGATGGAAGGCCTGTCTGTCTGTCTGTCTCTCTCTCTCCCTTTTCTCTCTGTAACTCTGACTTTCAAATAGAAATAAATCAATCTTTAAAAATATGTGTGAACGGAAGGGGAGAGGGAGTGGGAAAGGGGAGGGTTGCGGGTGGGAGGGAAGTTATGGGGGGAAGCCATTGTAATCTATAAGCTGTATTTTGGAAATTTATATTCTTTAAATAAAAGCGTTATTAAAAATATGTATATATATATTAATATAGGTAGATAGATATACAATATCTTGATATAATTTCACCATGTGAGTCAAGCATCCTTAACCCAAAAATTTGAAATAAGACATGTCCAACATTCAAATTTTTGAGTGTCTACCTGATATTATATAGAAAATTCCACACCTGACCTCAAGTGACACATTGCAGTTAAAATTCAGGCATGCTAAAACATTGTGTAAAATTACATTTGGGCTATGTATATAAGAACTATTCAAAACAGAAATGAGTTTTGCATTTAGACAAGGGTCCATCTCTAAGTTACCTCAATTGTATGTGCAAATTTTCTAAAATCTGAAAAAAATTCGAGATTCAACATACCTCTGCTTCCAAACCTTTTGGACAAGGGAAACTCAAACTGTATTTCTGCACTAGACTGTAATTTTCCTGGAGCCATTTTTTAGTATTTCATATTTACATCCTTAGTTCTATTAATCTATCTGTCTCCTAGCTTGGGCACTATCCTTCATGCAATGTGTAAATAATAGATGCAATACTTAGTAATGGCAACTGAGCACAAATTACATGAATGTAAGTAAGTGGGAGGAGTTTTCAAAAAGAAATAAAAGGTATCTGGTCTTAGAAGTATTTACTGCATGTTTTTTTTTTTAAATTTTTACCTTTATGTCTAACAATTCATCAAGCTGCCTTGACATATTTTAAAAATAATTTTAATTAATTTTAACATATTCAATATGATTTGTAGATACGATTATAAGAACATAATGATTTTTAAAAATTTTAAAATCTTAATTAGTTTCTCACAGATTCAATGTGGCTTTCACAGTTTTGAAAATATACCTGTGCTTATATTTTGGGGAATTTATTAGAAAACATGTATGTATTATGCTGGTTATTTTATTGGAACTGTTAATGCTCTTGTAGTACTATGGAGAGGTTTCTTTATACAATACCTTGCCCTTATTATTTTTAATTATGAATCTTGTTAGCTTTACTAGGAATTCATAAATGAAAAGCCTCTTTATTTTCATTACATTTACTTTGTACATATAAATGACAGTGTCAACAAAATTAATGAGTTTTTTAATCTTCTGCATCGCACTTGAAATTGAAATAAATATGATAAATATTTAAGATGTTTCCATTTGCCTTTGCAAGAGCAAGAGATATTTGTAAGTAAAGCTTCCTCAAAAACTATGTGCTTTTTCTTGGCTTTAAATATTTCATAATTAAATATTTGATCTTTTTTCAAATAGTTCTTCTACACAAAGTAGATCAATAATACTTTCTTTACAAATGCCAACAAATTGTGAAAATATATTATTTGAGGAAAATTTAATAGATACAGAGTCACATTGTCAAATGCTTTGGCCAATGGAGAACAACTAATGGACTATTTTAAAGTGTGATTTTCAATCATCTGACAAGATCTGCAATTTCCTAGTGCGTACTTGTTAGATATGTTTTTTAGCCACTATGTTCTGTTACATATAAAGCATAATTCACAATATTTTATCTTTTCTTGATTACATTTTCAGCATTCAGCGAGTCTGAATTATTATTCTGCGACAATGCAAACAAAAGCAAACCAAGCAAGAACATAACAGTGTTTGGTTATCTTAATATTTCATCTTGTTATGCTGGTGAATAGAGAAATTTAACTAAATTATTAACATTAGGAAATGATACTAAAAATTGATCTTATAAACATATGTATTCAAATATGTTAATAAATGTAAAACAATGAACACTTTGCCAAAATTGAATGTTTCACAGTTGTGTTGTGTGTTCTACTAAATCGTATTTTTTTTCCTTCACAGTAACAAATGTCTTAGTTATCTGGTGTGGAATTGGAACTGATCTTCGAAGGAATAAATGAATCTAATAAAAACTGAAATTTATTGGTTTATTTTATTCACGTTAAACGTCATTTTTACTGTAAAATATTTAATGTCTTAGATGAAAAACATATACTGACAAGATATTTAAAAACTAAATGTAGGGGCTGGTGCTGTGGCTCACTTGGCTAATCCTCCGCCTGTGGCACCAGCATCCCATATGGGCACCGGGTTCTAGTCCTGGTTGCTCCTCTTCCAGTCCAGCTCTCTGCTGTGGCCCGAGAGGGCAGTGGAGGATGTCCCAAGTGCTTGGGCCCTGCACCCGCATGGGAGACCAGAAAGAGGCCCCAGCTTCGGATCGGCTCAGCGCCAGCCATGGCGGTCATTTGGGAAGTGAACCAATGGAAGGAAGACCTTTCTCTCTGTCTCTCTCTCTCTCACTGTCTATAAGTCTACCTGTCAAATAAATAAATAAATAAAACTAAAAAAATTAAATGTAAATTTTCTGCTAAATAATGTGGGGTATATAATCTAGAATGTTGAAATTACTAATGTATTTTTAGAAAACTCAGTTTTTCAGGTAAATATACTGGAATCAAATCTACTAAACATTTACCTCTTTATGAATTATGTGTGGAGCAAGAAGACTTGCACTTCATAAGCCAAATTTTTTGAAAGTATTTTGCCATATTAGTAAGGTAATTTAATCCCTAATATACTTGACATTAAAAAATGTCCATTTTAAAAGTTAAAGGGGCAAATATTTGGTGGGCAGCAGCTTAAGCCACTGTTTAGGATACCCACATCCCATATTATGGGCTTGTGATCTATTCTGAACTCTGCTTCTGATTCCAGTTTCCTGCTAATGTGCAGCATGGAAGGCAGCAGGTGATGGCTCAAGTCCTTGGGTCCCTGCCACCCATGCAGGGAACTAGACAGAATTCTTGACACCTGGCTTCAGTTTGGCCTCGACCCAACTGTTGTTGGCATCTGGGGAGTGAATCAATGGATAGAAGATCTCTTTCTCTCTCTCTTTCTCTTTTTCTCTCTCTCGGCCTGCCTTTCAAATAAATAAAAGTAAATAAAATTAAAAGTAAGCACATTAGTGTACAATATTTTAATGATCTACATGCTAACTTGTATTATTAGCATTATTGGTCCAATCTGGAAAAGAAAGAAATTGAAAAAATTAGATTGCATATCTTGTTTATAGGCACCCAATTAGTAATTGACAGATCTTATAATCTTCAATGTCTGATCACATCATTTAGTATGGGGAGTAGATGAATGTATTGGCACATTGTTCCATGGAGTAAGGGCAATGATATGTATTTTAATAAAGTCCCCTAAATTTTCTATTAGATACTTAATGTCAATACCACTCAATGTTCTGATCAAGCAGTTAAAACTGTAGAGTGATTAGATGGTGATGTATTTCTTCAACAATAGTTTGGATGTTGTATTACTTAGTGCCTTTCAATTTTGCCAATTTATCCAACGGTTATCCATTAAGTTTCTCCTTTCTTTGAACTATGAAAATTCGAGGGGAAAATGTGTATGCCCCTTTGTAGCCCACATCAAACTCAGAGTATATTAAAGAAATACAAATAAAATTATTTAATAGCTGACTGCCTTATGTTTATTTTTATTAGATGAATAGAGATTGTATGACTAAAATCCAAATGGTATATGTAAAACTTACCCAGTGAGTTCTTACATCTGTTCAAACTATTTTATGTTTTAATTTTAAATATTTTATCAAAACTTGCATGATACATATTGTTGGTGTGTTTGGAAAAGTACTTTTCTAATTATCACTAATCACAAACATAAATTTCATCAATCATGGTAAGAAAAAACAAATCAAATGGAACAATACACTTGTTATCCAGGTTTGTCTGGAGTAAAAATTGTGAATGCTCTATTACACATCAGAAGAATGAAAATCTGAAAATCAAGTTTCATTATAAGTTAGCATAGTGAAATTTGAGAAGCTGAGACAGGTAACTTCAAATCAAAAGTGCATGAGAAAGTCATTTTCAAAGAATTCTACAAGAAAAAAGAAATATGAAGGTCAAAGTTCCTTATCACCTTTGTTTAGTCTTGAGCAGGCCATGGGAAATTTCATATAGGCTTCAGAATGAAACTGTAAGTAGAGTGACTTCTTTTCTGATTCCTTGGATATCTAGGGAACCAAATAAAAATGTGTCCGTGAACTAACCAGGTTGCCCCGTCCTAGACTGGCAATGATTTGAGGCAGAAAGAACAGAGATAACCCCAGGCCCTGCTTAACCTCTCTGTGATGAGGAAGGGATCCAAGGAGTTTAGGGTGTCCTCACTGAAACAGCCAAATGTAATTTATAGTTTGTTGATTTTGGCAAATTTCAAGTGGTAAAAGTTAAAAAAAATGTGAATTCATGACACACTCTGCAACATGGACTCCTTTTGTCTATAACGAGATGGGGAAAGCAATGAAGATCCAAAGAAACTGTTTTAAATCCCCACCAATGTTGAGAAAATTGATCACGACACACAATATTCTAATTGTGACTTCTGCCCAGTAAGTGACCAGAATCCCCTGGTGGTGCAGAACAGATACAACGTGTTACAAGGAAAAGCTGACATTGTAACCTTAGTGAAGCTACATTTTCATCAACAGATTTTAAACACTTTCCTATGGTCATGGCTTGAGAGGCCCTCCTGCACCTTCAGCACCTGCAAACACCTGTGGTGCGTTATTCACCTTGTAACCGTTACAAAAACTCTGGGAAGGTTAATTTTGCATATACCTTTTCACATGTGACTGATTATTCTTGTTTCTAAATCTTGTGAGTAAAATGGATGGATCAAACGTTTTCACCACTAAAAATTTTTGAAACATTTTGCAGATTTTATTCCAGAGAGATTGTTACCAAGTTGTATTACCATAAAATGTGTAAATATTCCTCATACCACTACTTTATAATGAAAAGATACTTTCATACATAATTATATCTACACAGAAATGTCCATGTGTATAATATTTCAGTATATGTCTGTATATGCATGTGATATAAGTATATGTTTGGTATGGGGGGTTTCGTTGCATCTTTTTTTATGGGTTACCTATTGAAGTTCTTCATCTTTCTACCCAATGACTTATCCAGTGGGTTTTTTTTTTATTTCAGTTAACTTGAAAGATTGAAGCAAACTTTTTTAATAGAATGAGTTAGTTCTCTTACTTCAGGCAATGTTAAGTTATGAGGATGTATGGTTGAAATCCATGCTATCCTGGAGGGATCATGCTTATACCAGCCACAGGAGGAACAGCCTAGGGAGCAAAGGGCCAAATCTCAAAACCTCTGATCCCTGCGTAGCAATTGCTGGAAACGTGAAAACTGAAATTTTGTCCTGAGTGAATATAAAAAAAAAATGTGGAATGCAATTCTACCTACTTGTCTGCTTTTGTTTTAAATTTATCTTTCTCTTACATGGAATCTGAAAAGTGTTTCATAATTCTTTAAGTGGTACCTTCTGTGTAAATGTAATTCTCAGTGATGAAAGTTATAATTGGAAGGTGGGATGCCAGCATCACAGGAGGCAGTTTAACTTGCTATGCCACAATAGCAGCCCCTCCCACGTGGTTTTAAAACTGCATCTGAACAAAGAGAAACATATCAAGGTCACTTTCCTTTCACATTTGTGTGCATTTCTGTATGTGTGTGTGTGTGTGTGTGTGAGTGTGATTTTCAGTGCAAAAATAAGAAACTAAGTAGTGAAATCTCTGGAACTAAAGAAATTCATTAAACATTTAGTAAACTACAGGCACTGGAAGATCAAAAACGAATAAACTTAAGGATTTCTGTTCAAGAATTATCTTCTGGCTAGACCTTATTAAAACTGAATGATTCAGGCATGTTCAAAATCGGTTAGAGAAAGATTCCATTTATCTGGTCATTTCCTGGAGATAGCCATATCTCTGGAGAGGACAGATGAAAAACTCTGTAGGTGCTCCCAATAGCCTGTATTTACTCTCATCCCAATTTTATCCTACTTACTTACTCCTCACCTACCAGATCATCACAGAGTAGAAGCAATAGATGGAACCTATTTGGCTTCACAGTTGTATGAACAAAAACGCTGAAATCATGGCATGAGACAGAAACCAGATAACATGGGGACTCCGACCAAAACGATTTGGAGAAATATAGGAAAAAAAAGAATTCCTAATTACAAACTCTTCCAGACTTCACCATTAATCCTTAAAGATTTGGAACACTGTAAAGGTGAAAGTGAAAGGAAAAAATCTCAATGTGACTGTAGTAATGGATGCAGTAATTTTGAGTGATCAATGAGGAATTTCACATTATCTGTTTACAACATTTAAAAAAATCAATCAGTTTAAAATTTGTTTTAATTGTGAACATATGCCATTCAAATTCTCCCTCCTCCATTATATCTTTCTTTTCTTCTTTTGTGTTCATTGCAGTAGATTTGAAATAAGATCTTTCTGGAATTTCTCTACTTTGAGATATGACATTATTAGTGATTCATTATTAGTGAGTTTATTGGGGAAAGAAGATATTTCCTGGGAGTGCAACTGTCTAGGCTCACCTTTCATGCCTACAAGACAATTAATTCACCTATATCACATTTGAATTATTTCTTTTAAGACTTCCTCTCCAAATCTTAACCCTTTCACTATAATGCATTTCCGTTTCTCTTGATGATTTTGATATATATTTGATCTTTTCAAGCTTTTTTAACATGTGTCTATGAATGATTTTTCTTTCAATTTGCACTTTGTGGATTTCTGTAAATATGTATTGTTTAAATGCTTGGATATTATCTCTCTCTTTTTTAAAAAGATTTATTCATTTATTTGAAAGTCAGAGTTACACAGAGAGGGGAGAGGCAAAGAGAGAGAGAGAGGTCTTCCATCCTCTGGTTCACTCCCCAATTGGCCACAACAGCTGGAGCTGTGCTGATCCGAAGCCAGGAGCCAGGAGTTTCTTCTGGGTCTCCCACATGGGTGTAGGGGCCCAAAGACTTGGGCATTTTCTTTTCTTTTTTTTCTTTTTTAATTTGACAGGCAGAGTTAGACAGTGAGAAAGACAGACAAAGAGAAAGATCTTCCTTCCATTGGTTCACCCCCCAAATGGCCGCTGCGGCTGGTGCGCTGGGCTGATCTGAAGCCACTGGGACTAGAACCTGGCTGACACTTTGATTTTAGGCCCTTAAGACTCATTCTGGACTTTTGAGCACCAGAACTGTAAGATCATCACTTTGTAGTTTTTAAGGTACTAAGGCTGTGGTGAATTGTCAGTGCAGCCGTGAGAAAGCAGTATATGAAATTTTTTAATGTTTATTTCTAAACATACTTATTTAAAAGTATTTGACTGATATTCAAAAGCATCAATCACCAATGAATCAACTTATATTATGTGTATTCCCTGTTGTCTGGTTAATGGTTTGATTCCAATGCTTTCCCAGGCTATAGCAGAAAGCTGGATTGGAAGTAGAGCAGTCTGGACTTGAACCAGCGTCATATGGGATACCAACACTGCAGGTGGAGGCTTTACCCACTACACCACAGCACCACTCCATGGCTTTGTTGTAGTTTTTGTAAGGCTCTCTCTACTTGTGTTTTACCCTCACTGTAATTCTCTAAGCAGAAGGTGAGGATCACGATTCCTCCTCTACTGTCTACATGACTTAGTAATGTTTCACTATCCATGGAAGACTTCACTCTAGCTTTCATTCATTTTCTGCTGCTTTCTTTGCCTTTTAATTTGGTATGGCTGAAGAATTCAGCAATATGTTGGGTTCATAATCCTACATCTTCATTCTCTATTGGTTTTTTATAGATTTATTTATTCTCGTGGAAGGCATTATTACAGGGAGAGAGAAAAAGAGAGAGAGAGAGAGAGGGATCTTCCATCAACTTGTTCACTCCCCAAATGACAGCAACAGCAAGGGCTGGGCCAGGCCAAAACCAGGACCTTGGAATTCCACTTATCTCACACATGGGTGTCAGGAACCCAAATGTTTGGACCATCTTCCACTGCTTTCCCAGGAACATTAGCAAGGAGTTGTATTGGAAGTGGAGCAACCTAGCAGGTGGCAGTTTTACCTGCTGCAACCCAAGGCTTTCTCTCTTGGATTTTGACAACCCAAGCTCTACAGCCCAGGTGGTATTGAGAGGTGTTGGGCTAATAGGCAGTTAGGTAAAGTCCCCGTTGGAATGGAAAAAGGGGACAAGTTTCCTTCAAATAAAAAATAAGAAAAATGAAATGCTTATTGTCTCTGGGGGATGGCCTCTAGCTGCACATACCTGGTAGAGGTAGCCCAGTGATGCCTCTCTGACTCTGGTGACAAGCAATGAGACCCACTGCTTGCTCATTGGACAATAATTTCTACCCCTTGCTCCATGATTGGTTGTTATCCCTACCTATCCTTGTCTTGCTGAGTGCCTCCTTGAATGGCTATTAATCTCTTTCCACATAGGTCAATCAAAATTATGTATTCTCATGGCCGTTTCTGCCCTACTGACTGGACATCATTTGAGGGTGACACATCCTTTTTGGTGCCTCTTGATGGATAAGAAGCCTGTGCTTGCAGCTTTGGAGGGATTCCTCCTGTAGAAGCTCACTCCTGACTCTGCATCAGGAAGCTCCCTGCTTTCAATGAAGGCTTTGCTTCTTCTCACTCTTGAGTGACACTGTCCTCTAGCCTTAACGGTCTCAAACTCTGATTTTCTCTCCCTAAGTCAATGAGATTTCCAGAGATTCTGCTGACTTCTCTGCCTATCAGATGAAATTGTATGCCTTATTTTTCAATAACTTCTTCTCTGCCAAGATTCCCCAAACGTTTCAAGGGCCTGAACTTTATAGACATAATTCAGTTGAATCATTCTAATGTTATGCGTTAGAACAGACGGGGACCTGGAAGCCCAGAAACATATCCAACCTGCTGAAACGGCCCAGGCTGAATTGGACAGAGCCGCCTCTCTGGTCTGCACTGATACTTTACTTGCAGGAATGCTTTCAATTGTTATCTAAAAACAGAGGGAATTTGTTGACAAAAAATGTAAATAGAAGCTACATTTATATGGGTGCTAATTATTTTTTACTTCTTCAAACATTAATGTGTTTTGTTCTTTGAGAAAAGTAGGAGATAAAATGTTTTTGAATTTTAAATAGCAAGCCTATTTATTAAAATTATGAATTTAGAACCTGTAATAAATAATTTTTTGTAGATCAGAGGACCTTACTAATGTGTGCTTTGTTCTTTTTCAGCAGGCAATTTTTTAAAGAAAACTTTTTAATACAAATGACATAAATTTATAGAATATCATTGTTAGATGCTGACATAACTCAAACGACAGCTACCATGGAAATTTTTTATAATGGTGCTTGCCATAATTGATGATCACTGCATTTTTGTACCATCTCTTGACATCTCATTTTTAAACAATTTTTTTTCTTATGGTGATCGGTAAATAAATCTTCTATACTGGCTTCTATTGGTTCTTGTCTTAGGTATAGAGTAGGTTTTGAAAAATGGATATATTGGGGAAGTGCCTCCACAATGAGGAACTTAAAAACAAGCAAAGTGTATTAAAAGGTTAAGATAAGTTCCAGAATAATAGGGTGATAATTTTAGCCAGGAAAAAAAATAATAGCAAATCAGTAGGGGAGATGATAATGCTATGCTGTCATAGCTAAGATTGCAAGGCAAGGAGCAAACAAATAGTTCTGTGCAGACACTTCAAAGAGAACTAAACAATAATGCAGGTCTTTGTTTAATGGAATTTAAGAGTAACTGGTAGTTAAGTTTTGTGACTTCATATAGCCTCAAACTTTTTCATTAAAATTCTAACAAGGAACTAAGATGAATACATTAAATAACCTTGATAACTCTAGTAGCATATTAGACACTGGCATTGATTTGGACAAAATAATACTGGGAACAGAATTTTAGATAATGTCAGGAAAGTGACTCAAAAGTTGAAGCTATTTACTAGCCAATATTTATTCAACCCAAACACTTAATCCATATGCATTATATTTACTAAAACAAAAATGACCAAATGAAACTAATACACCAAAAACTCTGATCCTGTAAAGTCAATGGACATTTTAAAATCCTGGATTTTCTGGGCTAACTGCTTTTAGCCATGGTTGGCAATTTGTCTTACAAATCTTTGCTCCCTTTCTCCTGGCACCACTTATTCCTGGTATTTCTCCTACAGATCAGACCCCATATTCTGTTTCTACTCTTCCTATTTCTGCATGCTTCTTAGAATTATATCCTAGCCCACCTTCTCTGCTCATTTTATAATATTTCTGTGGCAATTTCTCTCTGTTCTACTTTTTAGATGTTTTAGATACTTAGATTTATTTCATAAGCCATTATCCTCTTGAAATAATTTTTAAAAATAGTTTTATTCATATTCATTTTATTTCAATTGCCAAGTGGCAGAGAGAGAAGGAGAGAGCTAGAGAGATAGTGCTCTTCCATCAGTAGATTCACTCCCCAAAGAGGCCACAGCTTATCTAGGTCTCCTACGTGAGAGGCAGGGACTCAAGCACTGGAGCTATCACTGGGTGCCTCCCAGACTGCAATTAGCAGGAAGGTGGAATCTGGAGCAGAGATAGGATTTGAACTCATGCATTCTGACATGGGATTTCAGAACCCCTATGAGTGTCTTCAGCACTGTACCAACCAGCAATAATTTAGAGTCCACAGGATTTGGATACAGTTGATTGAATTACTACATAAGTGGCATAAGTCGCTTCATCTTTGAAAGCTTCTTTCTCTTCCTGCAGAAGAAAGCCTGGTCTGCATTTTGTCACATTATAAGACAAGAACCAGACCATGGGTATATGTAAGTAGGATCACTACACACCTGACTGAGAGACTTTTCTTTCTCCCTACTCCCCTCTGAGGAAAGGTCAAAACCAATACATTTTGCTTCTATCTTTTCACCTCACTTTTACCCTGGATGAAAGCAGAAATAATACTGTCACACATTTGTCTGAGTTTTCCTTGGTCTATCAGCTGTGTTATAAACTGTGACAGAGTCACCACAGAATCCTTTAGGCTCTGCCACAAACCACATTTAACAGACCTGCACTGCCAGCATAATCCTATCTATTAATAAAATATCACTTTGTATAATAATGTTTACTTTTTGTTTGCTTATTTTACCATAAAAATGTAAATGAGTATATCTGAGATAAGGCAGAATTCAGGTATTTAAATGTACCTCAAACAAGTACCACCACGTTATATTAGCAGTCCTAAGACAATACATTTTTTTAAAAGATTTATTTATTTATTTATTTGAGGGCAGAGTTACAGAGAGAGAGAGAGCGAGCGAGTGAGAGATCTTCCTTTTGTTGGTACACTCCCCAGATGATCACTCCTCAAATGGATGAAGCCAGGATCCAGGAGTTTCATCAGGTTCTCCCATGAAGGCAGCAGGGGAGCAAGCCCTTGAGCCATATGTCACTGCTTTCCCAGGCACATTAGCTGCAAACTGAATTGGAAGTGGAATAGCTGGGACTGGATCCGGCTCTAATAGGGGATACCAGCACTGTAGGCTGAGACTTAACCCATGTACCACAATACTGACCCTTAAAACAATTAATAATGGCACTTATCTTAAAGGTTGATTTTCACAATTAAATGTCACATATCAGATAAAATACGCTGTATATACTATGTTATTACAATTTACCAACCTGAGTTGTTTGCTCATTTATGAGTGCATTTGTCTTTTCATATTTCATTCAATTAGTGGAAAATATACAAAGAAAATTGAATTTGTGACACTCTAACATTCAAATGTCCAAAAGATACAGTAATCTAGCCAAGAATATTGATGAAGACTAGTAAGAAGTAGAGAATTCCCAAAGACAGTAACATGCTAGCAGTGAAATGAAGAAAGCATTCAAACAAGTGCAATAATATAACTCACATGAACTGACAGACTAGTACAGTGAGTTAGATTAGGGAGATCCACAAACTACAAAGTGGCTTTTGCAAAATGTCGTTGATGACCAAAGCAAGGCAGAACATTTAATTGCATGAAGAGATATATTAAATATAGATTAAGTAGATATGAGAAAATAATAAATTTATCAGAAGAATAAGCATGATTTCTATCCAAAATCATGGAAGAGAATGGAGTGATAGAGAATGGGAACCATGGACACAAAATTGTTGATTGGATGTGTTTGTTTAAGTTTTCAGAAAGTAGTTTGGTAGCAGGAAACCTGGCAAATAGAAAACTGCTTATTCCAATGGCCTCTACTGACCTCTAAGGCAAATTCATTCTCAACGATATACCAGCACTAAAAAGGGGACCATTATTTTGATGCAGTGAACAAAGATGGATGTAACTGCATCACCTACCATTCCCTTAGCTCTCACTTTCTCAATGCCAGATATTTTTAATGATATTTTGATAGTTTGATGTGTATATTCCTTGTGCTTCACAATGTCAGAGACAAATGCTTAAGCACAACTTTACTTTTATGAAGGTTCCATCCTTGATTGTTTATGCAAATAAAAGAGTTCACCCATTCCGATGGGTCTCAAAGTCACCCTAAGAAGCTATCTCACTGCATAATTGGTAAAGGTGTTCATTGGCTTGGCTCTCTGCATAGTGATACGTCAGAAACAGGGCCTTATTTCTTACCAATTTAACTGCTCTAACATTCATTTGCTGGGAAGTGATGCCTTATTAAAACATATTGCACCTACTATTTAGCATTCTCTAAGATAAAACATTCAAATAGCAATAATAGCTAAAACATTCTGGTAGTCTGATTGGTAGTGTTATAATTTTCTCTTGCCATAATACTGTTCTTAGACAATTTTCAATTTGTTCTTTACCTCAAAAGCGAAAATCTCTTTCCCCCAACCCCTACATAACAGATTCTGTATATATAGCCCTTGTAAACCTCCTGAAAACTTCCAATCCTCTACTGTCACAGCTTCCACCTTAGTTAATATACAAATGTCTCACCTGGCCTGAATCAATTCTTTCCAGTCCCCTCTGTGTTTCTCTTCATTTTGTTACACCAAATTGAGAGTGAATTTTTTAGAGATGTATTTATTTATTTGAAAGTCAGAGTTACACAGAGACAGGAGAGGCAGAGAGAGAAATCTTCCATCCGATGGTTCATTCCCCAATTGGCTTCAATGGCCGGAGTTGCGCCATCTGAAGCCAGGAGCCAGGAGCTTCTTCCGGGTCTCCCATGCGGGTGCAGGGGCCCAAGGACTTTTGCCATCTTCTATTGCTTTCCCAGGCCATAGCAGAAAGCTGGATGGAAGTGGAGCAGTCAGAACTTGAAATGGTGCCCATATGGGATACTGGCACTGCAGGTGATGGCTTTACCCACTATGCCACAGTGCCAGCCCTGAAAATGAATTTTTAGAATGCAATATCTTCGTGTCATCACTCTCCTAAATTTTCATATTGGCTTTACTATAAATTCAAATTTATGTAAAAGCCATTATTTATTTATTCATGGTGAACAAATTTTTTTTTAATTTTTATAATGTGTAAATATTTTAAAATCTTATTTTAGTTATACAACTTTCGTGTATTTCACATGTACAGCTCTAAGAGCACAGTGATACTTCCACCCCAAACCTATCCTCCGGTCCATGCTTCAAACCTTCTTCATCTTTCCTCTCTCATTCCCACTCTTAAGTTTTACAAAGATCTATTTTCAGTTTACTTATATTTGTATAGTTAACTGTACACTAAATAAAAGAGTTCAACAAATATCATGAAAAAAAAAAGAAACAGAAAAACCCTGTTCATCAATGGAGGAGATAAGGGCTATAAATAATCATTGAATCTCAAAATGTCCATTTCCTCCAATATATTATGTTTCAGATACTCAATTATTTACATCAATCCGGGAAAATATATATCTGTCTTATTGTGACTGGCTTATTTCACTAAGTATACTAGTTTCCAGTTGCACCCATCTTGATACAAAAGACAAGGTTTCATTTTTTTCTTACAGCTGAGTAGTAATATTAGTGTATATATACCATAATTTCTTTATCCATTCAACAGCTGATGAACATCTGGGTTTATTCCACATCTTATTATCATGAATTGTTCTGCAATGAGCATGGGTGTATAGATAACTCTTTCATATACTGATTTCTTTTGGTTTGGATAAATTCCCAGGAATGGGGTGGCTAGATCATATGGTAGGTCTATATTCACATTTTGGAAGTATCTCCATACTGTCTTCCAAAGTAGCTGTGCCAGTTTACATCCCCACCAAAAGATCAGAGTACCCTTTTCCCCACATCCTCAACAGTATTTGCTGTTTGTTGATTTCTGTATGAGAGCATTCTAACTAGAGTGATGTGAATACTCATGAGTATCTTTTTCATCCTTTCACTTTCAGTCTACATTTATCTTTGTTGGTGAGATATGTTTCTTATAGGAAGAAAATAGCTGGGCATTGGTTTTTAATTCAGCCAGCTAGTCCTTAGATTTTAACTGGAGAGTTGGGGCCATTTACATTCAAGGTAACTATTGATAAGTAACAACCTGATCCTATCATTTTTCCATAAATATCTCTATCATTTACTTTGGATTTCTTTTGTATTTTGACTGGGGGATTTTTTGCCTACACATTCTTTCAAAATGATGACTACCTGTGTTTCTGTGTGTTGCACATCCTTAAGCATCTTTTGTAAGCTGGACAAGTAGAGACAAATTCTTTCAATTTATGTTTGTTATGGAAGGTCTTTATTTCACTTTCATTAATAAATGAGAACTTTGCAGAGTTGACTGTTTCTTTTAAGATTTAGGCTATCTCTTGCCATTATTTTCTAGCCTATAGGGTTCCTGATGGAAAGTCAGCTGTGAGTCTAATTGGAGATGCTCTGAAATTAATCTGATATTTTACAATCTGTCTTTATGTTTTACTGTGGAAAGTTTGACTGCAATGTGTCCTATTGAAGATCTATACTGATCATTTCTCTTAGGAGTTCTATCTGCTTCCTCTACTTGGTTGTCCCTTTCTTTATTCAAGTTGGGTGGAGTTTTCTGTAATTATTTCTCTAAATAGGCCCTCTAGTTCATTCTGTTTCCACACTTTGAGGAACTCCTAAGACCTGTATGTTGCATCAATTGATAGTATCCCATAACTCTCTGATACTGCTTTTAAGTTTTCTAATTTCTTTTTTTTAATCTAAGATTTACAAAGATTTGTCTCCTAGTTCAATATTCTTTCTTCTGCTTCACCAAATCTGCTATTAAGGCATTTATCTGCATGTTTTATTTTATCTAATGCATTCTTTATTTCTAATATTTCATTTTGATATTTCTTTTAAATCTCAATTATATGGGAAAATTTCTTGCATGTCATTTTTCATAACCTAAGGTTATGAAATCAAACTTCTTTTGTGCTTTTACAAGGGTCTAAAGGATTAAATCTCACTCCCCTCCTCTCTGCCTGTAGTTTCTTTGGAAGAGAGAGGCATTTTAGGTTTTATTCTTCTCTCTTTGGTTTGACATGTGTTAACTCCACTTCTTTGCTGAGAGTGGGGAGGAGAAAGGTCTTCTGTCACTCAGCCTGGGGCAGTGATAATTAAGAGTCTCCTAAATATAGGCTGACAATCTACAGTGGGCTCCTCATACATGATACACTAGCTGCTGGCCCACAGTTTCCCTTGGGCCCTGTCTTGCTACCTCCAGAACACAGGTTTGTTTCAGAGATAGGCCCAGGTATGTGTGTGTTGACTAGTTGTTGGCCTAAGGCATTTGTTAGGTAAAATATTACGCTCCAATTAAATCTAAAATCCAAAGACATATTTGATAAATAACAATTTCATCCATGAGAATTTGGTTCAATTATAACTTGACATAAAGTTTAAAGGAATTATTCTCTTTTGAATCTAGGGATATTGTTGCCTTAAAAATTGCCTTTTAATTTAGCAAAATTGTTTTTTTAAAGATTTATTTTATTTATTTGAAAGAGTTATAGAGAGAGGCAGAGACAGAGAGAGAGGTCTTCTATCCACTGGTTCATTCCCTAAACGGCTGAAACAAATGGAGCTGAGTTCAATCCAAAGTCAGGAGCCTGGACCTTCTTCTGGGTCTCACACATGGGTGCAGGGGCCCAAGCACTTGGCCCAAGCGTTTGGTCAATACTCTGCTAATTTCCCAGGAGCATTAGCAAGGAACTGGATCAGAAGTGGAGCAGTCGGTCCTTGAATTGGTACCCATATTGGATGCAGACACTGCAGGCCAGAGTTTTAATCCACTGCACCACAGAGCTGCACACCCCCAACTTGTTTTATGAGTTGATTTAACAGGTTTCTGATGAGATAGCAATGGATAATTAGGCTGATTATAGCCCCTAAGTTGATTTTGCAGTCTCTGGTTCAGGTCACTGGTTTCTAGCTGTAGTTTTTACAAACAAGAGTAGAATTCAATACAAATGCAGTTTTGACCTTAATTCAGATAAAGGTACTATATAGACATAATATCAGTATCTTAAGTCATCTAGGTCTAATTGCTAAATGTAGATTGGGTAAAAATAAATGAGATAAATTTGCCTTAATGTAAACTTAAGTACTCTTAGCACCCTATATTCTTGCAAAAATTTTGATTTTGTTAACAAATATATTTTCATAAACTATATGTATATGAGAAATAATTCAAGAGTGTTTGAAAGCTACTAATGTTAAGTTATGGAAATGTCTTGACTTGAAATTTTTAAAGGATTATTTCAGTGTAAATCAAGGAAATTAGCAGATGGAAAATGGTCATAGGTACAAAAAATGTTTTCTTGGTATGGAAGGCTAAGAAGGAAAGGAACTTTTTTGAATAAAGAAAGGACATGGTTTGTAAGAATTAATTTATTCCAATGGGGTGTAAAGTCACTCCCTGAAGTGCTGGCATCCCATATGGGCGCTGGTTCAAGTCCCAGCTCCTCCACTTTCAGTCCAGCTCTTTGTTATGGCCTAGGAAAACAGTGGAGCATGGGCCAAGTTCTTGGGCCCTGGCACCCTCATGGGAGACCAGGAAGAAGCTCCTGGTTCTTGGCTTCAGATCGGTGCAGCTCTGGGCATTGCAACCATTTGGGGATTGAATCATTGGATGGAAGAATTCTCTCTCTCTCTCTGCCTCTGTCCCTCTGTAATTTTGACTTTCAAAAAAATAAATAAATCTTTAAAAAATACTTATGACAATGGTTAGTTTACTCTTGACTGGAATGGAAAAGATAGAAATATTTAAGTAAGTCGCAGAAGATGTAAGGAAGTCACAGAAGGTTACAAAATAAATTTTTGTGTACAAGGCGATTATTTTTCTTTGACATAGAATCTGATTCTGTGTTAAATCAATGTTTTTGCAATGTTAGTAAATATTTTGAAATAGTCTTAAAAGTCTGTTTAAAAACTGTAGAATCTCCTTTATAGTTTTTGTTTAATTGGTGACTCTGCCAGTTTCCTAGCCAGCTCCACTAAGATCTCATCTCTTCCCTGATTCTGACATTGTTAAAAGTGTTCCAAGTTATGAGATTATTCCATAGGCTAACTCTTATATTCAAGGTTTTTATTTCTCATTTTGGTTACCAATGAGTCATTGATTTTGTATCCTAATGACATAATCTTTGTGTTTTCTGTCTCTTCTTAAGTCCTGATTATTTAAAAACAGCTCAGTGTTTTTTTTTTTTTCTAAAAGAGTTATGGTTTGTTTGAATATATACATCTGTTCTAAAGCATTTGAGTGATCACCTTGTAACAATGCTCAAATCTGGTCTATATCATGTCATGATGTCAAGGGATCCTACTTCTACCAGATATTTTAAGCTTTCCTGGCATCTCAGACAGGATCTCAAAAAAAAAAAAAAAAAAAAAACAAAGTTCCTAAGGTACTGTCAAGGCATAAAGTAGTGCTAAATTTTAAGTTATGATAATATAATATGCTGCTGATACAAATGTCCAAAAATTACAAAAGTGTAATTGTCCTGTTGTGTAAAAGATCCAGAGGCTTAAAATGGATAGACGTTCTTTATTTTTATTTTATTTTAATTTAGTTTAATTTATTCTATTTTAATTTTATTCATTTACTTGAAAGTCAGAATTACACAGAGAGAGAACAAGAGCTATTGAGAGAGTCTTCCATATGGTGGTTCACTCCCCAGTTGGCTGCAATGGCTGGAGCTGTGCCAACACGAAGCCAGAATCCAGGAGCATCTTCCGGGTCCCCCATGTGGTTTAGGGGCCCAAGGACTTGGTCCTGGGATAGATGTTCTCTAAAATTCTATAGGTGCTTTCTTTTATTTTTATTTTTGTTTTTTTTGACAGCCAGAGTTAGACAGTGAGAGAGAGAGACAGAAAGATCTTCCTTTTCTGTTGCTTCACCCCCGAAATGGCCACTGCGGCCAGCACACTGCACCAATCCAAAGCCAGGAGCCAGGTGCTTCTCCTGGTCTCCCATGGGGTGCAGGGCCCAAGGACCTGGGCCATCCTCCACTGCACTCCCGGGCCACAGCAGAGAGCTGGCCTGGAAGAGGGGCAACCGGGACAGAATCTGGCACCCCAACCGGGACTAGAACCCAGGGTGCTGGTGCCGCAGGCAGAGGATTAGCCTAGTGAGCCACAGTGCCAGCCTATAGGTGCTTTCTAAAATATTGTATGGAGTAAGCAAGTGCATCCTTTTTTTTTTTTGATTAATGAGTTTATGATTTTAAATATAGCTATGTAAACTCTTTTGTCATCCACAGTTTGTGTGGGTGAGACATAAGCACTAAACTCCTCAAAACATTAAAAATCAGATTTACTGCTCATGGAAACTAAACCATTGTTGGCTCTGTGTTTAAATGTGTCCTTTTTTAGGTGACAAATTTTTTACCAGTGACTTCTGTTGTATTCAGTACTTTGGGATTGCTCTGCATACAGAAATAGCCAAAGTTTAATAGGTTCCAACTGAGAAAAAGTATGGTCAATTTGGGTCAGTAAGAGCAGGAAGTGATTCAGATCAATTTAAAAAAATTAAATGGCAATTAAAAAAAGAGATTTTAAGGAGCTATTACTGAAACTGCTTTATTTTTCTTTCCTTTAATGTATGTTATATTTTATACATCCTAACATATTGTATGTCTGTGAAAAATTTATTAAGAACTCTTTTAATTTGCTAATAGAAAAACGATTGCTAATATAAATTGAAATTGCTAAATTAACCCCAAATATATTTTTGGTTCACAGATCCTAGATAAAGCTCTGTGTCAAATGTTTTCAGTTTTTTTTTTGGGAGAAATAAGATAAAAATGTCATTGATATGTTTGTGCTTGGGTTAGCTGATCAAACCAATTCCATCTGTTAGATCTTAAATAAATGTTTCCAAATTCTTAAAATTTACTGAAGGCATTGGACCCTTTGGTAAATGTTTTCCTAAGTTGGTTTATCAGACAGTTGAAATTGTTTGCTAATTTTTCACTTGATATTAAGATATTGACCGTAAGTAATCTGGGAAGACTGACTTGTTCCCTCATTTCTCTATTCTCTTCAAGATGGAAAGCTGATTATGTTCTGAAGGACTCTCTATGAAGACGTACAGTTTTATCTTTAGATCTTATAAAGGGGATGGCTAACATTTTTCTGAACAATAGCTTGGACACATAGAGCAGACCAAATAGCATAGCCTTAAGGAGAGCTTAAGTTATGATTTCACAGCTGGATTTACTTTGCGATGGCACAATAAACAAGCAAAATCTCCCATTTTCAAACCAAACTAAAGGAGAGATAAAAAGTTTAACTTTAACTAATATCTCAAAAATTTATAGATAAGGTAGTCATAATGTTTGATCTTAAATTCAGGACATAGATCTCCTCAGGGGTTTCATCTTGTCTCACAGAAAGAATATTGTCAGAACATACCTGTGAACACAGATTTCTGTGACCACCAAAGATTTGGGACAGGATTGAGCATCCCTTTGGCTGGCATCCTCTTGAAGGCTTCCTCTGTGTTTTACTGTAACAGAGACCAGGAGGAAGAGGAGTGAGCTAGGCAGTAGGAGAACTGTAAGGAAAGGTGGCAGGCCAACAACTGTAGCTTTACACAGTGATCTGCCATCAAGGGTACCCAGCAGGCCAGTGCACCTCCAATGGCATTGGTTTCCATGTGGAAAACCAGGAGGTTTATGGCCTCTGAAGAACCCTGTCAGATCTATCAGACAAGAGCTGGGTCACTGGGGACGTCACAGCCCTGGAGTTGAAGGACTCCCAGGCCAGAGATGCAAACCTTGTCGGCTATAAGCTGAAAAGCCCTTCACACTGCCTAGTTTCCAAAGTAATCACTGCTGTTGAGGGGACAGCCTAGGGTCAGTAACATTGCAGGCAGAACTGTAAATTTTTTTTTTTTTAGAGATGCCACCTTCCTTCTATTCAGGCCAGCCCTCCTCCCAGGCCAGATAGGTAATGGAAGTCAACAGTGTGCCTTCCCTAAGGGGGGTTCACACTTCCCTTATGCTGTCTCTTCCAGTACCCTATGGCAGGGATCATGCTCTGTTGTGTTTGTTACTTCCACTGCTCTCAAAGTTGCATGTTTGATCCCTTGGATTCATTACACTTGGGTAAAGCCTGCTCCATATGCCACCTGGTCATCCAACCTGGTTCTGGGGAGCCACTGAATCTCTACTTGTCTTAAGGGCCCCAATAATTGACCACAAGAGCCACTCCCTCTGGAAAGCTCACCTGATTGAGACATAGGAATCTGGCCCTGACTACAAACAGGAGGCTGCTCAGTCTATGAATACTGGAAGCTTGAGGCATCTATAACTGTCACTCCAGCTGTGAACCTGGAGGCCAAATGGTCAACGCATGGCAAAAGCCTGGAAAACTTAACCTGGGAACTGGGGTCACGATGTCACCTTATTCCACGGAGGTTGACAATGATGTTGATTTTACTACTGCTTCAGCCAAGATTGCCCCAAATAACTGGAGCTGGCCACAGAGTTGCTCTAGCCCTGATCTATATAGGATTAATATGTCTATTAGGAGGAATATTTTTTCTTGTAGTAATGTGTGTTTTGCTAAATTCCAGGGTGCATGGTCAGGTTATTCTCCAGGGCTCATGGATTACTCCCTCACGGCCTGATAATCTTATTGCTTTAGCCACCTGGTCTCAATGTCAATGGTCTGTTGGCCCCTCACTTTCTTTTTATCTTTTTCTTTTTTTTTTTTTTGACAGGCAGAGTGGACAGTGAGACAGAGAGAGAGACAGAGAGAAAGGTCTTCCTTTGCCATTGGTTCACCCTCCAATGGCCACCGTGGCCAGAGCGCTGTGGTTGGCGCACCATGCTGATCCGAAGCCAGGAGCCAGGTGCGGGTACAGGGCCCAAGAGCTGGTCTCCCATGTGGGTGCAGGGCCCAAGTACTTGGGCCATCCTCCTCTACACTCCTGGGCCACAGCACTGAGCTGGCCTGCAAGAGGGGCAACCGGGACAGAATCCAGTGCCCCAACTGGGACTAGAACCCGGTGTGCCAGCGCCGCAGGTAGAGGATTAGCCTATTGAACCATGGCGTTGGCACTTTCTTTTTTTTTAAGATTTATTTATTTGAAAGGCAGAGTTACAGGGAGACAAAGGAAGAGAGAGAGAGAGAGAGAGAGAGAGAGAGAGAGAGAGAGGTCTTCCATCTACTGGTTCAATCCCCAGATGGCCACAACAGCCAGAGCAGTACTGATCCGAAGCCAAGAGCCAGGAGATTCTTCCAAGACTCCCACATGGGTGCAGGGCCATTTTCTGTGATTTTCAAGTGCTTGGGCTATTTTCTGCAGCTTTCTCAGGCCATAGACGAGATCCAGGACATGAAATGGTGCCCATGTGGGATGCTGGCATCACAGGCAGCTGCCTTTCCCGCTACACTGCATGCAAGCCCGGAATAGCTTTTCTATTACTTTCAGAACCGTTGTGAATGAAATGGTTTTCAGACAGGAACAGCCTTGCAGTGGATCTCTCATTGAATTCAGAACAATGTGTGAAATGTTGAATGATGGTTTCTCAAAATGCACAGGTAGAAAACATTGCCATTAGCTAGAGAGATGAATAAGATAGGCAAAGCATTTAAATATTTAGGTAAGATACATTTAATATATCAGCAACATCCTCACTTGTTAATTACTTCAAGTACATTGGTTTCTGTATTTACAAACATCTATAAATTATCTTCAATTTATAGATGATCAAAGTGATGCCTCAGCAAACATAATCAAATATAAGTGAAGAAATTTTTCCTGGTCTGTCTGATTTCAAAGCCCACTATTGCAAAAATGGAAATCACTTTGTTCTCCAACATAAGTTCCAGAGAGTATGCACTGGGGATACTTCGGTGCAATGCAAGATGAGGTAGTTTTTTGTTTTGTTTTGTTTCAATTAAGAAAACAAATACTGTTACGTTTCCCATTATCTGAGTGCAATTCACTATTCCCATTTCTAATCATTGCTTTAGTGCAGGCAATTTTCTCTACATGTATGTAGGCAAAAAATAAAATACAAAGTTCTCAGTGTTGGGAACAGGGAAAAGAAGATTTTGATATTGTGTAGTTGGGCAAAATCCACTGAATGGCTGTATCTCTTAGTGCAGAAAAATGAGAGCTCTTTCTCACTAGGGAAGGGCTGCAAACACAAATTCCCACAATATCTCCATGCAACCTTACAGATGCAAAATTCACCTGATTCCCTCCATTAATGTTTGCTCTTCCAATAGGACTAAAATCCAAAACACTCTCAACACCAGATTCTCTGGAGGCTTTGGGACAACAGAAATTTTATTCTTTGCTTATGAGTATGGAAAATAGTTGTCACTTTGGAAAACTGCTTGGCTGTTTCTTACAAAGCTAAACATAATCACACTGTATAATCCAGCAAACCTGTTCCTAGGTATTTACTCAAATGTGTTCAAAATATCTCAACAAAGAAATCTGCACATACATATTTATAGCAGTTTTATTTATAATTGTCAAAAATTGGCACCAACCGAGAAGTCCTTTGATGGGTGCATTGCTACACATTCTATAATATATCCACACAATGGGATATTTTTTAGTGATAAAAAGAAATGAGCTGTCAAAGCATGAAACGACAAGGAGGACCACTAAGGCACACTGCTAAATGAACTAAACCAATAGAAAAAAATGCACATACCATATGATTCCAACTATATCACACCTGGAAAACACAAATGTATAGACAGTGGGAATATAAGTCTTTGGAAGTTTTGAGGGTAAGTGTTGAAGGGATGAACAGATACAGCACAGGGGAATTTTATGGCAGTGAAACTATTATTTCTGATACAATAATGACAGATACCTGAAATTATAAATTTTTCAAAACCCATAGAACTTAAGGATTACTTTCATGTAAACTGTGAATGTAAGTTAATGATGATATATCAATATTATTTCATGGATTGTAACTAATATGCTCTACATGTGCAATATGTTAATGATAGGGGAAATTGGGAGTAAGTCGAGGCAGCAGAACTTCTGCACTTTGGTTTAATTTTTTGCTAACCTAAAAATGTCTTTTTTTTTTTTGACAGGCAGAGTGGACAGTGAGAGAGAGAGACAGAGAGAAAGGTCTTCCTTTACCATTGGTTCACCCTCCAATGGCCACTACGGCCAGCGAGCTCTGGCCGGCGCACTGTGCTGATCCAAAGGCAGGAGCCAGGTGCTTCTCCTGGTCTCCCATGGGGTGCAGGGCCCAAGCACCTGGGCCATCCTCCACTGCACTCCCGGGCCACAGCAGAGAGCTGGCCTGGAAGAGGGGCAACTAGGACAGAATCAGGCGCCCTGACTGGGACTAGAACCCGGATTAGCCTATTGAGACACGGCGTCAGCCAAATTGTCTTAATAACAAATAAAGTCTCATATTTCAAAATCTACAAAAAGATGAAAGGTTGTTCTCTGATTATAACTATGATGAGTCCCAGTGCTCTCTGGCTGCTGAGTGCAACTGTACAGGATAGAGAGACCTCCCTGACAACATCCTCCTGTTACCTAAGCACGATTCTTTATAGAGTCTGCTTTTTGCTTAAACTTCAAGTTAAAGCATTTTCCCTTTCCCCATTACAGACACATGATCTGTATAGAGATATACATAACAAATCCAAGTTTACCACGATGTTAAGACTTATTTAATAACGCTTTATAACTTGTTATGTGTTGAAATGGGCAAAAATTTAAACATCTGTCCCCCTTAGATTTGCTTTGTTCCTGCTCTTAATGAATTTGAGAAACACATTTTTCTTCAAACCCTTCAGAGAATAGAGATTAGCACTTTCATACTGTGTCCGCCCATGATGTCAGCATTGTTTCTCATGGTTTCTGATCATGTTAAAATTAAGATAAGAAATAATTTCCTAAACTAAGGACTGTGAATGATCAAAATTTGAAGTCTTATATTAATACTTTGTTTTTTCAGCTTCTGGGTTAATGATGAGAAGAATGAGTTTTACTAAGCATACCTGTATCTGTGGGGCTTGCTTTGTGGTGTCCCTTGTTGGGTGTCTACTTGGTACACTCACATCCCATATTGGAGAGACAGTTCATGTTCAAGCTACTCCCTTTCTAATGTGGCTTCCTGCTAGTGCATCCTGACCTTCATCGTGATGGACTAAAATTGGGTTCCTGTCTGGGGGACTTAGATCAAGTTCTGGGCTCCCGGCTTTGGCCTGGTCCAGCCCTAGCTCTTGCAGACATCTGGAGGAATGAATCAGCAGATGGAAGACCCCCATTCCTGCCTCTGTTGCTTTGCCTTTCAAATTGATGAGAATAAACAAGAAAACATTTACAAATAAAATAAATTGTTTATCTGATGTTTTAAAATTTAAGCTTGCTGAGATATAAAGAGCAGTACTATAACTGTTATTCAAATACGTTTCAAATGTTCCGTAGAAGAATCACGTCTTGTCTCTATTCCCACCACTGAGAGGGTCTCCTCAGCTAATCCCTGGCTACAGGGAAAGGAGAAGCATAAGTATAATCCTTCCAACTTGGAGTTAAACAGGATCTTGATATCTCCAATTTTAAACAGCGTTCTTTGTTGTTGTTTATTTATTTGTTTTTGTGGATTCCTTCCTTTTAGTAAAATCTCAGTTTTCATATTTAGTCCTTTTTTTCCCCCAACAGATAGAAAGTGAGGTTTATATGGCATCTGGCAGTGGAGGGAGACAAAGACCATAAATCGTTGCAATATCCACTGTGATATTTAGGTCTTTGGTCAGAAAATGGCTGACATGGTCTTCCTTTGGGACTGGTGATCACTGAGTTGTAGCTCATCTCATCTCATAATTTGCAATGTTGCTTTAACCCTGACCACTGGATTCCCTAGTAGTCACAATTGTATTTTGATTTTCTTACAAGGAAATCTCTGATGGCACTTCAATGTACAGTGCTGTCACAAGTTCTCAGGGATTTCTGTATCCTATCCATGGTTTATAGGGTCTTTTAATAGGCTGGAATTACCTACTCAGTTACGCCCATCCATCCATTGCCCTTCACCATTGTGGCACAATTATAGCCACCTCAAGGTATGTTCTGCCTTGACGAGGTATCCAGAAACGATAGCACAGTCACAAAACAAACACATAGAGCAATGTGCTTACCCTACCTCCCATCCTACAGTCATTGAGGTTCCTGCACATCTTCTGGGATTCCCCAGTGAGGAAGACAGGATACGTTTGCAGCCCATTGCTCCCCACAAACCTGCTTCTCTTCTTCCCAGGCCTGAAAGAATAATCTCTCCTGATCTGATGCTGGGTCCTAGCTTACTCCTTCTCTAGGTAAAGTGAATCTTTCACCCAACTTCATGACCTCATAGCAGATGGACATCAGGAAAGTGATGAAGAGGACAGACTTTTGAGTCAGTTTATAGGTTTGAATTGCAGCTGTAGCCATGATTAGTTGTATGACTCTGGCCAGTTATGTAATTGTGCCTCAGTTTTCTTTTCTATAAAAGAGATTACTATAGGACCTACTTCATAGAAATATTGAAGATGAAATGAGTTAATATAAACTACCATAAAATAGAATTAGACCTTATATGTAAGAAATGAATATATTTTATCATTTATAATGTAAGTTTTATATAAATTGACTTGATGAGAACATTTACATATTTATATCTCTTTTACTGACTTCTCAAAGTGCATGGCTTTCTCTTATGCTTTTGTAAAAATGTTATTTAAGGTACACAAATTTCAAATGTACAGCTTTAGGAACCTAGTCACTTCACACCCTACCTTCCCTCCCTCCTGCTCATGCCCCTACCCTTCTTCCACCTTTGCCTCCCATTCCCACTCTTTAATTTTTACAAAGGTTTATTTAACCAGAATTTCAACCTTGGCCATCTTAATCTAATACAATGTATCATTTAAGCTTCCTTAATCTAGGGAAAATATATAACATATCTTGCTTAGCTACATCTGTTTAAAGTTAGAGTGAAAGTATGTTAATCGTTTGCTATGTCCTCTTTTTTTTTGACTATCTAATTCAGGTTTTGGTTTCAGTTTTTTTTTTTTTTAATTTAAAAAGGAAACTGCTGTCAAGCTTATTCTCTAGAAATAACAGCATGATTTCACTCTGATTTTCCAGAATTCTGGCACTAGCTAAATCATACCATTAAGAGAATACCTTTAGGTTTTTTTTTTTTTTTAATTCTTTCTTCTTTCTTTCTCTCATTGGCCCCTCTGTCCATAATTCTGATTGCAAAAAAAAAAAAAAATCTGAAGTCTTTCCCTAAAACAAATTTTCTTTATCATATCCCAGCTCAACCACTACATTGTAGCTTGAGTTACTGCAAATGAGATCCATCTTCAAATGCGCTTCCACTGTATTTTAACAATTTATTAAAATACAGTGCACATAACAAGAAATGCACATGAATGTTTAGATAAATGTTATTTTTTGTCCTCTGATAACCCTCACAAACAACACCCAAATTAAGCTCAAAACATTATTAGTACCCCAAGAATCTTAACTACTCCTTTTCCCCTTCATTTCGTTAACATGAAGCAGAGTATATTGTGTTTTAGATGGTATGATTCAATAAAGCAATATTGATAGCTATATGGCAAATGATTATTTAATCCCCATAATTTTTATATTCTCTGTATGTGTTAATTATCACAGACAAGGGAAAACATGATATTTATCTTTTTGGATCTTGCTTAGTGTGCTGATATCCAGTTGCATGCACTTTGCTACAAATTTCAGGATTTAATTCTTTTATCTCTGAGTAATATTTTATTGCACGTATACACTACATTTTCTTTAAGCAACCAAAAGTTGCAGAACATGTAGCTTCATTCTTTATCTTTGCTGTTGTGAATTGAGCTACTACAAACTTGGGAATACAAGTCATTCCTTCATGTGCTTATTTCATTTCCTTTAGATATATTCCCAGGACCAGGATAGCTGGATAATAAGGTCTATTATATTTATTTTTACTTTTCTGGAGAATCTCCTTATGGTTTTCCATAATGATTGTACAAATTTACATTTGCACCAGTGGTGTATTGGAAACCTTTTCCTCTATATCCTCTCCAGTATTTGTCTATGTTTGTACAAGTATCAGGCATTGATTGTAACATCCCTGTAGTATGTCCTAATCTGCTATTGTGATGCTTCCAGTTTTGTATTTATTGTTTAAGGCCATTTGTAAATTCAGGGACTTTTGTATTTTCATATGAATTTCAGGAATCTTTTTTCTAGGTCTGTGAACCACGTCCTTGATATTTTGATCGGGATCACATTGAAGCCATAAATTGCTTTGGGGATGATGGCATTTTGATGATATACATTTTTTCAATTCATAAACGCGGAAAATTTTTCCTTCTTTTGTCTTCTACTTCTTTCACTAATGCTTTGCATTTTTAAAAAAGATTTATCAATTTATTTAAGAGGCAGAGTTACGGAGGGTGGAGGAGAGAGACCAGACAGTCATTGGCCCATTCCCCAGGTGGCCACAAAGATCAGAGTTAGGCTGATCTGAAGCCAGGAACCAGGCGTTTTCCTCAGACCCATCACATGGGTAGAGAGGTGCAAGCGTGTGGGGCATCTTACCAGGCACATTAGTGAGGAGCTGGATTGGAAGTGGAGCAATCAGACTAGAACTTGTACCATATGGGATGCTATTGCTACAAGCAGTGGCTTCACTGCTAAGCCACAGTGCTGGTCCATGTTCTATATTTTTCATTGTGGAGATTTTTCATATCCTTGGTTAAATCAATCCCAAGGTATTTAGATTTTTTGGTAGATGTTGTGAATGGGACTGACCTTATAAGTTATTTCTCAAGAACAGCATTGTTTAGTGTATAAGAATGCTATTGAGGGGCCAGTCCTGTGGCGTGATGGGTGGGGCCACCACCAGCTGTGCTGGCATCCCATATGGCTTCTGGTTCAAGTCCTATCTGCTCTACTTCCAATCCAGCTCCCTGCTATGATCCTTGAAAAGCAGTGGAAGATGGCCTCTGTGGGAGACCTGGAAGAAGTTCCTGGCTCCTGGCTTTGGAAAGACATAGCTCTAGCTGCAGCCATCTAGGGAGTGAGCCAGCAGATGGAAGATCTATCTCTTTCTTTCTCTGCCTCTGCCTCTCTGTAACTCTGCCTTTCAATAAAATAAATATACATACAGATATTATGTACATACAGATACATATGAGTTACGATAGTATTTTGGTGGAGTCTTCTGGTTCCGCTATATAAAGAATAATGACATCTGCAATTAAGGATAATTTGAGTTCCTCCTTTCTGAATGTAGCCTTTTTTTATTTTTATTGCCTAATTACTCTAGTTGAAACTTCCAAAACTGTACTGAATAATGATTGTGAGGCTGGGCATTTCTGTCTCGTTCCCAAATCTTTGTGGAACTTCTTCCAGCTTTTCCTTATTTACTATAATGCTGACTTTGTGGTTGCTATAAATTGCCTTAATTGTGCTGAGACATGTTCCTTCTATACTCATTTAAAAATTTTTTGTCATGAAAATATGCTGTATTTTATCAAAAACTTTCTCTACATTTATTGAAATAATCTTAGAATTTCTACCCTTCATTTTGTATGATGCATTATGTTTATTAATTTGCATAAGTCAAACCATCCCTGCATCCCTGGGATAGATCCCACTTGGTCCTGATGGATGATATTTTTGATGTCTTCTTGGATATGATTTGCTAATATTTTGTTCCGGACTTTTGCATCTGTATTCATCACAGGTATTGGTCTGTAGTTGTTTTTTTTTTTCTTTATCCTTTGTGTGTATGTATGTGCATGTTTCCGTGGTTTGGAATTAACATAATGACTGCCTCATAGAGTTTGGGAGGTTTTACTCCCTTTAAATTGCTTCAATTTTTAAATTTTTAAAAATTTTGTTAAAGATTTATTTATTTATTTGAAAGTCAGAGTTACACAGAGACAGAAGGAGAGGCAGAGGGAGAGAGAGAGAGGTATTCCATCTGCTGGTTCACTCCCCAATTGGCCACAATGGTCAGAGCTGCGCCGATACGAAGCCAAGAGACAGGAGCTTCTCCCATGTCTCCCACCCAGGTGCAGGTGCCCAAGGAGTTGGGGCATCTTCTACTGTTTCCCCAGGCCATAGCAGAGAGCTAGATAGGAAATGGAGCAGCCAAGACTAGAACCAGTGCTCATATCGGATGCTGGCACTGCAGGCAGCGGCTTTAACCAGGTGATAACAGTGCGGCCCCTAAAGAACTTTTAAGATCAGTCCGGGGCCGTTGCCGCAGCTCAATAGGCTAATCCTCTTCCTTGTGGTGCCGGGACACCAGGTTCTAGTCCCGGTCGGGGCGCTGGATTCTGTCCCAGTTGCTCCTCTTCCAGGCCAGCTCTCTGCTGTGGCCCGGGAGTGCAGTGGAGGATGGCCCAAGTGCTTGAACCCTGCACCCTCATGGGAGACCAGGAGAAGCACTTGGCTCCTGGCTTTGAATCAGCGCGGTGCACTGCCCACAACACGCTGGCCGCAGCGGCCATTGGGGAGTGAACCAACGGCAAAGGAAGACCTTTCTCTCTGTCTCTCTCTCTCACTGTGCACTCTGCCTGTCAAAAAATAAAGTAAAAAAAATTCCAATTCACAATAGCTGCAAAAATAATCAAATACCTTGGAATAAATTTAACCAAGGATTTCAAAGATATCTATGTTGAAAATTATAAAAAATAAAGGAATAGTCCATTAAAAATTTAAAAAACCTTCCATGTTCATGGATTGGAAGAATCAACATCATTAAAATGCTCATACCTCCAAAAAAATTTAAAATTTACAGATCTAGAAAATATTATGCTAAAGTTCATATGAAAACAGAAAAGACCCCAAATACTTAAAGCTATTGTATACAACAAGAACAAATCTGGAGGCATCAGAATACCTGACTTCAAGCCATACTACAGGACAGATAAGGTACCCTGGTCCACTTTTGGTGGGAATGTATACTGATGCAGCCACTGTGGAAGACAGAATGGAGATACCTCAGAAATCTGAATATAGACCTACCATATGATGCAGACATCCAACTCCTGGGAATTTACCCAAACCAATAGAAATCTGTATATTAATGAGTTATCTGTACTCCCATGTTCACTGTAGCAAAATTCACAATAGCTAAGTTATGCAATCAATCTAGATGTCCATTAACTGTTGAATGGAAAAGAAATTATGGTGTATGTACACTATGGAGTAGTATTCAGATATAAAAAATAAAATAAAAAGGAATCCTGTCTTTTGCAACAAGAAGGACACAGCTGGAAACCATTATACTTAGTGAAATAAGCTAGTCCCATAAAAACAGGTATTGTATGGCTCCCTGATCCAAGGTAACTAATAGAGTATTTGAAATGCGATGTAATGGAGTTAAATAGACAATTTGAAATTCAATGATCATTTATAGCCCTATCTCTTCCTTTGAGAAACAATTTGTTTTTTCCTTCTTCATATTGAATTATTTTACTTAAGAGTAGTGTTAGCTATATGATCATTAAGTAAATTGAAGGTAGATCTAAATAAAAATTATGAATGGCATTGCATGAGGGAGAAAGAGGAAGGAATGGAACGTGGGAGGGAGGGATTGTAGGGGGTAAGGTGCCACTAAGTTTCTAAATCTGTATGTATGAAATATATGAAGCTTGTATAATTTAAATAAAATTAAAAATAATAAAATTATTAGTGGCTTCATAATACTTCATAGTAGAGATATATTTTATTTAGTTATCTGGTAAATCACATTTATTTTAACACTTTCATCTGCTAAAAACTACTTACAATAAAACTTTTGATACATGTATCATTATAAAATACATTTTATTTCTATAGAGTGAAATACCAACATAGGTTATGGATTTAAAAGTAAATTTATTTTAATAATTTCATCTTATATCATTAAAGTCCTTCTTTAATACCAATGCAGATTTTTACAATCCATAGCAGCTTGTCATTTTCCAGTAATTCCCAAAAATAGTAGCACCATTGTCTTTTTTAGATTAATTATTATCTTTATTCAATTCAGTGTTATCTTTATTTTCTTTATTTGACTATTAATGTGTTAATCAATTTGGACTCCCTTTTTTGATAAATTTCCTATTCCAATCAAGTAACCATTTTCAAAATAATTGTATTTTTAGCAGTGCATAAGGCCACTTTCTTACTGATTCTATTGCAAATAGCTTCCCATTGACATATATCCATTATTAAATTTTATGTGAGTGTTATTACCTCTTATTTTTGCTGTTAGTCTCTTTTACAATTATAGCTATTGTCCTTTGACTACCCACCAGGGTTTACTTTTAGTAAAACTGAGATAATGTTACATGGAGGAAGTTCCAAGCCACCCCTATGTGCATAAGCAGAAGAAGGTAGTCATATGCTCCTGTGGAGCTACATAAAGCAATCCTCCCACTACCCATTTTGCATGTGTTCTCTGAGAGTTACAGGGGAATGATTCAGTTCACCTGTTCAACTCATACTGGGGATTTAACCGAACCATCTAATACTATTGTGAAGTATTATTTAAAAATTCAGTTTTGCAGTGATAGGAGGTAAAACTCCCCAGTCTTATTTGAGGAATCTATTCAAATAACTGAGAGATAAAACACAATATCAGTCATTTCTGTCCCAGAACTCAAAACTTCACTTGCCAGGGAAACCAAATGACATCTCCCTTGTAAGGGGAAGATTGTGTGGTGTTTTCTGTGTAATGGAAAGAAGACAACCCCAGTTTAGAATCATCCCAGAATGCTTCTTCATTCCATGTTTACAGTTGCTGTAGGTTTGTTAAGGGTGAGAAACGCTTGTTTAATTATGATAATCTCATATTCTCATGTGTTAGATGCAATCCACAATTCTGATATTATTAACATTTAACTTACTTACTTTTATGAGAAACTGCCTAAAAGTTTGGTTCAGTTCTATACATCTTTCACATTTCCCTTAAATTTGGAAACTATGAAAATCAGGTCTATTTTATAGAAAGAAGAATGGTTTCTCCAAGGTCACAAAGCAAAGCGATATTTCTTTTTCAGTTGATTTCATGTAGTGCCTACAGTGAACCAGAATTTACCTGTTGCCATTTTTTAGTGATATAAACACCATTTTATAAACAAAACACAATTTGGAAAAATAATAATGCATGTAAAACTGAAGAACCCAGTTACAATGAATTCATTATGAGAAGAAAAATTACTGACACTACCCCAAATCTCTGAATTTGTATGCATTGAAATTACTGTTCTAGATATGAAAGGGAAGGGAAGAGAGGAATTAATCATTTTTATTAATATGATATTCAAAAAAGTGCACTTTCTCCTCATTTTTAGGACCAACATATCATGTCTGACACATTTATTTTTGTCCTTCACAGTGAGTTACATTTCATCTTTTGGGTTATTGGCACGAGGAAAAAGAGATAGTCTTGCCGAGGCCCATTAATAGTTTCATATATCACTTTCCCAGTGACTCAGCATCTCCACCGTGGAAGTTCAATTTCTGACTGTTCCGCATTATTCAAACATTGGTAGCACAGTTCAGAGAGGTCAACACTTACTCTCCTTCTCAGATAGAAGTACTGAAAAGCCCTTCTTCTCGTGAATCAACAGAGAATATTTCTGGAATCATTTTAAATATAAGGAACAAATTTTCTATCATAAATATCTTAAAGTTTTTAATGTGTTGATGATACTCATTAAATCGAGACCTCCTTTTGCTTATTTTATTTATGTTTATAATTATAATACTTCTAAGTCAAAAATACATATTGATTAGATCGAGCATGTCTCTGAAGGTATCTGTGAAGTATCCTAATGTTAGGTTAAAAAGAAGAATTTGATTTTTGCCAATTAATATCCATTTGTAAGCAGGTTGATGAGCAGAGGAATAGCAACTTCTACTCTCTGGTTTGCTCTCTCTATTCCCAGGAATTGGACTATTTCTTGGAGCATTGTTGTTGTCATTTGTATTGCAGGAGATGAAGGGGATTGATAGCCCTCAAAAAAGTATGATTACTTGGACTTTTATAACAATTGTCTTGCGCAAGGACTTTATAGTTTCTATGTGTGCCTGAATATGAGAGCAGAAATTCTAGCAGTTCCAATGATTTTTTTGTGCATATGGTTTCCAATTTGGAATTTTGCATCTATTAACAATTAAGTCACATTTAGATTCTTAAGTATAGGATCTCCAGGAATGAGTCAATACAAATGTGCATTTCTGGTCATACTAGAGTTGACAAACAGCAAATCATGACAAGATTGTCTGGTAGGCTTATGAACACTTAGCTTTTCTAAGCATGTATTTGTTGGTCTATAGGCAAGACCCTTTTACATAAATTTGAAAATTGTATCAGCAAAAATAAAATAAATAGTTCTACTTTTTTCTGATTTCAGAGTAAGTGACTTTTCCTCTTAGTTTTCATTGCTATTTTAGTTGCTCAAAACACATCTGGGTTTCACATGCAACCATCAGAGTATGTTTGATAATGCATGGATTTGTTAGATAAAGGGGCCAAAGCAGTTAAGTCTTCTGTCGAGATTCATTTAGATATTACAAAAAGATACAGAAAATGTTATTTTAGAGATGGTTTAATATTTTAACATTCATGTATTGAAAAAAGTCAAGTTTTTTTTTCTGATAAATTTATACAGATTTAGTATCTGGCAAACTGCCTTTAAGTAGTGTCATTTACTTTCTCTCTTCCCCACATGTCCTATAAAATGGTCATTATAACTAGAAGTGTATTTCAATTTATATTCCATTTGGGAGAGCAAGAATAATAGTGCTCTGCATACTTCCTATTGTGTTAAATGAGGAAACACAGAGCGTTTGATCACTGTACTTTCATGAATGTGAATGTTGACCAATCAATAAAGTATTATCAGCTTGAATTTTCTCCTAACCATTTATCATCATTTTGATCAAAATTTAGATTCATTGAACTAGTACAGATTGAAATTGGTATGGCTAGATTTCCATTTTTCCTTCTGAATTTATTAGGTACAATTTTTCTCTGAAGAAAGTTTTCTCATTTTAGTTATTGGTTATGATAAACAAAATCACTAAAAGTAAATGAGGTAAATGTTGGTTTCTGTTATGCTTTTGTTTTTCATTTTTATTTGAAAGTCAGAGGCACAGAGAAAGATCATTTATCTAGTGGTTTACTCCCCCAAAGAATGCAAGAGCCGGAGCTGAAGTAGAATAAAGCCAGGAGATCTGAACCCAGACTGGGCCCCCCTTGTGGTAGGGATTCAAATACTTGAGGTATCATGTACTGCCTCCATGAGTACATATTAAGAGGAGGCTCAAATAACAAATGGTTCTGAGACTCAAAATCACACACTTCAATTTGATGCACGTCCCAAGATTCCTCTTGATCAGACTATTCTTGTGTTTATAATTGTCTATGTGATGCATGTCTATCTTAACCATCTCTAATGCCACATATACTGATATTAGTATGAATTCATCAGTTTCTTAAAATCAATTGTATTCTTTCAGATTCTGATTGTTTCTACTTGTCAAGGGTTGAAATAAAGACAAAAAACCCCACACAAGTGTGTAGCAATGTATGGTAATAAGTACAATTTAAATTTATGAGCCTGGGATTAGGGCAAGATGGCGGAATAGGAAGGGAGCACACCGATAGTCCGGGGAGAGACAGTTTAATAAAAGTGGAGATACTGCAGGTTCAAGGAAGAGTAGGGGAAGAAACAGCAGAGGAAACTCTTCCAGAACTAGTGATTCACAGTGGACCTGCGTGGAGAGCGTGGGAGCCCGCAGTTCGGGACACCAGCGGCAGACTCAACGCACCAGCGCTGGAACACCAGGTGAGCTGATCCTCAATATCCCGAGACACCAGCAGGGAAGCGGAAAGAGGAGACTAGAGTGAACAAGGCTTGAAACCCTGTGGGGAAAAGTTCACCAGGCTAACTAGAAGAGAGAGAGAAAGAAAAAAGTAACCGATACGGACACGGGTTTCTCTCTCTCCGCCCACCTCTCAAAGGTGAGCAAGACAAAGAGCAGGCGCCATTTTGGACATACGTCATAAGCAGGGCGACCTCAGGTCTGCACCGGCCCTGAGCCTAGCAGAAAAACCTGACTCTGGGTGTGGGGGTGAAATAACAGGAGATTAGAACCTAATGAATGTGTGGTGCTAATGAACTGAGACTGTGAAAAAAGAGACTGTGGGGGAGAGAACTCACGGAATTCACCATGTGAGTACTCTCCAGAGACGCTACAGTTCGGTAGCCTTGGTAGCCCAGTGGTGAGACTGCAGGAGAATTTGAACCCACACTGAAGGCCGCAGAGATTCCCTCTGTGGTCCTTGGGAAAGAGCTTCCGATCTCTGGGTCCTGTGGGTATATTATTTGCCTGCTAACCACCCCCAATTCCATTCAGCTGTGTGGAATTACTTCCCTTTTGAATCAAAAATAAAGAAAGAAACAGAGAGAGATTTACCACACCTAGCCTGGGAGTGTCACCTTTGGCACACCCTCAACCCTGAGGAACCAAACAGAGCTATCAGGCCACACCCATCTCAAGCCTCTAAGGCTCCATTGAAAGCAGACAGTCCACTTATCTAGAGTCATAGTATAACAAGAAAAAAAACACCACAGTGAAGAAACCAATATGCCAAACAACAAACGCAAAAACCAAGGTAACAAGAACAAGGAAGACACTATGGCATCCCCAAATGAAAAAGACACCCCAATTCAAGATTACGAAGATGATGAGATAGAAGAAATGCAAGAAGCAGATCTCAAAAAATTGATAAGAACACTAAGAAGTACTCAAAAACAAATTCTTGAACTACAGAAATCCTTAATGGACAAGGTAGAAAATCTCTCTCGTGAAAATGAAATATTAAGGAGGAATCAAGCTGAAATGAAACAACTAGTAGGACATGAAACTGTGATAGTGACGAGAAATCATAATGAAGTGAAGAATTCAATAGATCAAATGAAAAACACATTAGAGAGCCTTACAAACAGAATGGGTGAGGCAGAAGAGAGAATATCGGACTTAGAATACAGAGCACAGGAAACTATACAGTCAAACCAAAGAAAAGAAGAGGAAATTAGAAATCTAAAAAATATTGTTGGGAATCTACAGGATACTATTATAAAACCCAACATTCGAGTTCTAGGAGTTCCTGAAGGCATGGAGAGGGAGAAAGGATTAGAATGCCTTTTTAGTGAGATAATAGCCGAAAATTTCCCAGTTTTGGAGGACAGAGACATCCTAGTACAGGAAGCTCATAGAACCCCCAATAAACATGACCAAAAGAGATCCTCACCACGACACATTGTAATTAAACTCACCACAGTGAAACAGAAAGAAAAGATCCTAAAATGTGCAAGAGAGAAACGTCAGATTACTCTCAGAGGATCTCCAATTAGACTCACAGCAGACTTCTCATCAGAAACCCTACGAGCTAGAAGGGAATGGCGAGACATAGCCCAGGTACTAAGAGAGAAAAACTGCCAGCCCAGAATATTATATCCTGCAAAGCTCTCATTTATGAATGAAGGTGAAATAAAGACCTTTCACTGCAAAAAGAAATTGAAAGAATTTGTTGCCACTTGCCCAGCCCTGCAAAAGATGCTTAAAGATGTGTTACACACAGAAACATAGAAACACGGCCATCAACATGAAAGTAGGTAAACGAAGGGAACCTCACAGCAAAAGATCACAGGGAATTCAAAGCATACATTTGGATAAAGAAATTATGGGACATGTACTCTACAGAATACTATACAGCAGTCAAAAACAATGAAATCCGGTCATTTGCAATAAGATGGAGGAATCTGGAAAACATCATTCTGAGTGAATTAAGCCAGTCCCAAAGGGACAAATGTCATATGTTCTCCCTGATCAGTGACAACTAATTGAGCACCAAAGGGGAAACCTGTCGAAGTGAAATGGACACTATGAGAAACAGTAACTTGATCAGCTCTTGTGCTGACTGTTGTTGTACAATGTAATACTTTATGCATTTTAGTTTTTTTTTTTTATTCTAGTACTATTGGTTGAACTCTGTAATTAACAAACAATTATTTTTAGGTGTTTAAATTTTAACTGAAAAGTGATCCCTGTGAAATATAAGAGTGGGAATAAGAGAGGGAGGAGATGTACAATTTGGGACATGCTCAATCGGAACTGCCCCAAATGATTGAGTTAGAATTGTGCCAGGGGATTCCAATACAATTGCATCAAGGTGGCATGTACCAAGGCCATCTCACTAGTCCAAGTGATCAATTTCAGTTCACAATTGATCACACTGATAGGTCTAAGAGTCAAAGGGATCACACAAACAAGACTAGTGTCTGTTAATACTAACTGATAGATTGAAAAAGGGAGAGAATGATCCAACATGGGAAGCGAGATACACAGCAGACTCATAGAATGGCAGATGTCCTAAATAGCACTCTGGCCTCAGAATCAGCCCTTAAGGCATTCAGATCTGGCTCAAGAGCCCATGAGAGTATTCTAGGCATGGAAAGCCAAGACACTCTGAAAAACAAAAGAAGACCTAAATGAAAGATCTCTGCGAGTGAGATCCCAGTGGAACGAATGGGGCCATCAAAGAAGGAGGTACCTTTCTCTGAAGGGAGGAGAGAACCTCCACTTTGACTATGACCCTGTTGGAATAAGATTGAAGTCAGCAAACCCTAAAGACTTCCATAGCCTCGGCAACTCATGACTAGAGCCTAGGGAGATTACTGACGCCATAAACAAGAGTGTCAAATTGTTAAATCAACTTCAGGAGTCACTGTGTACTTACGTCTCATGTGGGATCTGTCCTTAATGTGTTGTGCAATGTGAAGTAATGCTATAACTAGTACTGAAACAGTATTTTTACACTTTGTGTTTCTGTGTGGATGCAAACTGATGAAATCTTTACTTAGTATATACTGAATCAATCTTCTGTATATAAATATAATTAAAAATGAAAAAAAATCTTGGTGTTAAATTGGAAATTGCATAGAAAATTAATCAATTTTTAAAAATATATATCATGTAGAATCTCTGTCCTTAATGTGCTATACATTGTGAATTAATACTATAACTAGTACTCCAACAGTATTTTTCACTTTGTGTTGCTATGTGAGGGCAAACTGTTGAAATTTTTATGTAATATGTACTAAACTGATCTTCTGTATATAAAGAGAATTGAAAATGAATCTTTATGTGAATGCAAGGGGAGAGGGAGTGGGAAAGGGGAGGGTTGCGGGTGGGAGGGAATTTATGGTGGGGGGAAGCCATTGTAATCTATAAGCTGTATTTTGGAAATTTATATTCTTTAAATAAAAGCATTATAAAAAATTTAAAAAAATAAAAAAAATTAAAAAATAAAAATAAAATAAATTTATGAGCCTATGTTTTCATATAATTTCTCTGCTTAAACTCTGTATTTTCCAAATTGTCAGTCTCAAAATAACAACAAAAGAATTATTACAAATAATGAATCTGATTGCAATGAGCTTATATTTTTAGTCGTTATGCCTATATCCCAATTCTTTAAAACTCTTTCAAAGCCATTTTAAAGTATAAACATACCCAGGGTCTGTGCTATGGCGCAACAGGCTAAGACTCTGACTGCGGCACCAGCATGACATATGTATTCCGGTTTGTGTTCCAGCTGCCGTTCTTGCCATCCAGTTCTCTCTGTTTATGGCCTGAGAAAGCAGTAGAAGATGGCCCAAATGCTTGGAACACTGCACTCACATGAGAGACCTGGGAGAAGCTCCTGGCTCCTAGCTTTGGATTGACTCAGCTCTGGCTACTGCAGGCATTTAGGGAGTGAACCAGAGGATGAAGACCTTTCTGTCTGTCTTTCTTTTTATCTGTCTGAACTCTACCTCTCAAATAAATGAATAAATAAAATCTTTTTAAAAAGTATGAATAGGGGCCGGCGCTGTTGTGCAGCGGGTTAAAGACCTGGCCTGAAGCGCCGCATCCCCTCTGGGTGCCGTTTTGAGATGCTGCTGCTCCACTTCCTATCCAGCTCTCTGCTATGGCCTGGGAAAGCAGTAGAAGATGGCCAAGTCCTTTCAAAATTTTTGAAATCATTGAATAGAGGGGTACTCAAAATGTTATGAAAAATGTATATTATGAGAAAACTGTGTATGAATTTAACTTTTTTTGTACCAAAATGAACTGATCTTTCAATTCAATTTTCACAAACTTTTTGAAGTCCTTTCATTTATTTTAAATCCTCTAAAAAGTAATGAGTTCACTTGTGTAGGTATTCCACAAATGTAATATAAAAATTTCATTCATTTTATTTGTTTCTAATTTAAATGATTGATTATTTTTCTTTTTAAGTTACTGTCTAAATTACTCTGGGAAACTTTTATCTTTATAAAAGTTGAGAAATATAAAAGAAAATTACTCATAAATATAAATGCAAATTTTAAATAAAATGTCAAATTTAAATGTCTATGATATGAAAATTTTTATCAAATCGTAATATAATTAAATTATTCCTCATTATATTATGTTACGTTGTTTTAAAATCAATGTAAGTTATTTATCCATAGATTGAATGTTAAAGCTTATGTATTTAAATCAAGAAATCATGCAAATCACTGATAATAAATACCCATTTATGACAAAAAATGAAAATGATTAGGAACCCCTTTTATACGGAAAACAAATATATTTCATGTGAAACTCAAATATTTCCCCATATATTGTAAGTAATATTAGTATTACTTACAGTATTTGTTCAGAAAGATAATAGAATTAGTTATGAACACTGTAAGAAAGCAAAAATCTGGGTTCACAATTGTCACAATACTGGGTTAAGTCACCACTTGGAGCAACTGATTGCCATCTTGGAGTGCCTAGGTTAGAGACAAAACTCTGCTTCAGATCCAGCTTCCTACAAATGCACCTGGAAAGCAGCAGATGTTGGCAAAAGCACTTGGATTCTGGCTACCCTTGAGTGAGATCCAAACTGAGTTCCTACCTCTGGGATTGAGCCTGTCCAACCTCTGGCTGTTTGGGAGTGAATCATTGAATGGAAGATTTAGTTCTCTCACTCTTCTGTCTGAGTCACTCTGACTTTCAAATAACTCAAGACAGAAATATCTTTTAAAAACAAAAAACAAAAGCCTAATTATATTCAAATGATGTGACTGTGCACATAGGAAATATAAAAGAATACACGAGTACATTTTTAGAATTACTGAGAGACTGGCCGGGACCCCGACTCAATAGGCTAATCCTCCGCCTTGCGGCGCTGGCACACCAGGTTCTAGTCCCGGTCGGGGCGCCGGATTCTGTCCCGGTTGCCCCTCTTCCAGGCCAGCTCTCTGCTGTGGCCAGGGAGTGCAGTGGAGGATGGCCCAAGTGCTTGGGCCCTGCACCCTCATGGGAGACCAGGAGAAGCACCTGGCTCCTGGCTTTGGATTAGCGTGGTGCACTGGCTGCAGCACGCTGGCCGTGGCGGCCATTGGAGGGTGAACCAACGGCAAAGGAAGACCTTTCTCTCTGTCTCTCTCTCTCACTGTCCACTCTGCCAGTCAAAAAAAAAAAAAAAAGACAGTAGAATTACTCAGAGACTTCAACAATTTAGTTAGGAAGAAATTAAAAATAAAATTTGTATTACTAAACACTGAGGGATTAACACACATGGGAATGTAGTCTTTAAAATACTAATGAGAAATTCATTTTTCAGAAGGAAATTTAATAGTGTGCTTGTAGGACATGTGTGGAGAAAAATATATATATTGTGTTTGAGAAGCCCAATAAACATTTATAAAGATACATCTTATTCACTGATATGAAAACATAATATTGAAATATCCCAGTTCCTCATTAAATATCATAAAATAACAAGTCTCTCCATGTTAATTTATGAATTTAACTAAAATAGTATAATGTAAATGATTTTCTAATGGATTTGAATAAAATCAAAGGTTTAATAATAGCAAATATACTCAAGAAGGATAAAGACAAATTAGAAGCGTTGCCCTATAACATCTTATATATTTTATATTTCTGACAATTAAGATTGCATGGAAGATTTTGGGATAGGCAAACTAGTCAAGGAAAACTTGCACAGAGCTCAGAATTTTTCAAATCAGACTCAGGAGTTATGCACGCTTGTCATGCAACAAACTTGGCAATACAGAGGGACACACCTGATTAATAGAGGTTTGTACCACATGTGGAAAGAAATGTAGACCTTCACATAAACTTGCAAATAAAATTTGATTCCAATCAATTACAAACTTACGTGGAAAACGGCAGTCTGTGAAATTTTAATGTGAAAACATAGAAAAATGTCTTTAAGACAAGGTGGTACTTAATTTTTGCTATTTAACAAACCACAGACAAATGCAGCGGCTACAAACAAGTCATGCATTCAATTTATAATTATTTTTGTCAAAAATTTGAATTGAACACATATGGTTATTGCTTTTCATTTTGGTTCAACATACTCATTTATCTTTAGTCAGTCGTTGGTGGCTATATTTTTGTTTGTTGGTTGAGGTTGAGAACTGGCATAGGGGAGGTAACTGGGTCATAAATCTAATAAGGTCCATCAGTTTTTCTTAGGTTTTTCACGTGATGAAAAACACCAGAATCCAAGAGAAAGACTGGAAGACTGTAAATTATCTGCCATGTGACTGCATGGGATCACTTTTAAAGTGATGGAGCCAGCCAAGGCAGCACAAAGATAAGAAATGGGGATTTGCATTGTCTCTGTTGCAAAGTGACATTACAAAAGCCTGGATACAGAGGAAGAATGTTTGCAAATATTCTACTAAAATGTAAATTAAATGAAAATAAACAGAACAAAGAATTACAAACCATGAGTGAAACAACAAAATAAAATGAACAAATTCAGTAACAAACACATCATAAAGTAAATATAACAAAATATGTATTTGTAAAATCCATATACCTGAAAAAGAACTGTTTTCAAAAGCATAAAATAGACATAATAATAAAGAAAGTAATTTATGAGAAGTAACAAAATGCAATAAAATTAAAAAACAGACATAAATCGATATTCAAAAGCAAAGAAATATACATGAAAAATTACCCTATGAAAAGAACTGTATACTTCTTATTAGTGATTATATAAATGGAAAATATTACCATAGTATCCAGATACTATTGTATCCAGATAGGTGAACATTAAAGAGTTGAATTTCAATCAGCTGTTAGTGAGAACTTGAACTGTATAATCCATTGCTAGTGAAAAAATGTATTTGGTGTGAATTGTGCAGCAAGGGATAATAATTCATGTTTCCTATTAAGCATTTTATGGTCAAATGACTTCATTTGGCCTATGAAATATGGATGGGATTTGAGACTGAAAGTGTCCTGACCATTGGACATTGGGAGTAGAGCCACAGCACACCACAGTGGATATGAGATGTGAATTCGAATAAAATGCTATTACACTAAACTTCAGCATTTGAAATGTCATATTAGATTGCGGATTCAACAATTTATAATAAATAAGCTCTGGGCACAACAATGTCCTTGCCCTTGTGTAGTACCCTCTTGGATTGCTCAGAGTTCAGCCATGTAATTTACTGTGGCTGACAGAAATTCAGCAAGCCCAGTGAAGTCAGAGGCTCATTAAGGCTTTTGTCCATGGAATACTGCATCCTAATGAACAAGCCTAGTTTTCTTGCTTGTACACGTGATTGTGTGGAGACGTCTCGTACCACGTGAGGAAGGAAGATGGGACTTCATTTATTTCAGACACTCAAGATGAGGTACAAGATATATGAATGAAGCACCTACATAATGTAATAGTGAATTTTAAAAAAGGCCTTTCAGATGTCAAAATGGAAAAATAAAATTAGCAAATTTATCTACTTTTCATACCAGTATTCTATATTGATATATTTGACTACTTAGAAATGTGTCCAATAGATGTGCCTACTTATATATTTATACAAAGTGTATTTAAGTACTGTATTTGTAAACTAAAAGCTACAAAATATCAAAGGAAAATTTAAAGAGTAGCAACACAAGTGGATAACAAAAAGATGTCCCTGGATTGGAAGACTCAATGTTATTAAGATGACAGTTCTCTCAGAATGGATCAATAGATTTAATGTAATCCTACTCAAAATTCTAGTTTTTTTTGATATTGTAATCTTATATTTATTTGAGAGGAACATAGAGAAAGAGACAGCAAAAATGAGAGTGAGTTCATGTTTGCTGACTAATTGCCTATGTGATACAATAGCCATGGCAGGAGAGCTGAAGTCAGGAGTCAGAAACAAAACCCAAGGGTTTCACATGAAGGTCAGGAATGTAGCTATATCAGTCAACACTGCTGTCTCAGAATTCACACTGGCAGGAAGCTGAATTCAGAAGCTGGAGCCAGGATTCAAACCTAGGCCCTCTGATGTGGCATGAGGATGTCTTAAAGCTAGGCTGAGCAGTCTATTCCTAATAAATTTTTATAAATAAGCAAAGTTGAGTTTAAAATGTATGTGTAGGTTCTGGTCTTGCAGTGTAGCAGGTAAAGCTGTGCTGCTGTCATCCCATGTAGGCACCAGTTGCTGTCCAAGGTGATGAATTTCTGATCTAGCTCCTTTCTGATGGCTTAGAAAAGCCAACAGAAGATGAACCAAGTACGTGTGGCTTTGTACCCAGGGTGGAGAGCTGAATGAAGCTCCTGGCTCATGGCTTCACTCTGGTGCAGCCCAGCCATTGTGGCCATCTAGGGAGTGAACCAGTTGACAAAAGATTCTCTCTCTCTCTCTTTCTCTTTTCTCCTTGTTCTGTAAGATTGATTTTCAAACACATAAATGTGTCATAGAAAAATATGCATAAAAATAAAATGCTTAAAATAACCAGTGCAACCTTGAAAAAGGAGTTTAAAGGATTTATATATGTTTTCCACACTATAGCAATCAAGCACTGTGGTATTGGTAGAAGACAGCACACTTATCACATAAACACATTATACAATTCATACACAGACTCATTCTTAGTTGATCAATTTATTTTTGACAAAGATGTCAAGCTTCAAGAGAGTTCCAAAGAAGCTGAATATAGTGAGGCCACACAGACTGTGAGCTGTCCAAGGATACAAAAACAAAAACATACAAACAAACAAAAACCATGAAAGTACCTTACCAGGGGTCTGAATAACAGAAGTTTTCAGTGGACACGTAACAAACCAAACAAACACTCTGTGGGACAATCAGGAAAGAGGACAGGCATTTCAGCCAGCTGCCAGCTGGGAGTTTCCATCATACCAAGTCAAGATAGGAAGAAGCTGCCTCACATCTTGCCACCCACAGCTTTAGCTGAAGGAGAATTCCACAGTCGCTCACTTACTGTAGCTTCAGCCTAGGGAGCTACCTGGAGCCTGGGCAGCATCTGGGCTCTGAGAAGGGAAACCACATTGCTTCCCTTCCTTCACCCTGCACCACAGAGTGTCAGGCTCCACTGTGAAAACTCACACAACTGATCTCTTCAGTACAGCTACCACAAGCAATCAGAGTCAGAGTCAAGGCAAGTTGGGGGTCAGAGGAAAAAAACCCTATATCCTTCAACATTGCCAATTTTTGAGCATCAGCCCTGCAGCCATGCCCATGCACTCTACGTGAGCCTGGCAGGTGCCCCTTAGTTTGTGAGGGCTAGCGCCAGCAGCAGCCCATGAAAAAATATGCTACCACATTGTGAAATCTGAGTGATGACTGCACTTTGCCATATTACACAAGCACTGTAACAATCAGTTCTGATTTCCTCAATCCCTCTGAAATCTACCTGGTGGGCCTACTGGGACAGCCTATCTGCATTCCATGTCTCTAGATCCACACATGTCAGAGCAAAATCTCCTATACAGCTTGTAGTCACTCTGTGGGACTGGAGGAGGGTTTCAGTTCACTTCCCTCAGTCCTGGAATCAGGGTTGTTTGTTTCGTAAGCCATTGTCCCAGTTGCAGTCTCCTGGCAAGACATGAGGAAGGGCCCATCGGCAACACAGAGTCCTAGAGTCACAGCAATTGGTGAAACAAGACCCATCATTACTCAGGCTTTCCAGTGGACGGATTCCCCCATCTTTCCTAAGCACCAAGAGGGCGTGCTTATCACAATCCCTAGAGGGACTGACACCGAAATCTCTGGAGACAGAATATACATACTCTAAGAAACTGACATTCATCATAAAGTCACATTTCTAATCCTATAAACTTCAGCAGCTAGGTCACTGCAGGGGAAATCAGTATCCAGTCAACAAAATGGCATATGTCAATGGATTGTATTGAATGTAAATGGATTAAATGCAACAGCCAAAAGATTTAAATCAGTTGAATGGATTAAAAAAAGAAAAGTCCCTACAATATGCTGACAAGAAACACACTTCACAAATACAGATACATATAGACTGAAAGTGAAGGGATGAAAAATATATATTAGGCAAATGTAAACAAAAAATGAGCATGAGTAGCTATCCCAATTACAAATAGAACAGATGTTAAATAAAAAACTATAAATAGAGACAAACAAGGAAATTATATTTTGATAAAAATTTGATTCAGCAAGAAAACAATCAAAAATATGTCTGCACTCAACAGTGGACTCTCTCTCCTTATACATATGTATATATATATATATATATACTATATATATATATATATACTATATATATATATATACAGCAAACACTATTATATGTTATATATACAGCAAATATTATAATATACAGAAAACACTATATATGTATATATATGTATATATAGGAATATATATATATATATATAATACAATACAATAAATCAATAATAGAGAGTGACTTCAACACCCTGCTTTGATCAAAGGACAGATCATTCAGACAGAAAATCAATAAACATACATCAGAGTTGAAACATACTTTTGAGTAAATGGACCAAACAGACATGTACAGGACATTTCACAGAATACACATTCTTTCCATCAGCACATGGAACATTTTGTAGAATAGACCATGTATTAGGCCACAAATCAAGTCTCAGCAAATTTAAAAATGTTTGAAATCATACCATGTATTCTCAAACCAGCAAGTAATAAGGCTAGAAATCAACAAGAACAATAGAACACCCGGAATACATGGAAATTCAGCATGGTACTGAATGAGCTATGGTCTTAAAAGAAATTGAAAAGGATGTCAAAACTTTTCTTGAGACAAATGATAAATGAAAATGAAAACATAACATCAGAATCAATGGGGTATAGCAAAAGCAGAATTAAAGGGGAAGTTCATAGCATTAAGTGCTTACAACAAAAGAGAAAGAGAGAGAGAGAGAGAGAGAGAGAGAGAGAGAGAGAGAGAGAGGCTGGTGCTGTGGCGTGTCGGATAAAAGCTGCCACCTGAAATGCCGGCATCCCATATGGGTGGTGGTTTGAGTCCCAGCTGCTCCTTTTCAGATCCAGCTCTCTGCTATGGCCTGGGAAAGCAGTAGAAGATGGCTCAAGTGTTGGGCCCCTGGACCCACGTGGGAGACCTGGAGGAAGCTCCTGGCTCCTGGCTTCAGATCAGCACAGCTCTGGCCATTGCGGCCATCTGGGGAGCGAACCAGCAGATGAAAGACTTTCTCTCTCTCTCTCTCTCTCTCCCTCTGTAACTCTGTCTTTCAAATAAATAAAAATAAATCTTTAAAAAAGAGAAAAAAGTAATGGAATTATTATCAAGAGCAATTAGGAGAAAGAAATAAAGTGCCTTAAAATTGGAAAAAAATAAAGACAAAATATCCATATTTGCAGATGACATGATGTTGTCCATGGGGAAATCTAAACACTCAATGAAAAAACTCTTAGATTTGATAAACCAAATGAAGTGGCTCGAAAATAATGTATGGGAAACACTCCAAGACATTGCTGTAGTTGACAAACTTCTTGGAAATGATTCCTAAAAAGCAAAACTAAACAAATGGGATTATATAAAACTGAGAAGCTTTTGCACATCAAAGGAAATGATCAACAGAGTGAAAAGACAGACAACAGAGGGAGAGAGATTATCAATGCTCTGGTTTACTTTCAAGAGGCGTACAATATCTGGAGCTGGGCCAGGTTGAATTTAGGTGTTAGGGACTCAATCCAGATGCCCCACTGTCCCACATGTATGACAGAGCTCCAAATACTTAAGGTAGCATCTGCTTGTGCCCGGGCTATGGGTATCCTAAGCAGCATCGTGACCACTGTGTGTAAAGCCTGCTTATGCTTTTGAACATTTATATTGAGAGAAGGTCCACCTGCTAGATGACCAGCAGTTGTCTATCTCAAAACTGAAGCAGTCATCTGGCAGCTGCTGGTGTTCACTGTTGTCAGTTCCCAGGACAGTCAATCTCTAGGAAGTGCTCCAGAACACATTGCTGATGCCAGTGAATGGTTGGTGGGGAGAAAGTAAATGTTTAGACTCATGGCATCATTGCAGAGCAACTCTGTAGGGGCATGTGAGATCCACACTCTCTCTGCCCCAATCATGCTACTTCAGCTCTCTAGTTGGTGCCACCCAAGCACTTTCCCAGTAGCCTCCCTGCACCCGATCTTGACTCTAAGCTTAGCTTATAGGGAAACTGCTCTGCACAAATTATATACTGCAAGAAAGCTCCTCAGGTGGATTCTAGTGTCTTAGTCTTCACAGATCCATTGCACTTTTAAACAACTGTGAATTAAAGACAAATTTATAGCTTCCATGCAATCTGTAAGCTTTTTGCTCTTTGACACAGTAGCTTAATGTTTCTTTCTGTTTCTTCCCAGTTACTCATGTGACTACTTAATATCACAGTTCAGTTTTCCTAAGCACACAGCCAGAATACAAGTCCAGCTATAGATTTTCTGCATTGTCTTCCCCCAAGCCAAACACACTTAAATGAGTATTTAATTGAATTAATTAGAAAATTATCACTTAGTTTAAGTAACCTAATTGTTCTCAGCATTGGCAAGATTCCCAAAATTTACAAACTGAATTAAATGTGTGCTACCAAGAAAAGACCAACATAAATCCTGTACAGAATCCTGAGGTGTAAATGAAGTGCTGCTGCAAGAATTCTGGTACGTGTGTAAGTAAATAGTAGATAGAGATAGAACCCATTGTATACATATCCCAAAGCGAGGCTACAGCAGGCAGTCGTGATATTCATCTTTTGCCTCTGTCATTTTGAAAAGTATGTTTTTCTAAAATTATTATATAGTTAAAAGTGGATCTCTTATATTAGAAATATATATATTATGTTTATATTTAATGTATTTATTGTATAACAACAATTGCTTACAGAAAATGGTATACCAAAAAAAAAAACATTGTTATGCTTTTCATTCGTTACACTAGGCAAACTTTGTTAAATAGTATATTTGTTGCTCTCAAATTTTATCTTGTGCATTTTCAATAGACAGGATTAAACACTCAATATAATGTTATCCACTTTATTCATCCAGAAAAGATCTTTTGATTGGCTACCTGTTCCTTATAATATAGTAGTAACCAAGTAAGTGATACATTAGACAAATATAAACAGGGCTGTACACCTGTACACGATGCTAAGAAGTAAAATCAAAAGGAAGCCCTCTGAGTGCAAGAAATGCTTTTTCATTGTGGCGATAAAATATTCTGCTCACTTTTTTTGGCACCTATATGAACTAAGAGAAGACATGGGTCTACATTGATGATGGAACAGCACACACAGGTGTGGAGATCAGAGCATCACTGGTGTGTTCTAGAAAGGCAAGGTCAAAATGGCTGGAGCAGGCAAAGAAAGAAACAGAAAATCGGTGGGTTGCAAGATGGAGAAGCAGACTGCAAAGGGATTTCACTTCACTGCTAATGCTTGTGCATGTGCTTAGAGTCACTTTACTTAGAAAATTTCATAATCAAAGTGAGTACCACCAGGTGACAAAAACTTTTAAAAATAATTCTTGCCATTGTTTTAAATTAAGCTTAAAATTTCACATCACTAAATAAAACGCTTTGTATGTGAGTGCTCTTAAAAACTCTAGGAACTGTTCTGTGATGACAAACTGACCATTTGTCAGTCAAATAATGACTATATTTCTTGTTAGACAACACTTAAATTACACGATATCAAATGTACTTTTAAATGGAAGTTTGCATATCAGTTACAAGTTCATGAAGTGAAAACTTATGAATGTGCTATTGCTGATCCTGAACCACATGAAAAGAACTATAAACAATTTATTATTGAAAATGATAAACTCTTGAAGAAATGTTTATATTATAAAACAAATCAGGTCTTAGAATACAGATCTTATGCTTCACACCATATTAGTAATCAAAACCTGATCCTTTGATCTCATGCACAAAAATAAATTTTAAATGAAATTATATGGTATATATAACAGTGTACTGAATTTAAAATCACTTAAGTAATTAATTTTCTAATGGAAAAATATTAATGGAGCTTCAAACAGAATCATAGTGATTTTACTCAAAAATCATTTTCCCTTCATAATCTTTAAGGTAAAAAATTTATTGCAAAGCCCTAAAATATTTACAGATTCATAAAATTGTCTCAGACTGGTCTTTTATTCCACTCGTACTTTTAGCTGAGAAATTTTTTCTCTTATGCCCACAAAGAGCACAACTGGTTAGCATTGGCCCACTTTAATAGGCTGAATTTTTTTGCCTTTTTTCTTGAGTTTAAATTCTTTAAAATCAAGTTATTGTTTGCATATCCACACTGTACACTTATGTGTCTACGTTCAAAAAACTGATTGAAGGACCTTATTAATAAAGGTAGAAGAATAGGTCTACTGTGGGTGCTATGGAATATAAACCCTGCAAATACTTTTGGGTTTTAATTTGAGAAAGAAGGAAAATCATTAGAGTTATCTGAACTAGAAACTAACATGACTTGATTTATATTCTAGAGACATTGTTCTAATGGCATGTGGAGAATAGATTTCATTGATAGAAGACTTATTTATCTTATTAATGGTTTTATCTGCTATTAAAATGTAGAACTAATAATGTCAACATTTTTATGTTTTTTTCTGCTGAACTGCTAGAGCCAGAAGTTAGATGGCACACAAAAGTTCAGTAAATAACAAATGAACTGATGAATGAAGTGGGTATATTTGAGGTGGGTGGAGCTAGTGAATTTTACAAACAGAAATTTAATTTATCATTGACATATATAAATATATTAAGAAGGCTTTTTCATATACAAGTCTGGAATCAAGGGAGAGAGCTGATTATAGTTTTAAATTTGAAGCCATAATCACATATGTTAGCGGTTTCCACCTTAGTAGATTAATAGAAGCATGTAAGGAGTACAGACAGTGTCTGAATCTCAAGATACAGTGATTTATTCAAGCTCAAACAAGAAAACTGTGTAGTAACATTGAGTCGGCATACATGTTATTTAAATGCAAGGCCTTATAAAATTTGACTAAAGTAGTGGCCTTCTATCTTGGCTAGGTGTTAATATCAGTTGAGGAATTGTTTAACAAATTAAATGTTCAGAATAAGTCAGTGAAATGAAAATTACTTACCAAACTTTTATTTTTACAGTTAATAAGGCAATTCTGATGTAGAATTATTTGAGAGTCAATAATATAAGGATTTGCTTCAGCTTAAAAAAAAGTGGAACATGGCTGAAATCTGAATGTTAGAGTGCTTCCCATTTACCAGTCATGAAAAAATTAGTAGGATTCACCCAAGAAGAATGAAAATCCTCAGATTGTTGATAAAAGGAAATAAATGTGAGGGCACTTCCCATGGCACTGGGAGATGGAAGGGGAGGTCGAGCGTGTGCAAATGCTTCTGATACTTGGATTGGAAAATGACTATTCATGGTGAAGGTTGTTGTTGAGCTAGATAACAGCAGTTTGATGAAGAACTGCTGCGTGAGGACTGGGGGAGCTCAAGAGGCAATGTAGAGACCAGCTGGTGCAGGGTTTGGAAATACTATTGGGAATGACAGCAAGTGGTGGTGGCAAAGGAATAATGGGCAGGGGAACATTGTTTTTCAAATTTGGAAGCATTTAATCACATTTGATGAGAGTGATCAAGTAGAAATGAAAAATAGAGGATACAAAATAAACAGAGGGAAAACATATATGTGTCATCCTATTGAGGGGGCATGTGAAATGTTATGTAGTGTGCAAATGGAAGGAATTTCCTAAGACAGGAGCAAACAAAAAAGCTGTCTCCTGGAAAAGAGGCAAGACCCAACACAGGGTTTCAGAGCATACTCAGTGGGGAAGTAGGAAGGTTGCCTCCATATTATCTCCAACTACTTCATGAAAACTAGAAGCCACATGATCATCCAAGTTGGGGGCAGGCAATTGGAGGAAGATTAGGAGTGAATAGAAAATATGAGGACAAAGTTATTTGGAGAATAAGAATGCTAATTGATAGTTAAATGTATTAGAACTGCCAGGGAATTCTAAATGAAGTCTCACTGTAGGTGTAGAGTCATCAGTTTGAATGAAACTATTTAGCGTTTCTCGTGTTCTTTTTAAAAATTTATTTATTTATTTGAAAGTCAGAGTTGCAGAGTGAGAAAGGGAGAGAAGAGAGATCTTCCATCTGCTGGTTTTCTCCCCAAATCACTGCGACAGCTAGGGCTGGGCCAGGCTAAAGTCAGAATCCGAGAGCTCCATCTGCCTCTCCCATGTGGGTGGCAAGGGCCCAGGTTCTTAGGCTGCTTTCACAGGCCAATAGCAGGAAGCTGGATCAGAAGTGGAGCAGCTGGGATAGAAACTGGCGTTCATGTGAGGTGTCAGTGTTGCATGCAGTGATTTTGTCAGTTGTGCCCCCACATTGGCCCCAGTGTTTTTCCTTAGACCTGTTCAATCTATTTGGGTGCAGGTCTGGGGTAGTTCCATATGAGCATGGATTTATAAGCGAGTATAAGAAAGAATAAGGTATGATGAGTATTAATGGAATAATGACAGTCCGTGGCCAGGGCTAGCATTACAGATGTGTGGCATAGACACCTGCAACTCTATTTCCAGAAGGGTACTCCTTTAGTTGAAACTCTGCAGTCATCACTTTGAAATTTTTAATAATTCTGTCTTTCACCTTTTGTTTTGTAAATGAAACACAATGGGAAACAGAGAAGATATCTGCTTCAGCTTTTCCAATATAACTTGCAGACATATTTGTAGATATCATTCAAAATCTCTAAGTGGCTTCCTTAACACACTTAACTTGTGCTTTCTTTCAGTCACATGCATCATGGTCCACCAGAATTCTCTGCTCATGTTCTGTATTGACACATTTATTATATGGTAAGAAGGGATAATTATTTCTTTTATAAGTCATATTTTATTTTGGTACTAGATCTTCTTTTGAATGTGAAAAGAAGATAAAGGGAATCTATGGGACATTAGTGACCAAGGAGACCCGTTTTGTTCCTTCTTGTTTAAATTGCCTTCCTATATGAGCCAGCCACCCAGAAAGAGTTGGCACAGAAGGAAAGGGAAAGAGAGAGCAACCCATAGTGAAGTAAGTTAAAGGTGGTAAATATTAGTGAAATGTACAATTATCAAGGTTGAAGTAAATTCCTTTAATTGTGTAGCAATTCCAGTGTTTTGGTGAGAATGGAATGCCCTACACACATGAGGTAAGAGATGCAGGTCATTCTGATATTATTCATTATCTGATATGATAAATGCTCCTATAACTGAGGTATTGATCAATAGTGAAGTTTATTATATTTTCTTCATTTAGAATGAGAATTGCCCTATGATATTTTATGATCAGTAAACTATATAGATGAATATTTATATACATTAATTACATTTTCTGTCCTTTTTTAAAAAGATTTTTGTATTTAGTTACTTATTTATTAATGATTTAATTTAAAGGCAGAGTGACAGAAAGAGAAAGATCTTCCAACTGTTGATTCATTCCCCAGATGGTTATAACAACGAGGACTGTGGCACACCAAAGCCAGGAATCAGAAAGTAGATCAGGGAATCAAATACTTGAGCCATCATCTGTTACATTTCAGGGGTGTTAGTAAGGAGCCAGATCAGAAGTGGGGTACAGGGACTCAAACTGGCACTCTAATATAGCATGCAGGCTTCACAGGTGACAGCTTAACTCAGTGTGCTACGATGCCTTCTTCTTCCTGTTTGAACAAGAACCTCACAGTGTCATCTTTCACTGGTCCTATAGATTATGTGGCTGACTCTGTTGGTTGCTTTCTTTTTCTTTTTGTTTTTTGACAGGCAGAGTGGACAGTGAGAGAGAGAGAGACAGGGAGAAAGGTCTTCCTTTTTGCTGTTGGTTCACCCTCCAATGCTGCTGCAGCCATTGCGCTGCGACTGGCACACCATGCTGATCTGAAGGCGGGAGCCAGGTGCTTCTCCTAGTCTCCCATGCGGTGCAGGACCCGAGCACTTGGGCCATCCTCCACTGCACTCCCGGGCCACAGCCTAGGGCTGGCCTGGAAGAGGGGCAACCAGGACAGAATCTGGAGCCCTGGCCAGGACTAGAACCCGGTGTGCTGGCGCCGCAGGTGGAGGATTAGCCTATTGAGCCATGGCGCCGGCCATGTTGGTTGGTTTCAAGACAACCGCATTTAGGAGCCAACATGGTGAGGGAACAGGGTTGGGGGATCATGGGCAAGAGTGTAGTAGGGTCAGTGAATAGTAAGTCTCTACTGTTAATAAGGAATTAGAAAGGGTACACTGGATACACGCCTATAAGAAATGTCAATCAGAGGGTGGAAGTCTTGAATATATGGCTCAAAGGAATAGAGTTCTTAATGACGTCTAGAGTATGGCCATGGGAACAGACTACCGACACAGTTGATATGAGCGATGTGGGGCTGATAGGTGTAACACATCCCCGTGGAATTCAGTTATAACTGAGTCCTTTAAGGGCATCTTTTTATTTCAAATTTTTATTCATTGAATAAACAATTCACATAACTTCCCATAGGTATTTAAAATATAAAATGCTTCATATGAAATTATGTCAGATTTACAATTTTTGGTGTCATCATGTGTTCTCCCCAAAAATATCTCGAAAATTCCACTAGAGTAATATTTTTTCACTTACATCTGTGAAAATATTTTCTTTTCTGCCAGTCCACTAAATAAAGTAATTTTAATTGAAATGTAAAAAATGATTCCTTCATAAATTCTGTACTTTTAAAGAAGAAAGATCTGTCCCTACTGTAGAAGTCTATTTATTTGTATATTTATTTTGTTTTTTATACTTTTTATTTATATAAAATCAATAAATTTCATATATACAGATTTAGGAGTTTAGTGGTACATCCTAATGTTCACACTTCTACTTTCCTTCTCCTTTCTTATTTTTTCTTTTGATTTTTACAGTGACATACTTTCAGTTTTTTTATTTAGTTAATATAAATTTCCAAAGTACAGTTTATGGATTACAATGGCTCCCCCCCCAATAATTTCCCTCCCACTCACACCCCTCCCATATCCCAATCCCTCTCCCATTCCATTCATATCAAGATTCATTTTCAATTATCTTTATATACAGAAGATTGATTTAGTATATATTAAACAAAGATTTCATCAGTTGGACCCACACAGAAACACAAAGTGTAAAATACTGTTTCAGTACTAGTTATAGTATTACTTCACATTGGATAACACATTAAGGACAGATCCCACATGAGAAGTAAGTACACAGTGACTCCGGATGTTGACTTAACAATTTGACACTCTTGTTTATGGAGTCAGTAATCTCCCTAGGGTCTAGTCTTGAGTTGCCATGGCTCTGGAAGCCTTTTGAGTTTGCTGACTTCAGTCTTATTCTGACAGTGTCATAGTCAAAGTGGAAGTTCTCTCCTCCCTTCAGAGAAAGGTACCTCCTTCTTTGATGGCCCGTTCTTTCCACTGGGATCTCACTCACAGTGAGATCATTTAGGACTTCTTTTTTTTTCCCCCCGAGTGTCTTGGCTTTCCATGCCTAAAATACTCTCATGGGCTCTTGAGCCAGAGCTGAATACCTTAAGGGCTGATTCTGAGGCCAGAGTGCTATTTAAGATATCTGCCAGTCTATGAGTCTGCTGTGTCTCCCGCTTCTCATGATGGATCATTCTCTCCCTTTTTTGATTCTATCAGTTAGTATGAGCAGACACTAGTCTTGTTTGTGTGATTCCTTTGACTCTTAGACCTATCAGTGTTACCAATTGTGAACTGAAATTGATCACTTGGACTAGTGAGATGGCCTTGGTACATGCCACCTTGATGCAATTGTATTGGAATCCCCTGACATGATTCTAACTCCACCATTTGGGGCAGGTCTGATTGAGCATGTCCCAAATGTACATCTCCTCCCTCTCTTATTCCCACTCTTATATTTAACTGGAATCCCTTTTCAGTTAAAATTTAAACACCTAAGAATAATTGTGTGTTAATTACCGAGTTCAACCGATAGTACTAGAAAGAAAAAAATACTACCATGGATAAAATATTACATTGTACATCAACAGTCAGCACAAGAGCTGATCAAGTCACTGTTTCTCATAGTGTCCAGAAGGCTATTTAAATCCATACAAGAGGACATGTGTTTGGTATGGCAATGAAGTTGTCAATTGAGACACCTGCATCCTTTTTGTGAGGCCCTTGGATTTTTGTGAGCCCACTGCAGGTTCATGATTCTAGATTCCTGCTAATGCAGAATATGGGAAGCAGCAGGAAATTCTCAAATATTTGAGTTCCCACCACCCATAAGGAAAATTTCGATCGTGTTCTCAGCCCAACCCTGGATAATGCAGCCATATGGGGATTGAACCAGTAGATAAGAGATGTCTCTGTTCTGTCTGTTTCTGTGTCTCTATCTCTCAAATAAACTTTAAAAATGTAATTGGTAGAATGAATGACTAGGAAAGATTTAGAGTAATGGCAGACCTGTCCCTCAGGGGCCTGTGGAAAGTAGCACGGTTTATAGAAAATCAGTGCAGGAACCCTTATTCAGGACAACTGATGAACATTGATCATATCTTGGTGAAGTGTTAAGAGAACTAGTACAAACTGCTTTTCTTTGTAGTCATAAAACAATCCAAATGAAGTTCCTTTCAAATTTCTTTTGACAATGTAACATTTGCTTTTTATTTCTATGTGAAAACTTGGAAAATAAGTTTTGTTCCACTGGATTTATCAAGATAAATTTGCCTGTTGGTAGGAATATAAACTAGTGCAGCTACTAAACAGTATGGAGATTTCATATTTTAAAATTTGTTATTTATTTTAAGAGCAGAGCTACACACACAGAAAGAGGGATAAGCAGAGGGAAAGGGAGGAGAAAGAGAGAGAGATCTTCCACCTGCTGGTTCACTATCCAAATGGCCCCAAACTGGCTCCTGGCTGGGCCAGTCCAAAGCAAGGAGCCAGGAGCTATATCCAAGTATCCCAGAAAGGTTCAGGGGCCCAAGGACTTGGGCCATCTTCTGCTGATATCTCAGATGCATTAGCAGGGAACTGAATCGGGAGTGGAGCAGTTGGGACTGGAACCAGTCCCCATATGGGATGCCACCAGTGGTGGCAGTAGCTCAATCAATTATGCCACCATGGTGGCCTGTAGGGATTTCTTGAAAAATACTAGAAATAGACTTGACTTATGATCTACCAATTCTCTACTAGATATATTTGCAAAATTCATGCAAACAATGTATCAGACAGATTCCTTCACCATGTTTATAGAAGCACTGTTGACCACAGCCAAAATTTGGAATCAGTCAAAGTGTCTATTGTCAGATGATCAGATAGAGGAACTGTGGTGTATATACATAATGGAATAGTATCCAGTTAAAAAATGAATGAAATTCTACCATTTTTATCAAAATGGATCTTATTGGAGGATATTATTTGAGTAGAATAAACCAGACACAGGAAGACAAATACCACATGTTTTGCTTGTATGTGAGAGTTAAAATTTAAATAAATAAATAAATAGAAAAAAAGAAAAAAGAAAAGAAAGGCATGCCTGTGGATATGAGTATTATTCTAAGTGTAATTTTGCAATTCTTTGTTTTACACCTTTGTCAAACTAATGGCTAAAATGTTATACCACTATCGTTTTAATTGTCTGATTAATTTAAACTTTACTGTATGTGGGGAAATGGTCATCTTTCCATTCAATTACTATTTATAGCTGTTGCCTATATTTGTACTAAACTTGGTTCTTTTTGCTTTTTACTCATTGAACTTATTTGATGAAGCATTAAGTCTTTTTTCTGTAATATAAACCTAAATATGTTGTCTCAAAAACTAAAGAAAAAAAAAGATTAGGGAGGGAGTAAGGGAGGATAGGAGCAAGGAAACATCATTATATTCTTAGAATTGTATCTATCGGCCGGCGCCGTAGCTCAACAGGCTAATCCTCCGCCTTGCGGCGCTGGCACACCGGGTTCTAGTCCCGGTCGGGGCGCCGGATTCTGTCCCGGTTGCCCCTCTTCCAGGCCAGCCCTCTGCTGTGGCCCAGGAGTGCAGTGGAGGATGGCCCAGGTGCTTGGGCCCTGCACCCCATGGGGAGACCAGGAAAAGCACCTAGCTCCTGGCTCCGCGCGCCGGCCGCGGTGGCCATTGGAGGGTGAACCAACGGCAAAAGGAAGACCTTTCTCTCTGTCTCTCTCTCTCACTGTCCACTCTGCCTGTAAAAAAAAAAAAAAAAAAAAGAATTGTATCTATCAACTATACTGAACCTGCAAAAAATAACAAAAAATCAAAAAGAGAGAATTGCATCTATGAAATATATTGAACATGTCAAAAGAAAAAATATAAATCAAATAAAAGATATTGAGCTGAATATAACAGAACTCCTTTGAGAAATTTGAGAAGATGACATGATAAAAAAGAGAAATTTGTTTGAGAAAAGTTAAAATATCAAGGAGAGGAGGAAGGATAGTATCGTTCATTTCATCCACTGGTTCACTTAAATAGTCACAACATCAGGGGTTGGGCCAGGCCCAAGTCATAGGCCACGAACTCCATCCTGGTTTTCCATGTGTGTGTGACAGGGAGCAGAGCACCTGGGTCTTCCCCCTCTGTCTTGCCAGGTACATTAGCAGAGAGCTGGATAGGAGGTGAGGCAGCTGGGGCTTAAACCAGCACTCTACCATGGGATTTGGATATCTCAGGCAGTTTAACCTCCTGCAGTACAACTCTAGCTCTTATTAAATTTCAATAGCACTCCTATGCAATTTAGAAGCAAATCAGCCAGTTAAAAAAACTTAAATAGAAATCATTTTATTTCATTTGCACGAAATACATATATGCTGATAAGAAAGAAATCGATGGCCCACGCCGTGGCTCACTAGGCTAATCCTCTGCCTGTGGCGCTGGCACACTGGGTTCTAGTCCCAGTCGGGGCACTGGATTCTGTCCCGGTCGCCCCTCTTCCAGGCCAGCTCTCTGCTGTGGCCAGGGAGTGCACTGGAGGATGGCCCAAGTGCTTCAGCCCTGCACCCCATGGGAGACCAGGAGAAGCACCTGGCTCCTGCCATCGGATCAGCGCGGTGTGTCGGCCATAGCACGCCAGCCGCGGTGGCCATTGGAGGGTGAACCAACAGCAAAGGAAGACCTTTCTCTCTGTCTCTTTCTCTCACTGTCTACTCTGCCTGTCAAAAAAAAAAAAAAAAGAAAAAAGAAAAGAAAGAAATCGAAACCAAAAATCCAAGCTCCTGAGCCCCATTATATCTGCTTGATCTAAAGAATTTTCAATTATGTGTTTTGTATACAGATTACTGTATAAGTCATAACTTCTGGCCTAACATGTCTTCATTAAATGTTTGTTAATTTTCTTAAAACTTTTTGTTCATTTAATTATACTGCAAAAAATAGTATTATGAATTTTTATTATCCACATCTAAGAGCCACTTTAAATTATTACATTTAATATTTGTGTTGCTTACCTATCCTTTATTATAATAAATTGTATAGTGTGACACTGTGTTTAATATTGAAATATTTTAAGAGTTAAGGCCTGCTGTTTTGTAGAATTTCACAATTTAAATCTACCTAAGTCTTTGACCATGATCAGATTTAAACCAAAATTTTGTTGTTGTTAACAGTACTGCTGAAGTGATATTATTTACCTCCCATTATATCACAATAGGAGGTGTGCCATGTCATTTCTTCTTATTGGAAATGCTAAATTTGATTACTTGATTACTGTGGTAACCCCTAGAACTCTGTAATAAAAAGTTGCCTTATTTTCTTTTCTTTTGTTATTTGAAAGTAATTCAAGGTATGATAATTTTCAGAATTGACAATGATGATTTTCTATTGTATTGTTCTTTCTGCATTCAGTAGCTAATGTTCTCCTATAAAGAGCCCTCCTTCTGCCCAACTCTTAAGTGTCAGTGCAATTTCAAGAATTGTTTTAATCAGTATGTTGTAATCTACATGTGATTTTTATTGTGTCTCAGACACTTAACTTGTCTCTAACTTGAGAACCAGTTCAAGGAATTCAAAGCAGTTCTACCTTTTCTTACGTGTTTTACTGAGATTTCTAATTACAGTGGTAACTCCTAGGACTCTGTCATATAAAGTTGCCTTTTTTTCTTTTCTTTAGTTATTTGAAAGTAATTCAAGCTATGATAATTTTAAGAATTGACAATGATGGAAACAACCAGGTGTTGCAGGCTCATATTGTGCTCTCCTGTCAATTTACTCACAGCCGTGTCTTGTTCCGTTCAAAAACTTAGATAGCCTATAATTTAAAGGTGATAGATGGGTTGTTTATTTAAATATTTTACTTACTTATTTGACATACATAGATATATAGAAAGAGTGAAAGACAGAGGAAGTGATAACTCCCCATCCAGTGGTCTCTCACAAATAGATGCAATGGTTGTGACTGTACCAGGCTAAATCCAGAAGCCAGGCACACCTGGTTTTCCCACATGGGTGACAGGGGCCCAAGTACTTGGGCCATCTTTTGCTCACCTTCTGCTGCTTTTCCAGGTGCATTAGCAGGGAGCTGGGTTGGAAGTGAAACAGCTGGGATTAGAACTGTGGTCCATATGGGATACTGGCATTGTAGGTGGCTTAACCTGCTATACCACAACACCAACCCCTGGATGCTCTTTGTGACCAGAATATCGTAGCTTATAAATCCTTTCAGAAGCATGTGTGTGTGTGTGTGTGTGTGTGTTTCTAAAATATGATGAATTCATACCACTACTTTTAATTAATTCAAATGAAAAAAACAGCATTCTTCCTTTTCTTCCCCAATAAGTTGCTGAAATTTCTTTCCCAAAAACATCCATGTACTTCCTCATCTACTCTATCCTGTACTACACAGTAAATAATCTCAAAATCACTACAGCAATAAAAAATGGGATAAGCAATCAAGATATTTGTATTTCTTTTTTCTTTAGGATATGGTCATATAGTGACAATCAGAAAGATCTGGAAAAATCACTGGGCACAAATTTTAATTCAATTATATATTTTTTTCTGTGTGATATATCATCAACTTGGTATGAAAGTAGAGTCATCTTTTTTCTGTTGAATAAAACTTTAGAATTTGGTTTTCATTACTTTAGTCTTACTGTAGAATATGTACAATGTCATCAATGTCAAAAGATAAAATAGATAAATAAAAAAATCACATCAGACACGATATCATTATAATGCCTAAGCTATTCCCTCTTATACTGCATAGCCAAATATTTCTAATTGTCTCTGATTTATCTTTTCTCTATTTACATTTCAAAATAAGCGGATATATTGTATTTCACCTACTTTGTTAAATTGGATCCTATGTAATATCTCTCATTCTTATATATATATATGTTTTTATATTTTACAATGTTGCTTTTTGTCTTGCACATATATTCTTGATATCAAATCACTTATGATATACACAGCTATTAAAAGATGGCTACATGATTATCCATTGTAGAGATGTTTCACTGTTGAATTAATATGACTTCTAAGGGTGAGTACTAAGACTACTACCAATATTCCATTATTACAAATACTATTTTCCTGGGCATTGGCATTGTGGCATAGCTATTTCAGCCACTGCCTGCAATGCCGATATCCCATATGATGCTTGGTTGAGACCGGGTTGCTTCAATCCCAATCTAGCTCTCTGTCAATAAACCTGGGAAAGCAGTAGAAGATGGCTAAAGTGCTTGGGTCCCTATACTCATGTGGGAGACCCAGATGAAGCTCCTGGCTCCTGGTTTTGTCCTGGCCCAGCCCCTGTCACAGTAACCATTTGGGGAGTGAACCAATGGATGGAAGATCTCACTCTGTTTCTCCCTCTTTCTTTGCAACACTGCCTTTCAAATAAATAATATATATATAAATATATATATATATTAAAAAAGACAACATCTTCCTTGATGAACTTGAATAATTGGTGTGTGTGGGGATTGGTAGGATACATTTAAAGAATAAATTTCTTGTTTTAAAGATTTATTTGTTGTTATTTTAGATATAGCTCATTTTACACAATATATTTTTGCACACCCAACTTTAATAAATTTATAATTTTCTCTCTTATATTTTGGTTCTAGTTCCAGTTATCTTGTAGGGGAAAGAAATTTTGATTGATTCGTACTCAAAATTGAGCAAAAGTTTTGAATTGACAACTTGCTGAATAAGATAAAAAGGTGCATAAAAAGCATATAGGCATAAGTTGGACATTATTTTTCACTAAATAAACTAAAAAAAAACAAACTAAATAAAATATATGGTATCACACATAGTGTCAGTATTGAGAGCCCAAAAGTATGAAAAGCAATGGGAATTCTCATAACACAGTGGATCCACTTTGGAAACAGTTTTGAATTTTCTTAGAAAAAAGATATCTCTATCACATTAATTATAAATCCTATACTTATATAATGAATTAAATCTATTTTGTCCTACAATTATTAATTTGAAAATTAGTAGCTTTACAAAAATATGTAAAGAATATTTATAATATATTTATTAATAATCCTGAAAATTTTAAACAATTTAAGTGATGATTTTTAATCAATGAAAAGGAGTTCTACCATGTGCCATCACTGGCAACAATGAAACTGCATCAAATTGTGGTCACAAACATCAACATATTCATCATAACCCAATGATGTGTGAGCCATAAAACTCTGGATTTTACTCCATACATGCTTCTAAATGTATCAACCAGGAGGTAGGGGAGAAAGAGAATGCAGTGATACAAAAAATTTTGTAAGTTTTTCAAAGAACTTTTTACACTGATGGAAGGGAAACACAGAGAATGACCTAAGTGACTTTGTAAAACTGCATTTCAACTGGATATATTAAGGTCACAAATATAATTGCTATTATTTTAAAGATTTTATTTTGAAAGTCAGAGTTATAGAGAGAGTGGGAGGAGAGAGAATGAGTGTGTGTGCATGCACAAGAGAGAGAGAGAGAGAGAGAGAGAGAGAGAGAGAGAGAGAGAATCTTCCATCCACTGGTTAATTCCACAGATGGCACCAAATGCCAATGCTAGGCCAGGCTAAAGTCAGCTTTGAGGAGCTTCATCTGGATCTCCATTAACAGGGAGTTGAATGGGGAATGGAGCATTCAGGACGTGAACCAGTGCCCATTAGGTGATGCCAGCATTATGGGGATGACTGTACCCACTATGTCATAACCCTGGCCCTGAATAGAATTATTGATAAACACTATAGCCTAGTTTTTTATTTTTTTGTAAATTTATTTATTACAATTGATGTGTTGGGAATTCAAGGAATATTTATATTATAGAATTGAATGAATAATGAATATTTTATTATAGAAAGACCAAGTTCTCACTATTGGAGAATGGAGATTTATATGAGGAATGTGTATGGCTAAAATAAAATGCAGTGCTGGAATGAAGTGGGAGAAATCAATACCAAAGCTCTTCAATAAAAACAATCAGAAGTTTTTGGATAACTGGTTTGTTAAACATCTGGAGCAGAATTCAATGATGAATCTGGATATCTTTGTTTCTGCAATGTAATAAAAAGCTCAAAATGAAAAAGGAAAAAGAAAAAAAAAATGAGGGCATATAAGCAGGGCACACGAGCCATCTGAACAATCTTCCACTAGCCAAAGTTAGAACAAATTGAATTAAATAAATACAGTGTTGTTTTATAACCCACTTCCCCAAATAAACATTCATGAACTTATATATAGATACATAGCTGAATAGACAAATTGAAGTAATAAGTGTTAGGAAAAGGGTTGCAGATTGGTGCCTCCTCTCATGCGGCACCATAAATGTTAGGAAAAGAGGCACAGAATAGAAAGCAGGCAGTGTACGAATTTACAGCCAGACTGAATTTATTCAGAGAAAATAAATTTGTAGAGGTGGGTGACTGACTGCCTGTGAGCACATTGATGGAACTCATGGTGGAAGGCCTTGATTCCCGGGGACTGGGGCCTTTTTATATTTTAGGACACCCAGGGATGGGGGCAGGGGTTAAGGGGCTGCAGGTAAAGGTGAATTCCTAGAACTGGTCTTTCAAGTGTTCCAGCAAATGGTCTTGTAGATAGCCTTAGTGGGGAGGTATGAAGGCAATAGAGTGTGAGACCCACTTGAGATTCAAGGGCAAGGAATACATTCTAGTATTTATCTATCTTTTGGGCAATGAGCGCGAATGGCTGAGGCTTATGTCTTTGTTCCATCAATAAGAATCTTTCTTTATGAAGGATTTACATTAACAAGTACAGAAAAAGTCAAGGGAATTGTATATCATCATAACAATATCACCATGATTGTTCCCCAACCCCCAATAATACATGATGCCAAGCTTAACAAGAAAATTTAAACAAAAAGAATATTTACGTATATCAAGGAATTCATTCAAAAGTATTTAAGACTGACAAAGAGAACACAGTAATTTTATCTTGTAGGATGGTGGTAGGCACACTGGCCAAGTAAAGAACCTCACATGAGCAGTCAAGTTGTTATCTCATGTTCTCATGTACCCAGGACATCTTGTGCAGAGCACATCATTTCACTGGAGTTTTTTTTTTTTCTTTTTTTTGAGAACATATAACACAATCAAGACAGAAGAGCACATCAGACAAAGCCAACTACAGGGCATTTTACAAAATAACTCAACAATAGGCTTCAAAATTATCAAGGTCATGAAAGACAAAGGAGACTGAAAAATGGCCACTGATTGTGAGAGAACTAAATTCAGTGTGGAATTCTGGGCAGGAATTTGGAAGTGAGAAAGAACAACAACAACAAAAAAACACTAGTTTAAAATCTTGGGTAATCCAAATTCTGCATCTTGTTAAAGGCATCTGACTAAGGTAAATGTCTAAGTCTTGATCCATGTGTTATGGTTATGGAGGATACCAACCTAAAAAAATCTTGTTATATGGGATATTTTAATATTATTTTTATTGAGATGTAATTCACATGGCAAACAATTTACTCATTTAAAGTCTTAATTCAATGCGTTCTGGTATATTTACAAGTTCTGGAAACATTGCTACTACCAATTTTGTGTTTTTCTGGATTGGTCTCTTTTGTGTTGTTCATTTTTTGTTTTCTTTTTAATTGCTATAAAATGCCTGACACAGGCCACTTATTCAAGAAAAAGGTTTATTTTGGCTCACAATTTGGGAGTTGAAGTTGAAGATCAGTCAGGCCCTATGGGTTCAGCTATTGGTGAGAACAGTTTGGCAGCAGCCATGTGTACGCAGTAGAGCAATGACATGGTGATCCACGAAGCTGAGACAATGCCAGGCCCAGCTAAGTTTTTGGAACAAGCCCTCTCAGAAGTGTGCTTCGCAGTGTCGTTCCCAGTGATCTAAGGACTTCCCCAAAACCCATCTCCTAGCCAGCATAATTGAATTAAGTTTTTACTCACTCTTAGTGCCATCAGTTTAGGACTTTGAGGTTTAACTTACAGATGAGTTTGAGATCTAAATCTTGTTCAAACCATGCTCACTCGCTACTAGTAACTATAGTTATCAACTGAGAAGAAGTCTCTGATTCCTTGCTCCTGAAAAGTTTCTTTGGTGGTTGTAGTTTTCACTTAATTAAATGTAATACAGTTACCTGTAAGTCCAAAACCGTATGGATAGTTCTTTGTAAAAGTATAAAATGCCAAAAAGCCAATATTCAAAGAAGACATACAAATTATGAGCTGTACCCAATAAAAATGAGCCAACTATGCCTTATCCAAAACAACTGGTAGTGACTTACATTGTATAATCAACAGCAATATAGTAAAGAAAGATTGGAGTACTTTTGAGAACATTTAGGATGTATTCTTGGTGCTGCCATGGAATAGACAAATGTAGTAATGGCCTTTCTTGTGAGAAGGGTAGAGGCAAAAGAAATAATACACAGAAAAACAGAAAACATCACACAGTGGGTCCTTACATTCTTTTTTTAAAAATATATTTATTTATGTATTTATTTGAAAGAGTTACAGAGAGGCAGAGAGAGAGAAAGAGAGACAGAAAAAGAAAGAGAGAGAGAGGAAGAGAGAGAGAGTTCTTCCATCTGCTGGTTCACTCCCCAGATGGCAGTGATCAGCTGTGCTGCTCTGAAGCCAGGAGCCAGGAGCTTCACACACGTGCAGGGGACCAAGGACTTAAGCCATCTTATACTGCTTTTCCAGGTAATAGCAGAGAGCTGGGTCAGAAGTAAAACAGCCAGGACTAGAAGTGAAACAGCCAGGCTCATATAGAATGTCAGCAGCGCAGGCCATGGCTTTACTCATATTGCCATGGCATCAGCCCCCTTACATTCTCTTAAAATAGTTATTTCCCAGAATAAACACTCACATGAAACAGAAGAAAAGGAAAAAGTGATAAAAGACAATTCCTAATTCCAAGTTTTACAACATAATGTATTCTAATATATTCTGCTACTTAACTTACAGTCATAATATAATTAAATTCTTTGTTTGCCTGGTTATGTGCTTAGTATGCTTGTTTCTGTTCTGATAAATTATCAGACACACTGCACAGCTGGCCAATTTTATTTTTCTTAACAAAAGCCTCATTAGAAATCATCACCTCTTCTTGAAATGCATTGAACATGTGGTGCAAAATCTGAATCCATGCACTCATATGTTAGCTACAGATAGCCTGTCTCATTGATATTGCCATTGATAGATGTAACTTAGGAGTGGGTTGTGGATAATGAGGATTTCTGCTATTGCTATTTAAATATTCTATGATTAAAATAAGTCTTCCTTGTTTAGAACAAGTAGTCACTACAATGTTTTCCAAAAGCTTTATCATAATGTTGATAAGCTTTGATGCATTTAAGGAATTTGAGTTTCTCTTTTTTTTCTATTTTATATATTTATCATTTCATATTATTCATTTTGTTGTAGAATGACTTTTTTTGAACTTTCAATGTTTTATAACTAGTTTTTATTGATAATCAAAGGTATATCTATAAACACTATTATCAGTAGAATGCTTTTAGATAAGTAAAACTATTTTAAAAATTCTCTTAATTACAATTTGCTCTAATGTACTGTATATCCTGTTCCCATAGCCTACTGTTAAAGCACTGCAGGTCAGTTATTTTTCTGATTGAAGACAGTTTTAATTCTTTCTGCATTTTTTTCATTTTTTAAAAATCAATTTGAAGTTTGAGTGACAGAAAGAGAGGGAGAGAAAGAGAGAGATCCTCCATGTTCTGGATTACTCCCCCCATGGTTGAAACATCTGGGGTTGGCGAGTATGAAGCCAGAATCCAATAACTAATTCAATATCTACTGTGTGGGTGTCAGGGACCCAAGCATTTCGATCATCTTCTACTGATTTCCCACAACATTAGCAATAAGAAGCCAGAGAAGTACCCAAGATGGGATGCCAACGTTGCAAGCACCCGCTTAACCTGCCGTGTCACAGTGTTGGCTTTTTCCTTGTTCCTTAACCACAGGTCACATTTTAAAAAAGTGCTAACTGAAAGACTTATGAGGCTCTTCTTGCAGTAAAAAATCCATAATCAGTCCATTTTTATCTGCTCCTTACTGAAAACATTCACTTCTTACATAAATTAATAATATAAATTTGATTTGTAAATATAACGTTTTTATTAAATTGTTACAGCTTAGTGTATTAATTATTTAAAAAATGAAAATATTAATGAAATTATATCCACAATCTTGGTTCAAAAATATTTCAAATCTTCTCCAACTAAATGATCTAAAAAATGTGATGTTGATGATGATGCATTGTTGGTTTTGCTTTATTGGTCAGTCTTGCAAAATTTTTCAACACGTGTATTGCATTAGGTAAAAAAAGGGAGCCATGCATATGAATGTCATACTTCCTTTCTATTTGATTTTGAAAACTGTATTACTGGGACTGGCATTGTGGAGCAAAATGCTAATATGCTGCTTGAATCACCGTTATCCCATTTAGGATTCCTGGCTTCAGATCCAGCTCCCTATGAGCCTGGAAAAACAGCAGATGATGGCCCCAGTATTATTTGGGTTCCTGCAATCCACATGGGAGAACTGGGTTTAGTCCCTAGCTCCTGGCTTCAGCCTTCCCTAGCTCTGACTATTGTGGACATTTGTGGAGTGAAAAAGTGAATGGAAATTATTTTTTTTTCACTCTCTCCTTCTCTCTCCATTCTCTCTCTCTCTCTTCTCTCTTTACTTTCCAAATAAATAAAGAAATCTTTAAAAATATGTACTACTTGCCAGCGCCACGGCTCACTAGGCTAATCCTCTGCCTGTGGCACTGGCACACTGGGTTCTAGTCCCGGTAGGGGCACCGGATTCTGTCCTCGTTGCCCCTCTTCCAGGGCAGCTCTCTGCTGTGGCCCAGGAGTGCAGCGGAGGATGGCCCAAGTCCTTGGGCCCTGCACTCACAGGGGAGACCAGGAGAAGCACCTGGCTCCTGGCTTTGGATCTGCGCAGCATGCCAGCCGTGGCGGCCATTGGAGGGTGAACCAACTGTAAAGGAAGACCTTTCTCTCTGTCTCTCTCTCTCACTGTCCACTCTGCCTGTCAAAAATTAAACAAAAAATCATGCTGATTTTGACAAGGGGATGACAACAGAAAAAAAAAGCAGAGGAAATGCATTCCCACAGGAGAGTTGGAGAGAAATTTGCAGTGTAAATTCCACAGAAAGAAGAGAGATGTTGGATAGTACAATCACACAGCAGCAATTGGGGCTATCACCCATGACCCCTGCAGCTGGAGGCTAGAGGAGACACCAGCTTCTAGGAGCAAGGTGTGAGAAGACTACAGCAGCCCATGTCACTGGTAATAGTGCCTGAAGGAGAACCTTGCAACCTACAACGACTGAATACAGCTTGGAGTCCTAGTAGGGTACTCACCTAACCCCGTGAAAGAAAAGCGTTTCTTTCTCCCCATGTGCCCACAAGGGCACTGGCAACCAGCAGGAGAAAGTACCTTCTTAATGCCATGTTAAATAAGCTGCTGTGGCTTTTACACACTATGGGGTTTTATCAGAGGCATAAATCTGTGTCGCCCACTGACTTTGAGTCTGATCTGAAGAGTTGGCAGGAGGCTAGGCATACCACTTAGGACTGGGAGGCACTCCCACCCTCCCATCTTATCACAGGCTCCTGGGCTCTAACTGCCAAGCTGGAGCACAAGTTAACTCTGGGAATGCTTCATTTCCCTTCCTGGGTGCTGCAGGTCAAGAGGCTGAGAGTGGATCCCTTATGACCTGTGACTTTGGGAGCCTTGCACACTGTGACCATGGGAATGCTATAACTGCATGGTATGACATGGGGTGAAACTAGGACCCTGGACAATTACTATGTCTGGACTCAGAGGCCCAGAGCTCCATGATTGCTTGGGGTAGGTCAATGCAGAGATTCCTTGTTCACATTGAGGACCACAAAGATCCTTTCTGCAGTTCATGTGCCAGAATGGGTGGGGATTGCACCTACAGTGGGCTAACCCAGAGCATTGATCACCTTGGAAGGAAGGAAGGGAGGGAGGCTGTGATTACAACTACAGACATGATCATACCCACTGCCATGCTGGCAATAGATTTACCATGATCAACTTGGGTGTCACCCTGTACTCTTGCACTGCTCTTGAGCAATTTCCAGAGCTCCTTGCCCTGCTAGGCACAAGGCTCTGAATATCCACTAAAGGAACAGAAAATCCACTAAGCCACAGAGAAATACTTCAAAGATAAAAGCCATCAGAGGAGAAAACGAAATTTTCACAAATGCCTAAAAATAAATGAAGAAATACAAGAAACAAGAACAGGTAGAAAACACGTCTTTCCCAAAAAACACAATTCAATATCAGAATTTAAAGATGAAGAGATTAATAAAATGCCTGAAAATGAATTAAAAAATGGGCATAAAATTACTCAGAAACACAGCAAAACCAGATCATAAGCTAAAGGAATCTAATAAGGGCATAATGTAATGATTAGTAGATCAGTTCAATAGGAATATGTGACTATAATAAATGTATATGCACCCAATGCCACAGAAAGTAGCTATTTAAAACAAATGTTAATAGATCTAAAGGGGGACATAATCTACAATATAATAAATATGCGGGACTTCAAAACCCCACTCTCATCAATGAACAGATCAACTAGACAGAAAAATGAACAAAGAAACAGAACAGCTATTCTACACTAGGTACCAAATGAACTCAATTTATATCTATACAAAATTGCATCCTACAATTGCAGAACACACATTATTTTTATCATTGCATGGAGCTGTTTCTAGGATAGACCATAAAGGAAGTCTCAACAAATTAAAAAAATGAATTTATACCATCTGTCTTTTGTGACAACAGTGAAATGAAGCTGGAAATTAACTATTAAAGAAACCAGAAAACATACAAATGCATTAGAATGAACAATACAATCTAGAAAGAATACTGAGTCAACAAAGAAATCAAAAATGAGATCAAAATTTCCTGGAAATGAATGAAGATAACAACACAACATATCAAAATCTGGGATTCAGAAAAAAAAGCAAAAACCACAATAACAACAAAAACACTGTTAAGAGGGAGTTAAAGCAATTGGTGACTAAAAAAGAAATTTAAAAGGTATTAAATAAATGATCTATTAATGCATCCCATGGTACTAGAAAAATAAGAAAAAACCAAACCCCAAATAATAGGAGGAAAGAAATAGTTAAAATTAGAGAAAACATTATTAAAATGAAAACCCCAAAAAGATACAAAAATCAATGAAATTAAGAGCTGTCTTTTTTTTTTTTTTGATAAAGTAAATGAAATTCCACCATTGGTACAATAATGCCCCCAAAAAGAAGAAGACCCAAATTAATAAAATCAGATATGAGAAGGAAGATATTACAACAGATATCAAAGAAATAAAAAGAACCATTAGGAAATACGCCCCCAAACAGGAAAATCTAGAAGAAATGGATTTAATGTCTATACACATAAAAACTATCAAAATGCAGTCATAATGAAGTATAAAAACATAAATAGTCAGATAAACAAGATAGAAATTGAATCAGAAAAAAAGACTCTCTCAACCAAGAAAAGCCCAAGACTGGATGGCTTCATTGCTGAATTCAACTGAATTTTTAAAGAGTAATTCCAATTCTCATAAAATTATTCAAAATAATTGACAGGGAGGGATTCCTCCCAAAATCCTTCATGAGACCAACATTCAGCTTAATTCAAAACCCAGAAAAAAAGATGCAACAAAGAAAAAGAATTACAGGACAATATCCTTGATGAACATATTGCAAACATCCCCAACAGAATATTAGCTGTTCAAATCCAACAGCATCTCAGAAAGATCATTCACCTGGATTAAGTGGGATTTGTCCCTGTTAAGCAGGGATGGTTCAACATACACAATCAATAAATGTGATGTATCACATGAACAAACTGAAGAGCACAAAACATGTGATTATCTTATAGATGCAGGGAAATCATTTGATAAAATATAGCATCCTTTCATGATAAAAATATTAAGCAAAATGATTACAAAAGTAACATTACTCAACTCATTCAAGGCAATTTATGACAAATCCACTACCAGCAACAGAATGAATGGGGAACAGTTTGAAGCATTTCCACTAAGTTCTGGAACCAGACAGAGATGCCCACTTTTCACCATTGCTAGTCAGTATAAATCTGGAAGTTTTAGCCAAAGCCATTAGATAAGAAAAAGAAATCAAAACGATACAAATTTGAAAAGAGGAAGTCAAATTAGCCCTGTTTGCAGATGACATGATCCTACTTTTAGGGGAATCAAAAGTCTCCACTAGAGACTATTAGAACTCATAGTTGAGTGTGGGAAAGTTGCAGGATATAAAATCAACATAAAAATCAATAGCCTTCATATACGCAGATAATGCTCTGGCTTATAAAGACTTTGTATGATCATTCCCATTCACAATAGCTACAGAAAACCTTAAATGCCTTAGGATAAATTTAACAAGGGTTATGATAGATCTCTGTAATAAAAATTATAAAACCTTGAAGAAAGAAATAGAAGAGGCAAAAAAAAAATGGAAAAATCTTCCATGTTCTTGGATTGGTAGATTTAATGTCATAAAAATGTCCATGCTACTGTAGTAATTTACAGATTCAATATGATCCCATCAAAATACAAGACATTCTTCTCAGATCTAGAAAAAGCAATGCTAAGATTAATATGGAAACACAAGAGACCCCAAATAGTTAAAGCTATATTAAACACAAAACAAAGCCAGAGACATCACAATACCAGACTTACTGCAGGGCAGTTATAATCGAAACAGTATGGTACAGAAACACATATAGATGTGTACACCAATGGAACAAAATAGAAACACCATGAATCAATCCATACATCTACAACCAACAAATCCTTGACAAATCAGCTGAAATCAATCCCTGAAGAAAAGACAGTCTCTTCAAAAAAATGGTGCTGGGAAAATTGAATCTCCACAGGCAGAAGTATGAAACAGGACCCCTAACTTACACCTTATACAAAAGATAACTAAGTGGATTGAGGATCTAAATCTATGAGATGATGCAGTCAAATTACTAGAGGAAAGCATCGAGGAAATTCTGCAATACATTGACATTGACACAGAATTCTTGGAATAGACCCCAGATGCATGAGCAATAAAGACAAAAATAGACAAATGGGATTATAGCTCTGCAAAGGAAACACCCTAACATGGTTAAGAGGCAATGGACAGAATGGAAGAAAATATTTGAAAACTATGCAAATGATAAGTGATCTATAAGGAGTTTAAGAAACTCAAAAATCACAAAACAAACAATCCAATTAAGAAATGAGAAAAGTGGTCTCCACATGCATCCATTTTGTTGCAAAGCCTGTAATTGCCATTCTTAAATAATCATCACATGTTTTACAGATGTGTGGCAGTTAGTAGAATACCAAAAAATGCATATGAAGGAAATGGCTATTTTGGCATACGGTTGCCATTTTTAGCCCTTGTTTATATATTTCTATGGAAATGTGCTCTCCCTATATTTTACTTGTTGAGTATTATCATTAGTGTTGAATTAAGCCTGTAAAAATACAGTGGGTTAAAATTACGTCTATGCAAAAAAAAAAAAAAAAAGGCAAAGAAGAGGCAGGGAAATACAGAAATGCAGAGACAAAGAGAATCCTTTCCTGTGCTTATTCAGTTCCCAAACACCTACTGCAGTCAGGACTGGGCCAAGCCAAAGCCAGAAACTCTCAATAAATTAAGACTGCATTATACTCTAAGTCTTTTATCTTAATATAGCTTTTAGTGAAACAGGACAATGCATTAAAGAAGTATTTTTGTGAGGGTGCTTACTGTGCAGACCTGTTTCTTGGTGGCTTGAGGTATGTCTTTTCTGTCCCTGAAGCACTCCTTATTGAGGTGGCCCTCTGTATGGAAAGAAAGCTTTCCCAGCTCCAAAGCTACTGCATTGAGAGCCCCACAGTTCTTCAGTTATCTCTCTGTTCAGTGATGAATGAGGATCACAGAGGTTGCTGGAGGTGTGAAGTTTAGCAGAGGAGAGAAAAGTGGAATGTTTTCTACCACCTCGGCTATTCAGGCAAAATACTAAAAACAAGGTGAGACCCAAGGGCACACACTGTGCACAGGCAGAAAGGGCATCATTAAGGGCAAACTGGGTACAGAACTAAGAGTTAAGAAATAATGAATGGCCTAACAGTAGTACCTTGAATAAATACTGGAAAACATGCTTGCTATTCATTTTTCTATTTTTGTCCGATTTGAAACAAGCTCCTTATATTATCATAATTTATGAGTATGGCCCTCATGTCATTGCCTTGACCATGAATTGTGAAAGTTTCAGGATACTTTATAATCCTTAAAGGAGTTGAGATGGATAGTACTGATATCTACTTAACTTTTAACATAGATTTCTATTTTATATTTAGTTGCTTATTCATGACATAAATGTAAATTGAGGGTTGTCTGGATTTAAATCTTCATTCTAGGCTAGTAGATACAGCAGGAAACAAGAGATAGAAAATTTCTATTTTCATGATGTTGAGGTTTCTCTAGAGAAGAAAAAAAAAAAACCAAAATGTGGGCAGGAATGGGTGGGCATTTGGTCTATCATTTAAGACACCTACATCTTATACTGGACAACCTGGGTTTGATAACCAACTGTTATTCCAGCTTTCTGCCAAAGATAAGCTTGGGAGGGAACCCTAATGGCTGAGGTAATCCCTTTCTTGCCACCTCCATGTAAAACATAGATGTATTTCTCAGCTACTTTACTCATCCTAGCCTCAACTTTTGTAGACATTTGTGAAATAAACTGCAGAAGTATGTATGCTCTCTCTCTCTTTCAATTCTCTCTCATAAATCAGTATATTAAAAGAAAATGTAGACACAAAGACAGCAGTATAAACAAGGGAAGAACATATACTACGAAAAAAGAAAAGAAGAAAAAGAAAACCAAATAGGCACTGGAGAATGACAAGGATTTAGTGATCTCTCAAAGGGAATAAAAATCGAGCAGAGACCAGAATTAAATAAAGCAAGCTATCATGTTGCTGTCTGATTGAAGATCACGCTGAAATAAAATGAAAAAAAAAAAAAAACCCTCTATCCTTCCTTCCTCAACAGTATGCCTGAATTGCTCAAGGCAAGGAAGCCAATTTGGCCAGGTAATATAGCAAGACTGGAACAGAGTCCCAGCAGCCGATTTTGAGTAGACAGCCAGAAGCCAGATCATTCCCAACCTATACTGAGCGTGGGAGGATTATAAATCAGTACAATTTATATTTAAAAGATTTATCCTGGCTGTCTTTGAATAGTAGACTCCGAATCATTCCTGCCTTAGCAGGAGACAAATGTAATTGTCAAGGTGAGAGATAGGAGAAGTGGGCAGGTGGAAGCGCTAAGTATCACAGGTGGAGTATATTTTCTGGGTACGCACAAGGGAATTTTCTGAAAGATTGACCTGAGAGTGGGAATGAGAATGAGCATCACGGAGGAATTCGATTATTAGCTTGATCAAACAGTCATCACTGATTAAGCCTTTCATTGTCTAAAAACACTACAGACAAACATCTTAAAATATTAGACATGCATGCATATGAACATACATATCAAAATATGGATTAAAAGAAACATATCTCATGTATTTTTGGCTTCAATCTCGTCTTTTCTTTCATGAATTTTCAATAGAAACCAGTGATAAACATTAAAAAGTGTATTTCTTGAATATTACAGTACTTTCCTGTGGGAAAAATGACTCTTTGTAGAGGAACCACTGAGGAAAATGGCTGCTTATACTCAAATATTTTCGTCTTTGGTTTCTCACTTGGCAGAAAGCAGAAAGTTAAAGGAGAGTCTCTGACAGATAAGAAGCAGAGCTGTACACGCCGAGGGACAGATGGAGTGCATTGGGCTGCTGGAGCTGTGGAAAAGGCTGTCAGGAGGGTCTTAGGAGCTCCACTCAGATGATAGTAGAGAAGACCCAGATGACACAAGGCTCTTTGGACACTATGCTGGTTGATGACCAATTCAGTTACATATTTATTAATAAACTATCCATTATTTCTGAGAATGGAAATCTAAGTATGTCATGATTTTTCACCGCATGAACAAGGTCCACAAGGTCACAATAAAGGGCAGTGTGAAGGTCTGTGAATAGATCATTCCAACACTTTACTGAGAGGAAGTGTACTTTAACATCCCATACATTGTTTCTGTAATCTTTCCCTGTGGCATTATTCATCATTGCCAGCAGGACTCAGAGGTGTAGTGGATAATGAAAGAGCTTTCATAGGATGCTGCTGGAGAGGTCATTGTCCCTCTTTTGAGGCAAAAAGAATGGTAGCCGTATTTTTTCAAGAAGGGATGCTAACACTGGATTGACAAGAGGGCATGAGTTTTCAGAATTGATGACTGGTTCAGTAACAAGGATAAAACAGCAGGACACGGAAATATACATAGGATAAAGACATTTATCCCTTTCATACCAACTGTAGTATTCTAAGGAGCCTCTGAAATGGAGGTCATTTTGGGGATTTGCTAATGAAGATTCTAATAGTGGTTATATGGGTGACCAAAAAAAATTATTTTGTGTTAATTTTTAGCAAACTAGATTCATTATCTTACTTATTTCTCAAACACAAACATTTTTTTTATTTCACAAATACCTGGACCTCTAATTTGTCTTTTATCAGTGTTGAATTTGGCTTAAACATATAAATAATATTAGCACAATTAGCACTGAATATTCTCACCTGGGAAGCACAACATCATTGCTTTCCTAATTATAATAATTCTAATTATACTTAATTTAATTGGGGATATTTATTATTATTATTTATTATTTTAAGCTTCATAATAGCAAAAATCATTCTACATCATTACTGTTTTATCCTTTATAATTAATATAGCATATGACACATAGAAAATCTTTAATAAATATCTGTGAATTAGTAGGTGGACGAATTATTTAATTAAATAATAATACAGGTGTCGATTTTATTTTAGCAATGAAGAAATAAAGAATCCAAATTTTTATGTAAGTTTATATCTATTAAGTGACAGAGAAATCATGTACAAAATTAGGACACCCAAATCTAGATTCCAATATCTTTCATCCTCCAAATGATGCACTTTATCAATCGTTAGCTCATAGATACAGTACAATATTGTCAGGGTGACATAAAATTAACTTTGAAACATAACTGTAAAAATAGTTTATTGAATATCAATCTACAGAATTCATAACATGAAGTGCCATATATGAATCAGTGATAATTTGAAAAGAACATCTAGGCTGTTCTGTTAAACTGAACAAAAGGTAGATTGCATCATATGCAATCCTTGTTCATTCAACCAGTGTAGTCAACATAGGCACTCATTAAATACAGCCAGTATGAATAACAAATTGTAATGTTTAAGAAAAAGATACTATCACAAGGCCAAAGAAAATTACCTTTTGACCATCTGAGAGCCCATCTCAGCAGCCACAAGTCAAATCACTTAGAGATTCTTTAATTGACAGAGAGGTAAATTTAGAAGCTAAGTTAGCATTTGACTTCAGCTGGTGCCCAAAGAACAAACACCAAGAGAGAAGACCCACCCATCTTTTCAACATCATGGCCTTTGCATAAGGTAAAGCATAAAATGAGAATCCCAAAGAAAAGAAATATAAAACACTGCTGTATTTGACAGCACGGAAACATTAAAAAGAAGATATTAAGTTGGAGATATTTGTTGAAGTATTTACTAGAAGTATATCTACTATAAATTATCAAAAAAAGAACACACAAGTTAGAACTCAATTAAACCTAATAGGTGCAGAAAAGTCCTTATGTTCAGAGTTGGAAATTTACTTCTTGAAAATATGAAAAATAGGCCGGCGCCGTGGCTCAACAGGCTAATCCTCCGCCTTGCGGCGCCGGCACACCGGGTTCTAGTCCCGGTCGGGGCGCCGGATTCTGTCCTGGTTGCCCCTCTTCCAGGCCAGCCCTCTGCTGTGGCCCAGGAGTGCAGTGGAGGATGGCCCAGGTGCTTGGGCCCTGCACCCCATGGGAGACCAGGAAAAAAGCACCTAGCATCTGGCTCCTGCCATCGGATGAGTGTGGTGCGCCGGCCGCAGCGCGCCGGCCGTGGCAGCCATTGGAGGGTGAACCAACGGCAAAAGGAAGACCTTTCTCTCTGTCTCTCTGTCTCTCTCTCTCACTGTCCACTCTGCCTGTCAAAAAAAAAAAAAAGAAAATATGAAAAATAATTACAATGCTAATGACAATCAGACATGACTAAGAAATGCTATAAAATTATATGTTGTTCAACATATATTGAGTGAGAAAATTTTTAAATAAATTATATGAAGCAATGTTACAATATTTACAATTATTAAAAGACTTTCGATGCCTTCTAGGAATACAAATTGTGATACTGATAAAAACTGATAAGGCAATACGCTGTAAAGATGACTAATGAGATTTTGCACAGTAATTCCACTAGAAGCAATTTAACTTATGTACATAACTGGAGAAATGAACGAGGATTTAAATTCAATGATTTAATTTGGATCCAATTAATCTGTGTGAATAGAAGCTTCCAGTAAAAAAATCATATAGAAAAGAAGGGAGAGTGAGAACCACAAAATTTTCAACACCAACACAACCAGTTAGTCTATTACTATCAAATATTTACTCCTACACACACTTTTGCAAAATAACACCACCCAGAAAATAATGAATCAGAATAATTATTGCCCAAATATAATAGAGGGAGTTCCAAAATTGCACTTATGCAACATGACTAAAGTGTCCCATATTCAGGGCTCGAGTTGCAGCCTAACAGGTAAAGCTGCCACTTCAGATATCAGAATCCCATTTGAGCATCAGTTCCTGTCTGGGTTCCTACACTTCGGATTGAACTCCCTACTTTCAGACTGGGAAAAGCAGTGGAAGATGCTCCAAATGCTTAGGCCCCTGGTACTCACAATGGGAGACATGAATGAAGTTCGTGGATCTTGCCTTCATCCTCTCCTAGCACTGTCCATTTATTATGGCCATCTAGGGAATTAACAAGTTGATGGCTCTCTCTCTCTCTCTCTTTCTCTCTCTTCCTCTCCCTCTCCCTCCCCCTCTCCCTCTGTCTCTGTCTCTGCACCTCTGTCAAATGAGTAAATGCATCTTAAAAAAAATGTTGTGGCTGGTGCTGTGGTGTAGTAGGTAAAACTGTAGCCTGCAGTTTCAGCATCCCATATAGGCACCAGTTCAAGTGCTGGCAGCTCCACTCCTGATCAAGCTATCTGCTATGGCCTGAGAAAGCAGTAGAAGATGGCCCAAGTCCTTAGGCCCCTGAACTTATGTGGGAGAAGCTGCTGGCTTCAGATCAGTGCATGTCTGGTCACTGCGGCTATCTAGCAAGTGAATCAGCAGAAGGAAGACCTCCTCTCTCCCTTTCCCTCTCTGCCATGCAGTAATTCTGCCTTTCAAACCAATCAATTAATTAATTTAAAAAAGTATCCCAGAAGCACAGGCAATCAAAGTCAAAATTTACAAATGGAATTACATCAAGCTAAGAAGCTTCTGCATTGCAAAAAAAATACTCAACAAAGCAAGCAGGCAACCAGTGGAAAGGGAGGAATTATTTGCAAACTATGCATCTGAAAAAAAGATTAATATCCAGAATATATAAAGAGCTAAAGAAACTCAACAACAACAAAACAAACAATCCAGTTAAGAAATTGGCAAATGAGTTGGACGGGCATTTTTTCAAAAGAGAAAATCCAAATGGCCAACAGACACATGAAAAAGTGCTCAGGATTACTAGCCATCAGGGAAGTGCAAATCAAAACCACAATGAAGTTTTACCTCATTCCTGTTTGAATGGCTTTCAAACAGAAATCCACAAACGACAAATGGCAAGAATGTGAGGAGAAGGGTACCCCAATCCATTGTTGGTGGGACTATAAAAAGGAAGACAGTATGTAGATACCTCAGAAATCTAAGTAGAGACCTACCATAGGATCCAGCCATCCCACTCCTATGAAATTACCTGAAGGAAATGAAATCAGCATATGGAAGAGTTAGCATTACCCCCATGTTCATTGCAGCTCAATTCACAATAGCTAACATATGCAACCAAGCCACATGTCAGTCAGCTGAAGACTGGATAAAGAAGTTATGGGATATGTACAACATGGAACACTACACAGCAGTTAAAAGAATAAATTCTATCATTTGCAACAAAATGCATGCATCTGGAAAACATTATATTTAGTGAAATAAGCCAATCCCCCCAAAGACAAATGCCATATGTTCTTCATTATTTGAAATAACTAATAGAGTACCTAAAAGCTAATCTATTGAAATGAAATTGACATTTTGAGATGTGATGACTTTGAACAGTCCTTGTCTCTACTGTTGAGTAACAATTCCTTTTTAAATATTATTTGTTGAACTCTTTACTTGCTGTAGGGTTAATCTTATGTGTTTACAGTCAATTGAAAATAGTTCTTAGTAAAAAATAATAATGGTGATAAGAGGAGGAGGAGGAAGAAGGGTGGGAGTGTGGGTGGGAGGGATGATAGGGTGAAAAAAATCACTATGTTTCTAAATTTGTATTTATGAAATGTCTGAAGTTCTTATGCCCTAAATAAAATGTTTCTGCAAAGAATAAATGAGAGAATTAGTAAAAATAAAGGAATTAAAAATAAATAAAATAAAAATTACTAAAAAGTGGTCCACATTCCAGATTGAATCAGAAAGGGGTGACTGCTGCCGTAATTGAAAAAGATCACATGCCTGGGGTATTTCACCATGTTCAGATATACTCTGAAAACTGCTGGAAGATCTGACATTGAATCATTACCAAATACATATAAAAATAAAACAAAAAACATATAACATCACTAACTGTAGAAAAATGAAAGTTGTGTGATAAAACTGACTTAAAATATCCCCATGTGTGTTAATTATTAGTCCTCCGAAATTAATTTCTACTCACACGTTCATAAAATGTATTTAAATTAAGGTCTTAGTAGATGTAATTAAAGATCAAGGAAAAATTACCCCATTTGGAGAAAAATGTCTTTGCGGGAGATGGAAATGGGCATATAGACAGAGAAGATGGTGATGTGAGGATGGAGGCAAAGATTGGAGAGCTGTTTCTACAAAACACGGAGTGCAAAGGATTGCTGCTGATTACCAGAAGTTAGGAGAACGGTGTGGGGTGACTTTCCCACAAAGCCTACAAAAGGAACCAACTCTGATAGCACCATGAATTCTGACTCTGGCCTCGTGAACTGATAGAAAATAAATTTTCTTTTGGGTGGGGTATTTGTTATGTCTGCCTTTGGGAAATGAGTACCGTCCCCTATTAATTCTATTTGTAAATATCTCATAAAACTGTGAAATAATGGCTGGTAATATTTTGTTACAGGTTATACTAGGGAATGTGGATGATTGACACCTCTGTACATATATGGGAAGATTAGCAAATGTGTTCAGTCCTTCCATATAGGATATGGGCAAAATCTGGCTAGATTGTCATTAAACACTTACTCTTTCTGGGAAAAAAGTAAAATAACAAGTGCACAATTTATTTTAAATCCAAGAGGGGGTCTCTGATTATTTCTGTGCATTGAAACATGAGCAGAAGTGGTAGACAACATTTCCGAATCTTGTCCTGGAAACACTCCACACTATATACGGCCATCTGCAGTTCCTTCATTAGCTAGCCTTGTATAAAGCTCAGAAACAGATTCTGTGTTTTGGATTAATGTCCTAGCAGAGAAAGATCCGGGAGACCTATTCAACTAGGATTTTATGATTTGAACTGTGCATTAATATTATTATTTGCTGTGCGCAGATGGCAGGCAGCAAGACTTTGTATGTTGTGCATTAAGTAACAGGTTTCTTTTTGGTAGTAGTGAAGATTTGTCTAACAAGGGTCAACCAAAAGGAACATGATTGTCTCAACATGTATTGTGTTTCAGAGATGTGTGCTGTGGCCAAAGATTCCTCTTAGGTAAAAAGCCATTTGGTAACTTGAGTGATATTTGGCCAGTGATGCTCTTTTGACTGTTCCCTCACCTACCACACTCATTGCTATCCTTTCTTTAAAGATTGATTTATTTATTTGAAAGCCAGAATTACACAAACACACACACAAAACCACACACACACACACTCACACACATAGAAAGAGAGAGAGACAGCAAGAGCGAGATCTTCTACTGGTTGATGCCCAAAAATACCACAATGGCTAGGACTGGGTCAAGCCAAAACCAGAAGCCAGGAGTTCTTCTGGGTCTCCTGTGTGGTTGCAGGGGCCTAGGTACTTGGGCTATTTTCTGCTGCTTTTCCAGGTGCACTATGAGGAAGTTGGATTGGAAGTTGAGCACCTGGGACTCTAACCAGCACCTATATGGGGTGCCAGCACTGCAGGTGGCAACTTTACCTGCTACACTACATGGTTGATCTCTGGTCTCCTTTCTTAATGAGAAAGCAAAGTAACAAAGTGGTATTTGGGAATTCAGACTACATGGATCTACACTGTCTGGGTGAATATAGCAGCTATTAATAGGAATTGACTACTTTTATCCCGATCTTAGCTCCTGGAAAAAGTGGAGAATGCTGCTTATGTTCTACCTAGGAGATCCAGCCAGAGCTCCTATGTAGTAAAAAGAAGAGTAGATTTCTGAGATCCATTGCATTCTGTGTCTAACCAAGCAGTGGTGAGCACTAACATGCAATTTTGAAAAATTCTACTTAGTACAGTACAGTCTATAAACTTCAAAAAAAGTTTGTTAATACAAAATAACTTGGTTGCCTATTTATTATACTGATTGGAATAATAATTAAACATGTCTAAGGTGCCTAAGCAATTTGTTAATGTTTTATCTGTCTTGGCAACACTCTTAGAAGATATGTTTTATCATTATTATTTTTTTAGATTTATTTTTTTATTTGAAATGTAGATTTACCAGAAAGAAAGGGACAAAGAGAAAGAGACAGATATCTTCTATCTAATGGTTCAGTCCCCAAATGGCTGCAACAGCCAGGGCAGGGCCAGGCCAAAGCTAGGAGCCAGGAGCTTCTTCCGTGTCTCTCAAATGGTAGAGGGGCCCCAGGACTTGGGCCATTTTCTACTGCTTTCCCAGGCACACTAGCAGGGAGCTGAATGGGAAGTGGTGTAGCTCAGACTTGAACTGGCACCCATATGGGATGCCAGCATTATAGGCCATGGCTTTACTCTCTACACCACAGCATTGGCCCCATTATTATTATTTTAAAAGTGACACACAGCTGTTAACCAAGCTACTCAAAGTCCTACTGCTTGATAATGGTAATAATGGAGCCCAAACCCTGGCAATTTAGAGCATATTATTTTTGTAACTACATTATATAAGTAGAAAGTAATTAGGAGACATATTGGGACAACTACCACTCTCCAGGAGTAGGCACATCTGTCCTTTGGAATCAGAGGCTGCATAAAAATTTAACCCTACATACATTTTTGAGCAGGTCAATAATTTCTTCAGTCAGTTACAGGTAATGAAATTTCTACACTTACGTAAGTCCTAAAACAAAATTTTTATTTTTCACTTAGTACGTTCATCCTGTGGAACAACAAAACATTTAAATTTCATTTAAAAATCTTTGATTATCCTTGCTTTGAATCTGATCTAACTTGCTATTTAACTCTTAAACTTGATTTATATTTATAAATAATAATTTAATGGTAAAATATTAATAAATAAAATGAAAAAAATTGTTAAGCCATTGAGATTTGGGGGTACATATAACCATTTATCCTTCTCTGAATGATAACAGAAACATTTAGATAATTTCCTAAAATGAAATATCCAATAATAGCAATGTCATTATATTGTTTAAACTTTCAATGAAAACCAAAAGAAAATGAAGACACAGCTAAAATATTTGGAAATGGTTGATTCTGCAGAGTGGAACAAAAGGCCAAGAAGGCAGGGAAGTAGGATGCTGTGTTAATATAATGAAGCTTTTGGGGTTGGTGTGGCAAAGAGATTCAAGCTGCCACCTAACACACAGCTATCCCATCTGGGTGACTGTTTAAGTCCTGGCTGCTCCACTGCCCATCAAGCACCCTGCTACTATTCCTGGAAAAGCAGTGGAAGATGGATCAAATACTGCTACTCACATGAGAAACTTGGAAGTATCTCCTGTCTCCTGGCTTTGGTCTTGTCCAGACCTGGCCATTGCAACCATCTGGGGAGTGAACCAGCCAGTGGATGACCTCTCTCTCTCCCCCTCCCTCTCTCCCTCTCTCTCTCTCTCTCTCTCTTTGTTTTGTCTCATAGCTGTAATTGTCTTCTTGTCAGTGTACTCAATTGTTTTCACCTCAGTCTCCTGTTGTTTTACTTTCTGAGCTATCTACCAATCTAGGCATAAACCTTAGATATAGGGTCCTGCCATGTGGCAAATCTGTAAATCTGTAGTATTCGAAGATTGCATCACTCTCTTTATTTTGTGAAGAATCTCCTTCTTGTTTGTATAAAAAAAGATGAATGTGTATCAGAACATTCTTATCTGCCTGTTATTAAAGCTGTGTATCTACAGAAATTCAGCAGATTTCAAACATTTCTTCGATGGATAATTGAGTAAAATGCTCCATTTTCTCATTTCTTTGTTGACTTCTTTCTCTGGTTGTCAGAAGAAAATTCCTTTATTGTATGTGCCTAACACTTCCAGTGCTTATAGTAAAGAATTTGTTCTGGATATCGATCTCTGTTAATCCCACACATTCAGGCAATGGAAATAATTCAATACATGGAGGCAGCCCCGTGACATAGCAGGTTCAGCCTCCACCTGAGATGATGCCGGCAATCCATATGGGCGTAGGTTTGAGTCCAGGCTGCTCCACTTGTGTTCAAACTCCCTGCTAATGCACCAGGAAAAGCAACAGAAGATGGCCAAAGTGCTTGGGACCCTGTACTCATATGTGAGAACTGGAAGAAGATGAGGATTATTGCTTTGGCTTAGCTCAGCCCCTGCCATAGCTGCCATTTAGGGAGTGACCCAGCAGATGGAATATCTCTCTGTGTTTCTCTTCTTCCTGTAACTCTGTCTTTCAAGTAAATAAAAACATAGATCTTATTTCAATGGCAAAGGAAGACCTTTCTCTCTCTCTCTCTCTCTCTCACTGTCCACTCTGCCTGTCAACAAATAAAAAAATAAAAAAAAATTCAATATACTTCTACATGATAATACTTCTGTAATATATGGTATAGCACAGTGATACCTCCAACTCAATTGTCCCAAATATGGCAGAACTAATGTTTATTCCCTCAAGCTGATTCCCTCAAGCTGATTCCATACCTTTCATTTTACATTTTTTCTTTATTTCTTTTTTTATTTAATAAATATAAATTTCCAAAGTACAGTTTATGGATTACAATGGCTTCCCCCCATAACTTCCCTCCCAATCACACCCCTTCCATCTCCCACTCCCTCTCCCATTCCATTCACATCAAGATACATTTTCAATTATCTTTATTTACAGAAGATCGATTTAGTATATATTAAGTAAAGATTTCATCAGTTTGCACCCACACAGAAACACAAAATGTAAAATACTGTTGGAGTACTAGTTATAGCATTAATTCACATTGAACAACACATTAAGGACAGAGATCCCACATGAGAAGCAAGTACATAGTGACTCCTGTTGTTGACTTAACAATTTGACACTCTTGTTTATGGTGTCAGTAATCTCCCTAGGCTCCAGTCATGAGTTGCCAAGGCTATGGAAGCCTTTTGAGTTCGCCAACTTCGATCTTATTCTGACAGGGTCATATTCAAAGTGGAAGTTCTCTCCTCCCTTTGGAGAATGGTACCTCCTTCTTTGATGGCCCCATTCTTTCCACCAGGATCTCACTCACAGAGATCTTTCATTTAGTTTGTTTTTTTCCCCAGAGTGTCTTGGCTTTCCATGCCTAAAATACTCTCATGGGCTCTAAAGGGCTGATTCTGAGGACAGAATGCTATTTAGGACATCTACCATTCTGTGAGTCTGCTGTGTATCCCACTTCCCATGATGGATCATTCTCTCCCTTTTTTATTCTCAGTTGGTATTAGCAGACACTAGTCTCATTTGTGTCATCCCTCATTTTACTTTTTTTAAAGATGGCTTCCAAATAAAATAAATCAATCTCATTTTAATTTTTTTAAAGATTGATTTATTTTATTTGAAGGCAGAGTTATGGAAAGGCAGAGGTAGATAGAGGAGAGACAGAAAGGTCTTCCATCCACTGGTTCATACCCCAGATGGCCACAACGGCTGGAACTGTGCTTATCCAAAGCCATTAGCCAGGAGTCAGGAGCTTCCTCTCAGTCTCCCACAGAGTTGCAGGGGCCCAAGGACTTGGGTCATCTTTCAGTGCTTTCCCAGGCCATAGCAGAGAGCTGGATGGGAAGTGGAGCAGCCTGGACTAGAACCCATGCCCATGTTGGATGCTGGCACTGCAGATGTCGTCTTTACCTTCTATGACACGGTGCCAGCCCCTCATTTAATTTTAAGTTGGAGTCACCATAAATGGTACAGTTTGATAACCATAAAGACATCATCAAATTTGAAACTTCTCACTTTGATTAGTTTGCTGAGACTGTCAAAGTTGGGTGTCAAAAACAACAAAACTATTGTCTAAGTGTTCTAAAGGCTCAATGTCCAATATGAAAATAAGAGAGTTGGTTCTTTCAGAAAATTGTCATAAAGAATATATTCTGCTTTCCCTCTCTTCCTTGTGGTCCATCTGCAATTGTAGATGTTACTTGGTCTACAGTTACATCCTCTTATCTTGGATTCCATATGTGTATTTTCTGTGTGCGTGTGTCTTTGTGACCAAACTTCCTCTTTTGTAAGGATCCCCTTCAGAATGGATTTAGGGTCACCCTAACTCACTCATCTACCCCAAGACATATTATAATCAAGTTGTCCAAGGTTAAAGGTGAAGAGGGGATTCTCAAATCTTACATCTGAGATAATCCTGTATCCAAACAAGGTCACATTCTAGGGTGTTGGTGGTTAGATTTCAACATATGAACTTGGGAGAGATATAATTCTATCTGTAATAATCTCCTTCATTATTTTGCCCTTTTGGAAACTAGTAATTTACCATGTCCTTCAAAGACCTTGAATTAACTTATTTCTCTTTATCACCAATTGCCTTACATTTATAAAAAACATTTTTGCCTAAATTATACAAGTATCCTCACTCAACTCTACAACTACTCTTGCCCTTTTGCCCACAGGCAGAGACAATATGAAATGAAAGACTCAGTTTTACATTTTACTATTTGAAATATTTTTATTATTTATAATTACATTCATTATGGTTTTTTTTTTTGCTTTTTCTTTTTTCTTTTTTATTTATTTATTTCTTTATTTTTATTTAGTAAATATAAATTTCCTAAGTACAGTTTATGGATTACAATGGCTTTCCCCCCACCATAATTTCCCTCCCACTCACACCCCTCCCATCTCCCTCTCCCTCTCCCATTCCATTCACATCAAGATACATTTTCAATTATCTTTATTTACAGAAGATCGATTTAGTATATATTAAGTAAAGATTTCATCAGTTTGCACCCATATAGAAACACAAAATGTAAAATACTGTTGGAGTACTAGTTATAGCATTAATTCACATTGAACAACACATTAAGGACAGAGATCCCACATGAGAAGTAAGTACACAGTGACTCCTGTTGTTGACTTAACAATTTGACACTCTTGTTTATGGCATCAGTAATCTCCCTAGGCTCCAGTCATGAGTTGCCGAGGCTATGGAAGCCTTTTGAGTTCGCCAACTTCGATCTTATTCTGACAGGGTCATCTTCAAAGTGGAAGTTCTCTCCTCCCTTTGGAGAATGATACCTCCTTCTTCGATGGCCCCATTCTTTCCACTGGGATCTCACTCACAGAGATCTTTCATTTAGTTTGTTTTTTTTCCCCAGAGTGTCTTTGCTTTCCATGCCTAAAATACTCTCATGGGCTCTTCAGCCAGATCTGAATGCCTGAAGGGCTGATTCTGAGGCCAGAGTGCTGTTTAGGACATCTGCCATTCTATGAGCCTGCTGTGTCTCCCGCTTCCCATGATGGATCGTTCTCTCTCTTTTTGATTCTATCAGTTAGTATTAGCAGACACTAGTCTTGTTTGTGTGATCCCTTTGACTCTTAGACCTATCAGTGTGATCAATTGTGAACTGAAATTGATCACTTGGACTAGTGAGATGGAATTGGTACATGCCACCTTGATGGGATTGTCATTGTGTTTTGCAAAGTATTTAGTCTGAAGTCCATCCTCCGTCCACATTCTTTAGAAAATTTTCACCATCCAAAATTGATGCTCAAATATGTGCAATTTAATTATATTTATCTAAAATAATAAGTTGTGTTATTGTTATCTTTTTCTCATAACCTCTTTCTGTCCATTTTGTTATACATTTTTCTATCACTATTTACCTAGGTAATGCTACTTCCTTATTCTTCAGTTCATGATTTATATACCACTTCTAACATATCCCCTCAGGTTTCTCACATCCTTGTAATAAACTGCTGTAGATTCCTACTTTTTGTTTGCTTTCATGTTTATCATATTTCTTTTAGAAAAGAAATTTAACATTCTGAATTTTTGGCAAAAGTGTAACTGCAATAAGGGTAGAACTTTATTTTTTTCATTATTGATTAAATGAAGAGTTTAGTGAATATTTTCTCAGTGGATGACAGACATGTAAAAGCCTAACTTTTATTTAGCTGCCCTCAAACACGTTCTTTTAGAATCGCCTGCCTTCATCCTCATGGTTGGTTCTTGAGCAGTAACAAATCTTTTCAGTTAGGATCAAGTGAAGAATAAGTCCTATTTTTCTAGTTACTATTTTCATGTAATGAACTCTCAGGTCCAAATAGAATCAATACCCAATTCCATAGTTACTCTCCTCTCCTCTATCCTCACTGTCATTTCGTTCCCTGGTATTGCACTAAAATTAGAATGCAGCTGATTTTTTCACTTACTTTTTTTCTGTCTGGTTCTATCTTATGTTTTCTACTCTTCTGATGCTGTGTAAAGATAAGAGAATATTGGAAGAAATGACAACATTTCCTTTTAGTTAACTAATTCTAACATTTTCGTTGCCATTCATTCATCACTGGTAGAATAGCTCTGCCTCCTGGGATGTAGGCATTTAAAAACCATTTTATGACCACTTGTTTCCTTGTGTTTGGGAGACTTATGGTGAACTTTATAATGTACCAATCCTTACACAAAAATTTGTCTGTTTTGATGTATGACTACAAGCTCAACTTCTGTCCCAAGAGACTCTAGAATTTATTCTCTTACTACAGGCTTTCTCATCCTAAAAAGCATGCTGCTGGGTTAACAGAAAAGACCTAACTCATATACAGCAGAGATCATAACCAGTGACAAGTTTTCCTAATACACTGTAACATACAAACAATTGAGAGACATGCGGAAATCAGCAAGAGGTCCCAGATACTAAATGTTTTTTCCTGGTTCTTCTTCTTCACATTGAACACAATGACATTGGTCTACGAATAATTATGACTTTTTCTTAGTATTGGATGTCCACCCTACACAGTTCAGACATGGTAGGTAATAAAACATCTCTATGCCTTGATGTTAACTTGGCTTATGTGATGTTTTGCAAAAAGTCTAGTACCACAAATCCACGGATCTCATTTTGTCTAGGAAGGCATGGTGCTCCAGGAACTTCGTAATAAGGTATGGTAAATATGTCAAGCCCATGGATCCTACCTAGATCTTGAAATAATTTCCTATGGCCCTGTAGGGGCAACCACATGTGGGTCTCAAAATTCAATACATCTGTAGCAAGATAATTAATAAGATTATAATTATGTATGGTTAGTAAATAATTTTGTAAATATTCAGTGGCCCTTGGTAGAAAAAAAAAATGTTCTCTGCCTCTGCTCGATATCGTCATCATTCCAGGAAATGTATGCTTTGAAAATTCTAGCCAAGGGCCAACTTTGTGATGCAGCAGGTTAAGCTGCTTGTTGTGACAACAGCATCCAGGGTTTAAGTCCAGGCTTCTCTGCTTTCAATCCATCATCATGCTAATATACCTAGAAAGGCATTGGAAGATGGCCCAAGAAATTGGACAGGATAGACCAGGATGGCAAATGAAGTCCACTAGTAGATTAAAGTAATATTTTTCAGACAAAGTGAAAATTATACAATTTATGAATGAATGCTTCTATCACTAACATTATTAATGTTTTACTTAGTGGGAGCTATTGAAATTATAAACCATAGAATATATGTTTTTAAATGCCTTTTAAAAGTTATTTACTCATTAGGGAGTCAGAGAGATACAGCTAGAAAGAGATATAGAGATGTTACAGATAGGTATTCTTTTCATTTGTTAAATCCCCAAATGCCTGCTCATTTTATAAGTTAAGTAACTAACTTTCTACAATGAGAAATGAAGTAAAAAATACATAAAATATTTCAGTATCACTCTGAAGGATTGCTTTTTAAATTAAGAGGTATAAATTTAATTTCTTTTATAAGATTTATGTTATATAATGCAAATGAGAGTACAAAGGGCAACATTTGAAATCCTTCTTAAAAAAGCACGCCTTCTGTCACAAGTTAAATTGTAATCAGTACTATCTTTTTGATATTTACCCATAAAGAACCTTATGTCACATTCATATGCACACTAGCGTATCTTCCCCATAATTATGATGTCCTCTCCATGTTTCTCCATTCTGCTTCTAACTGGTAAGTGTGTCACAGAAGGGCCACATTAGTCAGCCACTAGTCTCCTGCTACTGGCTGAACATGAGAAGGCAAGAAGAGAATGAGATGAGCTATTGGTTTTTCAGCTCTCTCCCTCTTAGGTAGACAAAGTTTGGCTCATCACCTGTGCACAGATCTCTACTATTTCTGTGACATTGTCCTGTTTGCGTATTATTATCTTCAATGGTCTTGGTGGTAACAGCTCTTAGTAGCTGTCCTATTGTCTAATCCCTCATCTTTCCGCAAATATTCTTATATTTTAAAAACAAACTTTTAATTCTATTATTCTCAGTTTCCAGTTTTCCTTGTGCTATTTTCCTTTGTAGGGATTATTATCATATATATTCTGCCTGCATTTCTATTGTGTATCTATGCCTCTTTATTTCTGTTATTTTTCTGTCTTTTCTAATATAATAGGTGTTTCTAAAATGTGAATTGCTCACATATAATTGTAAAACATAGAACATATGTCATTGTATACAAAAGTACTATTTTCTACTTCAGTTTTTCATGGATAGTTGCTGTCAGAATAGTAGAAATGGTTTTACCTTCTTTAGGAAGTAAAAACAAACAAAAAAGTTTACTTTTGCACTGTTATAGGAGAGTTTGAGCTATTTTCCAAGTAAATAACCGCAGTGTGCCTGCATACAGAAATTATTTTTCAAAGACATTTAGATGAAGGAATAGAAAGCATTGGCCCTTGGTGGAGTACAATGCCAGCCTTGCTACTTTAAAGATGACCCCGCTGTCATTGGGCCACCTTTATCTGCCCTGCCTTAGAATTTGCCCTGAGTAAAAGAATTTCAAAAATTTCTGACCTTCAAGACTGTCATTTAATGCATTTTATTAAGCCATAAAATTTATAATAAATTGTTACAGCAGCAATAGAAAACTGATAAACCCCCAGAAATATATTGAGATGAAGTACACAATCTGAATGGGCTTATACCATCAAAGATACCAACTAAATGATTTAAAATATTCCAAAATTAAATCCCCCTTATGCAGGTGATTTCAGTAAAATGTTCTACCAGTATTTACAGGATATTACATGTTCTCTTCTAGAAAATAAATTTATAACTGATTTTATGAGGTTAGCATTATGTTGGTAACAAAATCAATGATAATGCAATAATAAAGAAAGAAAACTAATCATCAATGTTACTCATGAACTTGTATGTAAAAATGCTCAACAACAAAATATTAGCATTTTAAATGCAGTAATCTATAAGAGTCATATGTTACTGTCAAGTTAGAGATATGTAAGTCTGGTATAGTACTTAAAATTAATATAATTCAAGACATCAAGGAGCTGATGTAGAAAAATAATGTGAGAAAATCTTTTACCCATTGAACTCTTTCAGCAAACTATAGATAGCAATTTCCTGCACTTGAAAAGAGACATATATGAAAACAGAACCCCTGCAATTAATGTTATGTTTAATGAATAAAAGCTGAATATTTCTGCTTAAAATTAAAAACTTCTCATGGATATACACCATTAGCAATCTGACTTATCACAGTACTATAAGTTTAGATACTACATAAACTCTAACGTTATTTTCCAGATTTTTAGAATTATTTTTAAATGCATTCATTTGACTTAACTTTTTCTTTGAAGTAACTTTTATTGTTCAACTTAAATATGACTTGGTTATTTTCCAAGATAAAGTTTGGGTTATATTAAGAATTTATTTGTCATTTACTACTTGGATTTGATTACAGATTTCACATAGAAAATTTTACAACACGTGACTAATCTAACCAGCTTTGCATGAACTGCTTGCCAGGCTATGATACCATCAATTAATAATCTTCAGGTCCATATTGGATTATCTGTCTAATAATCTTAGGATTCTCTCTGTTCTCTGTGTAATTGATGTACTCAAGAAAAAAAAATCTAAGACAAAATGAAAGTGCAGAAGAATTTACTTTCCAAAAACAAACAAAAATAAAATCAGGTCAAATAATCCTAGATAAAATAGTTATATATGACAATATTTGTCAAATAGTATATTTAAAAATACAAAGCCCTAATGACTTCATACAAAAAAACCAAATATAATTATTGAGCATGATGCTCGTCCAACCAAAATTTCAAATCATTTTAACAATAGACAAGTTTTAAAATCTACTATTTATGTCTTTGTGGTGGGTTAACCAGGTTTTGTCCCAGAGAACATCGTCAGGGAGACTGCATTCAGTTCTAGACACTTTCACTTCTGTTGGGGAAGTGTCACATCTAGGAAGGAAACTTATGAGAGGCAGCTTGTCTGAAAATTGCTGGGGTTTCAGGAACCACGTCCCTGGGGAGCCTTGCCACAGAGCACAGGCACTCTCCATGGGTCTTTCCCAGGTCCATATGGAATGAAATGCTTTACCAAGTTAAACATACTTAACAAGACTCACAGCAAAACTGAGCTTAGGGAATCCTCCAGTGCTGAGGCTATAGTAGACCTAGATTTAGGAAGCAATCCAATCTGCTTAGAAGTCCTGAGCAGGGCTTTGAAAAAGGATGATTAGAAAAAATGCTAGACTATGAAAACTGAAACAAATGCATAACTGCTAAATCTACACACAGTGGCATATTTCCACTTGCATCAAAAACCAACAGTATAAGTAGTACTCAAACAGTGCTTTATACTTTGTGTTTCTGTGTGGGTGTAAACTGTTGAAATCTTTACTTAATATGCACTAAATTGATCTTCTGTATATAAAGAATGGGAAATGAATCTTGATGGAGAATGGGATGGGAGAGGGAGTAGTGGGAGATGGGATGGTTGCGGGTGGGAGGGAGGTTATGGGGGGAAAAAGCCACTGTAATCCAAAAGTTGTACTTTGGAAATTTATATTTATTAAATAAAAGTTAAAAAAAAACAAATATGGTAAATACAGCCTCAACATGCTGAAAAAGTGCCAGTGACAGTCTCACAAGAGAATTTTTAAATAACTCAAAATATCTATTAAAAAAAGCTTGACAAACTTCAGAGAAATGAAGATAAACAATTCAGAAATTTAGAAGAGGAATTTACTAGACACTGAAATAATTTAAAACTATCAAACAAACCTGAAAGCTAAAAAAATACAATGAATGAAATGAAAAGCTACAATAGAGAGCATCAAGAGACAATTGATCAAACAGCAAAAACCTATGAAATTGAAGACAGATTATGTGACAATATAAACACAGAGGAGAAATAAGAGAAACAATAAAAGGAATAGGGAAAATTTACCTGAATTATAGAACAACATCAAAAATGAATGTAGGGGGCTGGCGCTGTGGCACAGTGGGTTAATGCACTGGCCTGAAGTGCTGGCATCCCATATGGGCACCGGTTCTAGTTCTGGCTGCTCCACTTCCAATTTAGCTCTCTGCTATATCCTGGGATAGCAGTGGGAGATGGCCCAAGGCCGTGGGCCCCTGCACCTATGTGGGAAACCTAGAAGAATCTCCTGGCTTCTGGCTTCGCATCGGTACAGCTCCGGACATTGCAGACATCTGGAGAGTGAACCAGTAGAAGATCTTTCTCTCTCTCTCTCTCTCTCTCTCTCTCTCTCTCTCTCTGCCTCTACTTTCTTTGTGTAACTTTGATTTTCAAACAAATAAATATTTTTTAAAAGTGAATGTAGAGACTATTGGCATCCAAAATAGTGTGATTCGAAAGGACACATGCTTCAATTTCAATTTTTTTTAAAAATGTTTTTTTGCCTAAAACATGATCTATATTATATAATGTTGTATTGGTTGATCAGAAATAGATGTATTCTATGAGAAACAGTGAATTGATCAGCCCTTGTCCTGACTGTTGATGTACAATTTAATACTTTATCCCTTTTAGTATTTTTTTTGTTCTAGTTAATATTATTGGTTGAACTCTGTAATTAACACACATTTATTCTTAGGTATAGAAATTTAACTGAAAAGTGATTCCTGTTAAATATAAGAGTGGGAATAGGAGACGGAGGACTTGCCCCAAATGGTAGAGTTAGAAATGTGCAAAAGTGTTCCAATACAATCCCATCAAGATTGCATGTACCAATGCCATCTAACTAGTCCAAGTGATCAATTTCAGTTCACAATTGATCACACCGATGGGTCTAAGAGTCAAAGGGATCACAAAACAAGTCTAGTGTCTGCTAATACTAACTGATAGAATCAAAAAGCTAGAGAACGATCCAACATGGGAAGTGGGAAACACAGCAGACTTATAGAATGGCAGATGTCCTAAACAGCACACTGACCTCAGAATCAGCCCTTCAGGCATTCAGATCTGGCTGAAGAGATCTCTGCGAGTGAGATCCCAGTGGAACGAATGGGGCCATCAAAAAAGGAGGTACCATTCTCCAAAGGGAGGAGAGAACTTCCACTTTGAATATGACCTTGTCTAAATAAGATCAAAGTCAATGAACTCAAGAGGCTTCCATAGCCTTGGCAACTCATGACTAGAGCCTAGGGAGATTACTGACACCATAAACAAGAGTGTCAAATTGTTAAGTCAACAACAGGAGTCACTGTGTACTTGCTCCTCATGTGGGATTTCTGTCCTTAATGTGTTGTCCAATGTTAAGTAATGCTATAACTAGTACTCCAACAGTATTTTACATTTTGTGTTTCTGTGTGGGTGCAAACTGATGAACTCTTTACTTAATATATACTAAATTGATCTTCTGTAAATAAAGATAATTGAAAATGTATCTTGATGGGAGAGGGAGCGCAAGATGGGAGGGTTGCGGGTGGGAGGGAACTTATGGGAGGGAAGCCATTGTAATCCATAAACTGTACTTTGGAAATTATATTTACTAAATAAAAGTTAAAAAAAATTATCACTTATAGTATACTGTGGAATAAAGATGTTTATACACAATTGGATGTGTGCCAAACTATTATGGTCACATTACATCATATGATGGGGTAATTGGAATATTCTATCATTTCAGAACTGAACATCATAGAATGTTTACTTCAGATTTATTGTATTGGTAAGATAGAGAGTTGTCTAAATGCAGTATATTTTCTCCATATTACTAAACAGTTGAAAACAGTAATATAAGGACATGGATGTAGTCTAATGATTAAGACATCTGAATCTTGCACTAGAGTATGTGAGTTTTGCTCCAGCTCCAGCTCCTGATTCTAGTAGCCCACTAATGCGACACTGGGAAACAGTGGTGAAGCCCAAGTGTTCGGTTTCTCGTTCTTTTAGTAAGAAATCCCCATTATGTTCCCAGCTTCTGGCTCTGGTCCCAGTGCAGTCTCAGCCATTGAAAACATTTTGCTATTAAATCAGTGGATGGAAGGTCAGTCGATCTGTCTCTTTATCTCTCTAATAGTAAATAGTAAAATATATCCCTTATAGTCCAAAGCAGAAATATTTCCAAGATGCATTGCTGAATAAAAGCTGAAATGAACATTATAAACAACATAATGACTTGAAAGTAAATAAAAATGAGGATAAATTGGTATAAGGTACAAGTTATACTTATAGTATCTTATAATATTTATCATAGTATAACATTCCCCAAATATATTTTACATTGTATTATTTTACCTTACATTATGTCTGAGAAATAGGTAAAATAGCATAGTTAATATAATTTGCCAGTGAGAGACTGAGATTCAGCAAAATTGATAGTAGGAACCAAGATAACATAGTAAGGGACAGGTTAAGGTTTTGGCTTTACAACTTGCCAACTAGAACAAGAGGTCTACCTGTTACATGCTGTATGAAAATATTTCAAATACTTTCTCCAAGAGAGCCTCTGAATACTAGCAAATCTAATCTACAAAAGGAAACATTTTGAATGCATTTAGATTTTACATTGCAACTTTAGTGCTCACTGTCTCCACTGTAGACTATTAAAATCCTGGACTTTCAAAAAATTCATGGCAGAATACATGTGATCTTTTTATTTAAAGATGTATTAATTTATTTGAAAGGGTTAAAGAGAAGGAAAGGCAGAGAGAAAGAGACAGGCAGAGAGAGAGAGAGAAATATCTTCCATCTGCTGGTTCACTCCCCACATGCCTGCAAAAGCAAGCTCTGGGCCCGTCTGAAGCCAGGAGCTTCTTCCAGGTCTCCCACATGGTTACAGGGGCCCAATGGCTTGCGTCATCTTCTACTGCTTTCCCACTTGCATTAGCAAGGAACTGGATGGGAAGTGGAGCAACTGGGACTTGAACCCGTGTCAATATGGGATGCTAGTGCTCAGGTGGCAGCTTTACCTGCTACATCATGGCACTGACCCCTAAAGGTTCTTTTTTAATGATGAAAGCAAACATCTCTAGGTTGAGGTATATGCAGTTGTTGCTTCCAATAATCCCTTCTGTCACTCTGACCCCTGACAGTTTTTCTTTCCCCCTTAAAATACTCTTAAGAAGCAGCAGGAGCCCTTTACCTCTAGCCCGCGTGCTTTTGTTTCATACACACTAGCAATGAATGCTGTTTTTAAAAGGCTTTGCAGGATGAGCAAGCTTTGTGGCATAGAGGGTAAGGTGGCCACCTTTAACACCCACCTCCCGTATGGCACCTGTTTGTACCTTGGCTATTCCAATTCCAATGCAGCTCCCAGCTAATGGCCTGGGAAAAAAACAGAAGACAGTCCAAGTGTTTCTTCCTCTGCCACTCCTGCAATCTGCTGTTCAAATGGCCAACTTAGATGAAGCTCCTGACTTCAGCCTGTTCCAGTCCTGGCTGTCATGTCCATCTGAGAAGTGAGACAGCAGATGGAAGATCTATCTCTTTCTCTCTCTTTGTCTCTCTGTGTCTCCATTTCGATAGTCCTCTCTATCTCTCTAACTCTGCCTTCCAAATAGGAAGGAAAGGGGGGGAGAAAGAGAGAGAGAGTGAGAGAGAGAGAGAGGAAGAAGAAGGAGGAGGAGGAGAAGGAGAAGGAGGAGGAAAGGGAGAGAGAGAGAGAAAGAGGGGGAGAGAGAAAGAGAGAGAGAGAGGGAGAAAGAGAGGGGGAGCTTTGAGGAAATAATGGTGGTGAAATTCCATCTTCATAGATCATAGAAAAATATTATCTCCAATTTATTGATAAAAATTACAAAGCCATAAGTTTTGACAAAAGTAATTTTTAAAGAAAAAAGTGCAGATTTTAGAATCCGTATTTCCCCCTGAGAGCCTTGTGTTGCTACCAAAGCCTGACAGAAGAGCTGGAAGGCATTTCTAAAGCTTTTGATCAGATAATTACTTATTCTAAAATTGCAATATTATTGTTTTACACCTAAATGGCAGCTCTTACTCTTAAGAGCCAATTCCATTTAAAATTACAAAGTGCATGCCTGAACTTTTGACATAAACGTTTTTAAAACTGAGTAAGATAATTATTGCTATAAAATTCCTGTTTAGAATTTTTAAAAGCCTACTTTCTTTCTTTGTGGCAAATCCATTCATATTATTTAGCTTGTTTGAATTTTCATTACTATTAATTAATCTAGAGCAGTATAGTACCATCTTTTTTTTGTAATGAAGCATTTTCCAGTTGTGACAAGTTGAGAGTGACTGAAAAAAATTTGTTTCTAAAATTGAGTTTCCTTAATTTGTCTTCTGATTATTTGTTGTGACTAGTTGTCACATTTTATCACTGACAGTTATTACATATGCAAAAGAAAAGAATATATTAATAAACTTATTAGTTAGGGTTTTGTAGCTACCTGTGTCTTTGGGGGCAAAAATGGAAAGTTAAAACATATTAAGATTCATGTTATTCCTTCATGGTGTTGTTTAAACAATTGAGAAGTGCTTGTGTATCTTTTTTCGAAATCAAGACCTAGAAAAATAGTATTCTGCATGGTATTCTACACTATGTATCCTTTGAGCCAAATTCAAATTCTTAATTTGAATATCCAAATAAAATCTTAATTCTTTCTGGTTCGCATTCTTTTCTGTGTCACACTCTTTAAAATAAATTTTTAAGTTAATAGGAAAACAATGATGATTGTTCACAAAGAAAAAAATGTTTTCAAAGTGCCACTGAAGGAAATAACCCTGATATATTATAGATAGGATGACCTATGGCTAAATGACTAGAACAGGGTCATATTGCATATGCATTTGGCAATTAGATTATCCCAGCTCTTCTATGCCAAGAATCAGGATTTCTACATTTATTTAATGCTGTGTTTAAATAAAATATCAAGTAATGCTATTGTTCCTTTTTCTTTAAGTACATCTAAACATTTTCAGTGAAGTTTACAGAAACATGTCAATAGGAAGGTCCCACAATAGATAACCAGTAAAAGGTATTTCAATGATTATCCATTTCACTTACAAGCTTTGTTTCTTTTCTACATGTTCCCATCAATATTTAATCAGCAAAATTCTTTGAGCAACCATAGTACTTTATGTACTATTATAACCACTTTATTCATGGTTAATATTTTTCAGCACACTGACAGATTTCCTATGGAATAAAAAGGAAATTATATAGAACTGATCTTAGAGCTAGACATTCCCTTAACAAGTGTTATTCAAAATACATTTCACTATTCACAGTAATAAAGTGAACAACAAATTTTCCTTCAATATGCTGCAGGCAAAGACTTCCAAGTATTCCCAGACTCAGAGGCACGCTTCTCTTCTCCAGACCCCTTTGTCTCTGAGCTTTCGGTCACACTCTTTCCAGCCCTTTTCCCAACCAACTCCGTCATTCATCACTGTCCTCGTTCTTGTCACTATCTCTATCTAAGTCATCCCATATATGTGTTGGTTTGAGTCCTGACTGCTCCACGTTGACCCAGCTTGCTGCTAATGGACAACGGAAAATGGTGTAAGTGATTGGGCTCCTATACCATGTAGGAGACTTGGAAGAAGCTACTGGCTCCAGGCTTCGGCCTGTCTCAGCACTGGCCATTGTAGATATTTAGGGAGTGAACTAGTGGATGGAAGATTTCTCTCTCTGTCTCTTTCTTTCTCTCTGTAACTCTTTCAAACAGATAAATCTTGGGGCTGGTACTGTGGTGTAGCAGGTTAAAGCCCTGGCCTGAAGCGCCGGCATCCCATATGGGCACCAGTTCTGATCTTGGCAGCTCTTCTTCTGATGCAGCTCTCCTATGACCTGGGAAAGCAGTAGAACATGGCCCAAGTGCTCGGGCCCCTGCACCCACGTGGGAGACCCGGAAGAAGCTCTTGGCTCCTGGTTTTGGATCGGTGCAGCTCCAGCCCTTGTGGCCAACTGAGGAGTGAACCAGCGGATGGAACACCTCTCTCTCTCTCTCTCTCTCTCTGCCTCTCCTTTCTCTGTGTAACTCTTCCAAATAAGTAAATAAATAAATCTTTAAAAAAAGTCAAATAAATAAATCCTACAAAAATGTAAAAGTTGTGATCATAGAAACAATATAAACAAAAGTTAAGAGTAGTCTAATATATATTATGATTAATACCTTTGCTAGGTAACAAAAGGGATGATACTTTGAAATTGTGTATCACAAATAATGTTCTGTACACTGGTTACATTTGAATTATCAGGTGAGTATCAACAGCGTGAACATTAAGAGAGAAATTTGTTTACACTGGATAGTATACATAAACTAATGATGCAGAGCTTGCAACCATGGTGAATTTTGTACTTGCAGTATGATACTAAACAATTGATAAGGACAGACATGAAAACAAAAAAATAAATAGCTCTAGAATTGCATGGAAATAGTATCTGTATCATTTTGTTTTTGTTGGTCATTGAAATGCATTCTGTATTCTATGCACAATATTTTGGCAATGATTAATTAATTAAGCCAACGTATCTAGAACATATGTTTATATCGGTTGTTGTTCAACACTTTTGAAAATGTCGTGAAGAAGAAAAACAATCTCTATTCTCAGGGAGTTACAGTCTAGGGAGCAGTTTTCAACTAGAAGCAATTTGTCTCCAGGTGACATTTGACAATGTCTGAAAAGATTTGTAGCTATTTTAACTAGGGAAGACACTACTGATATTTAAGGTGTGGAGATTTGGGAAGTTGCTAAGCATACTGCAGCCCATGACATCCCCTAGCAGCACAGAATTATCTGGCCCTAAACAACAGTGCCAAGGATAAAAACAAACACACAAACACCCTGTCTGGGTGGAGCAGGAGAGAACAAAACATAATCAAACAAAGAGTAACACCTGTAACACCTGTGAAATTTAAATAAAAGAAAAATAACACCTAGTTTGCTGACTTGGCAAAAAAAGAACAAAAAACAAAACACTAAACCACTAATGATAATACTCATTGAACTGAACATGATTGGGTTTGCATCAGCATTTGGACCAGTGTTGTGGGATGGGATGGCAAGTTAATCTGCTGCTTGTAGGGCTAGCATCCCATATCTGAGTGTAGGTGTGAGTCCTGGCCCTCTGTTGCCAATCCAACTTCCTGATAATGCCACTTCAAAAGCTGCAGCAGATGACACCACCCATGGGGGAGACCAGAATAGAATTCCTGGCTCCTGCTTCAGCCTTTTCCAGCCCTGGCTGTCGTGGGCATTTGGTGAGTGAATCCATGATTAGAAGATCTCTTATATCTCATATATATATATATATATATATATATATATATATACATACATATATAGGGAGGGGGGATCAAGAATTCATAACTTTGAGAAACATCTGTATTTATTGTCCCACTGGAAGTATATAGAAATTCACAGAGGAAGTGACCCTGAACCCAATACATATTTTTCCTAGGCCCATGTATAAAGTAAATGCAACCACTGTAAAGACTTTTATCCAAATTCAAAGAAACAGATAAAGCCCCGTGGCAATGAGGTGTAGAGCGAAAGGAGAAGAGGCTGGAGGTGGGCCCTAAAAACCCCACTGTGTACATGGCTCAGGAAAGGAGACAGAGCTGGCTGTGGAAACTGCAAAGGAAGCGCCGGGCATAAAAGAAGGACCGCGGGCATCAGACATCTGTGTTTAAGTAAGAGGAAGTGGTCAACTTGTGAGCTCTGTGGCTATCAAAAAGCAGTTTGGAGTGAATAGGAAAAGATCTGGCAGAAAAGGAAGTAAAAACGAGCTGAAAGAGTTACCAAAGGAAAACAACACATTGGACAACTTCAGTTACTAAAGGGGAAAACAAGACAATATTTGCAGGGGATAGGCTCAAGACATTTTTACTTTCATTTGTTTGATTTTTTTGTTTATTTTTTTGGGTAGCAACTTATAGAGAGAAAGAGATTGACAATTAGATCACAGGGTTGAATTAAAATAGTGATATTGAGAAGAGAGACGTTGTTAACAAAAACAGAAGGATCTATGTAACAGTCAACAAAACTTAATGATCAATAGCTTAATACATGGTTTATACTTGGATCAGGAATCCACTTGATTTTTGTCTTTCAGGCCTTTTTATGATTATTTTGGCCCATTACGCAAATAAAACTGTGTGTAAAATTTTATTTATGTATTAATAAGAAATCCAATAATTTACACATAAGTGTTTAACGTGAAACATGCATGTTCAATTATCTACATTAAGTATTCATATATTTGTTTGAAGCTATAACAATTAAATTATCTTTTTAACTTAAAGCTGCAAAAAAACCTGAAAATATTTAAAATTCTTTTTCTTAAGTTTATTCTATATTTGAATTCTATACCACATATTAAAATATTTATGTTTGCGCATGATCATAAATAAGCTAATTTACCAGAAATCACAAGATCTGTTCCTTACTTTACAAGAAATATTTCTTTCAGCAATTTTATTTAGATTTATGATATTGCTTTTGAGAGAAAAGTATTATTTCATTAGAAACCAGTCAAAATTCTAGTTGTTTTTTTCTGCTTCAATGATATTTTACTTGCAATAACATTTTCTTTTTTATTTTATGAATATATTTAAATCTGATTTACACTTCAAATAACACTCATTAAAGTTGTGCAGGAATCAAAGTAGATTCAAACTTTGTAATTATCACAAAGAAAAACTATTGGGTTTTTACTTTCACCATATACAAGAATATTTGTCATTTTCCTTTTTAAAGGGAATAATTTATGCATCTCTTCCTGCAATAAAAGAGTTCTTCAAGAGTTTCTGAATATTAACAAATGTATTTTCCTCTAAAGATAAATCTTATTAATATTTTGAGTCAAATCATTGTTTAATTTATGACATGGATAAAGTCTTGGTCAGTATATTTCTGTTTTCAATGTGCTAATGAAATAAACCTGACAGAAATGAAATTCAATAGTTTTCTGTTTTTAATTATTTTTCCATAACAGCACACAAGGACCCTGTATTAAGCAATAATTTAAAACATAATTTAAAACATAAATTAAATTTCCATAAAATGATTCTAAAATTTATTTCAAATAATTTGCTTCTTTTTCTTATTTATTATTCTGAAATTTTTTATTAGCCTTATTGAAAACTTACTTTAGAAAATGTGACAGGTCGCATGTTCATGTCACAAATATTCTCAACAGGCTAATCCTCCGCCTTGCGGCACCGGCACACCGGGTTCTAGTCCCGGTCGGGGCGCCGGATTCTGTCCCGGTTGCCCCTCTTCCAGGCCAGCCCTCTGCTGTGGCCCAGGAGTGCAGTGGAGGATGGCCCAAGTGCTTGGGCCCTGCACCCCATGGGAGACCAGGAAAAAGCACCTAGCTCCTGGCTCCTGCCATCGGACGAGCGCGGTGCGCCGGCCGCAGGGCGCCATCCGCGGCAGCCATTGGAGGGTGAACCAACGGCAAAGGAAGACCTAGAATTCTCTCTGTCTCTCTCTCTCACTGTCCACTCTGCCTGTAAAAAAAAAAAAAAGAAAAAAAAAACTTATTTTAGAAAATGTGACAGGTCGCATGTTCATGTCACAAATATTCTCAAAAAATTCTGATCTTCTGAACTTTTGATCACATAGAAAATAGCTGCTTTTATTACTATCTTCCTTATTGTTCTCCTTTAACTGTGCTTATCTTTTTGAGATATTATGCATTGATTAGCTAGAATATTTTGCGATTGCCACTTTCCAGCCATATAACTAGTTTTGAGTTTATATTGTGGGAATTGGGTATGGATAATGTATCTATAATGTATCTATGCACTGTTTTTTCCCTACAGATATCCAGCCTGATGTGCAATCATTGCTGCACTAAATCATGATCGTTTAAAAGAATGATAAACCTCTTAATGTCCAGATCCACAGGTTGTGATGTTTACTATGTAGAATTTATATGAGTTCACATTTAGTAATAAAGGCAGGATGCAGGGCATTTTAAAAGAATTTCTTGTGTGTGTATCTATTAGCAATTGGAAAATACACAAACCAGACTATTTTCTTCCAGACTGGGGATTTTAACACTTTTTTTTTCTTTACAAGGGAAAAATCCTATTTTAATACTCTCTTATCTTGATTTTCAAATTAAATACATGATTCTAAAGACCCGAAGAAAATTTAAAATAAAAACAATTATTTCCACCAATCATGTATATAAAGGTAATGTCACCACCGCAGTCATCATCAAGTGAAACAAAATTCCACATGAAAACGAAAACTTAAAAAAAACAAAAACAAAAATAAAATAAAATAAGAAAATGAACATTGTATAACTGAAATTATTGTTCAAACATTCATATAATGAATGAGAATAAGACTTGAAACGATGGTAAGATGATTACAGTTGCCTTTTTTTTTTCTTTCAAAAAGGTATTATTTGACAGTCTTGTGGCTTATTTTTATAATAAAAGATAAAGTATGAAGTAGTAGCTAAATGTTTACATTTTAAGAATTTACAGTGTAGACCTTAAATTAGGTCTGGATTCTCAGCTTATCTGTGGCTTATTTTTCTCATGTTGAAGTGCAGATAACATTGTAGCAGCAGGTTGTAGTAAGAAATTAAAGACATAGTTTGCATAAAATGGGTGCTATCAATCATGATGGTGCACAGAATTATGGAGTTGGTCACCTTAGGTCAATCCTTACTGCGTTATAGACAGCCTTTGGTCTTCACAATTTACAACCACACTCACACCCTTTGTAGGTTTTCTTCTCACTTTTAAATCACTGTAATTGGACTAGCTTCTCTTAGGACATGCGTATCTCAAAGCAGAACAGGAAGACAAATGTGGAACCTACAGACTGGCTCCTACCGTGTATTGATGAGCATTTACACACTTGTTTCATTAGAGTGAATCCCGTGGTATAGGGTAAATGCTATAGGAGTGGGACATGGTAGGGAGCAGTAGGAAGCATTTAATGAGACAAGTAACCATCCACAATCAGTAAGTGCTTATTTTATCATTTCGTTCTTTATTTCACACCCTTTATTATCTTAATTAATAGCCTATGCATGCTTAGAATGAAATACTTACATTTGTTATTTCAATTGTCTTTAGAGAATAAAAAATATAAAATAAAGACAAACACAGTAGATATGAATTTCTAAATTGACATTGTACCCACATAATATTGATGAAAAACTAATTCTGATTGAATTTTGTGAATGTCCACATTGCATAGCAAACACGGGTTCAAAAAACATCTTACTATGAGAAAAGTTCCTGTTGAATTCCTGAATTTTAAGTGAAAATATAGTTATGGGTCATATCTCTAGTGTTTTGCACAGCATCTAATATTTAATATGACTGGGATAATGAGAAGGGAAAACACTCAACTAGCACAGCTACACAAGATTGTAAATGGAATTTTGGTTATTGAGATTCTCAGGGTGTTTAAAATGAATTGAGGAAAATGGAATAAGGCGCAGAGAAAGTGGTAAACAGGCCTAAAAAAGCTTAAAGCTTAGGAGGATGGGTCTCATCCTTTCTTAAACCTGTAATTAGAGGCGCATATTCCAAGCCCGTTGTGCAGTAAAGCCCCTTAGGATAATCTTTTCTGATTTTTCTCCCTATATATCTCTGTATATAGGTGCTGTCTGACATCAGTAATGATGAGAAGATATAGCATGTTTAGACTCTGTTCATGTAGAAAGAGAAATTACCTTCTGGTACCATATTCATTGGGTCTATGTTTGTTTTCTATCCAATCTCCAAAGACTTGTCTAAGGGCTTCTAATTTTATTTCCTTAAATCAGGCCAAAGTGTGTATCAACTGTCCCTTTTGTTTAGTTGCCAAATACACCCACAGAAGTGATTTATTTTATCATGCTGTAATGATAGTTGTTCAAGTTGCATTATGCAACTTTAAAAAGAATAAATGACATATAATGCCATGCATTAGAAAGCAGATCATAGCAGAACAAAAGACTTACTGTATGCCACTTTTGCATATAACTTTGACATTACTTTTTGTTTGTTTTGCCTCAATTGGAATACATTAAGCTGCAAATAATATAACCTAACTCCATGGACCCAAAATATATTGCATCATGTGGTGGCAAGGTAATTACAGTTGTTCTGCAATTCACTTCCTTGTTTAACATGGTTCATTTTATTTTCTTTATCAAGAAAGAGATACTTGCCGATATTTCTTAGCAAACCACTGCATGGACTAAATGATCTGGGTTATGTGATAATTATAAACCAATCATTGGAAGAGGGATGGAATTACCTGGGCACCAACAGGAATCATTTTGTGAATTGAATGTGAAGTTAGCTTTAAATGAAAACATGGGCTGAATGATGAGGCATCATAAAACTGAGGAACACTGGGAATGAGGAATGGAGGGAACACGCAGGGCTGAGAAGGGAGAATACTTGCTGTAACACGATCTAAAATATTTCCTCTGATACTCATCCCTTTCTCTCTGATACCTGTTTTAAATGTTTCAATTTTAAGAGAGAGTGGCATTACATAAAAATTATTCAGATATTCTGTTGTGTAAAATGTTTAGGTACGTTTTATCAGGCCTATATTTAAGGCTGAGAGTATCAGATTTCTGTTGAAAATAACTTTTTAGCTCCAGCACCGTGGCTCACTAGGCTAATCCTCTGCCTGCGGCGCCGGCACCCCGGGTTGGGTTCTAATCCCTGTCAGGGCACCAGATTCTGTCCCGGTTGCCCCTCTTCCAGTCCAGCTCTCTGCTGTGGCCCGGGAAGGCAGTGGAGGATGACCCATGTGCTTGGGCCCTGCACCCCATGGGAGACCAGGAGGAAGCACCTGGCTCCTGGCTTTGGATTGGCACAGTGTGCCAGCAACTCACTGGCTGTAGCGGCCACTTCGGGGCGGGGGGGGGGGAACCTTGGAAAAGGAAGACCTTTCTCTCTGTCTTTCTCTCTTTCACTGTCTAACTCTGCCTGTCCAAAAAAAAAATAATAATAATAATAACTTTTTAAAAGAGAAATCAATCAGTTTCTCTTACTGGATCAGAAGTAGAGCCAGAGCATACAGTTTTCAACATGTACGCAGCGTCGATATTGGGCTGCAGTGTCTGAAACATGGCACAGATTTTGTAGAACAAGTTTCTCTTTTCTTTCATCAAACCCACAAACAAATGTCTCCATCAAGTTTATTACTTGTTTCTCATACCACATACACCGTATGCAGTAAAAAAATCAAAACAGTCTATTATGTATTTTTTTCATTACTAGACGTGTTCAGTGCTCTTTTCGTTTTTTGGAAAAAACATTATACGGCAAAGTGAATGCTGTATATGCCTCAGAATGTGCATTATCCCATGACTTCTCAGCATTTTGGCCAAGATCAAGTGTGGAAAGTGCATTATCCCAAAACTAACTGTTGAAAATATTGAATGTTGAAACTACAGACATGACAATATGATTTAGATCAAATATGTAATGTGACACATCCGTGTTCTTCTTAGCCTAGGAGTTCGAAGCAGGCAGTAGGTATGGATGGTCTCAACTTCAGGAGTATCAGCAAAGCCGGATATGCCCAATTCATGTCATATTAAAGTAAAATGGATAGAATTTGTATAATCTTTCATCTATCATTCTTTTAATTCTGCTCTTAGGATAAAAACACAATGGAACCCAAGTATCATAAACTGATATTGTCCTTTGTGTTTTGAATTGATACTTATCCCAGGAAGTTGAATGAAAACATTTAGTTTTATGGAGCCTACACACTACACTTTCAGAAGCTCAATGCCATAATGGTGATTAAGTCAATATTTGTGAACTTTTTAAAAAATATTCCTTTTATTTATTTAAAATGAGAGTGACTGAGGCTGTGGGTGAGACAGATAATGAAAGAGATTTTCCATCGGCTGGATTCACTTTATGAATTACTGCAATAGCAGGACAAGGCCAGGCAATAGATAGGAGCAAGGAAATCCATCTTGGTTCTCCATGGAGTGGCAAGGGTCCAAGTACCTGGACATCATCTATTACCTTCCTAGGGTTTGCATTAGCAGGAAGCTGGATTGGAAGCCAAGCAGCTAATCCTTGAACCAGAGTTCTGTCGTGGGATACTGGCAACCACAGGTACCAGCTTAATCCACTGCACCACAACACTGGTCCCATAAAGAGATCTCAGAATGCAGCCCAGTGAAGTCAGCCAGGTAAAAGCTTTGCAATGGTCTGTGATCAGATCTAAGAAAATATGCGCACTTAGGTTTGAACCAGGAGGTAGACTCTCCCTAAAGCATAGATTTCACCTATTAACCAAGTACTGACAATGTTCTGATCAGAAAATAGAGTACAAAATTTTGAATCTGAAAAAAAAATCAATACAGCATCAAGTGGTTGTGACAAATAAATGGTTTTTAAAAGCTTTATTTATTTGAAAGGGAAGGAAGGTAGCAGGCGCCAGGGCTCAATAGGCTAATCCTCCGCCTTGCGGCACCGGCATACCAGGTTCTAGTCCCGGTGGGGTGCTGGATTCTGTCCAGGTTGCTCTTCTTCCAGTCCAGCTCTCTGCTGTGGCCAGGGAGTGCAGTGGAGGATGGCCCAAGTGCTTGGGCCCTGCACCCTATGGGAGACCAGGAGAAGCACCTGGCTCCTGGCTTCGGATCAGCGCAGTGCACTGGCCACAGCGACCATTGGAGGGTGAACCAACGGCAAAGGAAAACCTTTCTCTCTGTCTCTCTCTCTCACTGTCCACTCTGCCTGTCTAAAAAAAAAAAAAAAAAAAGGAAGGAAGGAAAGAGGGAGGCAGTGAGAGAAAACAGGGAGAGATAGAGAGAGAGAGAGAAAGTGAGAGAGAAATCTTCCATTTGCTGGTTCATTCTCCAGATAGCTGCAATGCCCAGGGCTGAGCCTGGCAGTTCCAGGAGCCTAGTATGCCATCCAGTTCTCCCATGTGGGTGCACAGGCCAAAGCACTTGTGCCATCTTCTGCTGGTTTCACAGACTGATTAGCAGGGACCTGGATCTGAAGTGGAGCAGCTGAGACTCCAATCAGCGCTCATATGTGGTGCCAGCATCATAGACAATAGCTTAATCCACTGAGTGACAATGCTGGATTCATAAGTTAACATTTAATAGTGCCATTTTTAGAGAAACAAAAGATAAATTTTCTAAAGCTATGTAAGAGAGTAAAATAAAGGATATTTCATGGTCCATCTGTGTCTTTGTTGAGTACTCAAGGAAAGAAAACCAATGTAACACTTCCTTGGTGTTGAGGACCCATGTTCATCATGTGAAGTCTCTGCTCATGCCAGGACTGTGACTTCATTCAGAAGGACCTGGGAGGTCATGGGAAGAAGCGTCTTCAGGAGTCTCTGCTGATACCAGTGCAGGGAGAATAGGATGGGGGGTGTCTTGAAGACACAGTCCCCACTCCCATTAGTGCCTGGTGCTGTTCCACTGCTAGTCTTTCCCACTTCCCCTCACATTAGCCGCAGATCCTACCAAACATAAAACTAATGGAGGCTTTGGGAGGCTGTTTCAACTGTAGGATGACCCCCCTGCTCATGCTGTTCCACATGACCCTGGCATGGAGCACCATTTCATGGGCAAAATGAAATGGGGCATGGGCAAAATGAAACGGGACATCTTGTCTTTTCCGATTGTATACAATTGCTCTTGCTGTTGCAGTAGGTGAGTAAGGGTTTAACTCCTCCATTGTTGGCTGGTTGTAAGTGGTTACTCAGACACTGGCAGCTCAGTTCTCTCCCTGCTCAGCTGTGATGCTGTTCATTTACATATATTCATCCTTAGGACAACTTTTTGTCATTCCAGCAAGAGGTATCAGTGATGCAGCAAGCATACTGTAAGCATGACTATTTTGTTGGAAGATTTTATTCATATGCTAATGTTAGTATCTATCTGAAATCACAAACTATTTTGTAGCTTCCTGATATGTAAATAAGTGTTATATATAATATATAAATAACTTGAAAAACTTAATTAATGAAAGTACTCTTTTTCAGTCAATTTTCATGATACTTATTTTGAATCCAACTTTGCAAAATCTTTTTTCACTTGATATCCCTTTTAGTTATATCATCCTAAGTACAACATACGGTACCTGTTCTGTTAATAAAATATGAGAAATGTGTGAACAGGTGGTATGGTATGATGCCACCAATGATGAAAGCATACATAATCAGAAGTCAAATTCTGACTCCGATTTACTTTTACTGTACCCTAAACAGTAGATTCTAGGGGCTGGTGCTGTGCCATAGCAGGTCAAGCACCACCTGCAATGCCAGCACCCCATATGGGCACTGGTTCAAATCCTGGCTGCTCCAATTCTGATCCAGCTCTCTGCTATGGCCTGGGAAGGCAGTAGAAGATGACCCAAGTGCATCTTCGCTGCACCCTTATGAGAGACCCAGAAGAAACTCCTGGTTTCTGGCTCCAGATCGGCCCAGCTCCAGCAGTTGCAGCCATTTGAGTAGTGAACCAGTGGATGGAAGACCTCTCCCTCTCTCTCTGCCACTGCCTCTCTCTGTAACTCTGCCTTTCAAATAAACAAATCTTTAAAAAATTTTAGAAAGTTGAATCTCTTTTCCTAACCTATGTTTCCTCATTAATTAATATATAACTCTCATTAGTTGTAAGAATTATGTATATGTATGAAATAATATGTGAAATGTATGAGAACTACTTTAGTGTGGGAACATCATAAATTATTTAAAAAGGATTCTGCTGTCATCTATATTGGTATTGATAATTCTATTTGCTTACATGAATTTGATTTAAAAATCCTAATGTCAGTTAAATATAGTGGATAAAATGTATTTTCATACGCAATTGGAAATACAAGAAAATAGAAAAATAAGATTACGATTTTTAATGCCTGCTACACGGTAAATCCACTGGGTAGTATGAGTGCAGTTTAATGTATGCTTGTTGAATACCACTCTGGGTGGTTTTTACTCTAAAATTTTTATTAATTTCAAAATAATTCTCATTTTATAGTGTCAACTTTTCTGTGTATTGATAAATTAGCTATGATGTGCTTTTATAAGTCATATGTGTAGTCTACAGATGCATTATTACTGAATTAATTATAGCTTTGGGCTTTTATAAAAAGAGAGTTCTTTAAAATCCAAGTGTGGTCTTTCACTTGTGTTGAACAAAATACAGCGAGTCTCTTTAACTTTGCAATTTAAAACTTTAGTGACCAGTGATATTTCTGCCTTAAATTTTTGTATTTATTAGATTGACTAAAGGTGAATTTTTACAACTGTTCTATAATTTGTATTTACTAAAAATTATGGGTATTTGTAATATATAATCACTGGTATTTCTCAGCCAGCTTAACTAAAAATCTGTACCTTACAGTAATCTAGCATATTAAAAGAAGCTCACACTGGAAAAAGAATGTTCAGGAATTTCCAATTAATTAGTAGAAGCCAGTTTTATGCTACATTACAACACTGGCATGGAACAATGGGGTAACAAAGTTTATGTTGTTATTTTATGAGCTGGGACCCTGAAGAATAGGACTGTTAACTGACTTACTGCAAAATACTTAGCAAGTTAGTGGCAGAGATTTTAATTCCACTGTGAATTTTCTCTTTTTAATCATTATAGATAATTATTTTATCACCTAGAATATGAAGTTTGCAAGAATATGTAACATCAAGAAAGACATGCAATTTCCCAAATACCACTGCATTTCATGCCTATGATTCTCAAAGATTATCAGTGAAAGGGAAAATATAGCATTATTTTGAATGCAAATAATTAACCTATTTTAAAGACTGAAACATCGAGCTGATAGGGAGACAGAGGTGATGAAAGGGTTTTGGGAAGCAAATGCAAATTTCCAACAGTTTTTCTGTATTCGTTGATTCTAGGGTTATGGGCCAAAATAATGGAGAATCTTAAGAGGTGATCTAATTAAGAAAATGTATTACAACAAGAGGAGAGTGATCAAAGAGGCATCTTCCGATGATAGGCATACTCTTGCAAAGGATAATTTTACTTTCAGAAACATATTTACACTTCCATAGCAGGTTCTATTTTAATGTTAGGCCACATGCAAGTGTCTAAGAAATCTTTTATTTTATAGCAGGAATATTTTAATGACATTAAAACACAAATGACTTCTAAAATGAAGAAATACATTTTCAATTTCTCTTTTCCTATTTTTTATTTTACTAACTCTTTTCAAGTGTTCATGATGTTTTTCTTCTGTTTACTTATCTTTGCGATGTGGAGACCAACAGAACTTGGAAAAACACAGCTAAAACATTACATACATGATTCTTCTTGTGTGCATGCCTAATGTTAGAAGTTGTCTCCTGTAGTGATGCTGTCGTTTTCACTGTGATAAAGCCTCTGGGTTAGTTTTCTGGTCCTTTGCAGAAAACGACCCCATGGGAGATGTTCTGGGTAACATTGGATCTTTATTCCCTGCTGCCTACTCATCTTATTAAAAAAAAGAAATGTATTTATGAGAATGTTATGCAAGCCAATTTTTCCTTCAAGGCAAATTTTACATCCACACCAATTCCCAGAAGCCACTGTCGGAGACTAAGAAAAATAAATAGGTGAATCTCCATGCAAAAAGATATTTGGGGAATAACAAAGATTAAAATTTAGGATACACACGGACAGGCCAGGGTGACCTCTGGCATGCCCAAGGGACAAAGAAACATTGAGGTTGCCTTTGGAAAGAGGAAAGCTATGAAGGTGTTTGGAAAGAAAGCTCACTGGCACTTTTGGTTAGTATATGAGAGCTGGAGAGCTATGATCGGTGAGTAGCAGCAGCAACAGCGAGGTAAAACCACACTTAAAGGCATAGCATACTGTTTCTGCGAATGAGTTTGTGAGACAACGAGAATGGTCAATGTTTTTGAACAAGCAGCCCACTGTTCTACTGTTAGCTGTCCTGTTATCTGGAACGTGCACATTTCTGCTCCTGCATAATGTCTCTATTCTGGTATGTGTTGACATGGCTTGAATTTTCCCTTAACAGTTCATGTGTTGGAAACTAGGTGCACAGAGTAGCAAGGCTGAGAGCCAGTCTTTGGGAAAAGATTGGGATATTCCAACTCTGCACAATGAAATGGTGTGGTACAGCAGGTTATTCCACCACTGGTGATACCTGGTGTCCTATATCAGAGTTCCAGCTGCTCTCCTGGTCCAGCTCCCTAATAAGGCAGCAGAAGATGATGCAAATGTTTGGGACCATGTGGTAGACGTGGATGGAGTTCAGTTCCTGGCTCCTGGCTTTGGTCTGAAGATTCTCTCTCTCTCTCTCTCTCTCTCTCTATCCCTGTAGCTCTGCCTTTTAAATAAACAAACTGCCTTTTAAATAAACAAATCACTATTTTTAAAAAGCTTCTATTCTCAGGGACAGATTGATCCAATCATGAAATCATGGGTAGAGGGCTAACACAGGAGAACCAAGCTTGCCATGCCTCACCGTTGATGCCCCTTACCATATTCTGATGCAACAAGCAGACCTTCACCAGATGCTCATGCCTTTGGACTTCTAGCCTGTAGTATGATAAACTAAATAATGCCTGCTCTTTATATGTTGCCTAGTTTGAGGTATGCCGCTACAGTGTTGAAAGTCAAAGACCCAACACATGTTATGTGCTATTGTTTTGCATAGATGCTTTGCTTCTTATGTCTTTCTTGCATTTTATTGAAACCTCTATGGTGAAAAGGGCAAGTATCTATGCATACTTTGCCTACTGATGTAGCTTGTTTTCCCAAACAGGACTCAAGAAAATCCATCCAGATATAAATTATTTTATATATAATAATGCTATAGAACAAATTATTTATTTTTCTTAGTAACTGTGGGTTATTTTCCTACAGTGTTCTAGTTTTTGTTTTTTGTGACATAACTTAAATTTCTTTAAAAGGAGTAGTATTTTTGATTTTTTTATTATATTTCTTATTATGAATGACATTTCAGTTGTATCCAACACAATGTTTGAAAATAACTATCATATATTTAAACTGCAGAAGTCAGAATATTGCATATTGACCCAAACTCTTTAGAGAGCCAAGAGAAGCGCATCGAAATTAGAGAGATTAGAAACCATCTAGCATTGTTTTTCAGCCAAAAAAACATACTAGGAATGCATAAGACATATAAAACAGGCTCGAAGGCTTACTTGGAAATAAATTATTATAGGCATTATTTGAAACCATAGTTTTAAGCAAATAACTTACAAAATATAAAATACATGTTCTTTAAGAAAATTATTTCAAAAAGGAAGAAAGGGAGAGAGGAGGAGAATAAGAGAGAGAGAGGATGTAGAAGAGAGAGAGAGAGAGAGAGAGAGAGAGTGAGAGAGAGAGGAAGAGAGAGAGAGAGTATTCCCATTCCATTCATTGGTGCATACCCCAAATGCCTACTGTATTGTGGCTGGGCCAGGCCAAAGCCAGAGGCCAATTACTCAACATAAGCCTACTTATGTTTGTGGCAAGGAGCAGTTATGCGAGCTATTTGCTGCCTTACAGGGTGCACGTTAGCAAGAAACTGGCGTGAGTAGCAGAGCAGGAACTCAAGCCCAGGCACTGTGACACAGGCATGGGCATCCTGCACGGTATCAGCTGCTATGTCAAACAGGTGCTCCCAGGTTTCCAATTTTTGTTTATGACTTAATAAGCCAAATGTGATATTTTATTAAATTTTTAAAAACTCCTGAGCTGTTACAGTTTTGGTCTATCAGTATAATGAGAACGTAAAAGATAAAAGAAAATTTATGAATTCACTCGTATGGCTGTGTGAGTTTAGAGGTAGAAATTTCACGGACACGTCTCTCACTTTCCCTCTTTTATCACTGACAAGTCCAAGGTATCCACCATACTTACAGATAGCAGGTTCAGAAACTGGTGTAAATTAGCATCCCAGTCATTCTGACAAAGAGAAGTCATGTCCTATATAATGCAGATATTTTCAGACAAGGTGCTTCTGCATTACTTGATTTATAATAATGAGTCCAGAAATATCTTGACATTGACATTGCTCTCTCCATCTTGCATTTTTGATAAAGTATAAAGTTCCATATCATCAATGCTTTTATTTGTAGACTGACCAGGACCTCACTTTAGTTCTTTGATACCTGCAGTAAAATCTATGAGTTTAAATGATTTTGGTTATAATGCTTTTTTACCACATAGGAAATAGAAAATTTTTATTTCTACAGAACATGCCAGCCAATGAATAATTCCTAAGTTACTTTTCATTTTCTGTTCTAAATAAGTGGTAATTTCCATCATGTCAAATTTTCAGAAAGCAGGTATTATTAAGCTACAATAATTATGTGAAATAGGGGTAACGCTGTATAAAATAATAAGTAATTAAACCTAAACCCTGTATGTACCTAAAAATACTATTCTGCCTAATACTGAAAAGGGCAGAAACCCAGTAAGGTTTTGTTCCCTTTTAAATTTTAATTGTACATATTTATGGGCTACAATGTGATAATTTGATACATGTAATGATCAACAAAGTAGTTAACATTTTCATCTCAAACTTTAAAAAAAATGATTAACATGTAATAATTGCATATTTTCTGGGGTTCAGTATGAGATTTTAGTACATATATAGAGTGTGTCACTGAGCAATCAGGGTAATTAACATTTCCATCTCCTATTCATTATTACTTTATGCTTGGAGCAGGTAAGCTGCCCGTCATTTGCTGTAAAATGTGTGGATCTGCAGGACATTAGAAATAGTGAGTCAGGCATGCTGAGACAAACGCTGCACGTTCTTTCTCATCTGTAGAAGTTTAAAAAAAGGATTACACTGAATATGGATAGTGATCACCAGAGATTGAGATGTGGGGAAGAATATGTAGGGAGATTCGATAACAGATACCAAAACATAATCAGATGAAGAAATAAATTCTGGTGCTCCACAGCTCTGTTGGGTGACTACAGTTCATGATATCCTGGTAAGTAGTTTATGAATAATCACATCATTTTTTTTTTAAAAAAAGAAACCTGCTGTAGGCTGAGTATTCCTTATTTGGAATGCTTCAGACCAGAACATTTCAGATTTTGGAATACTTGCATAATCATAATGATATATCTTGGGGCTGGGACCCATGTTCAAACGAAGTGTATTTATATTTCATACATATTTAAACTTGAGGTCTAGATGTAATGTTTTGCAATACTTCTAGTAAATCTGCATTTTGGGTGCATCCAGGAGTGGGATTTTCACTTGTGACATCAGTCAGGGCTCAAAACGTTTTGTATTTGAGGGAATTTCATTCATTAGAGATGCCCAACCTGTGCTCTTATTTAATGACACAGCCTTAAGGAAATTATCTTGTAATTATCTACAAACACGATAAGTATAAACAACTCCTCACAGGGATTTTTAAATTGGCAGAGTCATTATATTTCATTTCATACTGTAAATATGATTTTATTGGTCTGTTGTCCCATGATAGGAGATAGTGACAGCTGAAAGTGAGGAGGTGTCAGTTGGTAGTCGTTTTATGATAGAGTGCGAGAAAGTTAGACTACATACAGTTGTCAGAAGTCACTCTGATATCTACCTACTGAGTTGCATGATACATATTAAAAACTGTTAATACCTAATATTCTCTTATCAGCTAATTTTGAAATACAACAAAAAAACACTTTTATTGTTCTTTTGTAAACTAATACTTACCAATACTTGAAATTTAGCATGTCAAATTTATATTTTAAATATTGTAATAGGTTAAACCACATATAATTGCCATTCTTTTAGATTGTGGGACTCAGTCTAATGTGCTTAGGGCTTTCTTTTTCCACTTAATCTGCATTTCTGTATGAATATTGAAACAGTTCCTATGCAGCACCTTATATGAGAGTTCAGTCCTAGCAGTTAACATAATTAATGGGGTAAAAATTACTTCCTTCTAAACTGATGCAGCTCATTTTTATTTTCAAAGATAATATTTCTCTGAACAATTAATAAAGCATAGAGATGTTGAGTATTAAGGACATTCTTAGAGGCGCCACACAAGTAAATGTGAAGTCTTCCTTCAGATGACTATTACACAGTTTTTTTTTTTTTTTTAGAAAGATTTTCTTTATTTATTTGAGTGGTGAGTTACAGACAATGAGCGGGAGAGACAGAGAGAAAGGTCCAAGTGGCCATGACAACCAGAGCCGGCTGATCTGAAGCTGGGAACCAGGAGCTTCTCCCAGGTCTCCCACATGGGTGCAGGGACCCAAGCACTTGGGCCATCCTCCACTGCTTTCCCAGGCCATAGCAAAGATTCAGACTGGAAGTGGAGCAGCTGAGACTAGAACCAGTGCCCAAATGGGATGCCAGCACTGCAGGCAGAGGCTCAGAATACTAAGCCACTGTGTCAGTCCCTATTACATAGTTTTTACAAGATTAGAAATCATATTATATCCCTTGGTAAATTATCTCTTAATTATCAGAAAATAAATTAATTCAACAAGTAACAGTAAAGTTTATTCATAGATTAAGTGCTTATTAGGAATTCAGGAACAATTTTGAATGCGATTAAGGTTTATGGCATATGATCTTAACATTCACATTACCACATAAATTTCATACTTTAATATTTTTAAAACATTAAACTTAATCTGTGGAAGTAAAATCAGTATTTCACTAAGAAGGTATTTTTAATATATAATATTTAGATTTATATGCACACAGTAATATAATACAATTAAAGATTGCAATATTGCAGTTGAACACTTTTACAACATATATTTGATGGTCACTGAAGAGAAAATTATAGGAAATTATTTTTGAAACTGAAAGCAATTTTAAAGAGCACAAAGAATAAGTAGTACATTTTGCCTTTTCAATTGTAAACCACTGAATCGTTCTTCCGACAAAGTAGAATCATCACTGTCATTAATTAAATTGGCTTAATTGGTGGCATAGCAATTTAAATGACACTCAAAGCTCTTACAAATTAGAAATGCATCCCCATGAATAATATAACCATTGTCCAATTCTTTCCCATTGATTTTAAATATCTTATCCACAAAATTTGGTTTTATAAAACAAAGCTGAAATCTTTCACTTCATATGCAGAAGAAACTTTGTTTATAAATGTTTATAAATGATCCTGTGGATGAAATTTTTGCACATTTGTAAAAACATAATGATGAATAAAACAGATGAAATAGTTAAGTATTTTGCAACATAATAAATTTTATTTTGATCTCATATTTATATTCATACTACCATCAGATAAATATATTTAAGAATTTAAGTAACTTATTTAAAGTAATTTGAATTAATATCTCTATTATTTTTCTGATAGATCTAATTTCACATTATTTCCCTAAGTTTTTAACCATTTTATACACTATTTCATTACTTTCCCCATCAAACAAAAAAACTTTAAAGATTTATTTATTTATTTGAAAGTCAGAGTTACACAGAGAGAAGAGAGGCAGAGAGAGAGAGAGAGAGAGAGAGAGAGAGAGGTCTTCCATCCGATGGTTCACTCCCCAACTGGCTGCAATGGACAGAGCTGGGCAGATCCGAAGCAAGGAGCCAGGAGATTCTACCGGGTCTCCTACATGGGTGTAGGAGCCCAAGGACTTGGGCCATCTTCCACTGCTTTCCCAGGCCATAGCAGAGAGCTGGATAGGAAGAGGAGCAGCAGGGACTAGAACCAGCGTCCAAATGGGATGTCGGCACTGCAGGCGGTGGCTTTACTCACCAAGCCACAGCAAAGGCTTCATGAGTTTCCATTCTAAAGGGTCTGGTTTTGGGGGAGGATTACACAAACCATTGATTTTCATTCTCCTTTTCAAGCACTTTCAGGTAGAAACACAATCTTGCATGAGAGTGTAGTACATTACTCCTTCCATTCCATCTCCCACAAAATAGAATCAAAAGTTTTAAAGAACATTTGGTCTTAATATCAATCAAGAACTAAAAACATAATGTTAAAATATCTTTTTAATACTTGAAGGTAAAACAGAAAAAAAAGGCCTAAGGAAGCAGTGAAAATAATGGGCAAAGTTTCATTTAATGCACAAGGCACACCTGTCGGCTGCTAAGTTTATTCAATTGCAAAATGTACAAGGGCAATACTACACTCATGAGCTGTTTCAGTCTCTTTTGTTGTAATCTGTTTTTTAATTACTTATTTACTTATTTTATTAACTTTTATTAAATGAATAATTTCTAAAGTATAGCTTTTGGATTACAGTGACTTTTTCCCGCTCCATAACTTCCCTCCCACACGCAAGCCTTCCATCTCCTGCTCCCTCTCCCATTCCATTCACACCAAAATTCATTTTCAATTATCTTTCTATATAGAAAATCAATTACTATATATCAAGTAAAGATTTCAACAGTTTGTACCCACACAGAAACTCAAAGTGTAAAGTATTGTTTGAGTACTAATTATAGCACATTGTACAACACATTAAGGACAGAGATCCTACATGGGGAGTAAGTACACAATGACTACTATTGTTGACTTAACAAATTGACACTCCTGTTTATGGTGTCAGTAATCACCCTAGGCTCTTGTCATGAGTTGCCGAGGTTATGGAAGCCTTTTGAGTTCGCCAACTTGGATCTTATTTAGACAAGGTCATAGTCAAAGTGGAAGTTCTCTCCTGCCTTCAGAGAAAGGTACCTTCTTCTTTGATGGCCTGTTCTTTCCACTGAGATCTCACTGACAGAGATCTTTCATTTAGTTTTTTTTTTTTTTTTTTTTTTTGGCAGAGTGTCTTGGCTTTCCATGCCTACAATACTCTCATAGGCTCTTCAGCCAGATCTGAATGCCTTATGGGCTGATTCTGAGGCCAGAGTGCTGTTTAGGGCATGTGCCATTCCATGAGCCTACTGCATATCTCACTTCCCATGTTGGATCATTCTCTCCATTTTTGATTCTATCAAATTTGTATTAGTAGACACTAGTCTTGTTTGTGTGATCCCTTTGACTCTTAGACCTATCAGTGTGATCAATTGTGAGCTGAAACTGATTACTTTGACTAGTGAGATGGCATTGGTACATGCCACCTTGATGGGATTGAATTGGAATCCCCTGGCACATTTCTAACTCTACCATTTGGGGCAAGTATGATTGAGATGTCCCAAATTATACATCACCTCTCTCTCTTATTATCGCTCTTATATTTAACAGAGATCACTTTTCAGTTAAATTTAAACACTAAAGAATAATTGTGTGTTGATTAAAGTATTCAACCAATAGTATTAAGTAGAACAAAAAATACTAAAATGGATAAAGTATTACATTGTACATCAACAGTCAGGACAAGGGCTGATCAAGTCACTGTTTCTCATAGTGTCCCTTTCACTTCAACAGGTTTCCTTTTTGGTGTGCGGTTAGTTGTCACTGATCAGGGAGAATGTATGATATTTGTCCTGATGGGACTGGCTTATTTCACTCAGCTTGAAGTTTTCCACATTCCTCCATTTTGTTGTGAATGACTGGATTTCATTGTTTTTGATTGCTGTATAGTATTCTGTAGAGTACATATCCCATTTTTTCTTTATCCAGTCTACTGTTACTGTTACTGTTACTGTGATGAATTACTCAAGAAATCTAAAACATTAAAGTTCACTTCACTGTCACAGACCATATTTTCACCATCATCAATGATTTTCTAAGGACATAATTTTTTAAAGACTTATTTTGTATTTACTTGAAAGGTAGGGTTACAGAGAGAAAAGGAAAAAGAAAGAGAAGTGAGAGAGAAAGAGAGAGAGAAAGAGAATCTTCCTTCTTCTGGTTCACTCTTCAAATGACTACAAGGGCAGGGGCTGGGCCAGGTCAAAGCCATGAGCCCAGAGCTTCTTCCAGATGTTCCACATGGATGCAGGAACTGAAGCACTGGGAACATCTCTTGCTGCTTTCTCAAGTGCATTACTAGGGAGCTGGATCAAAAGTGGAGCAGCTGGGATTTGAACCAGTGCCTATATGGGATGCTGGCAATGTAGGATGTAGCATAACCTTCTATGCTATAATGCCAACCCCTCAACATTAGATTTTTTAAAATGTCTTTTGAAATATTTACTGAACATTCATTCAAGTATGCAAATAAAATAATTATTATGATAATAAAATATATTTTGAATTTATGTCAACAGTTGTACATTTTTCACCCAAAAGTCATTATGACTAATAGATAATAACAATGAAAGGATACATATACATATAATAAGTAAGTATATACATATAATATATATACATATAATAAGTAAGTAATATATACATATAATAAGTAAGTATCAATGTATATATTTTATGGTTAGTTTTGAAGTGATGATTGAAAATATATTAGTGACATGGTTTTTATTCATGTTACTTAAATAAATTGAGTACATAACCTCATTATTTTAAATATATGCACACATATGTTATCAATTTTTATTAATATAATGGAAAACATATTTAGTTAAAATTATTTTTATTACTCTTTGAATCTGGGAACTAAGAGGTTTAAATTTATTGGAAGGGCTGCATAAGTAGCCTGCCTTTCTCACAGTATAACAAAGAAAATTCAGTCTTTCAAATAACAATGAGATAGTCCAAGATTTCAAAGCCAAAAATACTGGCTGAAACCATCTCTTGACCCAACTGTGACATCCATAAAGCCAGCTAATAAATGAGAATTCAGTTGCAGTTTAGCTTCTGCCATTCTTCCAGCACAGTAGCAAAGGCATGGCCTTCATGCTAAAATACCCACCTCTGTCTTCCGGATCTAGCCCACATGGGGCAGCTTGGCAGAAGATACATTCTAAGCAAGATCTGAATTATGTGGAAGATTGGGAGGCCAAGAACTCAACATTCCAGTCTCATGCACAGAAAGGCACATGACGGTGACCAATTAGCAGTGTCTATTGCATAAATGTTTTAAAATTGCTTCTTTTGGCTTTTATGCCTATATGCAGTAGTCTGAAACTAATTCTGGAATTAAGCCTAAATGTTAAAAATGTCACAGTTTCAGCATCCACACAATACCTTAGTTATAACAGTCCATAATTTATTCAAAATTTCTTTAAACAGTATGCTAAAAACCTGACTTGCATTTATTAATTTTGAACATTAAAAATATCTGGAGCTAAACAAAGAACATTTTCAGTTATTATTCTAATGGTTAGTGATAGCCCAGATTTTGTCACTAAGGAGCTTAATCCAGCTCCTTGGTAGCTTTTACAAAGTAGCATACATTATGTATTTTTATCTTTCATATTAAAAAGCTACTTATTTCTGTATTTATTTAAAACATAGAGAGAAACAGAGAGAGGGTGAGAGAGCCCCCTTCTGCTGGTTCACTCCTCAAACCCGAAAGCCAGCAGCTGTAATGAACACATCGCAGTTCTCACTCATGGGTGACTGGAGTTCCACAACTTCAGCCTTATTACTGCCTGCCTCCTGCGATCTGCACTGGCAGGAAGCTGGACTCAGGAGTCAGAGGCAGGAATTGCACCCACATACTCTGATGTGTACTCTGATGTGGATTCAGGTATCACAGTTGCTAGCCTAAATATTCACTCGTAACTTTTTTTTTAAATTGTATTTATTTTAAAGACAGAGTTAAGAGAGAGGTAGAGACAGAGAGAAAGTCTTCCAAATGTCAGTTCACTCGCCGGATGGCCACAATGGCCAGAGTTGAGCCGATCTGAAGCCAGGAGCCAAAAGCTTCTCTGGGTCTCCCATGTGGGTACAGGTACACAAAGACTTGGGCCACCCTCTGCTGCTTTCCCAGGTACATTAGTGGGGAGCTGGATAGGAATTGGAGCAGCTGGGTCTCAAATTGTTGCCCATATTGGATGCTGGCATTGTAGTCTGGGGCTTTAACCTGCTCTGCCACGGTCCTGGGCCTCACTCTTAACACTGGTATCTTGTTTTATGTAATTGGTCTTCAGAGGGAAATATAATGGAAAGGCTAGTTTTAACAGAAATGATTCTGTGTCAGAGGACTCAACGTTGAACTCGCCACTTCGTAGTGCTATAGTTATAGCACTTAGCAGTGACACTCCTATTAACACTCCAAGAGCTTCTTGAGTTATGCTAAGCATTTTTAAGGCCTTACACTTCAAGTCAAATTACAAGTGATAATATTTTTAATATCCTGATTTTCTTTATAAATAAATGCATATAAAAATTAAATATCTTTGACAAAATCATAGGTTGGTAGTAAAAGGAACTGACTTAACCAAATTCCTGTTGGAGCATGTATTAATTCTCTATTGCAGTATGACAAGTTATACAAACTGGATGATTTAAGACAATACACTATTTCAATAGATTTATTTATTTATTTGAAATTCAGAGTTACACAGAGAGAGGAAGAGACACCCAGAGGGAGATCTATTCCCTGGTCACTCCCAATGTGACCACAATAGTCAGGATGGCCAGGCTGAACCCAGGTCAGGAGCTTCTACCAGGTCTCCCCCAGGGGTTCAGGGGCCCAAGCACTTGGGTCATCTTCTGCTATTTTTCCAGGCACATTAGAAGGAAGCTAGATCGGTAAAGGAGCAACCAAGACTTGAGCAGGCACTTTTATGGGATCCTGGTATCACAGGCAGTGGTTTTACCTACTATACCACGATACCAGCCTGACAATAAACCTTTATGATCTCAAAACTTGTTGTTGGAACCTAGTCAAGGTTGAGTTAACATTCAGAATTTCCATATCCACATTCAAGGTAACTGCTATAATGCAGTTTTATCTTCAAGCTTGACTAAAAGAAACAGCTACTATTAACAAAGCTAATTTCCTTGGGAGAGCCACTGTTTGTAACTTTTGGGGTGTGATATTGAGAAAATTTTGTTTCTATACTCCATCAGAAATTTTTGTGCCTGGGCTTTACTGATAATATGCTTTATCTGATTTTGAGTACCTGAATCATAGTGATGTGCAAGTGAGAAATGGTCTTTCATATAGCATTTCAAAGAGTCTAAGCTTTACATTGTGGATTAATACTATAACTAGTACTCCAACAGCATTTTTCACTTTGTGTTGCTATGTGAGGGGAAACTGTTGAAATCTTTACTTAATATATAGTAAACTGATCTTCTGTATATAAAGAGAATTGAAAATGAATCTTGATGTGAAGCAAGGGGAGAGGGAGTGGGAAAGGGGAGGGTTGCGGGTGGGGGGGAAGTTATGGGGGGGGAAACCATTGTAATCTATAAGCTGTATTTTGGAAATTTATATTCTTTAAATAAAAGCATTATAAAAAAATTTAAAGCAGCCTTTGGTGCCTTTCTCATCTTGAGGGCAATGGACAATAGCTTAAGCCATAATTCCTAGGTCTTTTGGCAAAGCTTAGCCAGATTCTTTTGAAGGCTATGATTAGCTTTTTTCAACTTTGAATTATCACTGAAATCTTCAAGAGGCACTAAGATGATAGGGACCCCTAGAGCAATGACTATCTGTTGAGTAACTTTAGAAAGAAAAAAAGGGTCCATTGTTATTTTCTAGTGAATTTAGGAGGCCAAACAGAAGAATTATTTATTACAGAAGGACTGTAGAGACTTCTTACACCTTTTCTGTTTGAGTTGGAAAACGTCTATCTAGCCTGTGATAGTATCAATGAAGACTAATAGATAGTTGAAATTTTTTCCTGCGAGCAAGTTAGTGAAGTCCATTTGCCTGTCTTCATCTGAGTATGGTTCTCTCCTTTATACAGGGATGAATAAGGGGATGGCCTGATGTGATCAGTAGGGTTATTGGTAAACAGAGGAGAGAGAACCAAGTTACTTCCCTTATAACAGTATATAGTCCTTTTCTTCCAAATACCCAAGAAACTATTTGCATTAGGACTCTTTAGAGTCATGTATTTACTTAATAATGTTCCACTGAATGGCATTGGGAGCATGACACTATGACTTAAAGCCCATCAACCATTCATAAATTTGGTCTGACCTAATTGCTCAACCTATTCTAGTTCAGGCTTAGTATAGTAAAGGTTTTTTGTTGCCTCCACAATCTGAGGTATCAGAGCCACTTTTAAAACTTCATGAGCAGCAGCATGTTTTTTTTTGCCGTATCTATTGGTACATTTCCTTGACTGATATGGTTCTCTTCTGTCTAGTGTCCCCTGTAGTATGACAAGACACTTCTAGTTGTTTCTGTACTGATTGAAGGAGAGCTAACATCTTATCCAGACTTTTTGTCTGGATTTAATGGGAGGATTCTTTGCAGTCAATGAGTCTCTTTCTCTCAAATTGCTGGATGTGCATGCACCGGACAAAAAAAGCATATCTGGAGTCTGCCTAAATAATAACTTTTTGTCCTTTTACTAATTGTAAGGTTCTAACCAAAGAAATAAGTTCAATCTTTTGATTTGATGTGCTATATGGCAATATCTGTGTTTCTATGTCTCTGTTCCATGAATAAAATCCACTAAGGCATAAATTGCCTTTCTAACTACTTCCTTCATGAAACTACTGTCATTAGTAGTTACGTGTGAATTTTTTGGAGGTTCAACTTGAAGGTCAACTCTGATAGAATAGACTTGTTCTACAGTTTCTGCACAAGAGTGAGCTAATTCTGCAGTACATTCAGATGACAAGAGAGTGGCCAGATTGAGGACTTGGCTTACCTTGAGAGTTACCTATGGTGAGCCTAACAAAAAAAATCTGTTGTTTTGCAAGGCATTTTCCTGCTAACCACTTCATAATTTCTAGAATTCCCTCACTTGGTGTGAAATTTAGACTTCAGTGACCTAACAGTTTGATGATTTCCTCCACCAATAGCATCACAGCAGCAACTATCCTTAAGCATGCACCATCCTTCAGCCACTGAATCTAATTGATTAGAAAAGTATGAAACCAGTCATCAAAGAGGACCTGGTTTCTGAATGAGTATTTTCAGAGCTATGCCTTGATTCTCTGCACCGAACAGAATGGTTGGCTTGTCCAAGTTGAGGAATCTTAATGCCTGAAAATCTGTTGATAGTTTTGTATCCTTTGCAAAATTTCCTGTTGTTCTCCTATGCAGTGAAGTAGGTCTGTATCAGGGCCCTTCAAGGACAAATATAAAGTTTGGTGAAAGATGGCGGAATAGTGAGGGCGCGCACAAACAGCCCGCGAAAAGATAGTTTAATAAAAGTGGAGTTGCGGTAGCCCCAGGTGAAGACTTCGAGAAACAATGCTGGGGAAACTCTCCCTGATCCAGTGGACCTGATGCAGAGGAGAGCGGACTCGACGTGCGGCGAGAGGGGACACGCGAGGGGGAACGCAGCTGCGGAGTCCGCGCGCCAGCGCCGGAGGGGGAGGTGAGCAGGAGATCCCTCACTAGCTCGAGACATCGGCGGGAGGAGACAGACCCCCACCGGGGATAGTGCATCAAAAAAAAAAAAGAAAGAAAGAAAAACGGATAAATAGGGGGTGCCAACACTGTCGCTAGCCTCCCTCTCCGCTCACCTTGGAAAGTCCAGCGGGACAGGGAGGGGTGAAGCGGCAACAGCCCGCCATTGGAGCAGGCGCGCGCCAGCCCACCCCGGACGCCTTGGAAGCGGCCCTGCCCGCCCCTGGTCGCCTCGGAAACGGGCCCCGCAGGCCCCGCCCGCCCCTGGTCGCCTCGGAAACGGGCCTGCAAGCCCGACTGCCCCTGGTCGCCTTGGAAACGGGCCCCGCAGGCCCCGCCCGCCCCAGGTCGCATTGGGGGCAGGCTCTCGGGCGCCCCGCCCGCCCCGGACACCTTGGAAGAGGCCCCGCACGCCCCCGGTCGCCTCGGAAACGGGCCCCGCGCGCCCCGCCTGCCCCCGGACGCCTCGGAAGTGGGCCCCGCGTGCCCCGCCCGCCCCCGGTCGCCTCGGAAACGGGCGCCGCGCCCCGCCCGCCCCCGGTCGCCTCGGAAACGGGCCCCGCGCGCCCCGCCCGTCCCCGGTCGCCTCGGAAACGGGCCCCGCGCGCCCCGCCTGCCCCCGGTCGCCTCGGAAGCGGGCCCCGCTCGCCCCGCCCGCCCGCCTCTGGTGGCCTCGGAAGCAGGCCCCGCGCGCCCCGCCCGCCTGAACCTGATCGCCTCTGAAGCGGGTCCTCGCGCAGCCCGCCCACCTCTAAAGCAGTGAAGCTGCATAAATCTGAGGGGGTGCTGCAGCCAGGGACCCCAACTTGAAGACAGCTCCGTTACATCGACAACCCGGTGAGACAGAGTGGAGAAATGCCAAACAAAAGCAGACACCGACCTAACAAGAGCAAGGAAGACACTATGATGACCCCAAATGAAAAAGACACCCCAATTCAAGATTATGAAGATGATGAGATAGAAGAGATGCAAGAAGCGGATCTCAAAAAATTGATACGAACATTAAGAAGTTCACAAAAACAAATACTTGAATTACAGAAATCTCTAATGGATAAGATAGAAAACCTCTCTCGCGAAAATGAATTATTAAGGAAAAATCAGAATGAAACGAAGCAACTAGTAGAACAAGAAGCTACGATAGTGACAAAAAATCTTAATGAAGTGAAGAATTCAATTGATCACATGACAAGCACACTAGAGAGCCTTAAAACCAGGATGGGTGAAGCAGAAGAGAGGATATCAGACTTAGAAGACAGAGAACAGGAAAGGAAACAGTCAAACCAAAGACAAGAAGAGGAAATTAGAAATCTAAAAAATATTGTCGGGAATCTACAGGATACTATTAGAAAACCTAACATTCGGATTATAGGAGTTCCTGAAGGCACGGAGAGAGAGAAAGGACTAGAAGGCCTTTTTGGTGAGATACTAGCAGAAAATTTCCCAGGTTTGGAGAAGAACAGAGAAATCCTAGTACAGGAAGCTCATAGAACCCCTAACAAACAAGACCAAAAGAGATCCTCACCACGACACATTGTAATTAAACTTACCACAGTGAAGCAGAAAGAAAAGATCCTAAAATGCGCAAGAGAGAAACGTCAGATTACCCTTAAGGGATCTCCAATCAGACTCACAGCAGATTTCTCATCTGAAACCCTAAAAGCCAGGAGGGAATGGCGAGATATAGCCCAGGTACTAAGAGAGAAAAACTGCCAGCCCAGAATATTATACCCTGCAAAGCTCTCATTTGTGAATGAAGGTGAGATAAAGACTTTTCATTGCAAAAAAAAACTGAAAGAATTTGTCGCCACTCGTCCAGCCCTGCAAAAGATCCTTAAAGATGTGCTACACGCAGAATCACAGAAACATGGTCATCAACTTGAAAGAAGCTAAAGGAAAAAAATCTCACAACAAAAGATCATAAGAAACTCAAAGCATACATTAGAAAATCATTGGCAAATGGTAGGGCAAAGATACTTATCGATAGTCACATTGAACGTGAATGGTTTGAACTGTGCTATTAAAAGACAAAGATTTACTGACTGGATGAGGGAACAAAACCCAGCTATTTGCTGCCTACAAGAAACACATCTTTCCAACAATGATCCATACAGTCTCAAAGTGAAAGGTTGGACAAAGATATATCATGCGAGCAGATATGAAAAAAGAGCGGGCGTAGCCATCTTAATATCAGATAACATAAATTTTACCACAAAAACTATTAAGAGAGACAAAGAGGGGCACTATATAATGATTAAGGGATCCATTCAACAGGAAGATATAACGATTATCAACATATATGCACCTAATTACCGGGCACCGGTCTATTTAAAAGACCTGTTAAGGGACTTAAAGGGAGATTTAGACCCCAATACAATAGTACTGGGAGATTTCAACACTCCACTCTCAGAGATAGACAGATCACCAAGACAGAGGATCAACAAGGAGACAGTAGATTTAAATGACACTATAGCCCAAATGGACCTAACAGATATCTTCAGAACTTTTTATCCCACAGAAAAAGAATTTACATTCTTTTCAGCAGTACATGGAACCTTCTCCAGGATTGACCACATACTAGGCCATAAAGCAAGCCTTAGCAAATTCAAAAGAATAAGAATCATACCATGTAACTTCTCAGACCACGAGGGAGTGAAGTTGGAAATTAGCAACTCAGGAATCTCTAGAGCATATGCAAACACATGGAGAATGAACAACATGCTCCTGAATCAACAATGGGTCATAGAAGAAATCAAAAGAGAAATTAAAAATTTCCTGGAAGTAAATGAAGATAACAGCACATCATACCAAAACCTATGGGACACAGCAAAAGCAGTGCTAAGAGGAAAATTTATATCAATAGGTGCCTACATCAAGAAACTGGAAAGGCACCAAATAGACGAGCTTTCAGTTCATCTCAAGGATCTAGAAAATCAACAGCAAACCAGACCCAAAGCTAGTAGGAGAAGAGAAATAATCAAAATCAGAGAAGAAATTAACAGGATTGAATCCAAAAAAATATTACAAAAAATCAGCCAATCGAGGAGCTGGTTTTTCGAAAAAATAAACAAGATTGACACCCCATTGGCCCAACTAACTAAAAAAAGAAGAGAAAAGACCCAAATTAATAATATCAAAGATGAAAAAGGAAACGTAACAACAGACACCACAGAAATCAAAAGAATCATCAGAAATTACTACAAAGACTTGTATGCCAGCAAACAGGAAAACCTATCAGAAATGGATAGATTCCTGGACACATACAACCTACCTAAACTGAACCAGGAAGACATAGAAAACCTAAACAGACCCATAACTGAGACGGAAATTGAAACAGTAATAAATGCCCTCCCAACAAAGAAAAGCCCAGGACCAGACGGATTCAATGCTGAATTCTACCAGACATTTAAAGAAGAACTAACTCCAATCCTTTTCAAACTTTTCAGAACAATCGAAAAAGAGGGAATCCTCCCAAATTCTTTCTACGAAACCAGCATCACCTTAATTCCTAAACCGGGAAAAGATGCAGTATTGAAAGAGAATTACAGACCAATATCCCTGATGAACATAGATGCAAAAATCCTCAATAAAATTCTCGCCAATAGAATACAACAACACATCAGAAAGATCATCCACCCAGACCAAGTAGGGTTTATCCCTGGTATGCAGGGATGGTTCAACGTTCGCAAAACAATCAACGTGATACACCACATTAACAGACAGCAGAAGAAAAACCATATGATTATTTCAATAGACGCGGAGAAAGCATTTGATAAAATACAACACCCTTTCATGATGAAAACCCTAAGCAAACTGGGTATAGAAGGCACATTCCTCAATATAATCAAAGCAATTTATGAAAAACCCACGGCCAGTATCCTATTGAACGGAGAAAAGCTGCAAGCAATCCCACTGAGATCTGGCACCAAACAGGGATGCCCACTCTCGCCACTGCTATTCAATATAGTGCTGGAAATCTTAGCCAGAGCTATTAGGCAAGAAAAAGAAATCAAAGGGATACAAATTGGGAAGGAAGAACTCAAACTATCCCTCTTTGCAGATGATATGATTCTTTATTTAGAGGACCCAAAAAACTCTACTAAGAGACTATTGGAACTCATAGAAGAGTTTGGCAAAGTAGCAGGATATAAAATCAATGCACAAAAATCAACAGCCTTTATATACACAAGCAATGCCACGGCTGAGGAAGAACTGCTAAAATCAATCCCATTCACAATAGCCACAAAAACAATCAAATACCTGGGAATAAACTTAGCCAAGGATGTCAAAGATCTCTATGATGAAAATTATAAAACCTTAAAGAAAGAAATAGAAGAGGACACCAAAAAATGGAGAAATCTCCCATGCTCATGGATTGGAAGAATCAATATCATCAAAATGTCCATTCTCCCAAAAGCAATTTACAGATTCAATGCAATCCCAATCACGATACCAAAGGCTTTCTTCTCAGATCTGGAAAAAATGATGCTGAAATTCGTATGGAGGAATAAGAGGCCTCGAATAGCTAAAGCAATCTTGTCCAACAAAACAAAGCCGGAGGCATCACAATACCAGATTTCAGGACATACTACAGGGCAGTTGTAATCAAAACAGCATGGTACTGGTACAGAAACAGATGGATAGACCAATGGAACAGAATAGAAACACCTGAAATCAACCCAAACATCTACAGCCAACTTATATTTGATCAACGACCCAAAACTAACCCCTGGAGTAAAGACAGTCTATTTAACAAATGGTGCTGGGAAAACTGGATTTCCACCTGCAGAATCATGAAGCAAGACCCCTACCTTACACCTTACACAAAAATTCATTCAACATGGATCAAAAACTTAAACCTACGACCCGACACCATCAAATTACTGGAGAGCATAGGAGAAACCCTGCAAGATATAGGTACTGGCAAAGACTTCTTGGAAAAGACCCCAAAAGCACAGGCACTCAAAGCCAAAATTAACTATTGGGATCGCATCAAATTGAAAAGTTTCTGTACTGCAAAAGCAACAGTCAGGAAAGTGAATAGGCAACCCTCAGAATGGGAAAAAATATTTGCAAACTATACAACAGATAAAGGGCTGATAACGAGAATCTACAATGAAATCAAGAAACGACACAGCATTAAAACAAACAACCCACTTAAGAGATGGGCTAAGGACCTCAATAGACATTTTTCCAGAGAGGAAATCCAAATGGCCAACAGACACATGAAAAAATGCTCAAGATCACTGGCAATCAGGGAAATGCAAATCAAGACCACAATGAGGTTTCACCTCACCCCGGTCAGAATGGCTCACATTCAGAAATCTACCAACAATAGATGCTGGAGAGGATGTGGGGAAAAAGGGACACTAATCCACTGTTGGTGGGAATGCAAACTGGTTAAACCACTATGGAAGTCAATCTGGAGACTCCTCAGAAATCTGAATATAACCCTACCATACAACCCAGCCATCCCACTCCTAGGAATTTACCCAAAGGAAATTAAATTCGAAAACCAAAAAGCCATCTGCACACTAATGTTTATTGCAGCTCAGTTCACAATAGCTAAGACCTGGAATCAACTCAAATGCCCATCAACAGTAGACTGGATTAAAAAATTATGGGACATGTACACCACAGAATACTATACAGCAGTCAAAAACAATGAAATCCTGCCATTTGCAACAAAATGGAGGGATCTGGAAAACATCATGCTGAGTGAATTAAGCCAGTCCCAAAGAGACAAATGTCATTTGTTTTCCCTGATTGGTGATAATTAACTGAGCACCAAAGAGGAAACCTGTTGAAATGAAATGAACACTATGGGGAAATAAGACACGATCAGCTCCTGTCTGAACTGTTGATGTGCAATCTAAATCTTTACCCATTCTAGTATCTCCCCTTGTTGTTTGTATTCGTTCTAGTACTATGGGCTGAATCTGGCAACTAACACATAATTAGCCGTAGGTGTTTAAATTTTAAATGAAAAGTGATCTCTGTGAAATATAAGAGTGGGAATAAGAGAGGGAGGAGATGTACAATCTGGGACATGCTCAATCGGAACTGCCCCAAATGATAGAGTTAGAAGTGCGCCAGGGGATTCCAATACATTCCCATCAAGGTGGCATGTACCAAAGCCATCTCATTAGTCCAGGTGACCAATTTCAGCTCACAATTGATCACACGGATAGGTCTAAGAGTAGAAGGGTCCACACAAACAAGACTAGTGTCTGCTAATACTAACATTATAGAATGAAAAAGGGAGAGAATGATCCAACATGGGAAGCGAGATACACAGCAGACTCATAGAATGGCAGATGTCCTAAATTGCACTCTGGCCTCAGAATCGGCCCTTAAGGCATTCGGATCTGGCTCAAGAGCCCATGAGAATACTTTAGGTATGGAAAGCTAAGACACTCTGAAAAACAAAAAAAAGAAGACCTAAATGAAAGATCTCTGCGAGTGAGATCACAGCGGATAGAACAGGGCCATCAAAGAAGGAGGTACCTTTCTCTGAAGGGAGGAGAGAACCTCCAATTTGACTATGACCCTGTCGGAATAAGATTGAAGTCAGCGAACACTAAAGGCTTCCATAGCCTTGGCAACTCATGACTAGAGCCTGGGGAGATTACTGACGCCATAAACAAGAGTGTCAAATTGTTAAATCAATTTCAGGAGTCACTGTGTACTTATGTCTCATGAGGGATCCGTCCTTAATCTGTTATCCAATTTGAAATAACGCTATTACTAGTAATGAAACAGTATTTTTTTCACTTTGTGTTTCTGTGTGGGTGCAAACTGATGAAATCCTTACATACTATAATATTAAATCGATCTGTGTATAAAGATAATTGCAAATGATTAAAAAATCTTGGTGTTAAATTGGAAATTGCATAGATAATTAATCAATTCTTTAAAAAAAAATCATGTAGGATCTCTGTCTTTAATGTACTGTACATTGTGAATTAATACTATAACTAGTACTCCAACAATAATTTCAGTTTGTGTCTCAATGTGAGGGCAAACTGTTGAAATCTTTACATAATATGTTCTAAACTGATCTTCTGTATATAAAGAGAATTGAAAATGAATCTTGATGTGAACAGAAGGGGAGAGGGAGCGGGAGAGGGGAGGGTAGCGGGAGGGAGGGAAATTGTGAGGGGGGGAGCCATTGGAATCCATAAGCTATACTTTGGAAATTTATATTCTTTAAATAAAAGCAAAAAAAAAAAAAGTTTGGTTACCAACCCAAGTCCTGGAATACATATTCTACAAAATTCTGCCATTCCCAGGATTGTCCTTAGCTGTTGTTTTGCCCATGGTGGTCCTATACATATTACAGTTTCTTTACTTCTGATTAGGAAAAGTTGTATCCTCACTTCACTAATAAGTTTAAGACGGATTATATTTTCATCTGAATCCTCTTTGGAGGGAGAGAAAATAAGAATATCATTTACTTATTATAGAATGGCTCCATGAGTCTTTAATTGGAGATCCCAAATTCCATTCCAAGAGCATTGAGAAAAAATGAAGCCTATTTATAAAGTTTTGAAGAACTGTCCATGTATAATCACAAGTAGACTGTTAGGGGAGCAGGACTCCATGTTTGAGAAACATCACCAGTGGGTTGTAGTACCCATCCTGCTTCCAGTTTGTTGGGGCACGAATGCCAATAAGGAAATGTAGTTCTGTACTTAAAGAGGGCATAGCTCTTTCAGATATTGCCTGATCCTATAATAAGTATCAATTCTTTTATTATGTTAGGAATATTACTAGGCCAGGATCTCACTCAGAGCTTACTAACATCATAACAAATTACTTTTTTAAAAAATATATTTATTTGAAAAGCAGAATTACACAGAGAGAGGAGAGATACACAGGGTGGGAGAGAGATATATTCTCCATCACTGTTAACTCACCAAAAGATCACAGTGGCCAGAGCAGGGCTGGTCAAAAACCAGGGGCCAGGTGCTTCCTCTGGGTCCTCAACATGAGTGCAGGGGCCCAAACACTTGGGCCATCTTCTACTGCTTCCCCAGACCATTCGCAGGGAGCTGGATCAGAAGTGGAACGGCCAGGACATAAACCAGCACCCATTTAGGATGCTGGCATCTCAGGCAGCTGCTTAACCCACTACAGCACAATGCCAGCCCAACAAATTAATTGTATTGGGGAGCAATTAACCTGAAAGAAGCACCAGGGAAAGATAGTAACTCCTATGCAAGAAAAGGAGTTAGATTATGTCTCTCCAACACATATCAGAAAGATTCTTCACTGAGATCAAGTGGGATTTATCCCAGGAAATGCAGGAATGGTTCAGCATTAGCAAATCAATAAGTGTGACACATCACATTAACTGAAGAACAAAAAAACTATATGATTATTTCAATAGATGAGAGAAAGCATTTGATAAAATACAACATCCTTTTATGATAAAATTTTAAGCAAGCTGGATATAGAAGAATATTCCACAGACAATCTAGACAATTTATGACAAACCCACAGCCAGCATCTTATTAAATGGGAAAAATTGGAAACATTCACATTGAAATCCAGAACTAGACAAGGATGCCTACTCTCACCAATGCTTTTCAATATAGTGCTAGGAATTTTATCCAGAGTCATTAGGCAAGAAAAAAGAAAAAAAAGTGATACAAATTAGAAGGAGAATGTCAAGCTATTCCTATTTGCAGATGACAGGATTTTATACATAGGATATCCAAAGACTCCCAGAAAGACTATTGGAACTCATAAAAGTGTTTGGCAAAATGGCAGGATATAAGGTTAACACACAAAAAATAAATAGCCTTTATGTACACGGAAAATTTCATGGCTGAGAAAGAACTTCAAAGATCAATACCATTCACAATAGACACAAAAAATTAAATACCTTGGAATAAATTTAACCAAGGAAGTCAAAGATCTCTACGATGAAAATTATAAAACATTAAAGACAGAAATAGAAGGAGACTCAAAAAATGAAAAAAAGAACTGCCATGTTCATGGATTAGAAGAATCAAGTAATCAAAATGTCCACACTACTAAAAGCAATTTACAGATTCAATGTAATCCCAATCAAAAATATCAAGCACATTCTTCTCGGATCTGGGAAAAAATAATGCTAAAATTCACATGGAAACACAAGAGACCCTGCATAGCTCAAGTAATTTTATACAACCCAAACAAAGCTATAGGCATCACAATATACATTTCAAGACATTCTAGGGATAGTTAATCAAAAGAGCCTGGTATGAGCCAAAAACAGACATGTAGACCATTGGAACAAAAGGAAATTCAAGAAAGCAATCCATGTGTCTACCACAAATTTATCTTTGACAAAGGAGCTAAATTCAATCTCTGGAGCCAGGGCAATCTCTTCAACAAATGGCGCATGCCAAAGTATAAACACTCTAAACTTACACACACACAAATTAATCTATGATCCAACACAATAAAATGACTACAGGACATTGGAAAAACACTAGAAGACATTGGTATAGGAAAGACTTCTTGGAAAAGACCCCAGAAGCCCAGGCAATCAGTGCCAAATTGACAAATGGTATTACATAAAGCTGAGAAGTTTTTGAACTGCAAAAGAAACACTCAGCATAATGAAGAGGCACTGACAGAATGGGAGATGATGTTTCAAATTTTGTAACTCATAAAGAACTAATATCTGAAATCTATAAAGAGCTCAAGAAACTCAGCAACAAAAAAACAAATGATCCAATTAAGAAATGGGCAGAGGAATTGAAAAGAGATTTTTCAAGAGAGGAAATTCAACGATATCATGAAGATATATGTTCAGTTAATTTTATACTCATAAGATTAACTCTACATGAATTAAAGAGTCAGGAGAGGGAGCAGGAGATGGGAGGGGTGTGAGTGGGAGGGAAATTATGGAGCGGGAGCCAATGTAATCCATAAAGTGTACTTTGGAATTTTATATTTACTAAATAAAAAAGAATATTAAAAAAGAGTCCAATAAATAGTATTAAGAAAAAAACAAACAAACAACCAAAAACACTTTTTATCAGCAGTTGAGACAAAGGTTAGAAGAATCAGGTAATCAAAATGTCCACACTACTAAAAGCAATTTACAGATTCAATGTAATCCCAATCAAAAATATCAAGCACATTCTTCTCAGATCTAGGAAAAAATGCTCAGGATCACTAGAATCAGGGCCATCAGGTAAATGAGAGTCAAAACCACAATGAAGTTTCACATCACCCCAGTTAGAATGGCTGTCATTCAGAAATCAAGAAACCACAAGTGCTGGTGAGGATGTGGAGGAAAAGTTACTCCAATCCATTGTTGCTGGGGATGTATGTATAATGGTGCAGCCACTGTGGAAAACAGTATGGAGATACCTGAGAAATCTGAATATAGACCTACCATATGACAGCCTTCCCACCCATGAGAATTTCCACAAACGAATAGAAATCAGCATGTGAAGAGTGATTTTTATTGCATCTCAATTAGCTAAGATATGGAACCAGGTGTCCATCAACTGAAGACTGAATAAAGAATTTATGGTTTACACACATGATGGGATACTACATAGTCATAAAAATATGAAATCTTGTTTGAAACAAAATGATGCAACTGGAAAATATTGAACTTACTAAAATAAGCCAGTCCCAACAGGTAAATACCATTGTTCTGTCTGATCTCTGGTAACTAATAGAGTACTTAAAAGGTAATCTGAAGAAATGAAATTGACACTTTGAGATGCAATGATTTTGGACAACCTTTGTCTCAACTGCTGAGAAAAAGTGTTTTTGGTTGTTTATTTTTTCTTAATACTATTTATTGGACTCTTTAATTCATGTAGAGTTAACCTTATGAGTATAAAATTAACTGAACATATATCTTTATGAAAAATAAGAATGAGAATAGGAGAGGGAGGAAGATCAAGCTTGAGAGCTTGAGCAGTTAGAAGGGAACAATGGAAAGTATTCCAGCATCTGCGTATATGAAATCCATGAAATTTGTATACATTAAATAAAATAAATATATATATTAAGTTCCATAAAAAGGGATTTGGATATTGAGGCATTATCAAAAACTGGTGAGAAATAAGAACATCTTGCATTTCAAAAACTAAAAGCAAATTAAACCTTTGAAATCAAGGTTTAATATCACCTTCCATAATTGAACAACTTTTTTGCAGATAAAGGTCCTGCATATGATGTTAGTATAGAATAAGTGGCTCTAGTGTCAACTGAATATTAACACCTTTACATTTGATTTCAGTAATCACATTGGGCTCCTGCCATAGCATGCCTATGTTATGGAATCCTCCAGAATCCTCATGCCCCTCTAATATTCAGATAAGGTCAAGAGGGAAGTCAGAGTCCTAGCTTTCCTTTGGAGCTAAGGCCAATTCCCCTTCTGAAGACAATTTCTCTGACAGACATTTCCTTCACAGATGGATATTATTTATGTCTGTGTCTTAGCTTTTCACAGTTGACATGCACTCCTGTGGGTTTTTAAGCTAAACCATATGCCTCTCGGCTACCTATGATATTGAGGTCACTGGGCAATGTTTAGATCAGCTACTTCCCTATGAGCCTGATGGCTGGACTGGTTCCCACATTAGAAAACACCTTTCTCAGTTCTGTCTCTATTTTTAAAGACCGGAAATTCTATGTCTATGTCTATCATCTAGCTCCTGGGAGTCTAGGGTCTCATGGCCTTTTTCTGAAATTGTTACCCAAAGCTGAAAGTCTCTTGTGTAACCTTGGAAGACAAAAGGTAGAGATTGATCTCTGTAAGCACAGCTGTGCTCAAGAAAGTGACTTGAACCTCTTGTATTAGATAAGATCTAGTGTCCTAAGATTGCCTTTTTGTAGCCCCAGACAACGGTCCCAACTGCAGCCCTGTTTGGAGCATATTAAATCTCGTTCTAGACCTGGAGTCCTCTCAGATAAAAAGCAAAACAAAACACTTGTGATGTGTGCTTAATATTTTCAATGCCTTTTTCACCATGCCTAGGATATCTAGCAACTACAAGGTACCTCTGTGCTTAAGATTCCAGAAAACCAGCAGAGACATTTGACACTTGCCTGAGATGCATATCTCAAGAACTTTTTCCAGGCATCATAGACATATTGATGATATTGTATCTAGGATTTTCAAACTCAGAATCAAAATATGTTCAAATGTTGGAGCTGAGAAATCTTAGTGATTGGATTTTTTAGAGCTGATTCCGTAGTGATACATTGAGGATTTGACTATGGAATATTAAGCCCCAGCTGACTAGCAAAAGCATATCCACAAGCTGGGAACAGAAGCCACCTCACACTTTAAACCTGCCTTACTTGCCACTTTAGATCATTCCAGAGCAGAGAATTTGGAGTGGCTATCAAACTTCAGGCAGAAAATGTGTAGGCAGACTGCTGCCCGAATATGATGGATATTGACCTACTGTTCTGCACCCCAATGCAGCCCCTGGTGGCTGGATATAGCAACTTCCACCTCAGTAGAAAGTACTACCTCTGGTGGCCAGAGGTAGCAACTAGATAGCAGGAAATGCCCTACACTTCCATTAAGCAAAGTGGAAGAGTTAAGAAGCCACACACCAAGCTGAAGACAATATGCAGGACATAGTTGAGACATCTATGTGTAGCCCATCAGTTATCATCAATGCTAAGAACAAGCTTATGTTGTAATAAATGCTAGCTCTAGAGACACATTACCACCAGACAGTTGGTACTCATGTACTAAAAGTGGGTGTTCAAAGGCTTCTATTTCATTTCCACATGTTCTGCATATATCTTCCTATGGATTGTCACCAACCTCAAGGTTTCCAGCCTATGGGTAGTCTCCAACAAGTACTAAGACAAAAAAATCCAAAGTAGCCAGACTTGCATCTCAAAGGTCTACCCAAGACCTGCCCCCCAGTCAAAGAAAATTACTTTTTAAATTGGCAAGGTGTTTCTCCAAAACATGAAATGACTGAAACTGAAGGGGAGATGAGAGTCAGTATTTTAAAAAATGCATTTGGGCCGGCGCCGTGGCTCAACAGGCTAATCCTCCGCCTTGCGGCGCCAGCACACCGGGTTCTAGTCCCGGTCGGGGCACCAGATTCTGTCCTGGTTGCCCCTCTTCCAGGCCAGCCCTCTGCTGTGGCCCGGGAGTGCAGTGGAGGATGGCCCAAGTGCTTGGGCCCTGCACCCCATGGGAGACCAAGTAAAAGCACCTAGCACCTGGCTCCTGCCATCGGATGAGCGCGGTGCTCCGGCCGCAGCGTGCCATCCGCGGCAGCCATTGGAGGGTGAACCAACGGCAAAGGAAGACCTTTCTCTCTGTCTCTCTCTCTCACTGTCCACTCTGCCTGTCAAAAAAAAAATGCATTTGAAATGTAGAGTTACATAGAGATAGGGGGAGAGAGAAAGAGAGAGAGAGAGAGAGAGAGAGAGAGAGAGAGAATCTTCCATCTTTCCATCTGTTGGTTCACTCCCCAAATGACTGCAATAGTCAGGGCTGTGCCAGGCCAAAGCCAAGAGCCCGGAGCTTCTTCCAGGTCTCCCACATGGGTGCAGGGGACCTAGCACTTGGGATATCTTTCACTGCCTTCCTAGGTACACTATCAGGGAACTAAATGGGAAGTGGGGCAGCACTACCTCAAATAGATGTCCATATGGGATGCTGGAATTGCAGGAGGCAGCTTAACCCACAGCACAATTCTGGCCAGATTGGGTTATTCATTTACTTCGATTTTAGGGATTACTGCAGGTTCAATTCTTTTAAACTGCTGACTGATGGCTCACTAATTATGATGCTGGCCCTGAGTTTATTTCCAATTCCATTTACTGTCTCTTGCAGAGGTAGAAATAGTAAATGGAGGCCGGCATTGTAGTTCACTTGGCTAATTCTCCACCTGCCACGCGGCACCCCAGGTTCTAGTCCTGGTTGGGATGCCAGATTCTGTCCCGGTTGCTCCTCTTCCAGCCCAGCTCTCTGCTGTGGCCCAGGAAGGCAGTGGAGGATGGCCCAAGTGTTTGGGCCCTGCACCCGCATGGGAGACTAGGAGAAGCACCTGTCTCCTGGCTTTGGATCGGCACAGCGTGCAGGCCGTGGCAGCCATTTGGGGGGTGAACCAATGGAAAAAGGAAGACCTTTCTCTCTGTCTCTCTCTCTCTAACTTTGCCTGTCCAAAAAAAAAAAAAGGAAATACTAAATACTAAGTGGAGACTACTGTCTCTCAATAGGAGCAGAATTCATTTAACAGTGAGAGCATAAATTTACATTCACACACTGAATGTGGACCACTCCACATAGAGAAGTACCCATCATAGTTGGACCAAGGTTTTCCCATTAATAAGAGATAGAGAATGAATGCAGTAACTCTAAATGAATTTTAGATTGGTATGTCTGAGAACAAATATACAAATGGGATAGCGTCTTAACATATGCCCTTGTCCCAGATGCAGAAAAGCATTCTGGGGTTGTAAGCACATCAAACCCCTAAAAGACAGCGTTATTTTGCAGGTATACAAGAATTTTAGGTCGCCTAAACTTTAGCTAGATTTACCATATCACATAATTGTGTAAACTGATTGATCAAAGTCTCTCTCTGAATGTGTGTGTGTGTGTGCATGTATGTATTTGAGAGAGAGAGATTGATCTTCAAAAGTTTGTGAAGAATTTATATTATGATTTTGTATTGGTCAATTTTTTGTCCCTACAACAAATACCTGAGAAAAAAGTACTCATGGAGGAAACAATATTATTTTGTCTTAAGGCTTTGGAGGATTCTAGACCACGTTTAGATGGCCCCAGTTATTGGAATATGGTGAAGATGGAGGGTGGCAATGTCATACATGTAGAAAAAATTACCAATCATCCAGGAAGCAGACTCCTATGTGTGCTGTATTTATAAAGCATCATAATTTAATCCCAGTGACTCCATTCTTTCAACAGGACCAATCCGATCACTTACCAAGGTCGCACCTTCAGACAACATAATTGGATTAAGTCCCATTCTTATTCTGTTAACACAAGACCCCAATTATCAGGCCTTTAACACATGGTCTGTGAGACTCATCTAAACTATCATCCACATTATAAGGGATTACTACTTGTTTATACCAAAATATAGTTTAAATCCATTTTCCCACTGACTTTTTTTAAAAGATTTACTTGTCATTTGAAAGGCAGAATAACATACACGGAGAGAAAGACTTGTGTCTGCTGGTTTACTTCCCAGATGCTTGGAACAGCCAGGTCTAGGCTAGGCTGAAGGCAAGAGTCAGAACTCCTGAGTCTCCCACATTGGTGTCGGGAATTCATGAGCTTCAGCCACTGCTTAGTGCCCCCAAGATGGATTATTATCAAGTATTTGGACTGGAAGCAGAGAGTAGCCATGGCTTAAGCCAGTCCTTCTGATGAGGAATGTGGGCATCCTGAGAGGTCTCTTAACCTGCTATGCTACACATCTGCCCCATCTCAAACATATTGAAATACCCTTGTGTATTTGTTTGTGGGTATCCTATTATATTTCTCAAAAGAACCTTGACTAACATAACATGTAATTAATATAAAATATTGAATTATTTTGAATTTTAATTTTGCCATCAAAATACTGTATATGTTTAAAACTTACAATACATCTCCATTAAAAATGACTTCATTTTCAGCATTTGATAGCCACATGAGATTTATAATGAGTACTGAAACAGATGGAACAGGTCTGTGTTCTTTGGAGTTTGTGCCTTTCCCTCTTTGTTTCTCCTCAATATGTTGTAATTAATTCCTTACATTAACAAGTGCTCATGAAAACATTATCTTCGTATCTCCTAGTATGCCTTTACATGAATGTAGCATAATTTATTTTTAATTTTTTTCCTTTTCATTATTTAAAATGATCATCACATTTGAATTGTAAATACTTTTTGCCATCAAAATGTTATGTAAACTGTTATACTGATTGATTTTTCAAAATATAGCTTTATTGATAAAGATCACCATCATTTCAATGCTATAAATAACTATAGGAAATGGACCTCAATGACCATATTCTTGTTCCTTTACTTTAAAATGAGATGAAGAATGATTGTAAAATACCATTTTTATAATAAATTTTATTAGAATTCTTTAAAATTATGTTTGGAAAAATTAACTTGTAAAATTTTAGGGGAGTATCTGGAATATTTTTCTCTAGGTATCCCAGACTTGAGTGTACATAAATATATCCTGGGGATATAGATCCAAGTTCCTGAGGTCCACAAACCAAACGAACAGAAGGTCTGATAAGCCTGTGTTGCATTTAATAGAACTTAATGCATTCTCAAAACTAATAAATGGAAGTCAATTTTCATTTTTCTGTTTCAAGAAATGTTGCCTATTCAGCCATAACATTTTTTGGAGATGAAACACTGATGTTTGTTTTATTTTTCCAATTTTTCTTTTCAGGAACCTTAAAATGAAGTCATGAAAATTACAATCTATCACTTAAATAGACATGAAAATTAGAGCATATAAAAATCAAATGATGACATTAATTAATTGCTCCTGTTTTTTTTAAAGTTGTATTTATTTACTTATTTGATTGTCAGAGTCACAGAGAAAGAATTAGAGGGGGAGAGAGTGAGGGAAAGAAGGAGAGAGGGAGAGAGGGAGAGGGAGAGGAAGAGAAAGACACAGAGAGACAAACAGATCTTGGAGGTGGGGATGAACTTTCATCCTACTGGTTCACTCTCCAAGTGGCTATAATGACCAGGACTGGGTTAGACTGAAGCCAAGAGCGTGGAGCTTCCACCAGATCTCCTACCTGAGTGACAGGTGCCCAAACAAGCGGGTCATCCTCCACTGCTTTTCCCAGGACATTAGTGGGGAGTTGGATCAGAAGTGGAGCAGCCAGGATACAAACTGGTACGCAAACGGGATGCTGGTGTAACAGGCAGCAGCTTCACCCACTATGCCACAAATCCAGCTCTTGCTTCTGTGTCTTATCACCTTGAAAATTGTTTATTTTTTTAGAATTTAAATATATAAGAAGACGACAAATGAAAATGTCTTATTGATCACAAGGCAGTTTTCCAAAACAAGGCAAATCATTCAATAGTTTAGACTACAGAATTAATTAGCAAGAAGAAACTTAAATACATGTTATTCAGTTATTTTTTATTATTTAATATCAAGGTCATTGATTTATATTTAATATTTAAAAGAATGAGAAAATTTAAAACATCAGAATTTTAAAAAACTGAATAATTTTGCATGTATGCTACATGACAAACTTTCAAGCAAAACCACTATTCCCCAAGATTCTTAGGATCCATTGACCACTGACTGTTTTTATAGGTCATTTGTTTGACTTTCCAAGTACTTTTATGATGAGCAACAAGTGTGGCTATCAAGATGTTTTATTCTCAATATGTCCCTACAGAGAGGCACTTTAAAGCCTGACTAAAATCATTCAGAATCTCCGGCAACATTCTTGGGTTATCTTTTATCTGGAATGTTTCTTTTTAGATAGGTTCATCTTCCTCAGTTCCTCATGCATCATTCTAGTTTTATTATCAATTCAACTATTTCTTCTGTACCAATTAGTACCACCTGGATGCTTTATTTGACGGTTGTTTACTGAAAACAGTGTTTACACAGAGCAACATTCACCAATAAGAAGTGGGGAGGAATTCTGATTATAAAAGCATTACAGCAATTTTGACTGAAGAAACAAGGCATTCAACCGTTCTGTGTAAAGGTTATTTTGCAACGTGTGGTTGCAAAGTATTGTTGATTCAGGCCAGTTAAGGGAACGTGGTCTCAGGAGATCGTACAAAACCATATAGCCTCTCAGTCACAGATGTTTTCTTGGAGCACACTAAATATTTAAGTACACACCAAAAGTTTTTCTAGTTTCAAAACACTCACTTTAAACCTCATTGTGCTTCTAAGACTCTAGTGTTTTATTTTGAATCTTTTCTTAGCTAACTATAGAAGTATTTGATTAAACAAAGATTTTTTTCAACAGAAATAGGAGGGCACAAAAAATGGCACAACTTTTAATTATATCCTACAGATGTTTAGACTTGAATATGTGCAGGAAATATTGGAACAAGAAAATAAATCTGAAAATATACTTAACTTTATGGATATCATTAAATAGCAACTAGGAAATCATACAATGAGGAAAGCGTACAGTGATGAATACTTAGAAGTTTTCACCCTGGAAAGTAACTGTTAGAACTGAGTTAGGTAACTAAAAGCGTGATAAAGACTTCATAAGACAAGGGGAACTCTAAAGAACTGGAGGTGTCAGTCTATTCTATTACTACATGGACTCATAAATAATGAATTGCTTAGGTATTGCATTCCACAGTGTGGAAATTCAAAGGTAAATGTGAGAATATATTTCATAGGTAGCATCGACTGAAATCACAAAAATGCCCAGTTGTGAGGTAAAGATTGGATTAAAAAAATAACAGCAACAACAAGAAAAAAGAAATTTCATTCTTTTTTAAAAAATGAAAGCATAAGTGATTCAAGCCCTTTATATTTAGAAAGTGAAAGTTTACTAAAAAGTGAAATCAATGTCATAAAAAATTATCATCTGGGATGGGCATAGTTATGATGGGCTTGTGATACCTACCTCCCATATCATGATGCTTTGATTCAAGTAATGGTTCTGGTTCCAATTTTAGCTTCTGGCATTGTAGACCTGGGATTCATTGGTGCTGGCACAAATAGTTAGGTCTCTCTCATCTATGTGGAAATACCAAACTGAGTTCCAGGATTCTGTCTTTGGCTTGGCCCAATCACAGCTGTTGTATGCATTTTGGGGAGTGAGTCAGACAGTGTATAGAATGTTTTCTCTCTCTCTCTCTCTCTCTCTGTCTTTTTCCTTCTCTCTCACACCTTCCTTTCTTATTTTTTTACTTTAATTTTTTTAACTTTTATTTAGTAAATATAAATTTAAAGTACAGTTTATGGATTACAATGGCTCCCCCTCATAACTTCCCTTCCACTCACAGGTCTCCCATCTCCCGCTCCCTCTCCCATTCCATTCACATCAAGATTCATTTTCAATCATCTTTACATACAGAAGATCGATTTAGATTTGTTAAGTAAAGATTTCATCTGTTTGCACCCACATGGAAACACAAACTGTAAAATACTGTTTCAGTACTAGTTATAGCACTAATGCACATTGAACAACACATTAAGGTCAGAAATCCCACATGAGGAGTAAGTACACAGTGACTCCTGTTGTTGACTTAACAATTTGACACTCTTGTTTATGGTGTCAGTAATCTCCCTAGGCTCTAGTTATGAGTTGCCAAGGCTATGGAAGCCTTTTGAGTTTGTCGACTCCAATCTTATTCTGACAGGGTCATAGTCAAAGTGAAAGTTCTTTCCTCCCTTCAGAGAAAGGTACCTCCTTCGTTGGTGGCCCCGTTCTTTCCACTGGGATCTCACTTGCAGAGATCTTTCATTTAGCTTTTTTTTTTATTTCCAGAGTGTCTTGGCTTCCCATGCCTAAAATATTCTCATGGGCTCTTCAGCCATATCTGAATGCTTTAATGGCTGATTCTGAGGCCAGTGTGCTATTTAGGACATCTGCCATTCTATGAGTGTGCTTGTATCCCACTTCCCATGTTGGATCGTTCTCTAGCTTTTTGATTCTATCAGTTAGTATTCACAGACACTAGTCTTGTTTGTGTGATCCCTTTGATTCTCAGACCTGTCAGTGTGATCAATTGTGAACTGAAATTGATCAATTGTGAACTGAAATTGATCACTTGGACTGGTGAGATGGCCTTGATACATGCCACCTTGATGGGATTGTATTGGGATCCCCTGGCACATTTCTAACTCCATCATTTGGGGCAAGTCTGATTGAGCATGTCCCAAATTGTACATCTCCTCCCTCTCTTATTCCCACTCTTATATTTCACAGGGATCACTTTTCAGTTAAAATTTAAACACCTAAGAATAATTGTGTGTTAATTACAGAGTTCAACCACTAGTACTAGAACAACAACAAAAAAATACTAAAATGGATAACGTATTACACTGTACATCAACAGCCAGCACAACAGCTGAACAAGTCACTGTTTCTCATAATGTCCATTTCACTTCAACAGGTTTCCTTTTTGGTGCATGGTTAGTTGTCACTGATCAGGGAGATCATATTATATTTGTCCCATTGGGACTGGCTTATTTCACTCAGCATAATGTTTTCCAGATTTCTCCATCTTGTTGCAAATGACTGTATTTCATTGTTTTTGACTGCTGTATAGTATTTTATAGAGTACATGTCCCATAATTTCTTTATCCAGTCTACTGTTGATGGGCATTTGGGTTGGTTTTACTTTAATTTTTACAAAGACATACTTTCAATCTACTCAATAATTACTGACTTAATTCAACAATTATCATCATGTTCAACAAGTAAAAAGTAGGAAGACCACAATTCCAGAAGAGTATAAACAAGCACTAAAATAACAATCATAATCCAAGATGTCTATTTTTATTTCTAAATTTTTTTTTTGATTCTATGTTAACTGTCACATATCACAAAAATATGTTGATTTTATTTTGGGGACTGGCTTATTTCACCAAGCATAACGTTTTCCAATTGTCTCTTTGGTGCATAAAACAGGATTTCATTCTTTTTTATGGCTGTGTAGCATTCCACAGTGTAAATATACCACATGTTTTTATCCATACATCAGTTGATGTACATCTGGTTTGATTCCATATCTGAACTATTGTGAATTGAGCTTCAAAAAACATGGGAGTACAAATAACGCATTCAGTTACTAATTTCATTTCCTTTGAGTAAATTTCCAGGAATAGGATGGCTAGGTCAAATGGTAGATTTCGTAGCAATCTGCATACTGTTTTCTATACTAGTTTTACTAGTTTACGTTCCCACCAACAGTGTATTAGTGTACCCTTTTACCATATTACCACATGATTTTTGGATAAGAACCATTCTGACTGGGGTGAGATATAGCCTCATGATTTTTATTTGATTTCCCTGATGGCTTGTGAAACTGATCATTTTTCTTCCATCTCTGAGCCTTTTAAAATTTCGTTTGAAAAATGCCTGTTCATGCCCTTTGTCTTTTTCTTAAGTGGGTTATTTGTTTTGCTGTTGTTGTTTAATTTTATTTGCTCTTTATAGATCCTAGACATTAATCCTCATCAGTTGCATAGTTTGAAATATTTTCTCCCATTCTGATGATTGCCTCTTCATGTTGTTGAGTGTTTCCTTTGCAGTGCAGAAGCATTTTACCTTTTGGTAATCCCATTGATTTATTTTTACTTTAATTGCCTGTGATTCTGTGATTAATTTGCCTATGCAAAGCATTATGTAAATTATGCAAAGTATCTGACAATTTGATGGTATCAAATCATAGATTTAGAGTTGATTTTTGTATAAGATGTAAGGTACGGGTCTTGTTTCATACTTCTGTGAGCATAGAACCAATAGACTTCAACACAAAAGTTGTTAAAAGACACAAAGAAAGATCTTATAATGATTAACAGATGAATTCAACAGGAAGATGTGACTAGTCAATACATATTCACCTAATACCAAGGCACCATTCTATTTAAAACTGATGTAGGGGCCGGCACCGTGACTCACTTGGTTAATCCTCCACCTGTGGTGCCGGCATCCTATATGGGCACCAGCTTCTAGTCCTGGTTGCTCTTCTTCCAGTCCAGCTCTCTGCTGTGGCCTGGGAAAGCAGTGGAGTATGGCCCAAGTGCTTGGGCACCTGCACCCGCGTTGAAGACCAGGAACAAGCACCTAGCTCCTGGCTTCGGATTGGCATAGCTCTGGCTGTGGCAGCCATTTTGGGGGGTGAACCAATGGAAGGAAGACCTTTCTCTCTGTCTCTTTCTCTCACTGTCTAATTCTGCCTGTCCAACTCTATCTGTCAAAAAAATTAAAATTAAAAAAAATTGATGTAAATTTATCTAAAGAGAACCATAAATTCTAATACAATAATAATGGGAGACTTTGACACCCCACTTTCATCAATGGAATCATGTACTTTCAGATCATTTATTTGTTGTCATTCCAATTTCTTGATGTAGGCACTAAAAGCTATAAATTTCCCTATTAACACTGCTTTTGCTATATCCCATAAGCTTAATATGTTGTTCTCTCATCCTTTCAAGATTTTTTTTTTTTAATTTCATTTTTGATTTCTTCAATGATACACTGTCCATTCAGGACATGTCATTCAGTCTCCATGTGTTTTCATTTGCATATTTTCTAGAGTTTCTCGTTAACCCCCAGCATCATTCCATTGTGGTCAGAAAAGATACATGATATGACTTCAAATTTTTAAGAATTTTCTAAGACTTTCTTTGTGATTTAGCATATGATACACTCTAGAAAAATTTCCAAGCACTGATTAAAACAATGCATATTCTGCAACTGTGGTTTGAAATGTTCTGAAGATAGCAATTAAATCCACTTGGTTCATAGCTTAGATTAGCTCTGTTGTTTCTGTGTGTGAGTGTGTGTGTTTGTGTGTGTTTAGCTGTTCTCTTCATTGATGAATGTGGGGTGTCAAAGTTCCCCATTATAATTGGATTGGAGTCTTATTTCTCCTATTAGATACATTGACATTTTTTTAAAATAGGCTAGTTCCTTGGCATTGGGCACATATACATTTACTGTAGTCACATATTCCAGTTGAATTTAGCCTTGATCTTTATATAATGTACTTCTTTGAGTCTTTTAACAGTTTCTGTCTTAATGTCTATTTTGTCTGATATCAGGATGCCTACTCCTTTTTTTCTCTTTTACATTAGCATTGAATATGTTTTTCCATCCATTTACTTTCAGTCTGCATGAATCTTCGTTGGTGAAATGTGTTTCCTGTAGATACTAAATAGATGAGTATTATTTTTTCATTCATTCATTCCATCTATATCTTTTAATTGGAGAATTTAGGTCATTTACATTCAAGGTTATTATTGATAGTAATTACTTTGTCTTGCCATTTTTCCACAAATATTCCTATTGTTTGCTTAGAATTTCCTTTGTACTTTTGTAGGAGATATTTCTGCCTTCTATTGCTTTTATAATGAGGACTCTGTTTCTGTGTGTAGCACATCAGCAAGTATCATTAATAAGGCTGGAAAAGTGGTGACAAATTATTTAAATTTCTGTTGGTCTCTGAGGTCTTTTTTTAACCTTCATTTGTAAACGAGAGATTGCAGGGTATGGAATTCTTGATTGGCAGGGATTTTTTGTTTTGTTTTTTTTCTTTTAGAACCTGAATTATGTCTCTCCACTCTATTCAAGCCTATGGGATTTCTTATGAGAAAATAGCTGTAAGTCTAATTGGAGATCCTCTGAAAGCCATTTGAAACTTCTCTTGTGCTATTTTAGAATGCTTTCTTTATGTTTTACTGTTGAAAGTTTGAATATAACGTGTCACGATGAAGACTTTTTCTGGTCATGTCTATTAGGAGTTCTATGTGCTTCCTATACATGAATGTCCTCATCTTTCTCCAAATTAGGGAAGTTTTATGCTATTATTTCACTGAAAGGGTTTCTAATCCTTTCCCTGTTTCCACACTTTCAGGAAATCCTAAGACCTGCATGTTAAGTTATTTGATAGTAACCCGTAAATCTCAAATACTATTTTCAGTTTTTCTCATTCCTCTTCCTCCTTCTTCCTTTTGTTGAGATATTTGTAAAGCTTTTTCTTCCAGCTCAGATAGTCACTTTTCTGCTTCTGTAAATCTGTTGTTAAGGCTTTCTATAGTATTTTTTATTTGACATACTGAATTTTTCCTTTCTAGTATCTCTTTCTCCTAGCAAAATTCTTAATTCATGTAGTGCAATGGATTTCTTTAACTCATGAATTTATTTCTTATTGCTTTTGAGTGACCTCATGATCATTCTTTAATCTCTTCATCTTCACATTCTAATATTGAAATGTTGTTGTGTTTCATTGTCTCCTTGTTCAAGGTTCTTGTATTGCTACTTTTTTGGCATTTATGAAGCCAACTGTTCATTTTCTCCTCTGATTTATTTTATCTTTCAAATATATCCCTGTGGCTTAGAGAGAGAGGAGTGTCTGTTCCTTCCGTAGTTAGTTATAGGCATGTACTATGTGAGACCAGGAACTTCTAGTTAATGCCCAGGGTGTGATGCAAGTGTCCAAAGTGACCCCCATAGATGTCCTCTAAGGGCAGCAGGGTGACCATGCAGCAGGTATGACTAGGTTGGCTGGCATGATCACTGCCTCACTTCCTCTCTGCCAAAGTGATCAGTCCCCAGGGTGAGCCCACAGCGGCTACACACCAAACCCATGCTGGTGTATAAAATACACAAATGATGTGGGCAATCCTCGGTGTGAGAACAGAATCAGCAATGACCCATCACAGGCACTTAGGTAACTCGGAGCCTCTGCAGCCAGACCCAGTGATTGTGCAGAATTTCCAGGTATAGCATGCGGGGCTCCCAGAATCAAGGGAGCAGGGGAATCTACTGTCAGTCCCAAAACCTTATCCATCAACAGAGAGCTGAAACATTCTCAGACACAGATTCTTGTCAGTGTACAAACTTGGAAGTTTGAGTATAGGTGCCAGTGATAGAGTGAGGTGAGGGGAGCACCTTACAGTCCTGAATGGATACTCCACCCTCTACCGGGCCAGACTCAAAGGCAGTGGGGACAGTGGATTTACCCTCACATAGCATCCCCTAGTTGCATGGACATGAGATGCAACAGCCTGTACTCAATTTTTTTTATTTGACAAGCAAAGATATATACAGTGAGAGAGAGACAGAGAGAAAGGTCCTCCTTCCATTGGTTCACTCACCAAATGGCTGCCATGACCGGTGACACACCAATCTGAAGCCAGGTGCCTCCTCCTGGTCTCCCATGTGGGTGCAGGGCCCAAGTACTGGGCCATCCTTCACTGTCCTCCCTGGCCACAGCAGAGAGCTGGACTGGAAGAGGAACAACCGGGACCAGAACCCGGGGCCCATATGGGATGCCGGCGCCATGGGCGGAGTATTAACCAAGTGAGCCACAGTGCCAGCCCCTTGTACTCAATTTTTTAAGATGGAGTTTTCTCACTGCTAGTCACAAGGACCCCTTGTTTTGGGAATGGGAAGCAGACAACGTACTCTCCCTTAATGGGGTTAGGTGGGCACCCTGCCCCTTGATATCAAGTCATGAGGAGAAGCCAACTTTTTAGACAGAAATGAGAAAACTCTGTAGCAAGAAATGTTAAAGTTGATATTGCCTGAGGGAGAACTTGCAGACCATGTTGGCTTAACATCACTGGTGCTAGTAGGAGCAGAACAGAGGCACATTGCCCTTCATTTTACTGTCAAGTATGTCAATCTGTGGGAGTGGGGGAGGAGAAAAGCAAGATGGCCTCTCTGCTTCAAATCAGCCCGAAGTAAAAATCAGTGCGTGACTGTAGAATTCCCTCGTAGCTAAAATCCCAGTGGCGTGGTACTTAGCAATTGCTTCCTACCTTGAGGTGGTATGATAGTGGCACACAGCTGGCAGTTGGATGCACGATGTGGCTTGCTGCAGCAGTGTCTGCCTTCTCCCATCTTGTCCCGTGGTATTTTTTACTTATTTACCCAACATTTCCATCAGTCACATCCTGGAAATTGTAGTCTCTGTTCTTTCCACATCCTAGAGTAGCTGAAGTTAGTGTGGCTACACCCTATTCAGCCATCTTGGATTTCCCTACATCTTTAATCTCTGTGATGAAATTGACCTGATAGCAATCACTTTTCTTCTTGTGACTGTATGAGGGATTTGCAAAACCCAGAATTCTGTGTTGCTCTTGTTCAAAATGAAGAGAATTATGAATGCTTTTTGTTATCTACCACTGAATAGAATTTCAGATTTAAACCCACATTTGTAATTATTCCTACATGTTTATTAGAAGGCTATACCACAAAAGTTTTATGGTATTTTTATATAAAAAGCATTGTTATCATATTTCTATTTATATTCAGAAAATATTTACAATAAATTATTTATTCTAAATCATTTCAAAAACTTCAGGGACTCAGTAATCCTCTCAGGGGATTAGCCTACATTTTAAAGCTCCAGTGATCCAGATAATCTCTTTGGGGAATTCAGCCCACTATTTAGTGTTTCAATGTAACACAACATTTACCTTAGAAAATAAGATTTTATGCAAAAAAGCCTTATAAAAATAAACACTATGCCCATTTCAAAATTAGTACTTTAAGACTATACTTCAATAATATTACAAACATACTGTCTTTATTCAAATATATCTTTATGTTTTTATTTTTATGTTTAATACATAAGCCCATGGGTTCACCAGTTATGCAAATATGACAGAGATTTAGGACATTGTATGTTACTCTTTGTAAAGTACTCAGAAATGAATTCATGAGAATGAAAACCTCTAGGGGCTTAAAGACTGACAGTGATTATTTTCCTAGAAAAAATGTATGGAGAGAACGTGTATATAATGAAATGCCAAAGACTGTATTTGAATTTTAGTTTTGTTCCTCCTGAACACAAGCCTAGAGAACCTTTCCTGCAATATTTAAAATTCTAAATGAATCATCAGAGAATAAATCATCCCCTACTGAGTTCCACACTGATTTCCAAATACCAGAGGGTAGATAATACATGGGTTAATAGAAAAAAGACTGTAGATGATGGTGGGATGAACCAGTAATAGGGTGTTGTACAAAACCAGGTACCTTTCTCTGAAAGGAGGAGAGAACACCTACTTTGATTATGGCGTTGTCTTAGTAAGGTCGGAGTTTGTGAACTCAAGAGGCTTCCATAGCCTTGGCAGCTCGTGACAAGAGCCTCGGGTGATTACTTACATCATAAATAAGAGTATCAATTTTTAAATCAACAGGAGTCTGCACCTGCTTCCCATGTTGGACCTCTGTCCTTAATGTCTTGTACTATGCGAATTAACGATAAAACTACTACTCAAACAGTACTCTATACTTTGTGTGCCTATGTGGGTGCAGTCTGTTGAAATCTTAGTATATACTAAGTTGATGTTCTGTATATAAAGATAATTAAAAATTAATCTTAATGAAGAATGAGATGGGAGAGGGAAGAGGAGATGGGATGGTTTGTGGGTGGGAGGTGGTTATGGAGAGAAAGACTGCTATTAGCCAAAAGTTATACTTTTGAAATTTATATTTATTAAATAACCATTTTCTTAAAAACACAAAACCTTCCTTACATATTCAAACACCAACAAGTGCAATTAAACATTTTTTGAAGTCTGGGAATTGGCATTATTCAAAAAATACTGTGCTATGACTAATATCTGTGAATTATTTGCTTTCTATTAAAACTTACAAATTATTAAAATTGTGTATTACCAAATTTCGTTGAATGAATTCGTTCAAAGAGAAAATAATTTCCAGCTATGAAAATGTTTATTTAGGTTAGACTCCCTAGATAAAGGAAACTGAGAAAAACAACTGGATATATCAAGGGCAATACTCTCAGGAATAACATCTTCAAAGTAGTGAAGAGTGTGGAATTGTAATGCCATCTCCCTTTTATGGAGAGTTTTGGACATGTAGTACATTTTCAAGGTGTCTCAACTTGAAGCAAGGATATGAGCCTTAAAACCATGCATGGGCTTAACATTAGATGTGGGCTCCTCCACTGTGATGATGAAAGGACATTGGCCATGTGAATATTCTCAACAGAAACAATTCTCAGAAATGAGCTTCTGAGATTCAGTCAATAACATGCCTGGCAAATGAAGGCAGGAGAATCTCCACCATGAAAGGAGATCGGATTTGGGCACCGCAGCATCCACTCTAGTCTTCCCCTAGAAGTGCTAAAATGCATTTCTTCTAATAATGAGTTGTGAAAAATGTTTCCCCAGGACGCTGGAGGAGCTCATTCTGGGCAACTTTAGGAAAAATGAGATAAGTTGAAGAAACTACCTTTGCTATCAATGCAGCTATTCTGAAGATGACTATCAACATCTGTCATCTTTCTACTCCATCCATTGGAGACATTGCTAATCCTTAGCTTGCACTTCTGTGGCACAGAGCTGCAGTAACAAATAACCACAAATTTGTTGGCTTAAAACACAAGGGTTTTATTTTTTCTCAGTTGGAGAGGCCACCGTCTGAAATTTAGGTGTTGGCCAAGCCTGGATCCCTCTAAAGGAATGAAGGAAGAATCTTCCTTTACCTCCCCTGGATCTGAAGGACTTTTAATCTCCTTGGCTTATAGTAGCATAACTTCAGCATCGGACTGACTTGGCCTTCTTCACCTTTATTTTGTTCTTCTTATCCTGTAGACAAATATAATCAATGAATTTAGTTTAAGGGACACCCTAAAACAATATGGTCTATCATATTTCTTATCTTAATTGTACCTATAAAATCCTTATTTCCAAATATGGCCTGATTCTGAGGTTAAGTTAGACATGAATTTTGGAGGAATGTTATTTAACACACTGCAGTCTCCTGTCTGCCTCAATCCTGATTCATACCCCTTTGACATAAAAAAATGTATTCATGCCATCCACAATTCCTAAAAATCTCACCAATCTTGGTATTAGCTCCAATTTGTAAAGTAAACCACTAAGGTCCCAGATCTCATCATCTATACCATGTCAATTTATATGAATGATTCTCTGCATATGGGACATCATGGGAAAATTTCTCCTCTGTGGACCTGTAAGATGAAAACAGGAGTTGTCTTCTCCAAAATACAGTAGTGGTACAGGCACAAGATAGGCGATTCTGTTCTTAAAGATAGAAATCAAATGAAATAAAGAGATTATCTGTATTTCAGCAATTCTAAAAGCAAAAAAAAAAAAAAGATGGTGGTGAGCTCATACTCCTTTGTGGATAAGTGTGTCTTTTGAGTTGCTTCTAATTTTACTTACAAAAAGACCATATTTGACACATTTATATGCCAAGTACATATCTGTAACAGTAGCTCCAGAAGGTCCTCTTGTTGAGTACATCAAGGAACTGTCTAAATCCCAGGTCATCTCATGTCCATTTTCCATCAACATTGGATAAAAACATCATCAAGGGATTCCCCAGTGGATCAACTGAGTGCTACGTGTATGGTTTTCTGCTCAATGTTTAATAACAGTTCTAGAACCTCCTGCAAATCAGACTTAACTATATCTTCCAGGAAGAGAACTCTGCTCTTTGCCTGATACTTTTGGTCAACAGGCTCCCTGAATGACGGGATAGCAGTAGTAGTTGAAAGGTCAGTGGTTGGTTAAATGTGTGCTCTCAAGTAGAATTATTTCCAGCGAAGAACTATCAACTGTGGAGCTCTGAGTTGTGAGAACTTGGAACACATTTCCACACCTCAGTCACTGGGACAGTGGAAAGTTATACCAGTCATATTGAACTATGTTCCTGGAGACTTTCAACAAATATGGCTCCATATAAAGCTCATTTGTTTCAGATGAACAACATATACTTGACAAAGATACTCCAGCTTCACTGACTATCTGCCAGCCAGACTGTTAAATGAACCTTCAAAAGGCCATTCCATCTCTCTAGCAGGCCAGAAGCTTCTGCATGGTCTGTGACATTATAAAATCAGTTATCCTCTGTTCATGTACTGCCTGCAGCAACTCATTTTTGTTGAGTTCTTTGGTCTGTAATTTTCTTCTGGGATTCTATGCTACTGGACTAAACATTGCATGAGTCTTCAGAGAGTGATGCTCATTGAGACACTGTTGACAGAAAAGCAAATCAGTATTCCAGATACCTGTCATTCACAGTCAAGATAAATCATTGTCCCTTTCACACTGAAAGAATCAATATAAACAACTTGTCACCAAGTGACTCCTAAAATTTTTTATAGATGGTGTCACATTGAGGGCTCAGCATTTGTCTCTGTTGACTGAAAGTAGGACAATGTGCAGTCTCAGCAGTTAGATTACCCTTGAATGAGAGTTGATGTTCCTTGGACTAGAAATATTCCCCATCCATCTCACTATGGCCACTCTGTTTATGCACACACTATGCCAGCTCTGTGGGGGTTGATGACAAGGGCTGCTTATGACTTAACAATCCAAGACATTATATTTACTGGACATCTTCCCTAGTCTGTGTTCTATGATGGATGTTAATGGTGATATAAAGATGATACAACCTTGAAGATTGGGATAATGTTTTCTCCTTGAATAAGAGCCAACCTTGCTTTAGAGAAGTGTGTTATCCAAAGTCAGTATTTCTTGGTTCCAAGTTATGCACAGTGCATGTTTAATCTTTTATTTTTTATTTTTTTTTTTACTTTCAGTCACCCTAGGACTTGGTAGGATAAGAAGCATCCATGCTAATGTGAATCTCATGTATCCTTCTGTGCCATGAATAAAATGCCCTCGGTCACTGTGTCAAGACTATCATATCTTCAGGCAGCATCAATAAAGCAGAAACAAGTTAACACATGAAGTTTTAGTTAGTTTAAATTCCAGATCCCTGTCATTTCTTAATGCAAATATATTTGCCCTTTTCTCTGCTTATGATTAATCTGCTGGACACTATATCTATCCCATACAATTTGTTGATGGATTCAGCCATCTTTATGATTTGTTAGTCTGCATCATCAATCTTTTGATAAGCACTCTGGTTATATTATTTCCCACAATCAAGTGCTCTGTCTTGAACAGAACCTAATAAATTACCAGGTGGAGTTAAAGATTTCACATGATTTGTATAGGTAATTTTAAATTATTTCAAAACCCAAAGGGTAATGAATATATGTTATGAAAGTATATTCAAGTATACTGGTGTATCTACATTTATAAGGTCTATATCTTTGCTTATAAAAGGCATGAACTGAACACATTACAATGGTAAACTCTTCAGTATTGTGTTGATCAGCATTCTAGAAATCTCAGGAGACTTTCCAGATTCATTAGGATATCCAGAAACTAACAAGTTTTGGAATTAACGAATCTTAACTGCAGAAATTTTAAAAGATAGTATCTAGGGATACCCTGATTAATATGTATATCTAAACTCAAGCAGAGCCATTTATGAATTCATCTTATAATAAAGAAAATTCATTTGCCATTTCATTAGTACAAGGAAAAATGGAAACAAAATGGAAAAAAATCTATCCAGTGGTATAAGGGGTATATTATTTATTTTTTTTCCTAATTATCTCTCTAATTTTGCTTCCAATCTTCTATATTATCTAATATATAATATACTTTTGGTTCTTAATTTTATAATCACAATTTCAAGATAAGAAGTACTAGAATTCAGATTATTACTATTAGAAGGAAAATCATTGTAAGAAGAAGAAAATTAAGAAAAATAATAAGAAAACACCACAGAACTTCTAGTAATAAATGAACGGGGAGTAGAGAACCCATGATTTGTAATCATACTCTTATTTGATAATACAAAGCTTTCAAAAAGTCAACAAATATGTAACAGCAGACATCAATGGTTGCTAGGAAGTGTGGGAGAAAAAAGAAACAGAAGCAAGAAATATGTTCCATCTTCTGAATATACTTGTAGTTTCACAAATATATCTGCTTCTGTATATATATATATATATATATATATATATATAATCCATATCAATATATTATTACTAAATATGAACAATTTATTTTTGATAACAATTGTTACGATTATAAATTTTCCAAAAAATATAACTTAAGGAATCTTAAGCTTTTTCTTTTCTTTCTTTCTTTTTTTTTCTTGACAGGCAGAGTGGACAGTGAGAGAGACAGACAGAGAGAAAGGTCTTCCTTTGCTGTTGGTTCACCCTCCAATGGCTGCTACGGCCGGCGCACTGCAGCTGGCGCATCACGCTGATCCGAAGCCAGGAGCCAGATGCTTCAACTGGTCTCCCATGTGGGTGCAGGGCCCAAGGACCTGGGCCATCCTCCACTGCACTCCCAGGCCATAGCAGAGAGCTGGCCTGGAAGGGGGGCAACTGGGATAGAGTCCGGCGCCCCGACAGGGACTAGAACCCGGTGTGCCAGCACCGCTGGTGGAGGATTAGCCTGTTGAGCTGCAGTGCCAGCCAAGCTTTTCTTTAACTGGACCCTTTTTTGTTTTTCTTTCAGAAACTACTTATCAACAATTAACAAGAACGACATGGATAAATGATATCTTGGTACTGAAGTGGAAACAGAAGTATTTGTCATTGAGACAATAAGATCAGCCTCAACCCAGATGCTACACAAAGATCTATGGGAGCATATCTCAAGACAGTTGATAGATACATTCTACAGTGTAGACACTTTTGGATAGAGACAAGACATAGCAACATTCTACCTGAAAATGTTGATAATGAATTGGCTATAGTCTTGAGTCACTCGATACAAAATTTGAATAAGCTGATTTTTGGTAATGTAGACGTACAAAATGATGAAGGAAGTGCAAATGCATAAATTATCAGTATTTTAATTTATTTCATAAAATATTTGTTTATCTCATATTAGGTAGGCTGAATGAAAACAAAATCTATGATTTTACGGAACTTAAATAAAAGCATCATCTTAATTTTTCAACTAATAAGTGATAAATATTTTAGTAACAAATAATCTTTACATTTCTTAAATATGCTTATATTTTACCTGTGCAAATAATTTGTGAATTGGCGATAAACTGAGGCTTTAATCAATGACCATTAGACAACATAAATATGACTTTGGTGCCTGAGACGATTCCAAGTGAGTCTTTAAGAAAGTAACGATGCAGTAACACTAAGTGCTGTTTGAGGAAGATGTCACTTATGACTTCTCTGTTCTGCAACTCATGAAAGTAATTGCTTCTGGAATTAGTTGCATGATAAAGTGCATGTGATATTGCATACCAGTGTAGTGTCTTTTATAACATAAGAAAGAACAGTCATTTTGGCCTATCTGATCCACTTTTTTCACAACCTTTGTATTTTGTTAATTACGTCTGTATTATCTCATGTCATCCCACTGACTTATATTTCATCTTGTATTTAGCATGCAAATAGATAAAAGCTCTTAAGTAAAAAATATACAAAATAATGTCCTAATGCTGATATATTCACTTTTATGGATTGAAACATACTGTCTTGTGCCAATATGATATGTTCTATTTTCTACAACATTGAGAAAAATGTGTATTTATTTGCATTTTTATGTGCATAAATAGATTCTCATATATTATTAGTTTATTTAATCATCCTTTTTACAGATATTATATATCTGTATACACACATATGTATAGATGTGTATATATATATTTATTTATATAATTTCTGCTAATGTTTTTAGAACTTATAACCATGGGAGAAACCTGATACATATTTTCTCATAATGATTAGTTCACTTCTCACCTTTCTCTTATGTTATGCTTGGAATAAAGTTATAGTATCCATCCTGTAGTTGTAAACTTAATCTACTTGACTACATGGTCAATTATTTTCAGATTTTCTATAAATATATATTTCCTGGGCATTATATGGTTTGGAAATAAATTTTTGAAAAATTTATTTATTTATTTGAAAAAATTAGAGAGATAGAAAGACAGAGAGAGAGAGTTGGGGGTGGGGATATGGCAATAGGGGGCTTCCATCTTCCACAAATAGTATCAAATGGCCAGACCAAAGCTGGGATCCTGGAACTTCATCTGGGTTTCATTTATGGGTGGCAGGATTCCAAGGATTTTTTCCATTGTTTGTTACCTTCCCTGGCACATTAACAGGCAGCTGGGTCATAAGTGCAGCAACCAGGACTCAAACCAGTGCTCATACGACATGCCAGTGATACAGACAGTGCGTGACCAGCTATGCTATAATCCTGGTGTAGAGGGAGATTTTAAATTTAAATATAAACCTTCTGAGCATTACAGATAATTCATTAGATTGAGAACTTTTGCATAGGCAATGGTTAAGAATATCAGTTGTTCATCCTCTATCTCTATGTTGATCAATTTGAATTCACTGTGGGTTACAATGAGTCAATGCCAGCTGGCATTATCCACAATTCTATATAAAAAACATTAACATGTTTGGCTTAGCTACTGGGAAACAAATATGTGATAATTTTTCACTTTCTTTTCAATACAAATCAATAATAATATACTTTCTGATGTACTTACGAAACTAGAAAATATGCAAACACCTTTAAACAGAACAACATGCTCCTTAATGGACATTGTATCAGACATGAATTCAAAAGAAAAAAAATTCCTAGAAACAAATGAAGATGACAACACAGCATATTAAAACTTATAGGTTACAGCAAAAGTAGTGTTAAGAGGGAAATGTATTGAAATTAATGTCTACATCAAAAAATTAGAAAGACATCAAATAAATGATCTGACATTGTATCTCATGGACCAAGAAAAACAAGAACAAACGAAACCTTAAATTAGTAGTTGAAAAGACATTAAAATGAGTGAAGAAATAAACAAAATCAAAACAAACAAAAACAATGCAAAAGATCAGTGAAAGAAAAAGTTGGCTTCTTTGAAAAATGACAAAATAGACATACAATTTGCCCAATTAACCAGAAAATGTGGGGAATCCAAAACCAACAAAATCAGAGATATCAGAGATGAAAAAGGTGTAGTTACATGGATACCACAGAAATAAAATAAATTAAGACATACTACATGGCAGTTATAAAGAAAACAGCCTGGTACCAGTGGAAAAACAGATACATGGGCAATAGAACACAGTAAAAACACCAGAAGTTGATCCACACATCTATAACAAACTAATCATTGAACATGAGGTAAAAATCAGTTCCTGGAAGAACAGCCTCTTCAACAAATGGTGCTTGGAGAATTCTATCTATGCATGTAGAGCTGTGAAACAAGATCCATCTATTCCACCTTTTAGAGAAATCAACTAAATGTGGATGAAAGATATAAATCTATGTCCTGACACCATAAAATTTCTAAAACACAACACTGTGGAAACTCTGCATGACATTATTACTTGTCGAAGAACTAGTGGGAAAAAAATGGAAGCATAGGCTATGAAAGCCAAAATAGACAAATGGGATTGTATCACTCTAAGAAGCTTCTGCACTGCAAAGGAAACTCTCAACAAAGTGAAGAGAAAGCAAAAACAATGGGAGAATATATTCTCAAGGTATGTAATTGATAGAAGAATTGGTGGACCAGAGTTCTGGCATAGCAGGTTAAGCCTATGCCTTCAGAACTGACAACCCATATGAGCACCTATACAAGTCCCCATTGCTCCACTTCCAAGCCAGCTCCATGGTAATGGTTGGGAAAGTAATGGAAGATGGTCCAAGTGCTTGGACCTCTGCACCCATGTGTGAGACCTGGAAGAAGCTCCTGGCTTCAGATTAGCCCAGCTATGGCCATTGTAGCCACTTAGGGAGTTAATCATCAAATGGAAGAACTCTCTCATCTCTCCATCTCTCTGTCTGTATTTCTGCCACTCAAATAAATAAATAAATAGATAGATAAATAAATATTTTTGGCCGGGCTGTGGCTTAGTGAATAAAGCCACCCCCTGCATCGCTGGCATTCCATATGGGAACCAGTTCAAATACTGGCTGCTCCACTTCTGATCCAGCTCTCTGCTATGGCCTGGGAAAGCAGTAGAAGATGGCCCACGTCCTTTGGCCCCTGCATCCACATGGGAGACCTGTAAGAAACTTCAGACTCCTTTCTGTGGATTGGCCCAGCTCTGGCCATTGTGGCCATTTGGGGACTGAACCAGCGGCTGAAGACCTATCACTTCCTCTTAATCTCTATAACTCATCCTTTCAAATAAATAAATAAATATTTAAGACATCTTTTTTAAAAAGGAATTGATATGCAGGTTCTATAAAGAATTTAAGAAACTCAAGAACAACAACAACAACAAAACGCCAAACACTCCATTTAAAAATGTGCAAAGGATATGAGGAAGCATTTTCAAAGGATAACACTCAAATCATCCAAAAACACATAAAAATGCTCAGGATTACTAGCCATCAAACAAAAACCACAATGAATTTTCACCTTATCTCAGGTAGAATGTTTCTCAGCAGAAATAAAAACAGCAACAATAACAAGGAAACATAATAAATGCTGGTGAGGATGTGGGGAAAATGTACTCTAATCCACTGTGGGTGGGAATGTAAACTAGTAGAACCATCATGGAAGACATTATGGATATTCCTCAGAAATCTGAAAATAAATCTACCATATGGCCCAGTCATCCTACTCCTGGGAATTTATCCAAAGAAATATAATCAATACATGTAAGAGCTATCTGTACCCCCCATGTTTATTTCAACTCAATTTATAATAGATAAGTAATGGAATCAACCCAGATATGCATCAACTGATGATTGGATTAAAATGTGGTATAAATAATCTAGGGATAAAAAGCAGCTGGAAAAATGAATGACATACTGTCTTTTGCACAAAATTAATGCTTAATTCATATGCTCAGTGAAATATGTCAGTCCCCCCAAAAATACATATTGTCTCCTGGATTTTTGATAACTACTACACAGAGTACAAAAATGTAATACATTTGAGGCAAATTGACATTTTGAATTTTGAGTATTGTTTATATCTTCTTTTTATACTCTTGAGGAACAGTTTTTTTTTCCTACTTACTACTTGTTAAATTCATTACTTAGTGTATGGGTAAGCTTCACATTATAAAATAAACTGAAGATATGTCATTATAAAAGTTAAAAGAAAAATTGAGACAGAAAACAGTATGGAGGATGGGTGTGTGGGTGGGAAGGAAGGAAGGGTAGGAAGCATCATTATGCTCTAAAATCTGAATATATGAAATACACCAAGTATGTTCACTTTATATAAACAAAAATTTTTAAGTAGAAAAAAATAAAGGTTTCTGAATATATTGACTTGCATTGAGACAGGATTACTCACTGAATATGTAACTTGATCAAACTAATATCTTGGGCTCTATATTCTAATGTACATATTTTGGAGAGTATAATCAGTAGTGATATTAAAATGTTAACCTATTTAAATGATTAGTACAATGTCTTGTACAAAGATATGAAGCCATCTTATGTTTTGAGTGCTATCAGGTTACAAAGTATCATGTAGATAAACCACCAAGTTGTTATAATCCTGGATGATACTCTATGATTACAAAAGTTATGCAAATGCTTGAAAAGAACTCAGAATAATTCAATACATCTAAACCCATGTTTATTTTTTCTAGGAGATAACATTATTATTTAACAATATATTTTTGCAAAAAATTAAAATATCCTTGCCGTACAAAGTAATTTTATATCAGAGAAACATTATGGAGACAAAGTGTGAAGTGATAAAATTGGGCTACATTTTTATTTAATCATATAAGAAAATATCCACTGGTGTAGTTCATAGGGACTTAGCTTACAGTTAGTGGTGTAATGAAACTAGGCTTCAATAGCACCTGGGATAGTTACAAAAACCCCAAAGCAGGTTATTGCTAAACTGACTTCACACGCCTTGCACTTTGCCTGTTCTTGTAACCAACTCCCCCAAATATGTCTGTAATCAGCAGCTACAGGACCCCTTTCATACGAGTTCCTGGTATCAGACTAAAACTATAGCTGTCAAAAGCTCTGTCCTGGGTATCATGCTCACTACAAGTCCCCTCTCTGTTGTCTCTTCTCCTAACCCAAACCAGGCCCCTCCCTCCCTTCTCCTATCACCCAGCAACTGGTCTGAGTACCACACCCCTATTATCCTGCCCCATCTTAGGTGTTCCCTGGGTTTAGATTTTATCTCCCAAAATGCACAGTTAATGAAGAGCTGGGGGAAGGGACCTGTGAATGGTGGATAAAAAGAACTGAGATTCTGTGGGGGGTGCCTGCTTCCACCTGCTGATCCCTGCTCTCCAGAATCAATAAATGCCTCACTTTCTGCTTTCTACATGTTTCTGAGTCCATCCTTTAGTGTGTAGGCTGTCTCAGCTGGGCTTGTTTCCCTCAATCAGGAGCCAAAGAAAAACATTTCAAATGCCTGTGGCTGAGAGCAAGAAAACTCTTCATTTTTCCCCAATTGAGTTTTATTAGAGAGAATGCACACTGTTGACAATCTTGTTCGTTGTGAATTTCTTTGAATTATAGAGTTATAGTTCATTGGGAATAATTTATGATGTGTGTAAACATACAGCCCACTTTACATGAAAATAAACCTTAGAGGCACGATCTTAATTTTCATTTATTTTCTAATTATTGGTACAGAAATAAAACCATTTTCAATTGAAAATGTATAATACAGCAAAATTCTCTTTTTAATCTGCCAATTGTGACTGAACTGGCCAAAGGAAATACAAATATACTCATGCTATGAAAACATCATCTTAGCAATTTCTCTGGAATCAGGTGGAATGAATCTGAAAATGGAAGAATGTGAGCCTCAGCTGCTGCCCCCAAATCGGTCTGTTTAGTAGAACTTATCTGCTTAATCCTTCATGATGGATCATGACACAATAAGCATCTTGACATGAACTCAACTTGACATTTGCCAAATTAATTTCTGAGTTTCTCTCCAGAAACAAGAAAGGTTGTTAATTTGCAACATATTCACAGGGTACACCAACATTTATGTAATTATAAAACATATGGCAAATGGTAAAATGGTCCATAGGAAATTGTAGTCAAAATTATCACTAATTCACATAGGAGGTGAATATCCATACTGCCTAAGCACCATATATGTTTCTAGTAAAATATTTGCTGTTGGATACATTTACTGTTGTTATTCTGGTTCTTTATTTTTTTTAATTCCTTATCCGTCATGATAGATTATTTAATTTATCAGTTTTAACATAAAATTAATATATTTTCATTTAAGATAAAGGTATAAAATAAACCAACAAATAATATAATAATAATTATGTTAGGGAAATGGTTTCTATTTTTGTTTTATATTGAAAGTAGGTTAGTAGGAAAGAAGTAGGATATATACAGGTATGAGACTTTTCAATTATGTTCTTTTGAAAGATAATTCTGATACAAAAGTGACTTATATTGAAAATGTATAAAAACACACTAAAATTTCTATCTCCACATTTTTTCAAGAAGATAATATATTCAACTTGTGCTTTAAAAACTTAATTCTTAGTATCATGTAGGTTAATAGCAGAAAGAAATAGGTATGGGAGCAGAGAAAACCAGTAAGAAATTTGTTGGGTAAATGCAAGTGGATGAAGATGACGATTTTTACCAGGATGATTATGGTAGGGAGAATGAACGAAATTTATATATTTAAGAGTAGAAAAGATTTAGGAAAACATACCGACTTAGGTTTTAAATATATTGACTGTCAAATTCTTAAACTTGAATTTAGAAAGCTAGAAGAGGAATCTTTTTTTTTTTTTTTACAGGCAGAATGGACAGTGAGAGAGAGAGAGACAGAGAGAAAGGTCTTCCTTTTTGCCGTTGGTTCACCCTCCAATGGCCGCCGCGGACAGCGCGCTGCGGCCGGCGCACCACACTCGTCCGATGGCAGGAGCCAGGAGCCAGGTGCTTTTCCTGGTCTCCCCATGGGGTGCAGGGCCCAAGCACCTGGGCCATCCTCCACTGCACTCCCGGACCACAGCAGAGGGCTGGCCTGGAAGAGGGGCAACCAGGACAGAATCTGGCGCCCCGACCGGGACTAGAACCCGGTGTGCCGGCGCCGCAAGGCGGAGGATTAGCCTGTTGAGCCACGGCGCCGGCCTATAGAAGAGGAATCTTAACAAGTTGATATGAATCTTAAAGAAAAAATACCTCCCTCTGTAACTTTGTATTTCAAATAAGTAAAATAATTCTTTAAAAATAGATAATCGGTACTTGAAAAAACATTCAACATCACTAATAATCAGGATATTGGAAATCAAAACTGCAATGAGATATCACATCATTGCAGTAAGATTGGCACTGTTCAAGAAGGCAAAATATAACAAGAGTTAAAGAAATGGAGAAGGGCCAGCGCCGCGGCTCAATAGGCTAATCCTCCACCTTGCAGCGCCAGCACACCAGGTTCTAGTCCCGGTCGGGGCACCGGATTCTGTCCCGGTTGTCCCTCTTCCAGGCCAGCTCTCTGCTGTGGCCAGGGAGTGCAGTGGAGGATGGCCCAAGTGCTTGGGCCCTGCACCCCATGGGAGACCAGGAGAAGCACCTGGCTTCTGCCATCGGATCAGCGTGGTGTGCCAGCTGCAGCGCGCCGGCCGTGGCGGCCATTGGAGGGTGAACCAATGGCAAAAGGAAGACCTTTCTTTCTGTCTCTTTCTCTCACTGTCCACTCTGCCTGTCAAAAAAAAAAAAATTGAGAAAAGGAAGCCCTTGCATATTGTTAATTTGAATGTAAATTACTAGACCCATTGTAGAAAACAGTATGTTGGTTTCTCAGAAAATTAAAAAAAAAAAAAATAGAACTACCATTTAATACAGAAATCCCTCTTCTGGGTCTTTATTGAAAGAAAATTAAATCCATCTGGTGAACTGATATCTGCACTTCCACAGTATGACACATATTATAAGACAATGGAAATAAAACATATACGTATAGTTTATAATCAGTAGAGCAATTAAAATGCAATACCATTCAATTTTTAAATTCATAACTGATGATTGAAAATTGTACATATTTTGAAACATCATGTCATGTTTTGTTACATGTATACATTTTACAGTATCCAATTGGTGTAAAAATGTCTACCTCCTCAAATATTTCACATGTACTTATGGAAAAATTCATCAAACTCAGCAGGGTTTCCTATTTTTCTCTGTAGCTTAGAACCTATTAATCAGTCTTTCCCCTTTCCTTGTTCTCCTTACACTCCTTTGCCTCTGGTAATCACCTCTCTATTCTTAACTGCTAAGAAATCAAGGATTTTAGATTCAACCTATAAGGGAGATCAAACTGTACTACTCTCTCTCCACTTGGCTTATTTCACTATCTCATACAATCACCTGTAGCTCTACCCATGTTCTTGTAAATGACAAGATTTCCTTCCCTTTTTGGCTAAATAGTATTCCATTACTTATTTGTACTACCGACAAAGAGTGCTGCATAAACATTACAGTGCAGATATCTCTTCAAAAGACTGATTTCATTTTCTTTGGATTACCCAGAAGTGGTATTTCTGGATCTTGTGATAGCCCTATTTTTAATTTTTGATTCATCTCTACACTTTTTTTTTTGCACAACTGTTGTACTAATTTAAATTAAAATAAATAATCTGCAAGACTCTGCATTCCTCTAGATCCTTGTCAACTTTCTGATTGTATTCGTGCCTTCTAGTAATTTTCTAGTGGAGTCTTTGGTTTTCTATATTATGATCATGACATCTGCAAATGGTGACAATTTGTCTTCCATCTTTCCAGTTTGGGTGTCCTTCGTTTGTTTCTTTTGCCTAATTGATCTGGCCAGAACTCATAGTATTAGCTTGAGTGAAAGTGGGCACCCTTGTCTTGTTGTACTTCATAGAGAAAAAAATCACCTTTTTTCTATTCAATGTGATGTTAAAGATTGATTTACTAAATATAGCCTTAATTTTGTTCAGTTATATGCATATTATATTTAATTTGTCCAGAGTTTTCATCAATAAGGGGGTTGCTCAATTTTATGAGATGCCTTTTCTGCATCTTCTGAGAAGATCATGATATTAACCGTTCATTAACTTCATGTGGTGTATAACATTTATTTATTTGCATCCCTGGAATTTAACTTATTTTGTCATGGTGAATTATCTTTCTAATATGCTATTGAATTCTGCTTGCTAGTGCTTTGTTGGGGATTATTATATCTATGTTCATCAAGATACTGGCCTACAGTTTTCTGTATGTGGGGTGTGTGTGTGTGTGTGTGTTTGTAGGGTGTGTATGTGGCTTTGACTGGTTTTGGTATTAAGTTAATGTTCACCTCCTGGAATGAATTTCTCTTTTTTTTTGGAGTAATTTAAGAATGATTGGTAATGATTCTTCTTTAAACATTTGAAAAAGTGCAAGAGTGAAGACATCCAGTCCTGGGATTTTCTTTGATGGAAGACTTTTTACTGCTCATTGATCTCACACTTATTATTGTCCAGTTTATGCATTTTATTTCATTGTAATTCATCCTTGAAAAGCTGTATGTGTTCAAGAACTTGCCCATAACTTTTAGGTGGTCAAATTTGTTGCTCTATAGTTAGTTGTTTCTATAAGTTCTAACAAACCTTTGTATTTTTTGGTGTCGTTGTAATGCCTTCTTTTTCATCCTGATTTCACTTATTTTGATCTTCTCGCCTTTTAGCCTAGTTAATGACAGTTTGTCAATCTTCTTTTTCTTTTCAAAGGACTAAATCTTCATTTTATTTATTTATTTATTTTTGCATTTTTTGTCTCTTTCATTTACTTCTTTGTGAAGCACCTTTTTCTTCTTCATCTAATTTTACGTTGAATTTATTTTTGGTTTTCTAGTTCTTTGGGTGTAGTGATAATTTACATATTTGAAATTTTTTTTGTTTTATCCTTTGGTATATAAATTTATTTATTTAATCTTCTGTCTTAGAATTGCATTTAATATGTTCATAAGATTCGATATATTTAGTTTTCATTTTCATTTGCCTCAGGAAAAGTTTAATTTCCTCCCTAATTTCTCCATTGAACCATTGGTTTCAGAAGTTGTGGATATTCTATGTTATCATATATTTTCCAAAGTTTTTCATGTTACTGATTCTAGTTTTATTGCACTGTGGTATAAATGAGACGACATGATTTGCATTTTAAAAAAAATTGATGAGATTTGGTTTATACATACCATATGGTCTATCCTGGAGACTACTGTGTTGTTGAGAAGAAAGCGTACTCTGTAGCTATTAAATGGAATGAAATAGAGATATCCGTTATGTGCAATATATGCATTTAATGCTGGTGCTTCTTTGTTGTTTTCATCTCCAGGTGATACTTGCATGTCTGAAAGTGAGGTGTTAACATTTCCTACTGTTCCTCTAAGGGAGTCTATCTCTGACTAGATCTATTCATATTTGCTTTATGGTTTTGGAATCTGATACTGAGTGAAAATGTGTTTATAACTGTCATTTCCTTTTCATAGATTAAACATTTTACTTATGAAAATATATTTTTACCTTTTTAAAACTATTTTTGACCTAATATATGATGTAAGAATGACCACTTCTGCTTTCTTTTAGGCTTCATTTTCATGGAATATATTATTGAATTACTTCACTTTCACTCTGTGTATCCTTAAAGGTCAAGTGAGTTTCTTTTAGAAGCAAGATGTTGGCTCTGCATTTTAATGCAAGGAATCTGTCTTTTAATGGGAGATTTAATACATTTACATTTAAATTAATTATTGATAGGTCAGAGCCTTTTATTGCCATTCTGACACTTGTTTTCTAGTTTTATTATAGTTTTTTTCTTCCTTACTCTATTATAATATTGACTTCTGGTTAAATTATCACTCTGTAGTCATGTGTTTTGATTTCTTATTTCTTATTCTTGATTAGTCAATCACAGACTTTTTGTTTTGTGATTATCATGAAATTACAATATCATATTTTGCTTATAACAAACTATTTTGTAATGAAAACGTTGTGACATTGATTATAAATATATGAAAAGAATAATTGTGTGTTAATTACAGAGTTCAACCAATTGTATTAACACACAATTATTCTTAGGTGTTTAAATTTAAATGAAAAGTGACCTCTGTTAAATATAAGAGTGGGAATAAGAGAGGGAAGCGATGTACAATTTGGGACATGCTCAAGCTTTCTTGTCCCAAATGGTAGAGTTAGAAATATACCAGGGGATTCCAATTCAATCCCATCAAGGTGGCATGTACCAATACCATCCCACTAGTCAAAGTGATCAGTTTCAGTTCACAATTGATCATACTGATAGGTCTAAGAGTCAAAGGGATCACACAAACAAGACTAGTGTCTGCTAATACTAACTGATAGAATCAAAAATGGAGAGAATGATCCAACATGGGAAGTGGGATACACAGCAGACTCATAGAATGGCACATGTCCTAAACAACATTCTGGCCTCAGAATCAGCCCTTAAGGCATTCAGATCTGCCTGAAGAGCCAATGAGAGTATTTTAGGCAAGGAAAGACAAGACACCCTGGAAAAAAAAAAAAAAGCCTAAATGAAAGATCTCTGCGAGTGAGATCCCAGTGGAAAGAACAGGGCCATCAAAGAAGGAGGTACCTTTCTCTGAAGGGAGGAGAGAACTTCCATTTTGAATATGAGCTTGTCTAAAAAAGATCAGAGTTGGTGAACTCAAAAGGCTTCCATAGCCTTGGCAACTCATGACAAGAGCCTAGGGAGATTAGTGACACCATAAACAAGAGTGTCAATTTGTTAAGTCAACAACAGGAGTCACTGTGCACTTACTCCTCATGTAGGATCTCTGTCCTTAATGTGTTGTTCAATGTGAATTAATGTTATAACTAGTACTCAAACAGTATTTTACAGTTTGTGTTTCCATGTGGGTGCAAACTGATGAAATCTTTATTTAATACATATTAAATTGATCTTCGGAATATAAAGATATTTGAAAATGAATCTAGATGTGAATGGAATGGGAGAGGGAGAGGGAGTTGGGAGGGTTGCTGGTGGGAGGGAAGTTATGGGGGGGGAAGCCATTGTAATCCATAAACTGTACTTTGGAAATTTATATTTACTAAATAAAAGTTTTTAAAAAGGTAAGGAAAAGAAGATATGGAAAGAAACAAAAAGGGTTGATAACAAATACCAATAAAAATTCTACCCTGGCCGGTGCTGCGGCTCACTAGGCTAATTCTCCACCTGTGGCGCCGGCACCCCAGGTTCTAGTCCTGGTCGGGGTGCCGTATTCTGTCCCGGTCACTCCTCTTCCAGTCCAGCTCTCTACTGTGGCCCAGGAGTGCAGTGGAGGATGGCCCAGATCCTTGGGCCCTGCAACCGCATGGGAGACCAGGAGAAGCACATGTAACAAATTAGTGTAGAATGATATAAAACAACAGCGCCAAAAACAGTTACTAGTATCTTACTGGTATTTGGAATTTTTTAGCAATGATAAAATACAGGGGCCCGTGCCATGGCTCTGGTTAATCCTCTGCCTGTGGCGCTGGCATCCCATATGAGACTGGGTTCTAGTCCCCATTGCTCCTCTTCTAGACCAGCTCTCTGCTGTGGGCCGGGAGGACAGTGGAGGATGGCCCAAGTGCTTGGGCCTTGCACCTGCATGGGAGACCAAGAGGAAGCACCTGGCTCCTGGTTTCTGATTGGCACAGCGCCGGCTGTAGCAGCCTTTTGGGGAGTGAACCAATGGAGGGAAGACCTTTCTCTCTTTCTCTTTCACTATCTATAACTCTAGATGTCAAATAAATAAAAAAGAAAAACAGAAATCGTAAAATATAGCAAATGTAATGATGACTTGAATTTAGTAGATGAAACAGATTACATTTCATAATGATTTGATTCAGAATAATTATTGTCATTATAAATAGGAGACTTTATATTTTTTATTTAACTTGTTTTAGAATATCCTTTTAACAGTTTTACTCCTTACTAGGCAAATTTGTAACTGCTATTTAAATTCTTTGGATTACCCATGAAGGCAAGCATAGTCTTTTTTTCAAAAGTTTTAAAATGGAGTGAAAACACATCAATAGAAATAAATTCACCTTCTTACCCTAATGTTTTGATAGAGGCATTAGCACATGCTTTTGAAAAACTTGTTTCTACATTTAAGATAAAATGAGTTTAAGATGAATGAAATTGTAACTTTAGGTAAAATAAACCATGCAACAATTAAATATAAAGCTGGATTTCCCTCAAATATGATAAAATGAATCCACTTCAAGTTAATTTTCACAGTCCTTGGAGTTTAGATTTCAGTGAGTTTTATTGAACATTTTTTACATCTTTGCTTAATAGACTTTGTTTCAAATCTTACTTAATAATATCGCCTGAAGCAATGTAACTTTAAAGCCTTATTGCAACAAAAAGTATTTAGTTTTCAGGATCTGAAGAAGAAAACAAGCTGTTTGCTTGGAGGCAAAAACTTTCAAAGGGCCTAATTAGGAGAACTGAAACTAAGGTTTTAGCTTCATAACAAACAGGGTATTAAATTATTAGCTTAGAGGTGGAAAACTTCAAATGAACTCTAGAATTCATCTATATAAAACATGTAGAAAGATTAAATATTAATCACTCTATGTCTTATACACATATAAAATGTTTTCCACACACATAGATATGCTTACATCCATAAAGTATATTTTTTCATTTCATATCATATTCAAGATTATATTGGATTTTAGTAATCATCAGGTCTTGGAATCACTAACATCTCTTGCAAGTCAATGAAGGTACAGTTACTATTAGGGATCCCCTCGCAAAAGAACGAAACTATGTAACCACGCTACTATGACTACAGGACCTGGGAGGGTGGCATTACTATGACTATGGAGCCTGGGAGGTCGGAGCATGGGCAGGGTTGACCTTTAAAAACTGTGTATAAGCAGACCCTCAGACACTGTAAAACAGAGGTTGCTCAGACTCTCTCCCCAGTCCGTAGCACCTTGTGCCCACGGGGAAAGCGCCTCTTCCGGAGGTGCCTTTGGCCTGCAGGAGTTGGCTTGAGCGATCTCTCCTCCTAGTCGCCTAGAATATCAATAAAGTGTGTTTAGCTGGACTTTCCTCAGTCTCCTTGACTCTTCCTTCATGGCAACCTGGCCAGTTCCGAAAGGGTGAGATCCTGACAGTTACTGTGAGGTTTCCTTTCATCTCCACGTCCTCCCAAAGTTAAGGAGAAATTATGCATCGCTTCTCAGCCTTTTGGCTAAGATCAAGTGTAGGAGGAATTATGCATCATGGTTGATCTAGGGAGCCTGGTTCTTGCTTATCATGCAAGACTGGAGTATTATTAATAAACTAAATGTGCCCTATCCTCCTATCACATCACTTCTTTAAAGAGGGATTTGAGAACAGATCCAGAAAACGTAGGTAACTAAGAGATCTACTCCAGGCCTATACTCTTTATCTGTGAATGCAGAAATCATGTGATATGACATTTGGCAGTTCAGGAGGAGTAACTACGCTGAAGGGTTCTTTACCTAGTCCTGATACAGGTGTATTTCCATTTATTTTTTTTTAATCTGAAGACAAGATTAAATAATCAAGGATATGAAATGTAACAGAGCCTCTGAGTGGCTCACTATATCCATTTTGCCCTTATGATTTCTGTACCTGCCAGTCTGATTTCTCACTGCCAGCACCTGACTCTCCCCATCACAAGTCATTCTTAACTATGCTTAATGATGCCCGGAGTCCGGAATTCATCGGCTCTTAAACGCCATGGAGGCAGTGCAGTAGCTGCTTCCTCACTACTAGCTGACACTACCTACTATGCTAAGTAGTCTTTCAGGGTGCAGGTAGGATGACTCTGAGGTGGTTGCTGTGAATTGTTGCCATTGCCCTGTGAAGTAGTGCTAGCTACCTACAGCGGCAACTTGATGATCACAGACTTATTTTAATGTCTTTTCATTTCTGGTCTCAGTTACCACATACCTGCCCCTGCACATTCTGGAATCATTTGCTAAGTCCTGTACCTCCTAATTGAAGGGTATTTATATTCCTCTTGGGAGAGTGGAATTCCTGACATGAATTCTCCTTCGAACTGTACCTATGAAATGCATAAAATCCATTCATTTTATATTAATAAATATTTTAAAAGAATTCCTTTTTAAAAAGATTTATTTATTTTAGGTGAAAGTTGGAGTTACACAGAAAGAGAACGAGAGGCAGACGCAGAGAGAGAGAGAGAGAGAGAGAGGGGTCTCCCCTCTGCCGGTTCACTCCCCAGATGGCTGCACGGGCAACAGCTGCACTGACCCGAAGCCAGGAGCCAGAAGCTTCTTCCTGGTCTCCCACGTGGGCATAGGGGCGGAAGGGCTTGGACCATCTTCTACTGCTTTCTCAGGCCACAGGAGAGAGCTGGATTGGAAGTGGAGCATCTGGGACTTAAATCTTTCACCCATATGGGATGCCAGCACTGCAGGCAGAGGCTCTGACGCTATGCCACGCACCGGCCCCCAAGAATTCTTTTATTACCTAAAATTCTATGTGAATTTTACTTCCTCACCTTCATCAAACAGCTGCATTATTTTTTCCTGATTTTTTTTTCTGATATGGTGTGATTTTGCCAATGATAAATGGGTATACATAACTTGTCCCACATCTAGAGCATGGTTTTTATGGGAATCAATTCTTTAGATCAAAATCTCAACAATAATATTTTCATTTGAAGTATTATTTATTTAAATCATACTTCATCAATTTGTTTAGAACACATTGGACAATAGAGATTTAGTCCATTTGCTTTTGGTTTTCTTTAATCCATCTTTTTATCAGCAAATATTTGATACAACTTATACTTTTCTAAGTACTTGAGATATGGTGAAGGGGAAGCAAGTGTCTCATAAAACAGATGGGTGGAGAAATGCCGAGAGAAAATATAAAATGTGTTTAATGTGGACAACATAATGTCACAGGATGCTTCTTGAAAGTGTACACCTGAGAAGGCTGATTGATACAAATAAAATTCCAGTGGAGATCATGAAGGACAAACAGTACAGTGATCAATGGGAAGAACATGTAGTATAAAGAACAAATACAAAAAATGGAAGAGTGGAAATCACGGAATTGAAAGATTTTTTTTTTTTTATTTGAAAGGTAGAGAGAGAGAGAGAGAGAGAAGTTAGGGATAAATTGCAAATTGTGTACATCAGGCCACAGGTCAATTTTGGTACTACGCAGTGAAGCAAGGAAATGTTGAAGAAAGGGGAGGGTGAAAATTGGTAGCTCTATTTTGTCCCTTTCAAATTGCCTGACTTATTTGATGGAACAAGCATGTAGGCCTCAGCCATTTTAGGTTCTTATTATCCCTGCCTTCTTTCAAGAGACCAGTTTAGTATCACACCCTGTATTGTTCTCCACTCCACTCCTGCATTCTTTCTCAGGTTTGGAATCCGGAACACATCTGTGCAGTGAAGACACCCTAGAGTCAGTCCTACAAGTTCAGCCTGACTTCTCTAGAAATGCTCCTCATGACCCAGGAAACATTCCTGTACCTTGACATTATAGTCCTAGGACATTTTAGGTAACATGATTAGCCACTCCATTGTTTTAAGGATTAACAATCCTGTTGTTTGTCTCTCCCTGCATGTATTTAACATCAAAATGTAGAAATGTACACCCCCTTAATTAATCACAATATAATTTCAATCCACACTATAATCACAGCCAAAATGTAGAAGGAGTGTGATTAAGGCTAAAAACCATAATCAGGGGCTTACACTGTGGTGTAGTTTGTTAGGCCTCCTCCACCTGCCCACCTGCGGTGCCAGAATCCCATAAAGGCTCGGGCTCCTGTCCCAGCTGCTCCTCTTCAGATCCAGCTCTTTGCTATGGCCTGAGTAAGCTGTGGAACATGACCCAGGTACTTGGGCTCCTTCAACCACATGGGAGACCTGGAAGAAGCTCCTGGCTCCTGGCTCCCGGCTTTGGATTGGCCCATCTCCAGCTATTGTGGCCATTTGGGGAGTGAACCAGTGGATGGAAGACCTTTCATTCTGTCTCTCCCTATCTTTCTGTAACTCTGTCTTTCAAAGACATAAATAAATCTTTAAAAAATATAAAAAGTAAAAAACAAAACCCAATAATCAATCACAAGATGTCTGCTTCATTCCTCTACCTCTTTTCTTTTTTGTATTTTATAGGATAAAATTTTAAAACAAACTGTCTTGGGGAAGCACTCAAATTTGAACATTTTAGAGATTTTTTTCCCATTTATATTTTTATTAGTGTTTCTTAAAAAATAACAACTTGGTTATTCATATTTAAGCTGGCATATGTAGAAAGGCAAATGACTGAAAATTCTGAAATTATAATTATACTTTCTTGACAATCAACTGTGATCTCCATGTGTCAAAGGAACATTAAAGTTGGAAATTAAATATTAAAAATAAGAAATGTAAATGAAACATCAAAATCAAAACTAAAACACATTAAAAATAACACTTTAAAAGTTGAAAAGATACAACTGTAATTTTTCCGTGCCAAATAATGGGAAAATTCACCATAATATAAAGCTAAGCAAAAATATTAAGAAGCAAGACTACAACTGACACAATACCAGCATTCTCTAACAATAACAGAAATAATATTTTTAATGTGTTAACAGATGTGTCTTAAGCAAGGATAAGTGAATGATTTAAAGGGGTTAGGAGTATGCTAAACATTCTAGAGGTATTGCTCTGCTATTCCAGCGGGAGTCACTGGCTTTGGGTCACGCAGTTGCAGAGTCAAGAACTATGGAGCGCCAAGCCTTCATCATGCTGTCTTCACTTCAGATACCAATTTTTAGAAAACATATTGTACTTCACCAAACATCCTCCCAAAAGAGCTGGCAAAAATAGTTGCTGTTGGCCAAATGTTTATCATTTTTAGTTGGACAGGCACTGTAATAACATAGATGCTACCAACGTTCATTACAAACTAAAGGACTAAGTAAATACAAGCTAGATATGTTCTTAATAAAATTAATTTTCTAAAGATAATGTTTGTAAAAAATTTAGTATATTTAAATGTCAATTGGAAATAAATTAGAATGAATGAGTAGTATTTTAATCATATCATTCACATTTGATCTTCTGGAAAATATTTTTGCTTTTTGCTATTATAATTTACTGATGCCATTTTTATAATTGAGCTATTTTGAGGATTTAATTTATGTGATAAATATCTACTATAGATTAAATTTATTACATAAGTTACTTTATAAATCTGGCTTCTTATTTCTTCTTTTTTAAACTTTTATTTAATGAATATAAATTTTCAAAGTACAGCTTATGGATTGCAATGGCTTCCCCCCCCCATAACTTCCCTCCCACCCACAACTTTTAAAATATGTAGATATGAAATATCAAGTTGAGAGTATAGATAACTTCATGAAGAGCTACAAGTATGTTAAGAATTCTTTCCATTAAACAAATGCCTGGAAAACCTGAGAGATAAAATACACGGAACATTCATAGCCTGATAAACATAACTGTTTCGATAGTTCAAGTAACCTGTGATTATCTATTTTAAGCATTGTCCCAAATTCACTGTTATTTCCTTCAGTCTAAACCTTGCTGTCAATTTGCCTCGAGATAGTCATTTTTTTTATTTCAACTATAAAGTTCAAAACGAAATATTATATCCATTGCAATAGTCATTTGAGAAATAATAGCAGAAAGACTGTATTTTGGAAAAAAAATTAAATTAAGAAAACCAGCCGTCAGGGCCTGGGCCTTTCTGTGATAGAAGGACTCTATTTTCTGCTCCAATCTCAATGCTATTTGTGGATCTGTTTAGATTTTTCTCTATCTTCTTGATTTAATTCTGGTAGGTTATGTATACAGGAATTCATCAATTTCCCTGAAACTTTCCAATTTATAAGCATACTTTCCTTCATAGTAGTTTCTTATGATCCTTTGTATTCCAGTGGTATCACTCTGATGTTGCCTTTTTCATATCTAATTTTATTTATTTAACTTTTTTCTCTTTTTTCCCTTGGTTAGGTTGGCTAAAGTTTTTATATATTTATCTTCTCAAAATTGGGGGTTCATTTTATTGATATTTTATGTTGTTTTTCTTAGTTTTAATTTCATTAATTTCCATTCTGATCCTTATTATTTCCTACTACCTGCTAATTTTGCTTTTTTTATTTTCTAACTCTTTCAGATGAATCATTATATCATTTATTTAAGACCTTGCTCTTTTTAATGTAAACACTTAGTGCTATAAAATTTCTTCTTAATGCTTTTAATTCTGCTTTTGCTGTATCCCAAAGATTTATGTATGTTGTGTCTTCCTTTTGTTTTCTTTCAAGAAAACTTTTTATTTCTTTTTAAATTTCTCCAAGACCAATAGGTCATTCAGTAGCACGTTGTCCGACGTGCACTCATTTCCAAGTGCTCTGTTGTTCCCCTTATGGTTGCTTTCTACCATTTTTCCTTTGTGATCTAAGAAGATACATGACCTGACTTCAATCACTTTAGATGTACTAAGACATGGTTTGTGTCCTAATATGTGGTGCATCCTAGAACATGTTCCGTGTCCTGAAGAGTAGAAGTGCATTTAGTAAATATTAAGTGCATTCTGTAAATGTTAAGTCCATTGCTCAATAGCATGTCTCATCTCTGATCTCTGACATATCTGTGTTGATTTTGTCTGGACAATCTTTCCTTTGATGACAGTGAGATGCTGAAATCTCCCACTATTGTTTTATTGGAGTCTGTCTCTCCTTTTACATCTAATGCTACTTTCTTACTGGAAATATCGTGGTGGTCTTGTGTTGACTACATATATATTTATTTTTATTATGTATTCTTGCTGAACCAACCATTTAATCAATATATAATGCTATTTTGTCTCTTTTTACAATTTCCGATTTAATTCTGTTTTATCTCTTATAATTACTCCTGCTTGTTTTGTGTTTGTTTTCATGTTCTGGTGTATTTATTTGAGCCCTTTGATTTCAGTCTATGTGTATCTTTACTTGTGAAGTGAGTTTTCTATAGGTGGCATACAGTCAGGTCCTAGTTTTTTAGCCATCCAGTCGATCTATTACTTTTGGCTGGAAAATTTCAATAATCTACATTCAAGGTGATTACTGATAGCTAGGAACTAATTCCTCAGTTATCTTTTTGTTATTGGTTACTGATTGTGTTTGATCTGTTAATGAATTTGGTAGTGTCATGGGTTTCATGATGTTTACTTGAAATATACAATTCCCTTTAAAATTTTTTCTAAGGCTAATTTTATACATTCAGTTTTTGCTTATCCAGGAAAACTTTATTTCTTTCTTACTTTAAAATACTGGAAATAATATTCTTAAGTGAAAGCTTTTATTTTTTTTCTTTAAACCTCTATATATTATCCCACTCTCTTCTGGCCTGATTTCTGTTGAGAAGTCTGGTGTTAGTCTAGTTTTCCTTCATTCAAAACTTAACACTTTTCTTTTACTATCGTTAGGATTCTCTCCTTGTCCTTGATCTTGAGGTTTTGACCACAAAATGCTTTGGAGAAGATCTATTTTGTGAATCTTCTTGGAGTCGATGAGCTTCCTTTGTCTTGACGGCAATTTCTCTTCCATTTAGTAGATTCTCAATGCCAGTTTTCTTCTTTTCTTCAGGAATATATGTAGTGCAGATATTTAGTTGCTTAATGATATCCCATAGTTCACTTAGGCAACTAAATGATATCCCATAATTCATTTAGGCAATGTTCATTCGAGTTCTTTTTCTCTTTATTTTTGTCTAATTTGGTTATTTAACAAGCATTCTCCAGCAGATTGGAAATTTTTTCCTTACTTGGTCTATTCTCTTGAGATATTTATCAATTTTTCTTTTATATAATTGCTGTGTTCCTCTCTAAATTATTTCTTGAACATGGCACACAGCACCGAAGGAAACTCAAATAGATAACTGAATTTCACTCAAATTACTACATGTGTAAAAAAAATCTTAAAAGATACTACCAATTAAGTAAAAAAATTCAACACACAGAATAAGAGAACCTATTTCCAAATTATGTATCTCATATTAGTCTCTAGACTATAGAAAGATGTTTTAGAACTCAAAAATAAAAACAAAAGATCCAACAATAAATATAAAATATTTGAATTAAGATTGCTACAAAAATACAAATGGTGGCCAGAGCCATGACTCACTAGGCTAATCCTCCACCTGTGGTGCCGGCACCTGCGGTTCTAGTCCTGGTTGGGGCGCCGGATTCTGTCCTGGTTGCTCCTCTACCAGTCCAGCTCTCTGCTGTGGCCTGGGAGTGCAGTGGAGAATGGCCCAAGTCCTTGGGCCCTGCACCTGGATGGGAGACCAGGAGGAAGCATCTGGCTCCTGGCTTTAGATCCGCACAGTGCGCCGGCCACAACGCGCCAGCCATGGCGGCCATTGGAGGGTGAACCAACGGAAAAAGGAAGACCTTTCTCTCTGTCTCTCTCTCTCACTGTCTATCTCTGCCTGTCAAAAAAAAAAAAAATACAAATGGTGAATAAACACAACAATATATGCAGTAGCATATATAACTGGGAAATTAAAATTAAAAACACAGTGACAAAGTATCTCAGAGTATGGATTTGTTTGCTAAAAAAGAATGGATGATAACAACTCCCAGTGAAGATGTACAGAAATTTGAACCCTCATGTTTCTAAAGAAAGGTAAAATAGTACCACTGCTTTGAAAAATGTTTGGCAGTTCCTCACAAAGTTAGACATAATATTTCCTTATGTCTTTAGATTATTCTCCTATGTATGTGCCCAAGCAAACAAAATTATACATATATAAAATCTTGTGCATGGCTCTTTAATATTAACAGTAGCATTACTAAAAATAGTCAAAAATTGGAAACAATTCAAATGTCCATTTACTATGTGATAGTCAATCGATGCAATTCAGCCATGCAAAGGATACTAATGGGTACACTGTACATTATCCGTGAACCTTGAAAACGTTATGATAAGAGAAAGAAAACAATACTAAATATACATATTGGATGATTGTATGCATGTGAAATATTTAGAATAGGTAAACTTTGTAGATTTAAAGTGATTTCCAGGTACTGAAAGGGCAAATTAGGAATGGCTCCTAATTAGTATAAGATAAAGGAAATGATCTAACATTAGATTTTGATAATGGCTGCACAAACTCATGTATCTACTATAAATCAATGAATTGTACATTTTAAAAGGATGGATTTTATGATATAGAACTGAACCTCACAAAATAAAAGGAAAAGTGAATAGCATATTAATATCTGACAATTTTATTATAAAATATGATTACATATAAATATTTTTCCACTAGATAATGATTACACGCAAGATTTCTGAAGTAAATAATTATTTTTGAAAGTGAGACTATAATCAAAAAATGTCTAAGACACTAGCTGCTCTTAATAACTTGAAATTGTCTTCCATAATACATGAACCTAATGTGTATGTTATTAAAATTTGAAATTCAGTCATATAAATATTAAAATAAGTTAAAATAATTAAATGAATAGTATAGGCACCCTTTTCAGAAATTTTACTACTAGTTAATATAAAAGTTCAACAAATAAATGTAAAAAATTGTAGTGAAATATAAGCATCTCTAACATGGGGAAAGCAAATTATGATGTGGAAGAACAAGCAAGTGGTACCTGTATGAGTTTTTATGAATGTGATAATAAAATATTATAAACTAATTGGCTTAAAATAACACACATCTTTTACTTTCACCATTCCGGAAGCTAAGTATAGAATCAATGTGCTTCCTAGGCCACACTCTCTCTGAAGTCTCTAGAAGAATATCATTGCCTGCTTCTTCCTAGCTTTGGATGGAGCGGGCATTCCTTGGCTTGTCAAAACAAAACTTATCATTTCTGAATCTTCGTATGTCTGTCTTCTCCCTATCAGTCTCTGTCTTGACATTGCAATGTCTTTGTAAAATTGAATTAGGAGACAGTCCTAATATTATGATAGTTATGTGTCAACTTGACTAGTTAATAAAATGTCTACATATCTCATTAAGCATTTTTTCTAGGTGTGTCTATGAGGGTGTTTCCAAAGGAGATTAGCATTTGAATCTGTGGTAGTATTTAGAGCATATGATCCCAAAATAAATGGCCTCATCCAATCCATCAAAGGCAAAAAACAACAAAAACAAGGCAGAACAAAACCTTGAAGGAAGATACACGGTTTTGCCCGACTTTTGAGAATGTGATAGCAATTCCATCATGACCTCTGTGATCCTAACCATCAGAAAATCTAACCCTGTCTAAAATATACACCGTTGTTTCCCCACTATATCTCCACCTTTCCTGGGGCTCTTGCAAATCATGGAACTTCTCAGCAACAGTAATAGCATGAACTAATATGATATAATGAGGTTATCAATCTGTATACGATATAAATCCAATAGAACAATTTAGTTCTCACTTAGCTTCTAGTGATTCATACATTTTACATATATATAAGCAATTTGAAAATGTATAAATGGAAATTAAATTTCTGCAAATAATTCACAGATCTATTGATATATTAAATAGTGAAATGAATAACTTTAATGCTAGCTCCACAACATGATCGCAAAACAATATCTGGATTGCTTCTCAAAATTTAAAATAGGTTTCTGACTTAACTTGTAATATCACCTACAACACTCAATACTACCTAAGTTTATTTTGAGACTAACAATATCATAAATTAACATTTTTATGTGTTTAAAAATTACTTATCTTAATTCTACAATAAATATATTGTTTTATGATAAAATTCAGTGGTGGGGAACAGTTGCACCACAAAGAGTCTTTTGGATATCTATAACATTATTCACAGGCCAGGGAAGATTATCCACTTAAAAACTGGCCTGCTGTGAAATTATTGAATTATGAGTCCTGCCTGCAGTTCCTGCTGCAACACCGGAACAATTGATTTTGTAGGACTTGTTTAGCCCATGGGGCAAATATCCCTTTCCCCTGAAAAGTCAAATTTTCAAAACCCACTTTTCTTAATTTAAATTGCACAAGTAATTAAAATTTCAATGACAATAAATATTATTAATATTTTTAGAATTGATATGGTAAAATTATTTTAGTGTAGTATTCTTAAGGAAATTTTAAAATCCGTATAGGATACTTTTTCTGCATGAATGAATGAGTTAGGAGGTAAATATATGACTAGTAGCACCTAAGAAATTTGACAATAAATGTAAGAGATATTAATTAACTATCCTAAAATATGTTTTTCCAGAGCTAGTATTTAATTTTATGTATTTATTATGGAATTTATTAATACATTAGATTATGAGAGTCACAGCAATTTCACAATAATTACTGCAACACACTTCTAAACAATTTTTGTGTTAATGTTTATATTAATACAAGAGATTCAATATAGTTCATAGACACAATTCTTTTTTTTTTTTTTTTTTATAGGCAGAGTGGACAGTGAGAGAGAGAGACAGAGAGAAAGGTCTTCCTTTTGCCGTTGGTTCACCCTCCAATGGCCGCCGCGGCTGGCGCGCTGCGGCCGGCGCACCGCACTCATCCGATGGCAGGAGCCAGGAGCCAGGTGCTTCTCCTGGTCTCCCCATGGGGTGCAGGGCCCAAGCACCTGGGCCATCCTCCACTGCACTCCCGGGCCATAGCAGAGAGCTGGCCTGGAAGAGGGGCAACCGGGACAGAATCCGGCGCCCCGACCGGGACTAGAACCCGGTGTGCCTGCGCCGCAAGGCGGAGGATTAGCCTGTTGAGCCACGGTGCCGGCCCCATAGACACAATTCTAAGAATATGAAACCTCTTTTTCTCCCTCCTTTTTCCTTCCATCCTTCCTCCCCCCATTCATTCCTTCTTTCTTTCTTACTAATTAAGATTACGTATTTTTAATTTTCATTATAGTTAAAGGCTTAATGTTCCATTAAATAAAAATTTCAACACATAAAAAGTAAAAAGGCCATTGTTAAGCAAGCATATAGGTAAAAGACATAAAGCATAATCAAATGAAAAGATATACATTTTACTCAAACAATGTAGATTTTGAAGTAATCACATATCATTAAAACTGTAAAAGACTATATTTCTCTCGCTACATATCTATATGTATATCTATAATCTCTCTATCTATCTATATCTATCTATGTATCTAGAACCATAAATAAGAGAAAATATTTTTCTTTGTTTTTGGGTCTGACTTAGTTCACTTAGCATAATTAAATCCAGTTTTATCTGATGTGTTGAAAAATTCATTTTTGTAATTGAATAATATTCCATTCATAATTTTCTTTATTCAGTCATCAGTTGATGGTTGTCTGTGTTGATTTAATATCTTGGCTTTTTTGAATTGAACTACTGTACATTTGATATGGGATTGCATAAATATTTTATATGCTTATTTTAATTATTTGGATATATTTCCAGTAGTAGGCTAGCTGTGTCATATGTTAGATCTATTTTTAGTTTTCTGGGGAATTTCTATACTGTCTTCTATAATGGTTATAGCAGTTTAAATGCTCACCAACAGAAGACTGGGCTACTTTTTATCCACATCATAGTCATCATTTGTTATTTTATTTTGGATGATATTCATTATAACCAGGATTTGCTGATACTTCATTGCAATTTTTATTTCCATTTACTTGATGGCTAGCGAACCTAGGAGTTTTTCATTTGTATGTTGGACATTTGTTTTTCCTCATTTGAAAAATGCCTGTTCATATCAATTGTCCATGTCTTAACTGGATTTTGTTGTTGTTGTTGAATATTTTGAGCTCCTTGTATACTCTGAATAGTAATGCTTTCTCAGATGCATAGTTTGCAAATATTTTCTCCCATTCTGTTGGCTGCCTCTACTTTGTTGAATGTTCTCATAACCTTCTTAGCTTGATGTAATCCCCCCACCCTTTTTTTGTTATCACTTGTGCATCTGAGGTCTTACCCAACAAGTTTTTGCTAATGTCAATGTCATGCAGCATTTCCCCTACATTTTCCTTAAGTAGTTTGATAGCTGTTTGTTCTTATTCCAAATATTTCTTTGTTTTTCTGTGGTATAAGCTGTTAACATCCCTTTTATCAGCTCTGGCTTTTTAAATTGCTTATTCCCTATTTTCTTTGGTTATTTGGGCCAGTGGTTTATCAACTTTGTTTCTGTATTTCACACTAATCTCTTTGTTTTACTATTCTTTCGTGTAATATTTTTATTTTTATTGTGCTCATCTCCTCTCCAAATACTATAATTTGCTTTCTCCAAGCAACTTGGATTTGGTTTGTTATTGTATTTCTGTGTCCTTGAGATACATTGTTGGATAATTTATTTGATAACTTTCCATTGGTTTTTATTCAGGCACTTGTTGTTAGAAACTTCCCTCTTAATATTACTTTCATTGTATCCCATAAGTTTTGAAATGTCATGTTTTCATGTTCATTCATTTCAATGTTTTTTTTAATTTCTATGATCCACTTCACTCATAGCATGCTGTTTTATTTCCATGTGTTTGTATATTTTCTGTACTTTCTTTTGTTGTTAATTTTCAGGTTCATTTCATTGTAGTCAACATCATGAAAGAATGTGGATGCAGAAAATATCCTAGTAAAGGAGTAAAGGAGATTCAGAGCAAACAATAGAAATGCTTGTGGAAGAACAGGAAGATCAAATCATTACTTACCAGTAATAATCTTGAAGGCAAATGGACTGCATTCTTTAATTAAAAGATATAGACTAGGTGAATGGACTAAAAATATCCATTTATGTTGTGCCTACAAAAAAAAACTTCACTAATAAACATATACATGGACTACAAACAAATGATGGGGCATCATATTCTATGCACATGGAAGTCAAAGATGAGCAGAGGTATTTTTATTCATATCAGACAACTTAGACGACAGACAGAAACTGTCAAATGAGACAAACATGGTCGTTGTGAATTGATTAAGGAATTAATTCAACAAGAGGATGTGACTATAGTAAACGTATGTCCACCCAAGTCCATGGCATGCATTTTTATGAACAAATATTAATGGATATAAAGAAAGATGTGAAGTCCAATACAGTAATAATGGTAGACTTCAACATGCTATTTGCATCAACAGGCAGATCAGTCAGACAAAAAAATAAAAAATAAAAAAACAAAAAAACTAATCTATGCTATAGAGAAAATATACATAATAGATATCTACAATTACATCCCAGAATACAGCTATAGAATAGAGAGCCTTTTGATGCATAAATACATGTTCAGACATAAAATCACTCACAAATCTTGACAAATGGAAATTATTTTAAGACAGTAATAATGAAAATTAATAATTATATAAAGTGTACAATTAGTAATTAATTTATTAATACTAATTCCACTCAATTAGGTATATAAAGGCCTAGAGGAGTACTCATTGAAATTATTTTTTGACAGGTGATTGAATGGGATAAAAAGCAGTAAGAAAAGCATGAAACGAAAGAAAAATGAATAATCCGTCAGCAATGGCAGTAGTTGTAAAAACATCTGGTTAACATCATTTTATTGATCTGTTCTTTGGTCAAGACAAACATTCAGTATAATGAAAATGTTACCTCTACTCTTAATTCAACCAGTTGTATGTCATAAAGCTTATTAAATACCTCAATATACTTTCTTTAAAATATGTATATTCTACTTTCTTTAAAAGTATGACAAACTAATAAGTACGATAATTGGCTTTCTCAGAGTCAATAAATATATTTATCAACTACAAAAATCTCTGCTAATGATATATAAACACAATCATTCAATAATAATCAGGGATTTCAATTTAGATTATACTATAATACAGTAAGATATAAATCCAGTGTGTTAAGGTAATTGAAGATTACATTTACTTATGTATAATGCTCATTATGAGTTGGCTGTGATGGTAACCAAAGTTTGTTTTTTTCCCATGACTCATTGTGACCAAGCCTCTTGATTCTTGACAAGCAGTGAAAAGATGTTCTGTAAATCATAAAGAATAAAAATTAAGGATTAACAATAGGTATATGTGGTAGGTTTAAATGAATGCTGAAGAGCATTTTGATTTTCCAAGTAATGATTCACTGTTACACAAGACGTGTCTGTTTTGTTAGCAGCAGCCGTTGTGGTCAGTTCTCATGCTGTGCAGTGATTTAAAGTGCTCCCAGAGGTAGAACCTCAGAAAGATGTATCTGGAGGCCACATAACACACTTGACAGTAGTTAAAGGAGAATTCAAATTTAAGCCCATGGGGATATTTGATCATACAATATTTCTTGGCATTCTGAATCAATTTAGCGACAGACTATTACACATTACACTGGTAACTCTGGTGAGTTCAAATATGTAGGAGTTGTCAATATATATTGAAAGGCAATGGTGTCTTGGCCATAAGCAGAATACAACATTGAGAAAGGCAGGTACAGTATCTTTCTTTCTTCTCTTGCTTTGACAAGGCTGCTTTTGCAACAATATTATATATAGCAAATTGGCTGTACTTGTTTTTATTGTTTACAGGCTGAACTATGTGAATGAAAAATATATAACTTCAATGACATCTTAATTGGGTGAGAAATGGCCTCTGAATTTCAATTGATCCATTAAAATCATATCTATATGTGTTAAACTTGCACGTCTCACAATTCCATGAGGAATGGTTAACTCTGTTTCAGATTTTATGTGTTTTTGAGACTGACTTGTGTGATGCAGCAGCAGTTCCTCATTCTAAGTGAAAATATAGTACTCTTAATTAGGACTCATCACAATGACCTCCCATAATTCTTATTTGCAGACACTTCAGCAAAACCTGAGAGACGTTGTTGCTTGGCATCTTAGGAAAGGAGACACACACCACACTGTCCAAAAGCGTGAAACAAACATTCTCTCAGGAACCTAAATTAAGAGAACACATAGATAAAAGCAATTGCAACATAACATGTGGCTGTAATCGCCAATTGGAGAGGACCTGGAGTGTTGTGGTGTAATCCATGCCTCTTAGGATTATTTGTCAGTAGAGACCATGAAAAAGCAAAGGAATTGTTATGAGGATCAAGACTTCAGGGTTGGCCGGCGCCGTGGCTCAACAGGCTAATCCTCCGCCTTGCGGCGCCGGCACACCGGGTTCTAGTCCCGGTCGGGGCGCCGGATTCTGTCCCGGCTGCCCCTCTTCCAGGCCAGCTCTCTGCTGTGGCCCAGGAGTGCAGTGGAGGATGGCCCAAGTGCTTGGGCCCTGCACCCCATGGGAGACCAGGAAAAAGCACCTAGCACCTGGCTCCTGCCATCGGATGAGCGCGGTGCGCCGGCCGCAGCGCGCCAGCCGCGGCAGCCATTGGAGGGTGAACCAACGGCAAAGGAAGACCTTTCTCTCTGTCTCTCTCTCTCACTGTCCACTCTGCCTGTAAAAAAAAAAAAAAAAAAAAAAAAAAAAAAAAAAAGACTTCAGGGTGAGCTTGAGCAACCCTCTCAATGCTGCTAGACTTAGTTCCTTGTGTAGGAATACAACCAGGACAGAAAAGGGTGAGCAGAATAGCAGGATTTATTGAAAGGCAAAGGGATAACACACATTGAGATCCTGAAATGGGAGTGCAGGCAACCTCAATAGGGAGAATTACTTCCACCCAGGCTGCAGTTGGTTTTCCTTTTACAGCACAAGGAGGAGTGGTGCTTGGGGCGGGGCTTGATTATATGTTCAAAGGAGGCAGGGTTTAATGGGTGGGGGCTGCAGTTCTCTCAGTTACCCATAGAAGTTTCATGATAGGTGATGTATGGTGGAATGTGAGGCTTAGCTGCATGAGAGGAAATGGGTGTGTTCAAGCCTTCAGCCCTGTTCAATCAGCATAGAAGGTGATGGTGTGGCTTGGGTGTTGAAAGTCCTTAGCTCCTGCCTGCCCCTCTCAGAATCAGAGGATTAAAATGCTTGGTGAGAAGGAGAAAAGTCAGCTGAAGAGCTACTTCATTTCCCGATAGATTTCTGCATTCAAAAATAGATTCTTTGAATAGAAACTTAATCCTATCTCTTGGATAATATTCAAGCCTTTACTAAGTCACACACTCCAGTGCTGCCATAGACATACAGATATCTAACCAGTCCAATGCTGTCCTTGCAAACAAGGTTGAACCTGGAAGTGCCCATGAAACACAAAGTGTTTAGATGGCTGTAAGTCCTGTCCTGGTTCTTAGCTTCATTCTGAGGCCACTCACTCCTTATTTCTAGGTTTCAGTTTAAAGGAGTGTATTTTTTTCTATTTCTTAAATATGCTCTTTTATTGCTTAGACTTCACTCTCAAGTTATGTCTTTTTTATGAACAAGAACATTTTCACTTGACATGACCAACTCTATCATTTTTCAAGTAAACATGTGCTGTAATTTGGATACCAATGTCAGTGTCCACCAACGTTTTCTGTGCTAAAGAACTGGCCCAAGGAAGCACTACCGGGAGAGGTTGGAGACTTGAGCAAATCGTGGTGTTTGGAAGGTGAGCCTAGTGGGTGGAAGGCCTTTAGTCACTGGAGGCAAACCCGTAGAAGAGCTCTCCAGGACTGGTTATCAAAGCAGAGGGCAGCATGGTGCTGTCTCTCTGCAGCCTGGCTCACCATGTGATCTGTCCTGTGTAAATGTTCCACCATCTGCCACTGGCATCCAAATCCAAGACCAGTGGGACTTCCTGTCTTAGACTGCAAACCTCTAAAACTGTGTGACAAAATAAACTTCCTTCATAAGGAGCATTGTATGTATATTGTATAGTGATAGAGAGATCAGTAATAAAATATCAAACTGCATTTTTTAAAATAAGTAGGCCTTATTGAGCTAAAATGAAACTAGCTATTTACTCTTCCTAATCTACATAATTCATTGTGTGGTATTCAGAGTATACCACACCTCCAGACTTATTTATTTCTTTTTAGATTATTTATCTGTGAGAGTGATAGGCATAGAAAGAAGATCCCAGTTCACTGAGTCATTCTCCAAATGACCACGATAACTGGGGTAGTTTGGGGCAGAAGCCAGAAACTAGAAACTAAATCTAGATCTACTTGTGGGTGGCAGGAACCGTATTATTTGAACCATCACTGCTGCCGCCCAGTCTTCATTAGAAGAAGGCCTGAGTCAGAAACAAGAGCCAGGGATTAAGCCTAGGTACTCTGATGTGAGATGTGGACAGCTTAGTCGGTGTTTATACCACTAGGCTAAACACTCATCCTATATTTTCAGTTACTTACTTACTGTTGAGCTTTTCCAATTGTCCAAAAGCTTTAAGATGAAGTACTTTTGTAATTCTGCTCTCTGGTACTTTCAGTAGCCATCATAGAGTGAACAAAGTGATAACACTAGCTAATTCACATTATTATGCGTCAAACATTGTCCAACAGAGTGATCAAATAAGACTTCAAATGTATGTTGTATGACATTAATCTATGGTGTTTGTACTATTATTCCTATGTATAGAAGCAGAAACAGAGAGAATTGAAAATTTGCCTAAGGTCAGACACCTAAAGAAAAACAGAGCCAGAATCTGAAAATAGTTACTCTGCTTTCTGGCCCTGTATTACTGGCCAGATCAAAACAAACTTGGTTTCAGTAGTAGCATTTCTTTCTGGAAATGTTAGGCAAGGGATGTGTCTCCAGACATGGACTTAAACCAACTCAAGATCTCAGGGGAAGGGGGAAGATATAGAAAGATATGTTACCTTAGAAAGTGTAAGTAAAAAAAAATTACTTTTGCTTTATAACAATGTATGTTTTCCCCCTTTTTTGCTGTTGAACTGAATTCAGAGTCTTCCATCCAGTGAAAGGATGTTTTATTGTTTGCTATTCAGTGTTTTTCACTAGCATAAAGCATTTACTCTAACCATTCATTTGAGGTGCCCTGGCATGCCACATGATAAATCTGCTTTGAGCATCCCCTGGGACTTAATAAAATTCACTCGTTATTCTTATCTTTGATTTTTAGGTTTCTGGTATCTCAACATGGTGTTCTTTATAGAGTGGACTCCTACTAAGATCACATCTGTTCAAATTGCTTTCTCTTTGTTTTGAAGTTGCAAAACATTAGATGTTTGAATATGAATTAAGACTCACAATATTACCTTAACAAAAATTCTTTTTATTTTCTGAATACTAAATATTTTATTTAAATTTATTATTTATATTACCTTAAAGCATCTCTTATTTTAATGTCCCTATCTGACTGTATATATATATATATATATATATATAATAGAGAACTGTGAATTAAAAGTATATAGATATGACTAAGAACCTAAAGAAAATAAAGTTGTAGGGAAATGATAGGACTACAAATGACTTAGTTAGATAACTAACATATTTTGTCTTAAAAATTAAAATTTTACAGATAAGAAGCTTAAACATTAAAGTATATCAAGACTATGCCCTTATTTTACCTATATTTATTTTATAAATTTTCATCTATTCAACCATGTATGTTCTATTTAATGAATATATTTTATTAAATGTAAATGAATATATATTTATCAATCATGCAATTAAAACAAATATGCTTCTTGAAATTTTAAAGTACCCTTTTTATTGTTCAAATTCAAGATGTATATTTGCTGTGTATTTCTGTACTGAAATGATGTCTACAGGTTAGGAGCTTATGGTATTTTCATCTTCTGTAGTCACCGTGTGAATATTTATGTGTGTGTGTTGTAAGTGGACATCAAATCTACTCCCTTTGCAGTTTTTCTGTATATTATACTATATAACTATAGTACTGGTATACAAGTGTGTTTTAGAATTTTTTATTCTGACATACTTCCAAAGTTTTGCTTTTTTGATCTACATTTCCCCATTTTCTCATCTTAAAGGAAGTGATATGCTTATGATTTATCCAAAATTAAAAGTAAATAGTTGCCAGCGCCACTGTTCAATAGGCTAATCCTCCGCCTGCAGTGCCTGCACATCAGGTTCTAGTCCCAGTCGGGGCGCCGGATTCTGTCCCGGTTGCCCCTCTTCTAGGCCAGCTCTCTGCTGTGGCCAGGGAGTGCAGTGGAGGATGGCCCAAGTCCTTGGGCCCTGTGCCGGCATGGGAGACCAGGAGAAGCACGTGGCTCCTGCTTCGGAACAGTGCAGTGCACTGGCCGCGGCGGCCGTTGGAGGGTGAACCAATGGCAAAGGAAGACCTTTCTCTCTGTCTCTCTCTCTCTCTCTCACTGTCCACTCTGCCTGTCAAAAAAAAAAAAAAAAGGAGTTATAGTAAATGAAGATGTTCATATTTTCATCTGTATGCTTATGCTAATCTCATGACTACTATGAATTTTATGACTATCATGAAATCTTATTGCATTCCATGAATCTTTGGCACAGAATGTTATTTTTCCTTCAAGATGGATTTTCCTTTTCACTGGTTTCACTGGAAACATCACTTCATTCTTATCCAGCAACTGTGTTTTGGAAGCTCCTTTACCAGGTGAAACGACTAAAGAAGGAAATCATATTGACACTTGTTAAAATTTAAAGAATATTTGATACGAAACCATTGTGCAAGGAGATACTGGGATTAGAGGAGTAGTGGATGGAAATGACTAAAGAGAGACATTAGGGATAGGCCACAGACTTAGATATAAAAGGTAGAAATGAAGAACCTGATCAACAATCTAGAGTTGGAGATTCTTGCTTTCTTTAGTTAGTAAGATTATTGCTTAGACTTGACTAAGCAGATCAAAGATATTTCAAAGACCAAGGCCAAGGCTTAATAGAGAAGAGTACTCAAAGGTTCTGAATGAGGTTTGATCAAGGAGAGTGGTTTTGTCAAAGCCAAGTGTTCATGTTTTCTACAATGGATGCTAAGTAGAAGTTACATGTGTGACTTTCAAAAATTATCCCCAGAAGACGATGTGTTTTGCATGGTCTCTTTATCCCTTTCATAGGCTACAGTACAATCTTCCTAGTGACCCAGCTTCAATAATGTTGACAATGATGCTATCCAAACAAATAAAGAAAACTGCAGAACAAAGCACAACAGCAAAAAGCAAAACAAAACAAAGCAAAACAAACACCTGCTTTTCTGAATGTTAATATGGAACAGAATCATTTGTTCTTCTTGTTGGAACAGATAAATGTGTTGAAATGGGTAGGCCAATGAATACTATTAAATATGTTCATTCCATTGCATTAGTGATTTATTAATAGGAAATGAAGAAGTGGAGATCTCAGGTCTGGCACAGAAAATTGGCACAGAAATTAGGAAGACAGTTCTTGCTAGTCAGTAGCTTTAGGAGAAATATTTGAAACAACCAACTATTATTGTGTTGGCACTTAGTTAAGAGATATTGTCTATTTATTTCAGCAAGGTAATCGAAAACTGGAAATGCAGTGAGTTGCATAAAGAGATTAAATAAATACACTCAAGAGAGTAGGAGACCCAAGGATTTGAAGTCCATCTCTCCAGATTTCACAGGGTGAGGTGTTAGAATGATACCCCTAGGCAGTCCTGATTGTATTTTTTTGGAAGATCATAAGCTAAAGATCTCTATTATGTGAAAGGAGAAAAGACATTTACCTTGCTGTGTAATAAACATCTATAAATATTAGATTAAAACAGCAATGATTTTTTTTAACTCACAACTCTGTGGGTTTCCAGGATCATTTATGCTATTATTTTGCTTAATGGGTAGAAAAAAAAATAGTCATGTGTGGTTCACTGGAGCTGGGCCATCAGGAGGGTTGTTTTGCCCAGGATCTGTATCCACCTGGCTTCTATCATTAGGAGAGTGTACTCTAAGGAGTGTTTTGTTGTTTTGCTTTTGTTTTCTTCAGCGTATCAACAGGCTTCTGAGAAGTAGCCTTCTGAGAGATAGAGTCCTAATGTGCAAACACTTTTCAAATCTCTGTAATTCTTACATGTTACTGTTGGGAACAAGATGTAAAGTCATATGTCCCAGGAGATAGTCTCCTTCTGTTGTACTCAGGGTGGGATACAGAAAAAGAAACATCTCAATAGGCAATGCCAGGACACAGAAGACATGGAAATGTGATATCCTCACTTCCCTCCCTCTTTCCCTCCCACCTTTTCCTACCTCCCTTTCTTCTTTCATTTCAGCTTCTCTTCCTTTCTATTTAAGGATGATAAATTTGAGCATACTTCAAAAAGGTTGTGGAAAATGGAACTAAATGATAATTCACGTTTTCAATGAAGTTTTTGGTGCACACTCACAATTTTATTTTAGAAAAATTAATATAATGTTCTAAGTTTGAAGAATGAGGCACAAAAGAATGCATTTTTAGCATCCATGTAATACTATGAAAAGCAAAATAACTTGCCTGAAATTCTAACTGGACTCATACTCATGTAACAATTATATTTCTGTTTTTCCTCCTGAGATTTCACAAAATTATTGAAAGAACTGGATGCTGTTGGTAATGTTTTTAAGTCATATGGAGAAAATTAATTGCATGTAATGAGACTCACTGTGGATAAAAAGTAGTTCATGTGGTTATATTATCATTTCCTCAAATCATTTTTTTCATATACAAGTGCTTAAGCCATGTGACTTTTATTCTGCAATATATTCACTCTAAGCTATTTTATTTGTAGTTAAAATTTAAATAATATATTTAAAGACATACTGAAAATCCAAGCAAATGCATTTGCATGCAAAATTATTTAAGCTTACATTTACTGACAAAGCTAGGAAAACTTATTCTGAAAAGGATTATATTTAAAAAAAAAAACCCTAAATTTTAAAAGTTGTGGAAATGAAGCAGTTTTCTCAATTTCATGGAAGCAACATCACCTTCAATTGATTATTTGTGAAATTATAGAATGGAATTTGATTTGTCTTCATTTTTATCATTGAGTAATATTTTTTAAAATAACAATTTTGATGAAGAACATAAGACATGTTCTAATACTGATTTACAAACTGTAATTAACTTGCATTTTATTTCAGCTCAAATTAAGCATCTATTATAAAACCAATTATCTATTCAGGAAAACTTTATGAGAAGTTTCATTAGGTTTATCCATTCTAAATGCATGGAGCATACACTCAATTATGACAATGCATGTAGAGAAGTGGAATTCCTTCTTGCTTTGATTTTTTTTTAATTTTAGAATAATTTTGGGTTGTATTGTACAATAAACAGATGTACACAGCATAATCCAGCCCATGTATTTTTCTATTTAAGATTTTATTGTAAATTATTTGAAAGAGCATCACTGAGGGAGAGAGAGAGACAGAGTCTACCATCAGCTGATTTACTCCTCTCAAATGGCCACAATGACTGGGGCTACAACCAGGCTGAAGCCAGGATCCAGAAACTTCTTTTCTCATGGGTGTCGGTACCCAAGCACTTGGGCCGTCTGCTGCTGCTTTCCCAGGGCATTAGCAGGGACCTGGATAGAAAGTGGAGCAGTCGATTGGCAGTGGAGCCCATAATGGATGCCTGCATTGCAGGTGGCAGCTTTACCTGCTATGCCACAGTGCTGTCTCCTCCCATTTATTTTCTAATAAACTGCAGTTATCCTAATGTTGTGTGAAACAACAAAATCCTTTACGTTTATCCAGCTGTGTTTTGGTAACCACTGTCCAGTCTTCCTCCATATTCTTATCCTTCACAGCCTCTAGTAATCTTTTTTTTTAATTACACCAAATTATATATATTGATATCCTCTTAGAAAACACGGTATTTATTTTCCTATGTCTGACTTTTCACTTAATTATTTCCAATTGTATCATTTCATTGCATATATATATATATATATATTATTTAAGACTAATATTCCATTGAGTATATGGGCCATATTTTCTTTATCCATGTATCAATTGGCAAGAATGTAGACTGATTTCATATCTTGGTATTTGTGAATAGTGCTTCAATAAACATGGTATTTCAGTAACTGTTTCATAAACTAACCTCTTTTTTATTTGGATATATTCCATGCAATGGGATAGTTAGGTCGTATGATAGGTCTACTTTCAGCTTTTGGAGGAATCTCTATATATTTGTCATAATGACTGTATTATTTTGCACAGTGTGTAAGGGGTCAATTTTTAAAGGATATTTATTTATTTGTAAGGTAGAGTTACTGGTGTAGGGATGGCCGGAGAGAAAGAGGGAAATGTCTCCCATTTGCTGCTTCACTCCCCAAATGGGAGCAATAGCCTGGGCTGGCCTGGCCAGAGGCATTAGCCTGGAGCTCTATATGCATCTCCCGCATGTGTGCAGGGGCCCACGGGCTTAGGCCACCTTCTGCTGCTTTCCCAGGCATAGTAGCAAGGGGCCAGATCAGAGGTGGGACAACTGGAATTTGAATAGTGCCCATATGGGGTGATGGTGTTGCAGTCTGAAGCTTGACCCACATGCCAGAACTCTTGTCCCTACGGTTGGCTTTTCTTCATAGCCACCATCACTAGTCATCTTCTGCCTTTTTTATAACAGACATTCTTACTGGTGGAAGACAACACTCCATTGTGGGTTTTATTTGCATTTTACTAATGGTTACTAAACTGAGGATTTTTTGTGTGTGTTTCTTGGCTATTTGTGTTTCTTCCCTTGAATAATGTCTACTTCGGTTCTTTGTTCATTTCTTCATTGTATTGTTGTTTTCTGAATTTTTGAACTCCTTATAGATTTAGCAGAAATACTTTTAGCAAAGTAGGTATATGAGGAAAGTACTGCAACACACTGCAGGGTATACACATCAGACCCACAACCAGCATCGTATTTAATCATGAAAAGCCGGAGGGGCCGGCGCTATGGCTCACTTGGTTAATAATCTGCCTGTGGCACCAGCATCCCATATGGGCACCAGGTTTTAGTTCCGGTTGCTCCTCTTCCAGTGCAGCTCTCTGCTCTGGCCCGGGAGGGCAGTAGAGGATGGCTCAAGGGCTTGGGCCCCTGCACTTGCCTGGGAGACCAGGTGGAAGCACCTGGCTCCTGGCTTTGATCGGCATAGCTCTAGCTATAGTGGTCACTACCAATGAAATTTCTCACATAACCAAAAAAAAAAAAAAAACCCTGAAATTCATATGAAAGCACAAAGGAGCTGAAATTGCTATACCAACCTTTAATTTTAAGAGGATAGCTGGAGTCATCACAATACCAAATTTTAAGATATATTATTGCATTACAACCAAAACAGCTAGTTACTGGTATAAAAAAAGACACATAGACCAGTGAAACAGAATTTAAACTCTAGAAATTAATCCACACATCTGTAGCCAACTCATTTTTGATAAAATTGGTAAAAATATGTTGAAAGGTTAGTCTCTTTGATAAATGATTCTGGGAAACTGGGTTCCCACACACAGATGTTTGAAACAAGACCCCTACCTCTCATCCTATAAAAAATCCACTAAAAATGGATGAAAACCTAAATGTAAGACCTGAAAATATCTTTGTTTTATAACCTTTTGTTCAAATACACAGAAACCTGCATACACCTGATTGTTCTCTTTCAAATCTTTGATGTCCTAAAAGAACTTTATTTGTAGTTTATTTATACACAATGGACAAATTTAGTAATTTAATAATTATCTCTGACCTAGATTCTTTCAGAGTTCATAGATGTATAGGAATGAAATGGACATTTTGAGATATTATTATAATTTTTAGTCCTTGTATATATTCCTGTGGAACTGTGGTCTCCTGGAGATTTACCTGTTGAATACTATGGTTAGTGGCAAATTAAGCCATGAATAAAGAGAGAATCAAAGCTATTTATTTGCAAAAATTGATGAGGGTGGGGGAAGGAGGAGGAATGCGGTTGAACAGGGGAGTGAGGGAATTGTGGTTGTCTTCTTGGAAACACATGAAATCTGTATGTTTATATTAATAAAGAAAGAAATGCCACACTTTCCTCACCATTCTGCAGTGAATCCATTGCCATAAAGTAATTTTTTATTTATACATACCCACATATGTATATTACAAATGCATGCATACTCATATATAAATAGATAATTTCAAGGTTCAGTGTTACGTTCTGTGTCGGGAACCCTTGATCTGCTTTTGGGCACTCTTCCCACTTGGGGGGAGTTCCATGAGTTCTCTCCGCCCTTCTGCTGGATCTTACTGAGGAGGGTTCCTTGCTCTCCACTCCCTCCAAGAGGGAAGGATTCCCTTTCGTTGGGGGGGCCCTAGTTAACGTAAGCAGTTGCCAATGTGGAGGGTCATGTAAGGCTAAGTTTGCCATTCTACAGTGGCACGGGTGGTCCCCCCGAGAAAACAGGCGTTCTGGGTTTGGAGGTGAGGAAGGAAGGGGTCTCTCTTGCTCCACATTCATCTGCGCCTTATCCTCCCTGTCCCCGTCCTGACTTCCACATTGGGACTCTCTCTGAGCTTCCTCCAATATCTCTGATCCTTCATCTGCTATCTCTTCTGGCCACAGCCTAAAAACCTCCGGCGATTTTCCTACTGCTCTTATCCTTCTGCCTACCCTTTTCCACTTTCGTTCTTCCCACTCACCATCGTCCGCTAACCAGGATGACATGCTAGCAACTGCTTTGGTGAGTAACCAAATAATGGCCGCTATCACGGGCGTCCCCGTTGCTCTTAATAAGCGGCTTAGCAATAATTTAGTCGTCGATGGAGCGTTTCCCATTTACACTTTTACTTTTATGATTTACCAGCGGTTACAATCCTAGGCCTTTTACTTTACCCGCCTAGATTCCCATATATGCACGTTTATTCTTTTCTTACCTGCTTCCAGCGATCATCGGCCTGAAGATCCGAGTCACAGCACCACTTGTCGAACCCTCACCAACAAAAGTCTCGCCAGCAAAGGTCCAACCCACGGAGTCACGACACGACCGCTGTTGATTGGTTCTCGAGGAACTTTTATTTTTAGTGATAGAAGAAGGAAAGGAGAGAGGGAGTGAGCAGCCTCTTCAGTCTTTCTCCTTCTTTCTCTCGGCTGCTTCCCTCCCTCTCTCCTTTCCTTCTTGTATCACTAAAAATAAAAGTTCCTCGAGAACCGATCAACAGCAGTCATGTTGTGACTCCGTGGGTTGGACCTTTGCTGGCGAGACTTTTGTTGGTGAGGGTTTGACAGTTTTGGAAGTTTTAAAATTTTTTATGTGAGTATCATATTTAATTATTGATGCTTTGTACATTTTGATATCTGGTGGAACAATTCTTTACAGCTTCTTCTTGAAAGGTATCTTTAACTGTTTTGTGTGTTTACATAAACATTAGAGAATTAGAGCTTTCAAGTTCCATGGAGAAAAACATGATAAAAGTTTTCATGCTCTTTATGAAATCTATGGATCTAGATAGTGCAAAATTTACATCTTAGCAAAATCTACTCTTCCAATTTCTGGACATAATATACTCCCAACTCCATTAATCCCTGTCCTCTTAAACTTCTCTCCAAATTTTGGAGTCTTTTGCAGGTAAGTCTTTTTTGGAGGATTTGTATGTAATTGTTCATATGTGTTATCTTAGATGATATATGTTTAAAATATTTAGTTTCTACTTGACTATTCATTGTAGATGAAGATCTCATTTATTCACAGAAGCACCATGCCAAAATCACACCAAATAAAATTAAAAGTAATTATATAGATTTCTCTAATTGTCTCATAAATGTCTTCATACAAGTAGCTTGTTAAAATCAAAATTTCTAATGGTACATGTGGTAAACATTTGATATGGTTTTTAAGTTTATTTTATCCTTTAAATTTATTTCATCCTGTACAATGTCCCTCCATTCTCAACTGGCTCATTGTTTTCTTATGGTGTCATGTTCTAGAGCAATTTTCTATTGTTATGATGTCATTCCTTACTGTACTGCTCCAGCTGATTTCCTTTAAAGTGGCTTGATTTTATTTTTAAAAAAAATCACAATATAGTGCATACTAGATGAAACCTTAAGTAAAGGAAATAGTCTTTCCTCCATTCTCCTTTATTTGGCAGTCAGCACTGTTTTATTCCTTTAGTGTCTACCCTGTGCTAAAGTATGGTAGTCACTATTGGGTTAAGGAGAATTTCAAGAATCTAAAGCTATAATGAATTTCATATTTTTTTTTCTATTTCAGTTATCACTTAGCCATGTTGTTCTGAAAGAAAGAAGGACAAAACAAACAGAAGCATGTTATTCAATCTGGAAAGCTCTTCTGCAGAGTAGACAACATGTTTTCTGAGATGTGGAACAAATAGAACTAAG